>CM053790.1:749009754-750209754 GCA_028749045.1 Cupressus sempervirens
CATCCAAGGCCCTAAATAGAGCACATTAATTCTCTTTGAATTGTTTAATAAACATGTTTTCATTAAGAAGCCCTCATGTTCCAGTTAAACCACATGAGTACAAAACTAGCAAAGTTGCCAAAAAATCTCTTATAGTAGTACAAATTAAATATGTTTCCTAGAAAGCTACAAATATGAAATATGCATATTAATGACCAAACAAACCTGATACAAAAATGAAATAGATTAGCCATTGAAAAATCAATTACTTTTGTTGAGCTAAGAAGAGATGTTTTCTCTTTCAATAACAAGCTACAAACCAAGTTTCCTCAAAAGGATAATTTTTTTACTATAGTTTCATCTTCCAAGAAAAAGCATGTCCTCATTTCCATAGTATTTAGCATCATATATTCTAGCAGAAACTCTCTGTAAAAACAAGATTAAAGACATGGACAATATCAGTGGTAAATTTGTAATCATATTGCACAATAAAGAGTAGTCCAAAAATGATTAACAATGCAGAAAATTAAAATTGGTAAAGTGTATAAAACAATCAAAACTACTAATATCCTAAAGGGGAATCACATTATCATTCCAAAATCAATCATTTTTCCATCTTCTGAATGTATTGGTTTGTATAGAGCTTCAATCATATCGACCTTTCGAGATTGGGTCCTCACTAAAGCTTTGTATTTTGAAATCAGAGGCTATTTCCTAGAGGAAACAACCTATCAATATTTTTTTTTATAAAAACAATTACTTCTTAAGGTCATACCACCAAAAGTATTTAAAAATGAGTACAAAGATAGACAATAGCCCACAAATTAGGCATGCCTTTTGACAAACATAATCTTAAAATATGCAAACTAATTTTTCAAGAATCCAATCTCCTTAGATATTTCAACCTAAAACCTAATCAACATATAGAGATAAATATAAATAGTTTTCACTTATACAAATTTTTTTTCCATTCATGTAAAGTTTACATTTTTAACACACATTTAGTATGGCTCAAACTAAAACAATCAAAAGCCTGTACAAAATTGTATGACATTTCATCTGATTAAGAACTTAAAATGTACTGACAATTTTACAAAATGAAAATACAACATTCCATTTGAATTAAGCATCCATAACATTTAGTTTTAAAAAATAAATTACATTTTTATTAGAGACCTTACTAATTAAGAAACTAAGTATCCATATCACTTAGTTTTACTAAAATATGTCACATTTGAATTAGAAGCATTAATAGCATGATAGAATTTTCCTAAATTCATACAACTACAATTGAAGGTGTATCACCATGTCCTTGAGAACCATGTGAAACATCCATACCATACTAATTGTTGACACAGGAAGAACTATATTCTAAAGAGAGGGTAGAGTTAAGCCCACCAACTTGAACAAATAATTTAAGATTTAATTAATAAAGTTATCAAGAAAAAGTAAAAGACAATATGATTGCAATAACATTTACTAGATTGAGCCTACTTTGATGTATTTTTAGTTAGAATGACATACCTTATCATTTATTTTCAGAACTACATTTGTATAAAATTGATCATTCATTTGCTTTGATGGAACTAAGCATTGATTCACAACACCAATTTCTAAAAGGAACTTATTCTTCCAAGCACCTTTATCTTATGATCATGGATAATCACAATAATCAAAATTAGTAAGGGAGACCTTTGCAAATATTGACCAAGGTCTAAGTTGTAGATCGTTGATCTCATCATTCTACTTTCATATATTTTAAGTATGGGTTTCTTCCCACTACTAAATATGACTTTTTCTTGTATTTCACTTTATTACTTTTATGCATTGTTAATGCAAGAGAGGAGACATTGCACATTAGTAATATATATGAGTATCTTCTATGTGACCTTCGTTGTTGTGATACATAAAATTTCATAAAACAATAAGTTAAATAAATATGCAATCATCCATGTTATCTATACCTGATGCCATCATAACATAAATAGGGAGAATAAACTACAACTAAACAATTTCTTGAATTAAGTGATTTGCTTTAAGCTAAAATATTATGTAGTTTAACAAAAATATCAAACAAAAGAGAAACAAAATTAGTGAGATAACCAAATATTTTTTTGACAAAATATCCCCAACTCTAAATAACAAAAGGGAAAAGGTGGTAAGATGAGGTAATATGGAAAATATTTCATAGAATGTAGTGTTATCTCTTTCATTTTGATGTTATGATTGTGGTCACTTACTGAGATCTCTTGATATTTATGTTATTGGATTATTGTTGAACATTGGTTTGCATTCATCTTATTTTTTGTCAAATGAATTTTAGTCTCTAACAACAAGGTGGAGATCCAATGCAAATTGTTGTTCAAATTGTTTTTAGAGAGCGAGACATGGATAAAGTGAGAGGTCAGTGCCCTATAAATCTAAACATGTTAAACATAAAGAAGAAGTAAAGGTACAGTTAGTATTATGATCCAGTAAGGATAACACTAAATAAAACAATAAACAAATGACATGTAACTTCATTGCAACGTGAACATGGTTGATGTACGATGGAAATTGTGAAGGGGAGTGTTACAAAGTGGTATATATTCCATTTACAGTAGTAGTAGATGTTGGAATGAGAGGAAGAAGTGGAAGTTTGCACTAAAAAAAAGGGCCAAAATTTTTAACTTGCACATTTTCATAACATAGTGTGTTCCTTCCAAGTTGAAGGTATACTATTAAGCAAGGTCATTGGGAAATGGGGAGACTTGGAGGTCTTTGGTACTGGTATTACTATCGATACAATATTTTTCAAAAATAGGAGACAGGGGTACTTGGAAACGACAATTTTTTTTGAATAGTTTAAAGAGTATGGTACTAAATACAAAATTGTAGTATTGTAAAACTAAAAGACTTAAGTATATAATAATTTAGAGTCAAATATTTCAAAACATACATAATTAAATTACTTTATCTAGTCATACTTGCGAATGTTAAGACTACAAATAGGCAAATGCTGGTGGCCTAATTTAGTAGGAGTTGCTCAGGTAAGGAAATGCCTATAGAATTATAGGGTAGGTCACTTCTTAGCTTTCTTATGTCATAAGGATCTGGCAAACTATTACCTTTTGATGTTCTTAATCTCTTTTTAATTGATATACTGTAGATAGTTCTCAATATTGATAATGAATTTTGACATGTCCTTAATATGGATTGGAAAGCCTAATACGCTAATTTCTTCACATATCTATACAATATATTGAGGGATGTGTTAGCACAACTAGCATTAATGTCAAAATATGTTAGAAAATCTGATCTAGTATAAAAAATTTACAAAAATCTTAATCTGAAAGTGTAGATTAGATTAGTGATGGATAAAGTTTCTTTGATACTTAACTATTTTTCTTATAGTGAGAAATTTTCTTTGATTGATAATGTTTTAGGGTGACAGGCATAGGTCAATCTAATCTGGTTTTTTGTTTTCAAATAGTGGTATTTTATTTTGTAGAATCTGGAAATACTTTATGGTGATTAAATCTTATTCTTAAACTGCTCTTAATCAGTTTGATATGTATTTGTTATGGAAATAGACCTATTTGTGAATTTTTGTGTTCAGAATGGCTAGGAATGAATGCATTAGTTTGGTTACTAAATGCCACCTAATGAATCCATCAATCTGCATATATTATTTGCATTAAATTGGTCTAAATTGTAATCTTATAGTATTTTTTTGTGGGGAAGAGGTACTTTTTTGATGTAGAGTCAACATATTTCAATTTGATGCTATTTCTAGAATTTGCAAGAAAGAAAGATAATATAGACCAAATAAAGCTTCATGTTCTATACCACGGAAGGAAATAGAAGATGTAGAAAAGAGACATGTTCAGAAAGTAGAAAGATAAACATGGGAAAAGGGGCATCAAGAAACCCAACATATGATGCAGGAGCATCCAATGGTGTAAGGACAATCCTGTATCACCCAATAATATGCTTAGTGTTAGTTTATGTTTAATGTGTTTGTATTTTTGGATACCCATTTAGGCCGAATAGAGATTCCAACTCTCATAGTTTCACTATTGGTAGTTTATGTTAGTATTTTTTAGTACCTCGGGATGTTCTAGTGTAGAAAATAGGTTATTTAAGTATGATGAGTTAGAAGGTATAATTTGGATGGATGATTGTATTTGTCATTTAAAAAATTCCAAAAAAAAGAATCAGGTCAAAAGGCTTTACGGTTTGAAAGTTATTGTAGTTTTAAGTTGCCTGGAGACTACTTAAGAATGCTTCAAAGGCAAATTTGGGGCACTAAATGGACTTGTACGAGCCCAAAAAATAGGGGACAATAAATTTTTTTCAATAAAATTATAAACAACTTTGAGAGCTTTAGAAAAATGTAAACAGTTCATTAATCAGAGTCCCCGATTAAAAGTTATGCCTCCCAAAAGTTGTACTACCATTTCTAGATTCTTTTAATTTTACACTGACTTCTGACATGTCTTATAGAACCTTCTACTTTGGTAGTTGATGCAAAATGGAATATTATAAAATTTGTTCCTAACCCTAAGCCTAATTTGGGTTACTAAAGGTCATTTCTTGCATTGTAAAGGCAGTTTTTGTGGAGTTTGGGAGAAGGTACTGTGAGAAGGGTTTTCCTCCAAAATATGATAACCTTGTAAGCCCATAGGGCATGTAGTTGAGTCTATTTCATTATAATGGATGTAATAGCATATCAATTTTTATAATAAAATTTTCTTTTTTCTATTATGTTCATTTTTTCTTGGGTTGTGCCCTCATCAAGTGGTATCAAAGTGGGAGGTTCTGAATGTGTAGATAGAGCACTGACTGTGAGGCAATTTGTGCTAGGATTTTGTGGTTGTGGGTTTTGAGATAGTGAGAAGATTCCTCCACAAAGAGAGCATGGTGGAAGGGTCATAGGTGTTCCCTTTGAGATTAGAGGCCTCTAGAGAAAAGTTCAAGCATTGCAAGAGGAGATTTGTAGAGGGATGAATCTTGTCATAAGGGATGAAAGTGAGGAGGAAAATGAAGAAGGAAATGTTGTGCAAGAAGGGGAAGAAGAAGGAGAATTCCTAAAATAGGTGGAAGAGAAGCTTTTTAGGGCCATTTCCAAGTTAGGAAAAAGACCTAAAATAGAGGTTGGAATGTTTTCAGGAAATCTAAACTCAGATGAATTAATCAACTGGATCAATGAGCTGGAGGAATATTTTGAGAATGAGGATATAGAGAACCCTGATAGGGTTAATTTTGTGAAGATCAGACTGAAAGGCCATGTCAAAACATGGTGGCAAGAGATTCAATTAGAAGGGAATAGAAGAGGGAAGGAGAAAATCACCAGATGGCACCCCATTGTGGATAAACTAAAAAGCATTTCATTCCTATTGATTATGAGCTTGATTTGTTCAAGAAGATGTAAGGGTTAAAGAAAGCAGGAAAATCTATCTAGGAATATACATAAGAGTTTTACTGAGTCCTTATTAGGACAAGGCATGCAAAAGAAAATAAAGAGAAGGTTTGTCATTACCTTAATGTGTTAACACCTAGCATTCAAGAGGAGCTAAGTCTGGTTAGAATGACTAGCATTGAAGAGGTATACTAGGTTGCCTTGCAAGTTGAGGAAAAGCTAAAAAAAAAGTTTGATGGAAGGAAAAGAGTGTGCATTCAAGGAGGAAGGGGTGGTGGTAGGTCATTTGGAGGTCAAAATAAGGACCAGAAGAAAAATGAAGATGTGGGTACTAGCTAAAACCAAAGGAATGAGAGTTTCAATCGCTCCCATGATCAAAATTTTGGAGACCAAAAAGGAAGAGGTAGAGGACATGGATAAGGTTTGGGAAGAGGAGGCTTCTATGGTACTTTTTTTCATTGTAATGAAGAAGTTCATCATGCCTATGAGTTTTGTCAATGCCAAGGAAGGAAAGATGGGATAATTCCCTCCCATGAAGGGTGTCTATTAGAGCTATTAGATTTCCACAATCCATCAGTGTTGTGCATTTGATTTCTAGATTTGATTGTGTGAATAGATTTTTTACATCAATGTTTTCGATCACACTTCATGATCCATCATTAGGATGCATGCAAGAGAATCCTGATGATGGATCATGGAGTGTGATCTGAAACGTTGATGTAAAAAATCTGTTCTCACAATCAAATCCAAAAATCAAATGCACAAAGATGGGATAGTTAATGATCACGCAAGGGTTTCTCATGTAAATGATGATGCTAAGTCATTACATTTAGAGGATGTAGAAAGATGAGAAGTTCTAGTTAATGAAAGGGTCTTGCTGAGTGGTGAGACTGATCCTAGAAAAATAAGAAGTCTATTTTGTACTAGGTGCAAGTGTGAGGGTAAATATTGAGATGTGATTATTGATGGTGGGAGTACTGACAAATTGGTGTTAGAGGAGATGGTCTCAAAGCTAAATCTAATTAGGGAGAAACACCCCATCCATATCAGATTGTCTAGGTGTTGGATGATCATAAGGTTCTGGTTAGTGAGCAATGTTTGGTAAAGTTCAAGACTGGGAGTTACCATGATGAGGTTCTCTATGACATCATCCCAATGGATGTATAACATTTGGTGTTTAGGAAGGTCATGGTAGTATGATAGGCATGCTATACATGATGGTTGTGCAAACACCTATTCTCTAACAAAGGATGGATTTTTTCATAAGTTGAAGCCCTTGATAAAGGAGGGTGAAAAGGTATATAGCAGTGCTAGGGTATGTCTTGCTAATGGAACAAAGTTTTTAGATTGCATGAAACATCAAAATATGTGTTATGCTTTAATTCCTAGAAAGGGTAATGAAGGTAGTAGTGAAGTGCCAATTGAAGTTTTGGGTCTATTAAGTATGGAGATATCATATCTAATAATGTTCTATAAGGTTGCCACCAATAAGGAAAATCAGTCATCAAATAGATTTAATCCCTAGAGCTAGTTTTCCTTACAAGGTTGTGCATAAGATGACTCCTACTAAGACTAAGGAGCTAAACAAACAAGTTTAGGAGCTATTGAGGAAAGGTATGATTCAAGAGAGCTCGAGTCCATATGTAGTACCTACAATACTAGCACCAAAGAAGGATGGAGAGTGGAGGATGTGTACACAATCTCGAGATATAAACAAGATAACCAACAAGTACCAATTTCCTTTCCCAAGGATGGATGATCTAATGGACTATTTGAGTGGGGCTCGGTATTTCACAAAAATAGATCTCAAGAGTGGTTATCACCAAATACATATAAGAGAGGAAGATGAGTGGAAGATTGCATTTAAGATCAAGGATGGTCTATATGAGTGGTTACTCATCCCCTTTGGAAAAACCAATGTGTCGAGCACCTTCATGCGGCTTATGAATGAGGTACTAAAGAAATTTTTGAGAATTTCTTTAATTGTCTATTTGGATGATATTTTGATTTTTAGTAAGTCTCTAGATGGACATTCATTGCACATTCATGGTATCCTTGAAAGGTTGAGGGAAGAGAAATTTTTGATTAATTTGAAGAAGTGCAACTTTGTCAAAAAGGATTTAGTTTATTTGGGATGTGTAGTATTAGTTGAAGGTCTCAAAATGGACCTAGAGAAGGCGAAGGTCATCTTGGAATGGTCTACTCCAAGGTCTACCATTGAGGTGAGGTCATTCCATGGTTTGACTAGTTTTTATAGGAAGTTCATTAGGAATTTTAGTAGTATATGTGCACCCCTAATTGAAACAATGAGATGGGATGCAAAAGAGTTCAAGTGGACTATAGGAGCTGCAAGGAGTTTTGAGTTGTTGAAGAAGAAGGTGACGGAGCAACCTGTGTTGGCACTTCCTACTTTTAACAAAATATTTTAGGTGGATTGTGATGCCAGTGATAGTGCTATTAGGGTTGGGTTGAGCCAAGAAGGTAAGTATATTGTGTATTTTAGTGAAAATTTGAATAATGAAAAGAAGTATTATGTTTATGATCAAGAGTTCTATGCAATAGTTCAGGCCTTAAAGAAATGGAGGAATTTTTTAGCCAAAAGAATTTGTCTTGTATACTAATCATCAAACATTAGAGTACATAAATGGCCAAGATAAATTGAATCATAGACATTTGATATGGGTAGAGTTCATGCAAATCTATACATTTGTATTGAAACATAGAAGTGGAAGGTCAAATAGGGTTGCATATGCATTAAGTACAAGACAATTGTTGCTGATAGAAATGCAGGTTGAAGTAGTTGGGTTTGATGAACTCAAGATTTTTTACTCTAAGGATCTTGACTTTGCAAAGGCTTGTAAAGAATCTATTACTCTAAATAGGACTAGGTGTCTAGATTGATCCAGGATGGTATGTTGTTCAAGGGTAGTTAATTGTGTATTCTAAAGAGTTCCATGAGGGAGAACTTTATCAAGGAGAAACATAGTGGAGGGATGGAAGGACACTTTGGTCATGATAAGACCATTGCCATGGTTAGTAAACATTATTATTGGTCTCAATTGTCATAGGATGTGAAGAAGTTCGTGCACAGTTGTCAAGTATGTCAAACAACCAAAGAAGTCGTCAGAATACTAGACTCTATCAGGCATTGTTTGTTCCATGAAAGCCTTGGGAGGACATAAGTATGGATTTTATTTTTGGATTTCCAAGGGCACAAAGGAGTAATAAATCAATATTTGTGGTAGTTGATAGGTTCTCCAAGCTAACAGATTTTATTCCATGCCACAAGACTCATGATGTAGTGCATATTGCAAATTCATTTTTCAAAGAGGTGGTGAGGCTACATGGTCTCCCAAAAAGTATTGAATCTGATAGAGATAGTAAATTTTTTGGGTATTTCTAGAAGACTTCATGGAAGAATTTGAAGAAATAATTGAAGTTCAATTATGCACATCATCCATAGACTGATGGACAAACAGAAGTGGTGAATAGAAGCCTAGGCAATTTGCCAAGGTATTTAGTTAAAGATAAGCCCAAGGGATGGGATTTGATTCTACCAAAAGTAGAATGTGCTTATAATAATTATGTGAATAGGAGTACTGGTAGGTCACCATTCCAAATTATGTATGGGAGTAGTGCAAGGAGAGCACCAGAGCTGAGGAAGATGGAGAAAGGGGAGATGACTAGTGTTGAGGTAGAAGACATTGCTAAACATGTCAAAAACCTACATGAGGAGGTATGTGCACATGTTACCAAGATGAATCTATAGTACAAGGATAGAGTGGATTAAAAAAGGAGACATAAGGAGTTCCAAGTTGGAGATCTATTTATGGTGTACTTGAGGAAGAAACAATTTCCACTAGGCACCTACAATAAGTTGAAGATGAAGAAATTTGGTCCCTGCAAGATTTTGAAGAAACTTGATTCAGGAAATGCATATGAAGTAGAGTTTCTAGATGGGATCTATATTTCCCCTATTTTCAATATTGTAGACTTAACAGAATATCATGAAGATGGTGCGGAGGAGGAGTTGATCCTAGAGCCATGTTTCGTTCCTACTTCTAAGAAGGAGGAGATTGAAGAAATTATTGATAGTTGTGTTGGGCGAAGCACCAGAAACATGCAGTATGAGGAGTAACTATTGAAGTGGAAGGGATGAACATTGGAATATTTGACTTGGTTATCCAAGATAGAGGTATCATGTTTAGGTTTTTCGCTACCAACTATAAAGTGATGAAGTCACTTTTCAATTTATCCTAGTTGTTTGGTATAGGAGAATCTAGTGGTGTAAGGGCACTCCTGTATTACCCAACCCAAAAATATTCTTAGTGTGAGTTTCTATTTAATGTGTTTGTATTTCTAGATACCCATTTGGGCCAAATAGAGAATCCAACTCTCATAGTTCCACTATTGGTTTTCTAGGTTAGTGTTTTTAAGCACAATGGGATATGTTCTAGTGTAGACAATAGGATTTTTTTTAATTGAACCATAATTATGATGAGTTAGACGGTTTAATTTGGAGGGATGATTGAATTTTTAATTTAAAGCATTCAGAAAAAAGAATCAGGTCAAAAGGCTTTACAATTTGAAAGTTATTGTAGTTTTAAGTTTCTTGGAGACCCCCTAAGAATGCTTCAAAGTCATAATTCAAGGCACTAATCAGCCTTGTACAGGCCCAAAAAAAGGGAAAATTATAGAGTACTTTGAGAGATTTACAAACATACTAACAGTTCATCAATCGGAGTCCCAGATCAAAAGTTATGCCTCCTAGAAGTTGGACTACCATTTTTGGATTCTTCTAATTTTACACTGACTTTTGACATGTCATCTAGAACTTTATACTTTGGAAATGGATGTAAAATAAAATATTCTAAAATTTACTCCTAACCCTAAACGTAATTTAGGCTACTAAAATCCATTTCTTGCATTGTAAAGGCAGTTTTTGTGGAGTTTGGGAGAAGGTACTGTGAGAAGGGTTTTTCTCTTGAATCTAATAACATTGTAAGCCCATAGGGCATGTAGTTGAGTCTATTTTTGTGGTGCAGGGAACCAAGGAAAATAGATCCATAGATAGTCATTGAAATAAGGATTTTGTAACAAGACCATGTGTAAGGTCAATTAGATCCTTGGTGTCATTATAAGCTAGGATACCAATTGAACCAAGGGTCAAATTCAAACAAGTTAAGTGGTTTTCTACAAAAAAAAGTATTTTATAGGTCCTTAGATGGATTTAGATGCCCTTAGGGTCATTGGGTAGGGATTTAGGTGTCTAGGAGGTTATTAGTGAAAAGTTGACAAAGTTGTCAAGTGAAATGCAAAGTTGCTGACAACTTTTTGCAAAATAGTTGCAAAGTAGTTGAATGATGCTCTAACCATTTTCAATCTTGGTTATGACCATTGGAAACAAGGAATATATATGTTTGAAGGTGTACATGGAGAGTACAATGTGGATGTACAGACTAGAGAAGAATAACATCAATAAAACTATAGTTTTTTGTCATTTTCTCTGTCTTTCTGGGTTGTATGGATCTGTACTGATTGGTAGGAGTGATCAACTATCATGGTTGGATAACTTAATGAACTAGGTCTAGTTTACCTTTGTTTTGAAGGTTAGATATTTTCATTTGTGCAAGTTATTGGAATTTTAGTATAAGTTATTAGTTTTGGCCTTAATTCAAGGGTTTGGGAAAACATGTGCCTCTAACTTGCAACCCTATGGTGGGATTTTGATGCATCTTTGAGGAATGCAAGTTAGAGGGGTGCACTTTAAGATGATAGAGTTTTAGACCTAGAGGAGTTGGTTTACTATTTTTACTAGTCAGCCCTAGGTTGAACATCCCTATGTCTTCAGCCTAGATTTAAAGGAGAGGTGGCAATTTGACTTCCAAACTTATTGTTTTTACCTAGGTGAAGGGTGAAGTGGAGTTTTAGGGAGGAGAGTAAGAGTTCTAATTGGTTGTTTTGATTCTATAAACCCATCTTCAAACACTTGCTTTGGAAACCCAACCTAATTAAACCTGTTAGGTCTGTGGACAAAGGGGGAGTTTGGATATGCTGGAAGAGAGTCAGCAAATGATCCTTTGGAATCTTCAAGGACTTGATAAAGGGTGTTCTAAAAGGTGATGTGTTGGTCTCATCCTTTGGAAATTTTGGAAGTTTGCCAAGGAAAACAATTTTTTGACCTACTAGGATTTCTAGGCCTAAGTTAGAGAAATTAACCCTTTGAAGCTGTTGGATCCCTAAAAATAGATTATTCCCAATGGTTTAGGTCCATTCATGACAAAACCAATCTAAGTTGGAATTCTTGAAACCATTTTTCTAGATTTACCTTATTTGGCCTAGTTGAGGACAAGTGTCCCTAAAGCTAGGATTTGGTTCAAGTTTGCCAAGAGCCCTAGGAAAAGGGAAAGGTAGAGGTCATCATTTGGAAAAGGTTGGTGGATTAAGGTTTTATCTTGTAGTGGGTTCGGGTGCTACTAGTGTTCTAGGAACTAGGTGGGTATATAAGGCTGTGCACTCTGCACCAAGTGGTATCAGAGCTACTAAGAACCTGTTTGAGGTAGAAAGATGTCAAAAAATAAAGAGGGAAAGAGGGAGATACCTCTCAGGATCACAAATGTGGAGTTGGCCAAATTGGTCAAAGAATAGATGGTAGAAAGTAGGGTAGTAAGAGAGGAGAATAGAAGCATGAAGAGAGAACTAGATAGATTAAAGGGCAAGGTGGCTAGAGGAGTCTCAGAAGACTCAGAGGGAGAAGAAGAAGGGACTGAAGAAAGAGAACCCTGGTAGGATAGAAAAACAATGCTTGTAGATGAGAGAGCCATGTTAGAGGCCCTAGAGAGGGTAGGGAGAAAAGAGTAAAGGTCTGACCTACCTATATTCAGTGGGAAACTAAATCTAGAGGAGTGCATAGACTGGATTGAAGCCCTTGATAATCACCTTGAATGTGACAATGTGCCTAAAAGTCAAATAATAAAAGTTTCCAAATCCAAAATGAAAGGATCTACCCTTAGTTTGTGGAATTTCCTTCAGAATGAGAGGATAGAGGAAGAGAAGGAACCCTTGGCAACATGGAAGATGATGAAATCAAAGATCAAGAAGCAATTCATACCCTAGGACTATGAGGTCCTGATGCATCAAAAATTGCAAAGTCTGAGGCAAAAGGACTTGGATGTGGGGGCCTATATAGAGGAGTTTCATAAACTCACCTTAAGGGCTGAGGTCCCTAAGAATGAAAAGCAAAAACTGGAAAGCTACTTGAATGCACTCAAGTATTCCATCAAATATGAGTTGATACTATTTAACTCCAAAATAGTGCACCAATGCTATTATATGGCCCTCAAGATTGAGGATAAATAGAAGAGAAAAAATGACTCCCAAGGTAGAGGGAGAGGTGTAAATGCTAGAGGTGGAGGAAGGTTTGGGGGCAGAAGTTCATCTAATAAGTCTCATGGAGAGACAAGTAATTAAGAGAAGTTAGAAGGAGATAAAAATCCTAGAGGAGGATTTAGAGCAAGGAGGCCTAATGGGAGAGGCATATTTGGAGGGAGGACTCCAGGAGTCTTCCCTAGAAGATGTTTCAATTGTAACCAAGTAGGACATAGATCTTCTAGATGTCCAGAGAAAATGGGAGGCAATAGCCAAGAGGGAGATAGGAGGATCCATTTGAATTAAGAAGTAGGTGCACAAAGTGACCAAGGAACAAGAGGGAATGTTGACCTTGAACAAGGAGAGTCCCTGATGTTCAATAAAACCTTGTTGAATGTTGTAGCAGAGAAGGAGCCTCCCCAAAGAAAGACACTTTTCAGCACCCTATGCAAGGTAAGAAATAACGTTTGCAAAGTCATTGTAGAGTCTAGTTCAACCTATAACATAGTGTCAATAGAAATGGTCGATAAACTTGCATTGAATAAATTGCCCCATCCTAATACTTCTAAGGTCTCATGGCTAAATAAGGAGCAACAAGTAATAGTGAATGAACAAGTTCATGTTGAATTTCAGATAGAGGAATACAAAGACAAGATTGTGTGTGATGTTACAGAGATGGATGCTTGTCACTTATTGCTAGGTAGGCCCTAGCAGTATGATGCGAATTCCAAGCATGATGGAAGGAGCAATGTCTATATCATCTCCAAGAATGGAAAGGAATATACTATGAGGCCCTTACTAGAAGATGGGAAGGAACTCCAACGCACATCTAGTGTGATGGTGGTTGGAGAGAAGGAGTTTTTGAGGGCTCTTAAGGTGAAGAGCACCCCTTTCTTTGCCATTGTGGTAAAGCCAAAACTAGGAGGAAAAGGGGAGAAAAACAAATCAAATGAGAAGATTGTGGAATCCAAGGAGGTGAGGTAGTTATTAGACAAGTACAAGGAGGTGATTTCAGACTATACCACAAATACCCTACCACCTTTTTGGGAGGTGAACCATTGTATTGACTTCATACCAAGTTACACATTGCTAAAAAAGCATACATATAGGTTGATACCAGAAAAAACTAAGGACTTGGCCAGACAAGTGGAAGAATTCCTTGCAAAGGGGTTCACAAGAAAGAGCATTAGCCCTTGTGTAGTCTTTGCATTGTTGGCTCCTAAGAAGGAAGGTACATGGAGGCTATGTACAGACTCCAGGCTTACAAACAAGATAACCATCAGGTATAGGTTCCCTATGCCTAGAATGGAGGACTTGATGGATCACCTAGGAGAAGCAAAGTACTATTCCAAGATTGTTTTGAAAAGTGCATACCACCAAATCAGAATAAGGGAAGGAGATGAGTGGAAAACTACCTTCAAAATTGATGAGGGACTCTATGAGTGGATGATGATTCCTTTTGGTCTCTCAAATGCCCCAAGTACATTCATGAGACTAATGAATGAAGTCTTGAGCCCTTTTATTAATCATTTTGTTGTTTTTTATCTTGATGATATACTAATTTTTAGTAAATCTAGGGAAGAAAATCTAACACACTTGGAATTGGTTTTGAAGAAACTCAAGGAGAAGTCACTAAGGATCAACTTGGACAAATGTGATTTCATGAAGGAGGAATTGGTGTTCCTAGGCTTTTTCATCTCCAAGGGCAACCTCAAAATAAATCCAACAAAAGTGGGAGCCATTCTCAACTGGCCTACCCCAAGGAATGCAAGTGAGGTAAAAGTTTTTCATGGCTTAGCAATTTTTTATAGAAAATTCATTAAGGGTTTCAGTAGTATGTCTGCCCCTATGATTGATACAATCAAGGGTGGAAGGAAATGTAATCTTGCATGGAATAGAGATGTAGATCAGTCCTTTGAATACTTGAAGAAGAAGGTTGCAGAGGCACCCATCCTTGTTTTGCCTAATTTTAAGAAGGTGTTAACCATTGGGTGTGATGCAAGTAATAGGACCATAAAAGGACTCCTAAGTCAAGAAGGTAAACCAATAGCTTTCTTTAGTGAGAATTAAATGAGGAAAATAAAAAATATTCAACATATGATTTGGAAATGTATGCATTAGTTCAATCCTCGAGAAAATAGAGGCATTAATTGTTGCCTAAGGAATTTTTGATTTATACTGACAATCATGCTTTGAGCTTTTTGAATAAGCAAGACAAACTAAACCATAGGCATGTCAAGTGGATGGAGTACATCCAAGCATACAATTTCACTAGTAAGCATAAGAAAGGGGTTGCTAACAAAGTAGTAGATGCCCTTAGTAGAAGGAATCTGACTATTCAAGAAACCAAATTGGAGAGCACAGGAATCAATGCAATAAAGGGCATCTATGAAGTAGATGAAGACTTTTATGAAGCATACCATGCATGCAAGGAGATGAATGATAGGTATCACACTAAATTTATAGATTTTATGTTGCATGAAGGATTCCTCTTCAAAGGAAGTCAATTATGTATTCCTAGAGGCTCCATAAGGGAAAACATGATAAAGGAGAAGCATTGTGGAGGATTAGGTCGACATTTTGGTCTAGACAACATACTAGAACTGGTCAAGAGGTTCTATTTCTGGCCCAAAATATAGACAAACGTAAGAAGGTTTGTAGAGAAGTGCATGGTGTGCCAAAAGGCCAATGGAAAAACATCAAATTTAGGGTTATACACACCATTTTTCATTCCAAGAAAACCTTGGGATTCTATAAGTATGGATTTTGTACTTGGTATTCTCAAGACTAGACAAGGTTATGATAGCATATATGTTGTAGTGGATAGATTTTCCAAAATGGCCCATTTCCTTCCTTGTAAGACAAGTCATGATGCTTCACATATTTTTGGGATATTCTTCAAAGAAATTGTAAGGTTACATGGACTACCATTGTCTATAATATTTGATAGAGATCCAAAAATTTTAGGATATTTTTGGAGGAACTTGTGGAAAAAGATGGGAACAAATTTGGCCTACTCTTCTGCATACCACCCATAGTCAGATAGTCAGAAAAAGGTCATAAATAGGTCCTTATGGAACCTATTAAAATTTCTAACAAAAGACCATGGAGTCACACGGGACTCAGTATTAGCCCAGGCATAGTTTTCCTATAATGACTAAGTAAACAAGAGTACTGGTCTTAGTCCTCTTCAAATTATTTATGGGACTCATCCTAGGGGAGTGATGGAACTAAGGGATGTCAATACATTGGAAAGAAAAAGTGCACAAGTAGAATACTTTGCAAAATTCATGAAGGAATTGCACCAAGAAGTCAAGCACAGGTTGGAAAAGACCTATGAAAAGTACAAGGAGAGGGTAGAAAAAACAAGAAGAAATCTTCAGTTTAAGGTGGGAGATATTGTGATGGGTCACTTAAAGGTAGAAAGGTTACCCAAGGGAAAATACACCAAGTTGATGATGAGGAAGATGGGACCTTTCAAAATCTTGCAAAATTATGGCACAAATGCATACAAAGTGGAACTCCTTGCTGACATTGGTTTATCTAACATTTTTAATGTTTATGATTTGTATCACTATAAGGGATCTATTGCTTGTGATACATGTCAAATAAAAGGAGTGGAAGTACCTTAAAAACTTCCCAAACAACACCACCAAAGGCTAAATGCCTCTTGGAAACCAAAGTGCTAAAGAAGACTAGGAGGAAGACTTATTGTCAATACATTGTCAAATGGAGGAACAAGCTTGTGGAGGATGCAACCTGGCTACCTAAAGCAGATTTGATCAACATGGGCCTCAAAGTAGAAGATTTTCCAACTCAAGAGATTTGAGTTTTTCAAGATCAAGGAGCATGGTGTAGGGAACCAAGGAAAATAGGTCCATAGACTAGTCATCAAAATAAGGATTTTGTAACAAGACCATGTGTAAGGTCAATTGGATCCTTGGTGTCATTATAAGCCATCATACCAATTGAACCAAGGTTCAAATTCAAAAAAGTTAAGTGGTTTTGTATGAAACAAGGATTTTATAGGTCCTTAGATGGATTTAGACGCCCTTAGGGTCATTGGGTAGGGATTTAGGTGTCTAGGAGGTCATTAGTGAAAAGTTGACAAAGTTATGAAGCAAAATGCAAAGTTGCTGACAACATTTTGCAAAATAGTTGCAAAGTAGTTGAACGATGGTCTAAAAATTTTCAATTTTGGTTATGACCATTGGAAACAAGGCATATATTTGTTTGAAGGTTGTACAGGGAGAGTACAACGTGGATGTACAGACTGGAGAAGAATAGCATCAATAAAACTATGATTTTTTGTCATTTTCTCTATCTTTCTAGGTTGTACAGATTGTAAGGAGTGATCAACTACATGGTTGGATAGCCTAATAAACTAGGTCTAGTTTACCTTTGGTTTGAAGTTTAGGTCTTTTCATCTATGCAAGTTATTGCAATTTTGGTGAAAGTTATCAGTTTTGGCCTGAATTCAAGGGTTTGGGCAAACATGTGCCTCTAACTTGCAACCCTAGGGTGGGATTTTGATGTCTCTTTGGTAAATGCAAGCTAGAGGGGTGTACTTTAAGATGATAGAGTTTTAGACCTGGAGGATTTGGTTTACTATTTTTACCAATCGGCCCTAGGCTGAACATCCCTATGTGTTCAACACAGATTTAAAGGAGAGGTAGCAATTTGACTTCTAAACTAATTGTTTTTACCTAGGAGTGAAGTGGAGTTGTATGAAGGAGAGGAAGAGTTATAAGGGGTTGTGTTGATTATGTGAACCCATCTTCAAACACTTGCTTTGGAAACCCAACCTAATTAAGCCTATTAGGTATGTGGACAAAGGGGGAGTTTGGATATGCTAGAATAGAATCAACCAATGATCCTTTGGAATCTTCAAGGACTAGATAAAGGGTGTCCAAAAAGGTGACGAGTTGGTCTCATCCTTTGGAAAGTTTGGAAGTTTTCCAAGGAAAACCATTTTTTGACCTACTAGGATTTCTAGGCCTAAGTTGGAGAAATTGACCCTTTGAAGGTGTTGGAGCCCCAAAAATAGATGATTCCCAATGGTTTAGGCCCATTGATGACAAAACCAGTCTAAGTTGGAATTCTTGAAACCCTTTTACTAGATTTACCTTATTTGGCCTAGTTGAGGGCAAATGTCCCTAAAGCTAGGATTTGGTCCAAGTTTGCCAAGAGCCCTAAGAAAAGGGAAAGGCCTTAGAAAAGTAGAGTCCACTTGGAGAGGTAGAGGTCATCATTTGGAAAAGGTTGGTGGATCAAGGTTTTATCTTGCAGTGGGTTTGGGTGCCACTAATGGTCTAGGAACCAAGTGGGTATATAAGGATGTACACTCTGCACCATTTTGCTGTACTAAATGTAATAGCATACCATTTCTAGTAATAAAATTTTCCTTTTCCTATTGTGTTCATTTATTCTTGGGTTGTGTCATCATCAACATAAATCCAAAAGCCCAATCATAGGATTTGGAGAAAGGAAAAGAAACTATATATATATATATATATAAACATAGAGAGAAAGAGACTGAGAACCAGGAAAATATTCATACAATAGTCTTATTACTATGTATAGTATTTCTAAAAATGTACTAAAAAAAAATCAAAAAATAAGAATCAACAATGTATCTTTATGAGTAGATATTGCTGATAGAAAACTAGGAAAGTATACAATACTATCATAATTTAAACATATTTTAATAGAAAGATCCAAATCAGTCTCCAACAAAGGAGCCTAATAAAAGTTTAATATATGTTTTAAGCATATTAAAGAGAGAAATTAAAGTAAATACGGGTTAAGGCATCTACAAGTTTGAGGAAGAGTGGAGGTGATATCTAAACATTCATGTGAAAATAACATTTTCTAATCTAGCATGGATGTTGCATCTTTAGATTGTAAGTGGGTTTTTTTTCATTTTGATTTAAATCAATATCTATGTATTATTCCATATCATTGGATCTATGCTCTTAAATATAAATCTAATCCTCTACTAATTGTTAAATATTCATTAATTTTGGCAATCATTACTCTTTTTGTTCACATGAAAATATAAGCTTGTTTGACAATCCAGTTTTATTTTTATCATGCAACCTAGGTTTTACCTATTAGGGTTTTTATCTCCTTTATAAGGATGATCTCTCTTTCTAATTTATTAATTCACTTCTAATAATAGAAATCTCTCATTTTTCTTACCAAGAATGTCTCATCTTTGGATTTGGGAATTCGAGCCTCCATAGATTTTGCTTTTCTCTTTCTATGATAGGTGTTTGCATGTAGTTGATTCTTGGGAGTTGTGTTGATATTTCATCAACTTCAACATGTTTTTAGAGCTCTAGATCTTCATACCCCTTTTTGTTTATGAGAAGTTTGGCTTGCCTTTTAGATCTGTGCCTATTTTCAAAGGGTTTCATTTTTTAAAAGATTTTTGTTTTGGATCTGGGGGGTCACTGATTTTTGGTGGACTACCCAAATGAAGCTTACCGTTGAGATTAGAGTGTCCAAAAACCCCTATTTTCACATTAAAATTGTCTAATTTGGACACAGTTGGAATCTAAGGCAAAAAATATTGCTCCTAGATTGTGTATAATTCTCAAGGTAGTAATTTGATGATTTTTTGACACAAAATTGAGATTTTTTAATATGAAAATTGAGATTTTTGGCAAACAAATCAATATTTTGGCACACAAATCGAGATTTTTAAAATGCAAAATGAGATTTTTGGTATGTGAATCAATATTTTTTGTACGGGAATCAAGGCAATTTTGTATGAAACTAGCATGCATCCTAAGGTAATTTTTGGTGTCAGTGGGTGCATTTCCTGGGGCATTTTGACACAGATCCAGGGGCGGTATATATTTTTATTTTTCCCTTCCAACTTTGTTTTAACCTACATGTATTTTTTTGGTCGTAACTTGCTCATTCAGACTCCATTTTTTGCAAATGAGATATCACTCAAAATCTAGTTCCGAGCCCATTGTAATTGTGTAGTTTATTTGGAATTTTGATGTTGTTTGGTTGGCAGTTTATACAGTCAAAGTTAGAGGTTCGAGTTTGCACTCTAGGAGATATATCTTGAGACATTCTATTTTCCAAATTCTACTCCAAGCACATCCCTTTTAGTTTTTTGCTTTTTTCCATTCTAGTGAATATCTTGTTTGTCTTATATCCAGAGATTGATTTTATTGCCTCAAATGATTTTTCATGGGTTGTACTATCTCTTGTATCAACCTTATGACTCTTTTGATTTTTGTTGACATCCTTTTATAGTATTTTTGCAAATGCACAAAGATAAAGTGCCACTCTATTGCATTTCAAGATCTTGCACATCTTTGTGTTTTGTTATACTTGCACTACATTACAAAGTGCCTTGGGGAGTTTCATGTTAGCCATATTTTCCATCTTCCTTTGTCAAGTGAGTGTTCCTTCCATGACATTAGCCTCATGATATATTAATGACATGTGCCATTATAGGTGTTTGTACTTCTTTTGCACTCTCGATGTTCTTGGTTCTTCTTTCTGCATGAGATACTGCATTCAGTCTTAGTGTCCATGGCTTGCCTCTTAGAATTATAGAGGGGTTATGTTGGTTCTATTAGTTTTTTGGTTTGATGGAATGAGCTATGTATTTAGTATTTGATCCTATCTACTAGGGAATTGTGGTGGACGGATACCTATGCATTTCAGTGAGATGGATCATTTACCATATAGACATTATTTCATTCCTATTTTTGGAGGCCATGTAGATACCTTCCATCTTCGATTGATCATCTCTTCAAATTTAGCCTTCTCTACCTGGTTTAGTTCTATATAGTGGAGGTTCTTCGGATTAGTAGTTTGGTAGTGTTTGTAGCTTCATGCTTTAATGGTGTTCATCATGATCATCTTTTGTTCCTATCTTATGAGACATTCCCTAGTTTGGAGGCTTCTTCAGTCCTTCACTAGTTCTTTTCAACATTATTTCTATCTCTTTATGGAGTAGGCTTTTTCCCATGTGGTTTTCTCTGTTTCTCCTCTTTTTGGAGATTTTTTTGTGCTTAGGTACCTCATCAGGCCTTGTTGCCAGAACCCAAATTTACTTTCAGTAGTGATTTTTAAGTTTTTAGCTACTTCCTAAGTTTATCTTAAGGGGGTGTTAGATTAATAAAACATTTTCTTATTAATTAAATGATATTGATTTAATTATTAAGTCACTTATTATCTCTAGTTTACTTAAGCTAAACTCTAGGCATATAATAATTAATTCTTTTATTAATTATTATCTTGCAACCTAGATTTTACATGTTATTTTTTTTATCTCCTTTATGAGGATGATCTCTCTTTGTAATTTATTAATTAAATTTTGATAATAGAAATATCTCTTTTTGCTCATCAAGAATGTCTCATCTGTGGATTTGGGAATTCCAACCTCCATAGCTTTTGCTTCTCTCTTTCTATGATAGGTGTTTGCATGCAGATGATTCTTGGGAGTTGTGGGTTTGATCTTTCATCAACTTCAACACTTCCTTCGCTATGGAAAAGAATACATGTCAATACTTTGGAGGAAGCCACCCAATGTCAATGTTACAATAAGATGCAATGGGATTTAAAATCATGAAGAGTCCCTTACATTAGATGGCAAGTAGATGATTGTGACACTCTATTCTTCAAATTTTGTGGGATGGCGAAAGAATTCAATGGTATTTGGGCATAACACAATAATAAGAGAGCTAAAAAACAATCTTTACCATTTTTAAAATGATACATTTTTAATAGCATTAGCATCTATCCCATTTAACATCCAACATTGACTAAAGAATAAACCAATTGATAACCATTTCACTATTGATAACAACACTTGACATCAAGTAATTTGTTTAATATACCCTTTTCTAGATACAAAAAGAAAGCTAGCATATATAAAATTGGCAAATATATCACATTTCTATATAACGATTTCATTGTTGATAGCAACACTTAAAATCAAGTAATTCATTTAATCAAACCTATTCTTGATACAAAAAGACAGGTATCATATATAAAAGTAGTGAATCTCACATTTTTCCACATTGATGTTTATTAGTATTCTTATAAAGAATGATTCAATTAAACCTAAAGTGATTAACATTGGTATTGTTAATAATAATTAGACTTATGATAAGATTTTAATGACAACGATTTTTTGCAGATTTAGGGAATACTAATCTAATTGAAATCTATGAATTAAGTTTGAATACAATTCAATCATTGGTCTTGATGTCCCGATCTATAGAGATAGAATCATTTATCAATTTTGAGGATCACCTCTCAAGAATGGTTTTCCTATAAATAGGCACTGAAAGGCTAAGAGGGAATACATTTATTTTCCTTCTTCAAACTTGACTTCACTCACATTGTCCTCTTCATTCTAATTACAATGTTATTCTTTGTGATAATTATCTTTTTCTCTATATGATTTATCATCTTCAATATTTACTACAATTTCAAGATATAAGTTCTATGTTTTGACCTTTTTGGTACATATAACAAAAAAAATTGAAAATAACAAGCCAAAATGGCCTTTGGTTGAAAATGTAAGTAAAAAATCAAGGGAAAATGTACCATTGATATAGACACACAATTTTTTTATGAAAGAAGCATTTTGTTGTCATAAACCAAAGGAGTTGGAAGGATCTTGAACTAGTTTGAAAAGTGGACATGTTAATGTCAATACATAGAGACAAACATAGATTACAAAGAGGTAATCCTATAAGATAAATAAGAATATTTGAGGATAATTCATAGTCCAAAACTTGTGAATAGCGATGTCCCTTGACAAAATATTCTTTGCAAAGGCACTCTATAAGCCTCAAATTTAAAAATGACACTTCTTGCAAGATATGGCATTCATGGAAAGATAAAGCAAGCACGTACATATAGTTCTCATACCATCCATACATTGTGAAAGCATAGTCCCAAGATGCAAAAAAGAACATATGTATAAACAACAATAGATTAAATAAACAAATCAAGATCTTCAAAAGAAAAAAATTACATTGATAAGAAAAAATGTGACAATCATGATAAAGATGACACCAAAAAAGACACTAAGTTGTGGCAGTACTTACATAGATTAGAATAAAGACATTAGTCAATATAGAATACAAGTAACCAATCCAAAGATGGAATGAAGATTAAAAGTGTCATGGAATGACTAGAGCTAATGCAAGGAAAGTCTCAAGACAATATTAAAGAGGATGCACATGGGTAGCTTACCAAGTATAAGGCACATTTTCAGATCTAGCATACAAAGAAATCAAAGAAAAAGTTGAAGTGTCATAATGACAACATAATCAAGAGAGAGAAGCTCCAAAGTCAAGTTTTTTAAGATGAAAAAGTATGATGTTAATAATATTGAATGAAAAGCAAGAAAATGCCTCTTTATTGTTACCATTGCATAAAGATTCTATAATAGTGATGAAAGTAGGCTATGGAAGTGCTAAGATCAGTTTTAAGAATGTGGAGCATTGGAGTATAAAAATAATCATAAATGAATTAAAAATTGAAAAAAAAATTTAAGATGGAAACTTAATTAAAAATATTATAAATGATAAACTTCTTAAATGATGAATAAGTATAAATACGAACTTAAATTTATAATCTCCTTCACCAAAAGGTAGAAATGTTTCTCATTAAAAATTCAATCAACAATGTATACATTTATTGTGTCATCTACATATGAAGATTGATACCACTCCATATTAAGAAACATGTACATCTCAAGGCAACCTTTGATTGAATTAAATATTGTGGCATGTTAAATTTTGTTACAAACCAAGTTAGTCTAGGACAAACCAATTCATGGTTTGTGTATTATCTCATTATTTTGAGGACCCAAGCAAGGTTGTATATTTACATATTTGAAAAAAATATTTGTAGCATATTCAATAACTACTTTCATCCATACTAATGTATCATCCTCTAAAATAAGATCAAGACATTAAGAAGTGTAGAGATTCTAAGAAATGAATGAGTGCTTCTCTATGAGAGCTCTACTTGTAGAATTATATAAATTTGTAGTGTTTACTATAATTACATAGAAAACATTTTATTTTCCAACCTTGGTGATGAATTTCTCTAAAACGTGAAAAAAAGTTAATATATTTTATATTTCTTGAAGTATTAATGGATTTCAAGAAAGTAGATGACCTAGAGAGGAAAGAAGGAAATTCAACAATGTCTTGTTTCTCCCATTTGATCATACATGATGTTGAAACCCTTTCTCTTTTATACCTTACATTGCTCCACAAAAAGGGATTCAATGTTTTCCATTTTACATAATGGTGCAACCCTCCCTCTTTCATACATCACATTTCTCATCAATTTTGGCTTTCATGTTTTATATATTTGCCTTAAAAAATGGGCCCCTTATCTCTTTAGAATTAGATATTTCAAGTTCAACCTTAGTAACACCAATGAATTCTTAAATAAATTGCTTATAAGGAGATCTAAACCAAAGGGAAAAAGAATTTTGAAGTCCTTAAATATAAAAAAGTAAAGAAAAAAATATGTTCAGCATATGAACCAAATTCATGAAATTTGAGACCCAATTCTAGTGTTCCCTCTAATTTATGAAGACAAACAAAATGGAGGGAAAAATAGTCTCCTTCAAAAAAATTTGTCTCCTCTTTGACCCCTTTTAGCCCATTTCTCTCATGATAGTCTCTAATCAAAATTTTACCTCACACGTAACTACACACATGCTAACATAAAGAAACATCTTGGTTCGAGATTTGTGCAAGGTGATATTTGAATTGATTAATCATTCCCCCACTAATTTCAATATTTCAATATTTGTAAAGGATCTCCTTGTTTCAAGGCCATTTTGGAAGGCATGTTTGTAAGAAATTTCTTTTTAATTGAATGAACATTAGAAGAAATTATAAATTTCATGTACAACATAGTAATAGATGAACACAATACTAATTAACACAAAGGGTTTATAAAATAGAAACTCATTAAAAAAAAATTCATATTTCTAGATAAAAGAATGGAAAGAGAGAAATAGAAAACTACTATTCCTTGTAAGTATAAAGATAAAAAGAATAGGCAACAAACAAAATCATCTTTTTGGTAGACACTCAATTTTCAAAAACTTTTTGAATAGTTGAATACATTAGATCTATACACAAAGCATAAGATTTGGTTGCAAAGTTGTTACATTCAATAATGATGTCTAAATCAAAGTAGATCTTAGAAGTTCAAATAACTTACAAAATAAAAGACTTGGGGTTGTATGCAAGCCTTGGGTTGATGTTTGTATATGATTTCTCTCCTTGGACTATTGATTATTTATAGTTCCATGAATTAATATTAGTTCTTGGAAGCATTTACTAATAAAAATTGAGTTACAAACCTGATCTATATGAGGTGTAGCTCTCAATAAGTGTTATAAATATTAGGTTCTAAGTTGCAACAAAATATTGTGTGTCTCAAGGTAGGGTTTTGGGAACAAGTCAACAACAAATGAAAGGTCCTAGGTTTGAATCCCAACTAAACTAAATTGATCTTTTTAGCTCTATCTCAGCAAGCATCTTGTTTTACAAATGTACCTAATTTATTATCGGTTGATTATGAAAATTTGAAATAAAGTATTTTTTTATAAGTAAAATAGAAGATATATGAAGAGTTTCTTGATTTAATATTCCCTTTGTGAGAATCCCTTTAATATAGTATTTCAGACATTTGACAATGAAGCATTCTGGTGAATGAAAATGATCTTAGTAGTAGGCAATCCAAATAATCATTAATCAAGCTTAACTATGCCCTAATCTCCTAGCTATAAGAAACAAGTTTAAGTGTGTACATTGTCCTATTGCCATCAGAATGATGACTATGGAGAATTCTTAGATTCTTAAGTTAATATTCATAATTTATCTCTTTTCACTCTAATCTTAACAAAATTCCAACACTAAGAGTGATTTAAAATGGTTAAAATATCCATTAGTATCTAAAAGCTTTTATAATTTGTAGAAGCTATTTTTGTCTGTCAGATTTACAATTACAAGAAAAAACATGACTTGGCTAGACTATATATGATAATAGAAACTTATTAGAACCATAAAATAACGTTTTGTAGTCAAGTTTCCCCACAATCAACATGGGAAAGGAAAGTAATTTGTTATAGTCCTTTCTTGCAAGATCTAACACTAGGAATCATTATAAAAAAGTGAACTCTGTATCTAAAACCAAAAGTATTTGTAAAACCCAAGCTTTCTTAGTATATAGTTTGGTTTAAATAGAAACTTATTAGAAGATTTGGTTTATTTTGATGGTTTCACTAATTAGCTCATTATATTAAAAATGCATGTTTAAGGCCCAAGCTTGCTTCAATAATATTTCAGTTTAAATAGAAACTCTTAAGAATGAATAGCTACACTAATAAATATGTTCTATTCAATATATATATATGATTTAAGAAAGACAAACACTAAATAAATCATATCTGTAAAGCTTACCCATATAATATCAATCAATATAATAGAAAGAGATTCAATTAAGAGATAAGAAAGAGCATTATTATGGAAGGAAATATAACCTATTATGTATTATACTCTATTCAAATCTTTTTTTAAAAAAAATATTGTATGGTGAAAGGTAAATATGATTACAATTAGCACTAAATCTCTAGTTGTAAGTGCAATGATGTCAGCACATGAAATAATGCTAGGGCATACAAATTTAATTCTTGCTTTGATGGCATCTATCACTTCAAACCCTAAAGAGAGTTTGCATTAGGATCTACACTCTTCTTTCCTATCAGAGTTGGTGTGTCATCTAGCAATACTTAAGCATCACAACCCTCACATATTAGAGATTTTATATAACATAGAAAAGATCTATCTACGATTACAACAACTAGTTAATAGAAACTATGTCCAGTTGTGTCTCTGTGAGCCCTAGTTTTTCATTTACTTACTGTCTACCATTACTACCAACACATGTTGCCTTAAAAAATGGATTTATACATTGTGATTATCCATGATTAGTAGTAAAAACGGGTTTACCAGTGGCATTCTAGCAACACATGTAGCTCAATCCCTTCCTCCCTCCCGCCTAAAACAAAATGAACTTAGTCAATTTTCACTTTTATTTTGTTATTTATATCCCAACTTTATCGATCTTTTGATATTAAACTTAATGAAAATCTAATTCTTGACCAAAAAATTAAATGGCATCAAAATTTTGACCTTTTCAAGATCATAATAAAAAAAATGAATTTCACAAGCCAATATAGCCTAATGTTAAAAATTTTAGTGAAAAATTAGGCCCTAATGTACTAGTGACAACCACTCCTTGTTCATTCATTTTGTCTCTAAAACCCTATTTATTTCCTAAAACATTTTGGTCCTTAGGTAGAGGGACCAATTCCCATGTCTCATTCTTCACAATCTAATCTAGTTCTTCCTTCGTTGCTTGAATCCAATGATCATCCTTGTACACTTCATCAACACTTTTAGGATATACTTGAGAAATTAAATATAACTCTTGATGTACTATGTTTCTTTTCATAACTCCTCTTTCTTTACTTCCAATAATCTGGTCAATAGGGTGATTCTTTGTCAAATTCTTGTTTGGTGTCATTGTCTCAACTCTTACTTCTGCTCTATGTTCATATCTTGGTTCTTCTCTCTTCTCCACAACTTGGATATCATTCTAAAAATTAGTGTTAGTCTAATAAAATAACTCAACATTCTCTTAGTTATCCTTAGGATTGGCTTCTTCATTAGAATTATAATAAACTATTCTTTCTTGAATTCCAAACTTCTCATCCACTTTTGCATTTGCACTTTCAACAATAGTCTTAGTCCTCTGATTAATATATATATATATATATATATATATATATATATATATATATATATATATATATATATATATATATATATATATATATATATATATATATATATATATATATATATATATATATATATATATATATATAAAAGTTTTTCTTTTCAATGAATAACAAGGAACATACCTTCATCGCTTCTTGCATCAAACTTACCAATATCATCATCTTTCTTGATATAACACTTACTTCTAAAAATTCTAAAATACTTCACCGATGGTGCATGTCCAAACTATAATTCATGAGGAATCTTGTTTGTACCTTTTCTAATCTACACTTTGTTCATAGTATAGACTGTTGTATTAATTGCTTCTCTCTAGAATGTCTTTGATACATCATTTTAAAACATTATATCTCTTGTTGCTTTAGCTATAGACCTTTTTCTTCTCTCAGTTATACCATTCTACTTAGGTGTCTTAGGGGTTGGAAGATGTCTTTTAATACTATTCACTTGACAAAAGTATTAAACTCATTCAAGGTAAACTCTACACCTCTATAAGATCTTAAACACTTAATTTTTAATCAAGGCTATCCAGGCTCATTTTCAACTCTATTATTAAATACCTTAAACTTTTCAAATGCTTTAGACTTTTCCTTAAGGATCGCTACCCACATCATCCTAGAAAAGTCATCAACAATGATCATAAAGTACCTTTCACCATAGAATCCTCTTGTCTTTGTAGGACCACTCAAATCATTGTAAACGATCTCAAATTTTTTTTATTGTAGTAAACTTCTTGCTAGGAAAAGAGCTTTTCTTCTGCTTAGCTATAACATATTCCTTGTACACAACATAGGATTCTCTATTTTAGGTGAATCCCTAACAACAAATGTATTGATTTCTTTCACAATGTTACAAAAATTTATATGACAAAACTTTTACTACCACAACTAACTCTTATCAACTTTAGTAACCAAACATGTCATCTTTCTAGGATTCAACTGGAATACATTACCTCTAGATCTTGTGCCAGTGCCAATCATCTTACCATTTTTATCCTTGATGATACATTTCTTTTCCATAAACTATAATTGATATCCCTTGTCAACCAACCTTCCAAAACTTAGAAGCTTATGTTTTAGTGTTGTTGGAAATCTAATTGAAAAGCTCATTGTTGAAGATCAAAGAGGGAGAGTGTTGCAAAGAAAGAAGTTTGATGTTTTCAATCATTGTTTTGTCATTGATGTCAAACCTGCTATTTGTAGGAATGACATTTGCTTATAAGATCTAGGTACTATCACTTAGTTAATTGATGAAGAGGATTTGATCAACAAGATATAACAAGAGCACATGTAATGCCTTGCCAAGGGATCCAAAAGAATAAACCTAAAGTTTTACTAAGTTTGTTAAACATTTTTTTTTTTGAAGTAAGAAAGCATAAAATACACATCAAACACATAGTAGCGGAAGCAATAACATGTAATGAACAAACATACATAATAGGTTACATTCCTTAAGGATCCCAAGACTTTGAGTCACATTTAAATTTAATCTAATCCTAAGTCTAACAACTACCACGTCCACATGAAAGAATAATTAGAAAGTCCAATGTCCATATAATATACATTTGTTTCGAATGCCTCTTGGCAAATTAATTTGGAATGCTCAATCATCCATTGTACATGTCACAGGGTATGAAAGGCTTAAAAGAATATACATATGTAAAAATAGAAATACATCATCCTCTTTAGATTCATGATATGAACAATAAAATAAATGAAATCATTCACCATACATGATACATCTATACATCTATAATGATAAAACATCCATCATAAAATCTAACCATCCATCATAATAATCCATGAATAGAATGAAGGTAAATGCCAACCAAGAAAGCTCCAACCACGGTGACCACAGACAGATCTAAATGGTAAGAGTAAAAAGCACTACCACTCGACCACGTGGAACCTAAATGGCCCACTCCCACTGCGCTGAGGAGATAGTCTCAAGTCCCAAATAAGATATCAAAACACAAAACACAAGTACTCTCTAAGTCTGGGAAATCCTAAAAGTACACTAACTCAAAGGTCCCAACATAGACCGACATCTAAACCTAGAGGCACACAAAGACATGTAGGAAATCTACTATGCAAGTGGGAAAGTGTCAACGCAAAACTCACATTGGAAGTTACCCGAGAAATCCCTTAGGAATCTCGGGTCCCTTGTGATCTTGTGGCCACTAGTATCCTCTCATACTAACAAGGCATACTACGGAATGCAAGGTCGCAATCTCTCTACCCCATCCTAGTCTGTACTAGCACTCAAGGCATGGGAGAGAACATTCAGTTATCTTATTAGGTTCATTTAAGTTAGTATTTAGGTGAGATTTTTTCACTTATTAAAACAACTTACAATGGGTTTCTCCAAGTAGCCTCTTAGGGCCCCGACCCCCATTGCAAGCCACTTCTCGACACTACACATAGATAACCTACCCTAGGCTCATGAAATCACAAATCAAAGAATCATAATAAAATCACCTCAATCCTATACAAGCGACTGAAAGCACTATAAATATAATCCACAATAATCACATCAATTCTCAATGAGCAACTGAAAAGCATCAAATGACAATCATAATAATCACAACAGTTCTCTATCATCAACTGAAGGAATCAATGATCAATCACAATATCCAATGGTTCTCCAATGAGCAACCAACAAGTATCCCAATAATAGATCACAATACTGATCAAAGACTCCAAAATGGTCAAGTCAAACATGTCACAACATGACATCATCAACAGCATAGCAAAACACTTCAGTCCCATCAAGGCAACTGGAAAGCAACCCAAGTATAACTGATCGATGACTTAAAAATGGTTAAGTCAGGTAACTCAAATACATACACCTCAGCTTCACACAAGGAAACTGGAAAGCAATAATAAATAGTAAAAACATCCATCATAGAGCATATCAACACATCACCATGGTTGGGTTTTAAAAGATCGAGACTAAAACATCATAATATCCCATTCATATAACTCCCAAGCCTCTGGTAAACATCCTAAACTGGTCAATCACTAGGACAAAGCCCAAAAACCCAAATTATAGATAGTACAATAGAAAAATACAATTTCATAGTTTGGGTTTGATTGAAATAAACAACAAGGTTAAAAGTAAAGCTTCTATTTGTGTTTCAATGTACGTTTCAAGTGTATAAGATTCTCAGTATTACCCTTATATTTTAACCTGATTATTTATACAACCCATAAATATAAAGTTACTCTCACGTTTAAAAGTCAAATTTCCTAACAAAATAATCTAGGATAACCTTTTTATTTTATTAAATTATAAAAATAACCCTTAATGATTTTCAATAAAATAATTATGATTTTATTAAAATCATTAATTTTTTAAACATCTATAATCAAATTTACAATCTAATTAATAATTTTCATTACAAAAAAACTAATTTAAATTTTATTCCATTAAATCAATTAATAATTTATATATATATATATATATATATATATATATATTACATTCATTATTATTTTATCATATTATAAAATATCAATATAATTTAATAATAGAATCATTAATTTAAATGATGTCATAAATTTAATATAATTAATATTTTAATAAGGATTGAATGCATATTATATAACATTAAAATTTAAAACCAAAATTGTATTTTAAATGTTTTAAGGGGGGCACATGATAAAGTTTTTAAATATATATATATAAAACAAAATGCAAAATCTAACCAAACCAATCCCTTTCTAAACCATTTATATATATATATATATAATATTTACAATATTAGTCGGATAGGAAAATTAAATTTAACCATTCAGATTTCCAATTTTAAAATTTTCTTTTTAATACTCAAAACCCTTCCCATTTTAAATAATAAATTCTTTACTCTACGAAACAAGGATCTTGATTTCTTCTCTAATCTTCATGCATACAGAAGGGGTTGATATACATTTAATAATTACAATATTGAAATGTTTAAGCTTTCAACATAGAGAATTTGGATTTACAATCTGCAGACATGAAGAAGACAAGAAAGGATAATTGCAGAATTAATCAACGATCAAGAACATAAGGCCCTACTTGAGCTTGATGCTAATACGCAATTCTCAAAAATTGTGAGTGAATTTTCTCTTCTTCAAGAACCTTTCTCTAAAAATCTTTCCTAGAATTCTCCTTCTGAAATTCGCTTCCCAAAATTCATCTCCCAAAATTCATGTCTCCAAAATTTGCGGCTCTAAAAAATGAACCCCAAAGTTGTGATAAGGAGTTTTCTCCTCAAATCGGGGCACTAATTGTGCGTTCACTCGAGAGGACTCCTTGCTCACCAGACTCAAACTCAAAATTAACTTTCCTTAATTATTTCTTGATCTTTTCATGCACGTTAACCATATTATTAAATTACTTTATTTAATTTTCCACTTGACTTCTATTTTTAATTAATTTATAACTTTTAATCCCATGCACTTTATGAAATTAAAATAACATTATTATTTTCACTTATTTTATCTTTTTAATTAATTTCTTTTATTGTCAACTCATGCTCGCATCAGGCAATCTAGAATATTTTAATAATTTAATATCTTTTTACTTTTAATTTATTTTAGAAACTTAATTGATAAAATATTTAATTAACTTAAATAACAATAATATTTAGCATTTATTTAAAAATGAACTCTAAATATATTATTATTAAATTAAATAAATATTATCACATTCTAAATTTATCCTTCAACTTTTATTTCCAAATTCAATTCTTTTTATTTAATTAATTTCTCAATTAATTAAATATAATTAAATATTTAAAATATCATAATAATTTTCCATTAAATTAAATCATTAATTAATCTTTTAATTAGACTTAATTAATAGAAAATACACCAAAGACTCATAAAACAACATAAGAAAAGCCATCAAAGCAAAACACATACAAAATCAACTAAGGGTTATAATCATGAATTAACGTCATTCGATGCATTTGGAGGGTACTCAACTAGGATACTTGTCCTATTTATCAATTAGGACAAATGGCTGAAGGGTTTAAGATTTGGACTTAAGATTTATCTCCCCTCTCTTACCATTGAGATAATGCAATAGGGTACGCTCATCCTGGCAATTCAGGGAAGTTGATACCCGGTACCTACAACCTGCATAAAATCCACGCATGTACAGACACAATATTCTAAGCTAAACAAGCAATGGCAGAAAGTGGTGCATCATGTAGATTTCGACTAGTAGGTGACTACGACTCCCTTCCTTAACCACATCAGAAACACCATACATAAAGAAAACAAACACACACACCATACACATGTAGTATGGGGTAAGTATCCACAAGGAAACACATGTGATAATAAACCATCTAACTAATCATCATTAGTACTAAAAAAATGAATAATCATCATACATGCATGAAAATTAGAGTGCCAAGTAATCTTATCATATAATAAATAGAGTGTAAAACAATATCTAATAATCTCCAAAAATAATAGTACTAATAATCAAACATAAAACTAGCCTAAAAGAGTTTGGCAATGATAATTAAAATGCGACTTAGGGGCAGGCGCTACAGCACCTAAGGGAAAGGTTGAGTTATGATGTTGTAATGAAGTGCAAAGATCAGTTAAGACAATGGTTAAAAGATGTATTGATAACATAATCAAAGATATAGAGGTTGGTCACACTTAGAAACTTTTGAAGAAGAAGTTGTAAGAAGGTTGACTGCAAACCTTAAAGTAAGATCTTTAGTGGGAGTCGAGCAAGTTAGTTGATGCCAAGAAAATTTCTAGTTGGAGCCTAGTAATAGGAAATTCTAGAATGTGTCGAGTGATCTTTAGGTGTCGAGTGAAGATCAGGTGCTGAGCATCAGAAATTTCTTAGTTGGCGTCGAGTGATCTTCAGGTGCCAAGCATCAGAAAAATACAGTGGGTGTCGAGTAATACAATATGTGTTGAGCACCAGTATTTCAATAGTACTGAGCTGGTGCATGATTTCAAATAACATATATTTGTCAAATTTGAGCCGACATAGTGGTTACATTGAATTTTGTGAATGAGTTGGATGTTAAAGATGATGAGCTGGTGGCACAGAATTCTATGTAAATCATTTTTGAGCAAATTCTAAAAGATTATTCAAGAAGTTTCTAGAGGAAATAGAATATGGGTTAGATGCAATGAATCCTACCTAATCCATGTGAATTGAAATTAAAGAATGGAAGAATCAAGAAGGAAAAAGAACTCCAAGACTTCTATTTAAGAAGTCATAGACCAAGAAGCAAAGAGTTGTTGATATTGTTGTTGTATATGAGCATTGTTAGTATGCTAATAGAAACCAAATTTAAATAAAGCTTCTACAAACTAAAAAAAATTCATAAACTTCAAGATAGACTAAGATGAGCTCTCAATTGAGAATATGAGCCATTAATGGGCTCTCTCAATAAGAAGCTCTCTTGTTGAGTGGCTTTGTCTAAATAGATAGGATGTATGCTCAAGCTTATGCTTCAAAAAGGGCTTCAAATGGAGTTGGAATTTGGGTGTGAGTGTATGATTTTTATGTAAAATGGCTTCTTAAAATGGAATTATGAATTTACTTCATGGATTGTGTCATTTTGCAAAGGGGAAGGATCCAATTTAGAGGCAAGAGGCTTGAGGGATTGAGGGCTAAGATGCAAGGATGGGAAAAATCTCATGGAGGGCTCAGATTGCATGAGAGGAGGGCACATGGATTATGCTTCCTTATAGCCAATCAGGGAGTGACACATGTCACAGGGTGAGAGGATGGAGGAAAGGAGAAGGATGAGTCAACAAAGGAGGCTCAAGGGATAAAATCTTCATAAAGACCCTCATAATGGCTTGTAAGAGCAATAAAAGGGCTTGGAAGAGTCATTTATGGCCTAGTGGGCTTCATAAAGTTTTATGGTTGGGATATTTTGAAGGAGATGAGAGGAATTTCGACTTGGGATTGATTAGGAAGGTTTTAAGCTTGCTTAGGATTGTGCAAATGATTAGAGGATGGATTAGGATGGTTTAGGATTAGCTTAGGGATAGGCAAGTGGATGGCATTTAATGAGGGTGGGTGAAGGAGGAGATATTTGTTAACTTTGGCTTGGGTTAGTAAGTCTTAACCCATGTTTAGAGAATGTGACAAGGTTAGGAGGGGATCATGATTAGGTTTAAAGACATCTTCTAGAAGAGTCTAGACTTTGGATGAGGATAAAGACTTTCTAGAATAGTCTAGAACTTCCTAGGATGAGGATGAAGACTTTCTAGAAGAGTCTAGAACTTCTTAGGATGAGGATAAATTAGATTTTTAAGAAATAAATAAAGTTTTATTTATTTCAAGGGTTTGGGTTGAGGAGATATTTATTAAAACTTTTTTAATAAACATGAGGATTAATATTTAATCTCAATTAAATATTTTGAGTTGGGATTAGGGGTAGGAAATGATGGGATTAGCCTTTAATCAAAATTAAAGAAGGATTAGAAGATTTTGGAAGAGGTTAGTGGTCTTAAGGAAATTGGCCAAGTTTTGGGCAAAAAATAATTTTTTTATTTATTTTGGGTTTTTGGTCAATTTATTGATTAAATAATTAATAAATAAGGAAATAATGTTTACATAAGATTTAAACATTTTTGGAAGGGATTCCTTAATTAAATATTTTTAATTAAGATAAAGGGATTTAATGGCATAAAAATAAATAAATTAATTAATAAATGATGATGTCATCAAGAATTTTTCAGAAAATAAAAATACTTTATTTTCTAAAGGTTTTTAGGTGTCTACAGTTGCTGCTGAAGAGTCAAATATGTGAAGTGGTTGAAAGGGTGTCAAGGAGAAGACACCTAGAGAAGGAAAAGCACATAGGCTCTAATTCTATAAGTGGTCATGAAGAGATGATTGCACTGGTACATTGAGCGAGGAGACTCAAGGAAACTAAGCTTGAAAGGAGGGCAAGTTGTTTGAATTCCAGAGATTGAAGGCCATGCAAGGGTATGAGCTGAGTAGTGATCTAAGATCTACAAGATAAGTTGTATGTTGTAGTCAGGTCAAGATTTTCTAATACACTAACAATTTTATTAGATTTGGAAAATCCTATGGACTTAGGTTGGCCTAACAGCCATTTGTAAATCCTTTAACAAGGTGGCATTCCAAGGGAATGTTCTAAAGTCCTCTAACTAGGCCCATTTCTAATAGGGTGGTTAAATCCTCTAACAAGGTCACATTTAATAGTACAGACCTTTCATAAGGCATCACTTTAGAAGAGTGAGAATGGAGTAGCATGTTACTAGTGGTTTTTCCCAAATTGGGTTTCTACATAAATCACTATGTCATGTGTTGATTTCTTATGTGTTATGCTTGCATGTTGATTTACAGTAACCTGTTGATTAGAAAAATTAAAGTTTGGATGAATGAGTAGTTGAATGGGCTCACTATACTTAGTGAAAATTTTGAATAGGACATCTGGACCTTGAATAACTGATCCACCCCCTCTTAGTTATTCTAAAGCATTTCTAACAATTGGTGTCAGAGCTATCTGCTGATTTAGTTTCAAGGTACTAGAAGTAGGAAGATCAAGATGTCCAAGAGAGAAGTTCCCAAGCTCAACAAAGAAAACTTTGCTGCATGGCAGAGTTTGATGAAATTGCACCTTGGATCTAGAGGTGATTATGCACAAACCTCAATTGGAACAAAACATGTAAATCCAGTAGGACCTCTTATTGCAGAAGACTTGAACAAAAAGAAGGAGCACAATCAAGCAACGTTGGAGATTACCTCTGCACTTAATTATGCAGAATATGATGACATCAAAGATTGTGACACTACATTCAAAATATGGAAAGCCTTATTAGATATCTATGGAGGAGATCAAAATGTCCAAAGAGAAAAGAGAGAAAGCCTAAGAGAAAAGTTTGATGAGATGAAAATGGAGGAAGGTGAAAATGCTACTCAATATGCTACAAGAATGAAAGAAGTAGTAAGTACAATAAGAAGTCTAGGTGGTCAATTGGAAGAAGAAACTGTCATCAGCAAATACTTAAGAACTCTGCTCCCTATCTATGCTATTAGAGTTTCAGCCATCCAAGAGCTAAGGTGTGTACAAGGAAACACACTAACCTTTGAAAGAATAGTGGGAAGACTTACTACATTTTAGCTATCCTATTTTGACAACTACAGGTTTGAAAACCTTAAATCTACTTTCAAGACCATGATGACAATAAAAGACATTGAGGAGGAAGCATCAAACAAGAAGAGAAGAAAGAGAAAATATGCATCCAATGATAGCAATGCAAATGAGGAAGATGTGGAACAATTAGAAGAAATACTAGCTTGGAGAGTCCATAGAGGTAAAGGTAAATTCAAAGGTAAGCTCCCTATCATATGTTTCAATTGCAATGAAGTAGGTCATATTGCTATAAGATGTACACAGAAGAAGAACTACAAAGAAGGAAACAAGTACAGGAATAAGAAGGAAGATGATAGCAAAGACTACAAGGAAAAAGGCAAGAGATGCTACATTGTTGAAGAAGATTCTGATGAGAATGATGTTGAAGTAGTCTATGTAGCCATAAAGGATGAATCAGATAAAGAAGAAGATGAAACAACAACATTGGTTACCTGTGTGAACAAGAATGACAAGTGGATCATAGACAACAGATGGTCACATCACATGATAGGAGATAAAAATAAGTTCATTACCTGTACTCAATATGATGGAAATAGTGTTAGCTTTGGTAATGATGCACCATGCCAAATTAAAGGAAACAACTCTATTAAGTTCATAGAGAAAATTTCATGTGATAATGCATACTATGTTGAAGGATTGAACTACAACTTGTTCAGTGTATCACAGTTAGGCAATGTAGGTTGCTAAGTTGAATTTGGAAACAAAATTGCCAAGATCTATGACACTGATGGAAATTTGATAGGAAAAGGTGAACAAACTAGAACTAATCTATTTTACCTAGATATGGAAGATGCAACATGTCTTGTTGTTAGACTTGATGATGTGTGGTTGTGGCATAAAAAGTTGTGTCACGTTAATTTTGATAATCTAATCAACATTAGCAAGAAGAAAAAAATCAGAGGGTTGCCCAAGTTGAAGAAACTTGGAAAGACAATGTGCAAACAATGTCAACTAGGGAAGATGACTAAGTCTAGTTTCAAAAGAAAAACATACACTTCCAATGAAGTACTAGAGTTAGTCCATACAGACTTATGTGGTCTAATAGAAGTGCAAAGCTACCTAGGAGATAGATACATAATGTTATTTGTGGATGACTATTCCAAGATGATGACTACTATGTTTTTAAAGAAAAAATTTGATGCATTTCAAATGTTTAAGTGGTATTTGGCTAGAGTGGATCAGACAGAGGAGGTGAGTTTACATCAAAAGAATTTGAAATATTCAGCAATGACAAAAGTATCAAAAGGAAAACATCAGCACCAAGAACTCCACCATAGAATGGTATTGCTAAAAGAAGAAATAGGTCAGTGATTGACTATGCTAGAACCTTGATGATGGAGAAAAATGTTGCACTAAAGTACTAGAGAGAAGTTGTAAGTACTGTAGTCTACACACTGAATAGAGTTCAAGTCAAGAAAGGTAGAAATGCAATGCCTTTTGAATTATGGTATGGTCACTCACCTAATGTTAAAAATTTCAAAGTATTTTATTGTAAATGCTATATTCTAAAAGATACTAGAAATGGAAAGTTTGATGCAAAAAGTGATGAAGGCATATTCCTTGGATACTCCCCTAGAAGCAAAGCATATAAGTGTTTGAATACTAACACTAAAAAGATTATGAAGAGTGCAAATATAAATTTTGATGAGCATGCAGAAGTCCAAGTTGATGAGTCCAAGCAATCAGAGGATCATAGATCCTTTGTATATTTCTATGAAGGAATGACTATTGAAGACAATGCTGCAAATCAAGTTGGGAATCAACAACAAATTTTAGTATATGTCAAGTCTCAGCCTGTGAATGTTGAGCTACAGAATGTAGAAAATACTTGTTCTGATTCTAAAAATAGTACACATGAGAGGAATGATGGAATGCTAGGTGAAGAAGAACAAAATGACCATGAAGCTGAAGGATCAAACATGGAAAGAAGGACAAAACCAAGATTAGCAAAGTATGTGAGAAGACATCACCCTGTAGATCAAATCATTAGTGACAAGGATACCAGACCAATGACAAGGAATAGATTGAGGAATGAATCATGTTTGATGAGAAAAGTTGAACATAAAATAGTGAAAGATGCACAACAAGATAATGACTGGTATATAGCCATGGAAGAAGAGATAGATCGGATTGAGAAGAACAAAACATGGTCTCTAGTTCCAAGACCAGTTGATAAGAATGTGATTGGTACCAAATGTATGTTTAGAAACAAACTTGATGAGAATGGAGAGATAACAAGAAACAAAGCCAGACTAGTTTGTAAAAGCTACGCACAAGAAGAAGGACTAGATTATGGAAAAACATTTGCCTCTATTGCAAGAATGGAAGGAGTAAGAACACTACTTGCATATGCTGCATACAAAGGTTTCAAAGTGTACCAAATAGATGTCAAATCTATTTTTCTAAATGGTATACTAGAAGAGGAAGTTTACATAGAACAACCAAAGGGATTTGTAGATGAGAAGAATAAGGACATGGTCTAAAAATTGCACAAGGCACTTTATGGATTGAAGCAAGCACCTAGAGCATGTTATGAGAGACTGCACAAATATCTTGTGAAGATAGGATTTGAGACAACAGATGACAACAACAACTTGTACATCAAAGCTAAAAAATTTAAAGACATTTTGATATAAAAAATCTAGGTGGATGATATAATATTTGGAGGAAAAGATGTTCTATGCAAAGATTTTGCTGATCAAATGAAGCATGAATTTGAGATGTCAATGTTTGGAGAAATCAAATTCATTTTTGGATTACAAGTACATCAATTGAAGCATGGAATATTTGTGACCCAATCCAAATACATCAAGGAGGTACTCAAAACATTTGGGTTAGAAGACTCAAAACCAGTCAGCACACTGATGGCAACTGGACATAAGCTATCCAAGAATGATAAGTTTTCTAAAGTGAATTAGACATTGTATAGGTCAATGATTGGAAAGCTGCAATATGTTGTACATAGTAGACTAGACATTACATTAGCTATTGGAATAGTGGAAATATTTTTTGTAAATCCAAGAGAAAATCACTTAATGGTAGTGAAGGGAATACTAAGGTACATAAAATGAACTGATGACTTTGGCTTGTACTACAAGAGGAGTGAAAACATTGAACTTAGATCCTACACTAATGTAGATTGGGGAAGTAACATTGATGATAGAAAAAGCACTAGTGGAGGAGCACTTTTCTTAGGAAAAAGGTTGATTACATGGACTAGCAAAAAGAAAAGTTGCACCTAACAGTCTACTGCTGAATCTGAATATGTGGCAACTGCTATAAATTGCACTAGTATTGTATGGATCAAACATTTTTTGCAAGGTACGAAGGAAGAGATAACTAAGTCTGTGATACTTTATTGAGATAATACAAGTGATATCAACATATCAAAGAACCCTATTATGCATGCTAAAACCAAGCATATTGCAATCAAGTATCACTATGTAAGAGAGTTGGTGGAAGATAAACAAGTGAAGATGAAATATGTTAGCTCAAAGGAACAAATTGTTGACATCTTCACAAAAGCATTAACTAAAGATGCTTTTGAGTATCTTAGAGGTAAAGTAGGGGTGATACCCCTAGCTAAGGCTACTTGAAGCAAAAGACAAGAATGCCCAACATCAAATGAGCTGATTGTAGAAGATTTTACACATTGATGTAGAGGATGTTTACTTTGGGATTTATGCCTAAAGTAGTAGATGTGCTAAAGATCCAAATCAGTCACAAGCAAGGTGACAGAGGGAGAAATTGAATGACTTGCAAAAACTATACTTGCACACTACGATGCTAATATGTCTTTGGCATTGTTGTCAAAGAGGGAGAAATAGAAAAAAATTGATCAACAACTATTGAAGATAAAGAATCAGAAAAGAAGGAGAAGATGTGAAACTGATAACATGATGATGATCTGGTGATCAAATCAAGATAGAGGGAAATATTGATCATAACAATAGAAAATAACCAATACAGAGGGAAAAAGATAAAGAACATGGATACAATAGCCAAGAGGGAGAAGCTGAAATGAAGCAATCAGAATACTAGAAGGAGATGTGAAGCTACAATTTACTTTTTGGCATTTGACTTATTGTTCTAACGCTTGTGGTCGAATAATTTAGTCTGATGATTGATCAGTTTGGTTTTCCATCAATGCCAAAGAGGGAGATTGTTGGAAATCTGATTGAAAAGCTCATTGTTGAAGATCAAAGAGGGAGATTGTTGCAAAGAAAGAAGTTTAATGTTTTCAATCATTGTTTTTTCATTGATGTCAAACCTACTATTTTTAGGAATGAAATTTTCTTATAAGATCTAAGTACTATTACTTAGTTGATTGATGAAGAGGATTTGATCAACAAGATGTAACAAGAGCACCTAAGGGAAAGGTTGAGTTATGATGTTGTAATGAAGTGCAAGGATTAGTTAAGACAATGGTTAAAAGATGTATTGATAACATACTCAAAGATATAGAGTTTGGTCACACTTAGAAACTTTGGAGGAAGAAGTTGTAACAAGGTTGACTGCAAAGCTTAAACTAAGATCTTTAGTGGGAGCCGAGCAAGTTAGTTGAAGCCGAGCAAATTTCTAGTTGGAGCCTAGTAATAGGAAATTCTAGAATGTGTTGAGTGATCTTCAAGTGCCAAGCATTAGAAATTTCTTAGTTGGTGCCGAGTGATCTTCAGGTGTTGAGCATCATAAAAATACAATGGGTGTTTTGTAACACAGTATGTGCCGAGCACCAATATTTCAAAAGTGTTGAGCTGTTGCACTATTTCAACTAACATAGATTTGCCAAATCTATGCCAACATTGTGGTTACATTGAATTTTGTGAATGAGTTGGAGGATAAGGATGATGAGCTGGTGGCACAAAATCCTATGTAAACCATTTTTGAGCAAATTCTAAAGGATTATTCAAGAAGTTTCTAGAGGAAACAAAATATGGGTTAGATGCAATGAATCCTACCTAATCCATGTGAATTGATATTAAAGAATGGAAGAATTGAGTGGGAAAAAGAACTCCAAGACTTCTATTTAAGAAGTCATAGACCAAGAAGCAAAGAGTTGCTAGTACTGTTGCTGCTGAAGAGCCAAATCTATGAAGTGGTTGAAAGGGTGTCAAGGAGAAGACATCTAGAGAAGGAAGAGCACAAAGGCTCTACTTCTATAAGTGGTCATGAAGAGTTGATTGCACCAGTAGATTGAGTGAGGAGACTCAAGGAGACTACGCTTGAAAGAAGGGCAAGTTGTCTAAATTGCAAAGATTGAAGGCCAGGCAAGGGTATGAGCTAAGTAGTGATATGAGATCTACAAGATAAGTTGTATGTTGTAGTCAGATCAAGATTTTCTAATACACTCTAACAATTGTATTAGATATAGAAAATCCTATGGACTTAGGTTGGCCTAATAGCCATTTGTAAATCCTTTAATAGGGTGGCATTCCAAGGGAATGTTCTAAAGTCCTCTAACTGGGTCCACTTCTAATAGGGTGGTTAAATCCTCTAACAAGGTCACATTTAATAATGTGTTGTAAGCCTTTAACAAGGTAGGCCTTCCATAGGGCATCACTTCAGAAGAGTGAGAATGGAGTAGCATGTTACTGGTGGTTTTTCCCAAATTGGGTTTCCATGTAAATCACTGTATCATGTTTTGATTTCTTATGTGTTATGCTTGCATGTTGATTTACAATAACCTACTGATTAGAAAAGTTAAAGTTTGGATGAATGAGCAGTTGAATGGGCTCACTATACTTAGTGAAAAGTTTGAATAGGACATCTGGACCTTTAATAACTGATTCACCACCCCCCCCCCCCCTGCCCCCCAAGTTATTCTAAAGCATTTCTAACAAGTACATCAACAAAGTAAACATCATTTGTACTAGTTTTACCATGAATAGTAATAGATCATATTCCCTTAATATGCCAGGTCACATTATTACCAAGTCTAACAATTGCTCCATGACAACTATTGAAATCAACAAATTTATTCATATCACTAGTCATATGATGTGAGAAACAACTTTCCATGATCCAATCAACTTTCTTCTTGACTTGTGACAATAGGTATTTATCCTCTCTAACTTCTTTTTTGGGGATTTTCTTCCTTTATAGAAAAAAACCTAACTCATCATCACTTTTACTCTAGACTCTTTCATCTAATTAATCATCATCATTTGCATACAAGCATTCTTTAGGATTTCTAGACTTTAAATTACTTTTGTACTTTTTTACTCTTTTAGGACCTTTAGAATCATAATGACCAGATTCATTACAAGTCCAACATTTAAAGATTTTCTTACCATCTAGTTCTTTTATCATAAGAAAGGTAATTTATTCTTTAGTATTCCTATACTCCTCAGATCTCTTTTTATTTATGCTAGCATAATTTCCATTAGTGCTTGCACTGCTTGACAGGGAAGGATAAACACTCAGTGCACTAAAGGTAGTCTCCACTCTAGGCAAATCTCCAACTTGTTTGAAACATATTTATGCTACTTCCAATCTTCCAAGAAGAGTCTCTTTAGAGAACTTCTCTATAAAAGGTATCACTTGCTCAATCATTCATGTTGTCTACATGAATGGTGGTGTCAAAGTTTTCAATATTTTCCATATAATCTCATCTTCTTCCTTAGCTCCTTCACAAGTCTTGATTCCTACAAAAAAATTTCATATTCTGTCAATATAACTTCTTATAGATTCATCTTCCATCATTTTAGCTTTTTTAAATAGACATATCCAATTTTGTAATCTAACTCTCTTAGCATGTTTATCACCTTCAAAAGTAGAGTCTAGAGCTTTCCAAACTTCACTAAATAATCCAAAAGATTTTACTTGATTGTACTCATTTTCAGAATGAGCTAACAAAAGTGCTTCTCTAGCAAGCATATTACACTTGAAGAAATCTCTTTAAGCTTCAATACACTCTTCATTTTTTCTTTCTTCAACTATGATCTTTCCATTCTTTGTGATTATCCAATATCCTAGACCCACGTATAACATATGTGTCTTCATCTTTTGTTTCCATCTTTCATGGTTCACTTGATCAAACTTAGGACTTTCTTTTTTGAAATGACCAACCATTGATCTCCTTAAGTAGTCAAGCTTTTCCTTTAAGGACCTGATGCTCAGATACCAATTGTTAGAAAGTAAAGTCCCTCAAGATAACTAAGAGAAGGGGGGGTGGGGGGGGTGGGGGGGATTAAATTTTAAGATCAATACAACTTTTATTATACTTATTAAACCTCAAACATGTGATCAATATCAACAACAACCATAAGAAGATACACATACACAATAACACCATATATGTTAACTAGGGAAATCCTTGATCAAAGAGAAAACCCTAGTGGGGATGGTACCCACAAAATGATGTACTAATAAATAAGTTCATTGTAAGAGGATGGACTCTATTAGGAGCCATTGAAATACATTCAGTACATATCAGTCCCTATTAGTAGACATTGAATCCCTATGAGGAGATTCCAACCATGTTAGGAGTTGTGCCAACCTATTAGAAGTTGTAGAAAGTAGAGGGACCCATTGTTCAAATATTTTCAAGAGAAAGACCATTGAATTCAATGTCCAACTGGCCTTTATATTATTCCTTTTAAAATAATAGAAATACAACTGATTTCAGCAACTCAAACTCTTCTCTGTCCTCTTACCATGCCTTTTGCATACCAAACACTTCTCAGATCTCAATAATAGATCTGCAAACTTACATCAAAATAATCCCTTTGATCGCTTACTTTCATTTACCAATATTCTTCACTTATTGCATACACTTGATTCACTTGCATACATCCATGCTTCATCACAAGGAAAATAACTTTCCTTTATACCAATTCCTCAAGATAATTCATTGATTCAGCCTTGAGGCTTTCCCAATTACAATTACAATAGGATCTTATAAAGATAATATGCTACATTACATATTTTCATAATTACATGACATTGTTGGCTCATAGTATTAACAACTTCTCGCATGTGCAACCTTAGACTTTACTCTCATTGACATAATTATATTGATGTCTTCTATCTTTGTCTAACTTTTCTCATCCAAATTCTATCCCTATTAGGAGTTACAATATGCTCACAAGAAATCACTTATGAGGAACTCTATCTATAAATTGTCTTATGTAAATCTTGAATAATTGCTACTTCAAATTTCTGCATGCACACTTAACCAATGAGTTAGAACACTTTGTAAAACATGTCCTCAACTATGCTTGACCTCATCTTCAATCCTTGATCCATATGACCTTGATCTCTATCTTCTACTTTGTCAATCTTCGCAATATGTTGTCATCGATGAGAAACATCATCTTGAATGCAACACACAATCATGTTGGCAATCTCTCCAATGCTCCAAAAATGCTAAGGTACTCCCCCATAGGAATATCATCAACATTCATGATTACAATATACATCCAAGAACACATTATAGATCTAGGGGCAACAAATATCTAGATACTCATAGATACTAACCTTTACTAGATGACACAGTAGCCACATGTGAGATTTTTAATAGAGGGATGCTACTAGCATTGATGGAGAGATGGGATGAGACCATATATTCATTATCTCTTCAAGTGGGGTCACTGGGAGAGATGAAATTATCCTTAGAGGATGTGTATCAGATCCTATGCTTGTCAGTCAATGGACTAATAATGAGAGCATGGGTACAGCAGTCACCTACAAAGATCATGATAGGTTATGAGTACTACATGGGTATGCCATACAAAGAGAGACAAAGACCAAACTAGGTGCATCTAAAGGGCATCATCCATGGGTGAATCCCTCTACTTAGGAAGATTATAATATGTGTTACTGTCAATATTGTCATACCCGAATTAAAGGGTACAATGTTCCTGACTCCTCTAATGCATATAGTCAAGCATATGGAGAGAGAGTTGATAGTTTATGCATAGTGATAGAGTATGCTAGCACATTTATATTATGAACTAGGGAAGCATGTGAGATACTGATGATAGATTTTTACTACATGCACACTCTTACATGCATGGGCCTTTGATAACTTTACATGTACAATTCCATCAAGGTTCCCAACTAAGATAATAACTGAGTTATTGAGCATGTATGCATATATAGTGAGTCATGCCTAGTAGTTTCAATATATATTGTACTAGAGGATCAAGTTTGATTGACTATAGTCTACTGATGTTACATGGAGACCCTAATGTCTCATGATAGCATGGTTAGACTTGGCGGTGTAGTTTAGATGGATGTAGAGGCAAAGGTTTTTATAAGGCAAGCACAAGTACATAGTTATGCCCTAATATTATGATAATTTGATCTGACACTTTGGTTTATGATAGGGCCTTCCACCACTTGTGCCTTGATATGCATATGAGATGAGATATAAGGAGATTCCTAGGACCATATGTTGATTGGTTGTGGATGATATATATTTGACATATACAAAGAGTCCTGATGAAATAGAGGCACCCCCTACATAGAGGATGCAAGAGTATCCAAAGACTATTTATGGTATCTCAGTGTTCAGGGTGTGAGACTCGTATTCTAAGATGACTACCCTATGAGTGATCCAAGTTCATATTTTAGAGTGATGTGTGCATAGGATGATACAGATGAGGATGATGATGATAGCAAACCTCCACCATATAGAGATATGATGGAGGTCGAGGGTGAGGAGGATACACCACTAGCAGGTGAGAGAGAGCATAGGGGAGATCACCATCTCCTATAGTAGCCAAGCCACTATAGTCCAACACACCATGAGCTCTAATTAAGATGTCCCCATTGTAGACCAGACAAGCAAAGCATGGGGATTCTAGCCAACCATGACTAGCTACCCATCTCTGAGACATAGATATCAAGTTCTAGGAGGGAGATCCAAGTATGAAAATTATATGGAATGAATAGATGAATAATGATATACAATATATGACTAATGTAATGTGATATGTGCAACTAGTACAGGTGAGTGGAGATGATTTGTGAGGGATATCCTAATGGATATGGCCATAGAGGCAAGGGTTACTTCCACTTCTTAGATCCAATATGGAGGAGGGAAGATTCGAATGACACTTAGACATCTTTACATCTATACCAATAGAGCTACGGTTGATGAGAGAGGATTTGGATCAGAAAGGCCACAAAGTACAGGAGCTATGTGAGCACTGGCACATATCTCATAGCTTACTAGAGAGGAGTACCTCCAAGATTCACATATATGTGTTGAATACCTAGAGAACAAATCCATCATCACATCATAGGTGAGAGAGATCTAGATCTCACTGTCATATGGACGAGAGTTGATTGTATTATTTTTATATAGAGCACATTTTGCATCTAGTGCCTACTATGTATACCAAAACATTTTTGTGGTGATTATATATATAATGAACATATTTTACTAGTGCTTCTCATGATTAATTTTCACAACTAATTACATAAAATGGAAAGAAAACATGAAAATGTGATTATAAAAAGAAATAAAATGTACTTGGCATTTTTAGAATCAGTTTTGGAAATATATTATAAAAGGAAAAATGTAAGCACATAATATAGAAAATGAACTATTACATAATAGTGACATAAATGTATAATATTAATAAGTTCCTTAAAAGGCACACCATTCATATCAATAATTTGAAATGCACTAGATCCATATACTTCTATAATAACATAGGGACCTAACTAGTTAGGACTAAACTTCCCTTTTTTATGAGGTAAGGAATTTATATTCCTTTGATTCTCATAAAGAACTAAATCACCTATCAAAAAGGAGCATTCTATCACCTTTCCATTATACTTTTTGTTCATAGTTTTATGATAAGTTGTGATGTGTTCTAGAGCATTGATTTATTGTTCATCTAACATCTCAAGCTATTGTAAAAATTACTCTTGAAAATAATCTTTATCGATTATACCCTTGGAATAAATTCTTAAAGAAGGAATTTCTAGTTATAAAGGCATAACCACATCTTCCACATAAACTAGATTATAAAAGATGTTCCAGTCACAATTTGAACACTAGTTCTATAAGCCCATAAAGCATAGATTAGCTGAGTTTGCCAATCCTTAACATGTTTATTAACTACCTTTTAAAGGTACTATTCAATAACCTTATTAGAAGCTTCTTCTTTTCCATTAGATGAGGAAAGATGAAGAAAAGAAAGGATGAATGTGATATTTCTCCAAAAAGGCCTTAACTTTCATTTCTTTAAATTAAGCTCCATTATCTAAAAAAAATAGTCATAGGAATACCAAATCTAGCATTGATGTTCTAAAGAATGAAATAAAAAATAACATCCACTATAGAAGAGCAAAGAGGAATGACTTCTACCCACTTAGTAAAGTAATCTTTAGTCATAAGGATGTAGGTATGTACTTGAGAAGAAAGAGAATAAATACTACCAATAAGATCAAAACACCAAACACTAAAAGGCCATGGTGGAACTTGAGATTGCAAAGCGTACACATGAGCATGAATCAAATTGTGATAGTGCTGACATTGTGGACATTTCTTGACAAAATTGAATGAGTTTTTTTTAATAGTTTTCTCATAATATCTCATACAAAGAAGTTTGTTAATTAAGGACTTCCCACTAATATGTCCCCCACATGATCTAGCAATAGCTTCTTGCAAAGCTATAGGGATTTTAGATTTAATAATGCATCTAGGAAGAAGACCATCATACAAATATTTGTAAAGAACATCAACAAGGATGATATAATGAGCCACAAGCTTCCAAATTCTACTCCTAGAATTCTTGATTTTTGACTCAAGGAATGATTCATCCGTGGGGTATTGATAAATATATGATTACCACTCATTTAGATGAAAATTAAGAAAATACACATCTAATAGGGTATCACATGAAATTGAAGGTTTTGGAAAGGTATGAATTGTGAACTAAAAATCTAACACAACTTCCTCTAAAGTAATAAGGGATGTTGCACTAGCTATAACATCAACATTTTGGTTGTCTTTTTAAGGTAGGTTCTGAATAGAAAAATTAGAAATTTTTCTAAGTCATTCTATAGCTAGATCATGATACTTGGTCAATTTATCATTCTTACCTTGATACATGTCATTATTCTTTTGTGCAACAAGTTTTGAATCTCCAAAGATCTTAATGTATTTGATTTGTAAAGATAAATCCACCTTCAATCCAATGATGAGGACTTTTTACTCAATAATTTAATTAGTGCAAGGAAAAGTCAATTTATAAGATAAAGGAATGGGATTCCTAGACAAAGGTATTAGTATAACACCTTCTCTGGATCTAATTTGACATCTAGATCTATCAAAGTATAACTCCCATGCTTCATCTATATTGATAGGTAAGACAAACTCGTTAGGAAACTAAACCAATTCTGACATAGAAATAGGAGAAGGAGCCTTAGTCAAATTGTTAGTCAAGGTTTGCCCTTTAATAGATTTATGAGAAATAAATTTCAAGTCAAAATCTTTTAAGAGCATGACCCATTTAGCAAGTCATCCTAATAAATCTATTTTTGAAAAGAGATGTTTAAAGGATCAAACCTCACATAAACATTAACTTTTGCATTGAGGAGATAATGTTTGAGTTTTTGACAGATAATAATTAAAATAATAAATTATTTCTCAATCCTAGTGTAACATATATCATAATAAATTAATGTTCAACTTATGTAATAGATAGAACATTCCTTACCATCTTGACCATGTTGAGCCAAGACAATACTCAACGCTTTAGAAGAAGTAGACTTTAAAAAAAAAATTGACTTATTTGCTCAAGACGGTTGTAAGATAGGGTGATTAGCAAGATAAGTTTTGAATTTTATGAATGAGAGCTTACAATAATCATTCCAAGAGAAAGTAGATTATTTCTAAGCAAGGAAGTAAAAGGAATGGTATGATTCGCTAGATGAAAGAAAAACCTTTGGATAGCCTATATCTTCCCTTGTAAGCTATGAAGTTGCAAGATGTTCCAAGGAGGAGGAATATTGACAATAGCATCAATTTTCTCTCTATCAACCTCAATACCTTTGTTAGATATAATTCTACTCCAAAGGAACAATTTTTGTGGATTCAAATGCATATTATATTTCCTTTTCCTCTCGAAGATCTATCTAACAGCATGGACATATTCATCATATTTTAAAGATTTAGCTAGAATATCATCCACATAATCTTCAAGAATCTTATCCATGTAATCATGAAAAGATCAATGTCATAGCATGTTGATAGGTGGTGCCCACATTTCTTAATCCAAAAGGCATGATCATCCAACAAAAGGTTCCCCAGGGAGTAATAGATGTAGTCTTATATTGATCATAAGGAGGAATGGAAATCTAATTATATCTAGAGAATCCATCCATGAAAGATAATAACACATGTTCATCGGTTATGTCAATTATAATATCAATGTTAGATAAAGGAAAATCATCTTTCAAAGAAGCCTTGTTTAAATGACGAAAACCAATGCACATCCTTATCTTATTTTCACCCTTAGAGACAACCACAATGTTATAAATCCAAGGGGAATAATCTATAGAATGCATAAAACTAGCATCCAAGAGTTTCTTTATTTCAGCCTTAACAAGAAGAGCAACTCTAGGATTCATTTTATGAATATTCTATTTAATAGGTTTAGCATCAGATGTAAGAACTATGTTTTGAATGAAAATCTTAGGGTCTATGCCCGACATATATGAATATTTCCAAACAAAGATATCAAGGAATTCCAGAAGAAGTTCAATGAGCATTTTTTTCATCTTCCATCTAAAGAGTGAACACACACACACACACAAATATATATATATATATATATATATATATATATATATATATATATATATATATATATATATATATATATATATATATATATATATATATATATATATATATATATATATATATATATATATATATATATATATATATATATATATATATATATATTCTAGTTTTTTCCCTTCTTTATATTAGTGTTTATTTTTTCCCTATTATTGTTGAGGGTTTTTTTTTGGTCTTGTCAACTTCATTTGACATTTCACTTCTCTATCTCTCTCTTTACCCTCTTTTTATACATGAATTTCTTGGTTTGTAATCTACCAATTGGTTTTCCTTGGTTCTCTTGCATCCTGATGATGGATCACATAGTATGATCCAAAATTTCAATGGTAAGAAACTATTACATAATAGAACCCAGAAACAAGAATTCATTATCATGAATTGTGGAAATCTGATATCACTTATGGTCTTGGATACTATTTTATTTCTAAGCATGGATCTAATAGTCAAGGATATAGAAAATTTGAACAAATAATACAAGTTCCTAAATCTAATGACAAGTGTGAGAATACTTATGGTTTGAGATTTAATCCTTATAAGAAACCTTTCTTCTTTTTGAATGTGAATAATATTTGTAGTGGTCTTTGAAGTTATCAAATCCGCATCTTATCGCATTTGATTAAACAACTTCTTTGGATATTTTCTCCTTTGATGATGCTTTAGCTGATTTGTTGGGTGCATATGAGGATTTACCTTCTCTCCATCATCATAAAAGAAAACCTTATTATTTTTATCTTCATGGGTATTTCAGAGAAGAAACTAAATTAGAACGATATATTGATCCTCTCCCTCCTATGAAAGAAGCACAAAAGAGTAATTTGTTGGTCATTGAAATAATAGATGTGTCGATTGATCTTAATGATTTTGAAAGGTTATTAAGATTGGAAAATGTTTGGATGAAGATGAACAAAAACATGCTCACTAAACTTCTTATGGAATTCTCTGATATCTTTTCTTGGAAATATTATATTATATCAAATAATATATGTATATATAAAGTAAAAAAAAAGAGTAAGGCTATAAAATATCAAAAAAAGAAAATATAGAATATATAACTATATATACAAGAACATATATGGATTGAAAATAAATATATACGGAGTGAACACACAACACGTTATAGTTTATTCCCCTCTTTATATGGTAGTGTTTAATTTTTTATCTCTTATTGTTGGGGGTTTTATTTGCTCATTTGGTCTTGTTATCTCTATTTGGCATGTCACTTCTCTCCCTCTCTCTTTGCTCTCTTTTTATACATTTGCTTGGTCTACAATATACCAATTTTTCTTCCTTGGTTCTCTTTCATCCTAATATTAGATCATGTAATATGATTTGAAATGTTGATGGTAAAGAACTATTACACAATCGAACCCAGAAACAAGAATTCATCTAGGACCATAATGATCAACCATATCATAGATAGTCAAAGGAGGTCCATAAGTCATCACATCATAACATGTCAGATTAATAGTTTCAATGGTTTCTTTAGATGAAGAAACAATAAAAATATTACTTAACTCTCTAGAAAGAGGAAATGAAGTAACTTTTTCTCCTTTAGGTTGTTCAGATGATTTCATGGAAGAGATAAAAATCCTTATATTCTCTAATGAACTTAGGGTTGAAGTTCAAAATACCCAATTATCATCAGATAAGGAAGAAGAGGAGGAAGGTTCTTCAATTGACTGTTTTTTAATTTCAAGTTTATCCTTTTGTTTTTATTCCCTAGGCCTTGACACCTTAGAAGATTCAACATTGTAACAACTACTAGGTTTGTAATCTGCATGAAGTGTATACATCACATTGTCATAAATAAACTTAACTTTCTAATGAAGAGTAGAGGTTATAGCATGTATATTATGCAACCATGATCTTTCCAAAAGGAGGTTGTAGTTGACAAGTCCAGGCATTGCATAGATTGGAGTATCCAATATAATTGGACTAAATTTAATAGGTAGGGTTATGATTCACAAAGTTTTCTTCAAAATTTTATGAAAGCCACAAATAGGAACACTACCTAGTTTTAGAGTGGACATATCAATATTGATATCTTTCAACATATCCAAGCTACAAACATTCAAACTTGATCTATTATCAATTAAAGTTCTTTGAATGAGATTCCCTTTGACATGAACTTCAACCAAAAGAGCATCATACTAGTCATGAACTTCCTTACGTGGCAAATCATCTTCAGTGAACATAATCTATAGAGGAACATGTGTGGCATACATACACTCAGAAACAATTAATGTTGTATGGATTAGGTGAAATTTCATGAAGAGTAGATAGAGCCTTTTTTAAAGCTTCATGATAGGTAGGGGATGTTTGAAGAATTTACCATAAAGAGATCTTAGTGGTAGTAGCACATAACTACTCAACTAAATCATACTCCTTTCCAAAGGAACTAGGTAAATGAGGTGCTTGAGGAAGCACCCATTGAGAAGGAGGTAAGGATGTAGGAGCAAACAAAATAATGGGTTGAGGATCATTCTTTGTTCAATAAGTATGAGAAACTAAAGTATAATTAGGTTTCCCTTTTAGGAGTATAAGAGGTTTATCATCTTGAGGAACTCCCTTACAAGTGATAACATGATGCTACAAAGGACATCCTTTAAGAGTGATAAGTAGTTGAGAAAATAACACAAGCTCAAACTACAAACAATATCACACAAAGGAAGCCATGATAAAACCCTACTGTAAAGGTTGGTCATGAAAGATGTAAAGAAATTCATAGGAGGAATGAATTTAATTAAGATCTCATTCTTTTCATCCAAATCTTCAGTACTGGACAGATGTAGAGGTTCACCAACAAACACATCATCAAAATCCCCATGAAAGAAATCATACATCTTGAAATTAAAACAAACTACTCAAATTGAAATGAAATGCAAATGTACTTTTCATTTTAGAACAAAAATGCAAAGTCATCCTAAAAATGCAAAATATTTTTGTGTTTATAACAATGCATAAAAAGAGAGATCTAACTACCAAGACTAAAGAAAGGAGGGTTCACATTAGGTTCACCAAAATGTTTAGGGGGGAAATGGCATCACTGATAATAATGCAAACTAGACGAATTTTTTTTCCCAAAGAGAACAAAGAAATGCCAATCTAAAATCTAGAAACTTATCAAGGAAGTACACTAGCAAGGCCTCTTTTGTAGTGCCTCTCATGTTTGCAATTTATACCTTGTCTATTTCAATTCAAGAGATGCTTGATACTCTTATTATATGTACCTTATGATGACCTAAGGATCAAATGTTATACTTTGATTCAATATCATAGATGCTTATTGCTATGTTGTTTAGTTTATCATATTTGCATGTTGATACCATTTTGAAATGATAGTAGATCTATGATGATATCTGATTATCTGGTATTTGGACACTTTTTTTTATTATGTTATGTGATGGATTTTATGCTATGGTTATTTACATCAGTCTTGTCTCTTTATGCTTTATGCAAACGTGAGTGATGTAAATGGATTAATTAAGTTATTTAATGCACTATTTCTTCGGCTATGATATTATTATGCAATTGCATTTGATCATGTGTTTTAGTATGCAGGAATTATATCCCTGGCAGTGGGACATGGAGTTAGTGATTCAACTATTCATATTTTACCAATATCATCCCTGTATGGTCGGTGTATCCTTATTTTATTGTTTAAATAAACCTTTCTGTGATTATTAAATAAAAACTCATTTGCATTATGTGATTAGACCAATGAGCATGTTTGTGCATTTAGAGTTTTGCATTGTCACAAAATTTGTTTAATGATTCTCTTTAATTTTGGGTTTTTGGGCTTTAAATCTTCTCAAATTTATTTTTTGGCAGCTTTGCCTTAGGTGAATTCTTGTTACGAGGAATAACCTATTTTCATTTGGGTTGATTTAGAGTCTAGCTAGTCTAATTGGAAATTTTCCCTAATCTATTATTCATTCAAAAAGTGAATAAGTATTGAAAAAGGGATTTTATTATTCACTTCTCACTTTTTTAAAATACAAATTTGAGAGCTTTTTTGGGAAACCTCTTCTGGAGGATTATATTTTTGTTCATTCTGAGAGTTGTGAGCATGGGATCTTTGCAAGGTCAGTCTTGTTGGATCTAGCTTAGGTAGACCTTGCTTTGCCATGATTTCTAGTAGCTTCAGTAAGCATTTTATTCTATTGTGCAGGTTTTAGTTTCTGCCTGTTTTGCTATCAGGTAGGGATTTCTCATTTTCTTGTTCTATTCTATTTCAGGTTCTATTTTTGGTAGCTATTTGTCTAAAGGATGGGAACTAGTGTTCCCCTTCATTTCTATATGGTCATTCTAACATGTTGGTTGGGTATGAACATTTTCCCTATTTTTGGGATGAGGGTTTGGGATTTCGCACCATTATGCTAGCCATTTTCACATATTGTGTCCAAACCCAAATACTATTGGATTTTTGGGGGTTTTGGACCCAAAGATCAAGTGGGTTTTAATTTTGAAGTTTTTCTAGTTTCGAGGTTTTCACCTTGTTTTGCATGCCACCCTATTTTCTTGAGTTTTCTTCAAATGAGTTTGGTCGTGGACTTAGATCATCCGTTTGGATGTTGGTTAGACCTTTATTTCACTTTTTATGTTGCATTGGCATGCATGTCACATTTTTCCTCCCAAATTTGTTTTTGGTTGAGTGACTTTCTACTTTGTGTTCACATCTAGTCCTTGTGAGGTGATCTTCACGATGGTTATACACCACACACGAGAACATGCATGTACATTTGTCAAGTGACTTGCGATTCCTAATCTTTCATGGTACTTCTGGAAGTTATGATCATCAAGGTTGGGTTGGGAATTTTCATGCCTACGAGTACTCATCATTGGATGAGCATGGGTAGGGTAGGGTAGCATATGGAGGGGGCTTCTACCTCATAGCCTAGTGTCATGACACAGTTGGTAGAGGAAGCTTTAAGTAAGAGATAACTAAATAAACTCTGGGTGGTAATAAAATTTAAGATAATAAAACAATGCTTCAATGTGAGAGTGTTCCATTAGGAAGTTGAGTCCGCACAGATCCGAGCTTGGGCTTATCGATGCCAAGCGACTCTCCATGATGTCATCCCCTACTTAGTACCCCATTGAGTGTCTAACCATGACATGTAGTTTATGCATTTTCTATGTCTTGGTTTCAGTCATCATAATGTTTGGTATGTGTTTTAGCCATGGACATTTGCTTTGTGTGTGGTTGTGGTTGGATCATTATCTCCATCAACACAACAGGTGTGGACCTATGGGTTCCAAATGGTTGTGAGGCATAGCTACCTATACCACTATTGGGGACTAGTGTACAAAGATGGTCTTTTGTCCTAGTGTGACCATTGTTAGATATTTTCACTTGGCACTTTGGGTTCCGAACTATGCTTTCTTCTGATTTATGCTTTCATTGGAATGCTTGTTTACCATATTTTAGATGATGTTGGATTTGATGCATTTCCTTATTATGATGATTAGCATATGATAGATGATGTTATCCATATTTGTAGGATTATCTTATGCTTTACTTCTAGCATGTTAGATTTCCTTATGTTTATGTTGTAGCACATTTTAGTAGTGACGTCCTTCTTATGATAGTACTGACGATCTATTTGGTAGCTTGGGATGTTACATGGGGGGGATGAATAGGGCCCACGATGGTCTTATGATGCTATTATTGTTGGGAGGAATTGCATACTTAGTTTAGTTGTTCTACACATTGCGATGTTGTTTTCAGTTAATACGATGTTGTTTTAAGCACATTGCGATGTTACCTTCTATACCTTCTCTTTTTTGCTTGTTAGATGGTTAGATGCTATTTTCAACTTTTAGTATAGTATTCAAGTGTTTACACCATGAATTTTGGATCTGATGCTCCCTAGTGTGGAGAAACTTTATCCCTAAGTTTGTTACCTTTCTTGGTTTTGTCATGCTATTTTTGGATTTCGTGCATCCTCGCACAAGGTTGCAAGATCTTGCATGGTGTGTTGGGTTTCTTCGCATGGCCTTTGGCACTTTCTCATGCGAAACCCAAAACCAATGTTGGGTGCCTTGCCTATTTGGGCAAAGAACTTTCTCACACCGCATGGTGCACATCCTCGTACAAAAGGAACTTCCTTTTGGGGCATTTTGCACATCTTTGTGCGAAAACCTGTCAGTCTATGATCCTCGCACAAAAACTAGGGGCATCTGCACTGGTTTTCAAGGATCAATTCTTGGTGTTTCTAGTACCCTTTGGGTTGACTTAAATTACCATGCTCTGATAGATTTTATATTCTTTGTATGGTTGTCATTTTGGATTTTAGTTTCAATCAAGTGTGTGTTAGTTTGGGTAGTGGCATTTGGAGATTTGTTGGTTTTTAGGATAGTGGTTAACTCTTACATTATAGTCTATGTGATCCATGTATGATGTTGTCTTGTGCACTCATACTGGTTTTAAAAAAAAATCTTGGATTTTATTTCATCCTTGTTCCAAGGATCTCAGGGCAGAGCATTACATCTAGTATCAAAGCCCATGTTGCAACATTGGGATCTCTGAGTTATGCTTCCACTATGGTTTTGTTTTCTATTGTGTAATGTTATATTATGTTTGACTATTTTGATATCTTGTTGGTTCATGGTTTTTGACTCTTATGCTTGTGATCCTTATGTTTGACTTTATCTTGTTGCTTCCATAGTGATGCCTCCTACACATAGGTCTGATCGGGGTGGTAATCGACAAGTTATTCAAGAAGAACAATACTATTAGGAGGAATGATGAGATGGTGGGGAAGAATAGGGTACTACTAATTAGAATGTTATAGGAGCATTGATGCTAGTGCTTCAAGAGATTCTTGCTAGATTAGGCCCTTATGTAGAGGAACCCCAATAGGACCATAATTAGGAGGAGGGATCTCATCATGGGGATTCCTATCATTTAGAGCATAGAGAGGAGGAATGTGAGCAGGAACATTCTCGAACACTAAATAGTGGTAGGAGGCACTAATGGAGAGGTCGTGGTTAGGATGATGATGATTTCACTAAAATTGAAATGATGTGGGAACTTCAGAGGTCCAAACCATTAGTGTTTGATGACCAAGGAACAAAACTCAAGACTGAGACCTGGTTGCTTGATATGGGGCATTGTTTCTCCTTACTACCTTATGGGAGCAATGTGAAGGACCAATGCATAATCACATAGATGAGGGAACATGGTTTGATTTGGTAGGATTTAGAGAGTGATAGGCTCCAAATCAATGTCACAGATCTCACCTCGAAGATCTTTGAGGAGAGGTTTAGAGAGAAATGTCTATCACCACAATACTATGAGGCTCGCATTGATGAATTCCATGAGCTTAGACAAGGCTTCATGATGGTTGATTAGCATGAGAAGAAGTTCCTTGGTTTGAAGTAGTACTCGAGCTACATGCATGATGAGGCACTCACCACTCGACATTTTATCAGGGGCCTCAAAGACTCCATCATCAAAGATGTTCATGCTCATCAACTGAGGACACTTGCTCTTGCCATTGAGAAGGCAAGGGCCATAGAGAAAAATATGGCTAGGGGGTTCAGTGGTAAATCTATTTCTCAAAACCAAAGTGCTCAAAATTTAGGGTAAGATGCACAATTTACCCACTCCTCAAGGAAGAGCCAAACCCAATCTAAACCTTCCCAAAGTGGTAAACATCATGGCCATCAATGAGGATATTGGACCAAGGGTGGACAGTCTTCGGGTACTGTAGGAAAGAAAGGAGATAACGAGAACCAAGGACAAAAATCTCAGTAGGATCATCCTCCCCAGAGTACTCATCAGAATTCTAGTAGGGGTAGTGCACCTTATCCTAGTGCTACCTAAGGGTGGTCATGGAACAGGTACCAACTTTGGAGGAAACTATTATTCTTGTGGCCAGCCTGGCCATAAATCCTTTGAGTGCTCCATCAAACCATCTTTAGGACCTGGTAAGGGTGCAATGAGATCTGAGCCTACTATAGGAGATGTAGGTAGGAATCATAGAGTCTTTGCGATAGTTGACAATCATCAAGTTGATCATCAGGGTACACTAGTTGAGGCTACACATATGTTACATGGTATTTTGGCTTCAATTTTATTCGAATTAGGTGGTTTTGATTCTTTCATATCACCATCTCTTGTTCAGTGATGTGGGCTAGCGGCAGTGCATCAAGTCAATAGGTGGCAGGTTGAGTTAGCCACAAGTTCCAAAGTGGTTGTTGACTTGTTGGTTAGGATCTATGTTTTGAATTTGGGAACCTTCACCACCATAGGGTATCTACACATTCTAGCTTTGGGATCCTATGACATTCTATTGGGCATGGATTGGTTAGCTTCCCATTAGGTGAATATCAATTATTGTCGTAAGATGGTATAGTGTGTTGATAACATAGGTGGGTAGGTGGAAATCTTTGGACTCTCAAGACCAATCTCACTTCGAATGATCTCAGCTAATAAGCTGAAGTGAAGTGTGCATAAGGGTTATCAATTATTTCTTGTGTTTATCAATGATCTTGAGGAAGCTAAGATTTGTATGGTGATGCTTGATGATCAACCACTCCTTCGTGAGTATGTTGATGTGTTTCCTAATAAGGTTCTAGGTATACCAACACAATGTGACATTGATTTTTGGATCGATCTTGTACTAGGAGCGGAGCCAATTTGATGAGCTCCTTACTGTATGACTACTGGAGAGTTGAGTGAGCTTAGATTGCAATTGGAAGAATTGTTGGCCAAAGGACATATTCATCGTCGTGTATCCCTATGGGGTGCACCAATCATCTTCATGAAGAAGAACGATGGTTCTTTGTGTTTGTGCATTGACTACCGATAGTTGAATAAGGTAACAGTAAAGAACCATTATCCTTTGTCGAGGATAGATGACTTGTTCAATTAGATGAAGGGAGCACTAGTGTTCTTGAAGATTGATCTAAAGTCGAGATACCATTAGCTTTGTATCCAAGAAGTTGGCATTCATCAAACAACTTTTTGTACTCGGTATAGGCATTATGAGTTGTACCCTTTAGTTTAACCAATGCACCATCAATGTTTACGAGTTTGATGAATGGAGTGTTTCGTACCTACCTCAATCAGTGTGTCATTATATTCTTTGATAACATATTGATCTCTTTGAAGATTGTAGAGGAGCATGAAGTCCATTTATGTCAGGTATTGCAGTGTTTGAGAGACCATCAGTTGTATGGAAACTTGAGTAAATATGGGTTCTAGTTAGAGGTGAAGTATTTGGGACAAATCATAATTGGTGATGGAATCGTAGTAGATCCAGAGAAGATTCATTTTATCATGGATTGGTTGGTGCCTACTAATATCTTAGAAATTCGTAGTTTTGTGGGACTGGTGAGTTACTAACGTCACTTCGTGAAGGATTTCTCACAAGTAGCTCATTCCATCACTTCTCTTCAACAAAAAGGGAACAAGTAAGTTTGGTCATAATAGTGTGAGGCAACATTTAATGCTCTTAAGGAGTGTTTGACCAATGCACTAGTCCTTGCAGTGCCTAATCTTGTAGGTGATTTTATGATTTGTGCAGATCCTTTCCTGGAAGGTGTGGGAGTGGTGTTGATGAAAGATGATCATGTAATTGCATGAGTCTAGGAAACTCAAGGACCATGAGCTTAACTACCCCACTCATGGTTTGGAACTAGCAGCTGTGGTGCATGCTCTTGTCCATTGGAGGCATTTTTTCTGGAACACAGGTTTGAGTTGCATAGTGATCATAGGAGCCTACAGTATATCTTTATTCAACCAAACTTAAATGGACAATAGTGTCATTGGATGGGGTTCTTGCATGAGTATGACTTTGATCTTCATTATGTTAAAGGGAAGGAGAATGTTGTCATAGATGCCTTTAGTAGGAGGCGACATGAGGTGTTAGTGATGTCATCAGGAGTGGACTTGTGAGGCTATATCTTGGAGGCTTTGCCTAGTGACACTTGGTATCAGGAGGTGAGGGAGAAGATCAAGTCTAGATGTACCCTTGAGGGAAGATTTTTAGGTTATATTCTTGAGTTTGATGTGTTGTTGTGACACTTGGGGCATATCTATGTACCCATGTTAGGTGATCTTTATACCTTGGTTTTGTTGGAAGTGCATCATGCACCATATTCCACACATCTTGGTGTTAAGAAGATGCATGCTGATCTCAAATAGTTGTACTTTTGGGCAGGGATGAGGCGTGATATTGTTGATTTTGTTGCTAGATTTCTTGAGTGCTAGAGAGTGAAGGAAGAGCATCAACATCCAACAAGTCTTTTACAATCAAATATCATTCCAGAGTGGAAGTGCGATACGATATCTATAGGTTTTATCATAGGGTTGCCTATGTCATCATGAAAACATGATTTTATCATGGTGATAGTGGACAAGTTGTCAAAGGTAGCACATTTTTTGCTTATGAGAGAATCCTACATAGCTTCTTTTGTAGCCCATGTTTTCTTGGAGGATATTTTTCATTTGCATGGGATTCCTTGTCAGATCATTTCAGATAGAGATCTAGTGTTTACTTTTATACTGTGGATGTCTCTCCAGCATGCTTTGGGCATGCAACTCAATTTCAATTTGATTTATCATCCAGAGACTGATGATCAAACTAAGAGAGTGAGGTTTGGAGAATATGCTTTGCATGTATGTTATGGATAGGCAGGTGAAGTGGGAGGACTATTTGTACCTTGTTAAGTTTGCATACAACAATGGGTATCATAGTTCTCTTGGCATGTCACCTTTTCAAGCCTTGTACGGTAGACCATGTCATACCCCTTTGAGTTGGGATTTCTTAGAGGACCGAGTTCTTTTGGGTCTAGAGATGCTTCAGGATATGGAGTAGCAGGTTGTTCGCATTAGGGAGCATTTGGTTACTACTTAGGACAGGAAAAATAAGTGTGCAGATGCCCATAGGTTGGATCATCACTTTTCTATTGGTGACAGGGTGTCTTTGTGAGTGTGATTGAGAAAGAGCCCCATCCATTATGGAGAAGCCTCTAAGTTGGTACCATATTTTGTTGGACTATTTGAGATTCTTAAGAGGATCGATCCTATTGCTTATCAACTAGTGTTGCTACCTAGCCTATCATGCATCCATGATGTCTTTCATGTTTCTATTTTGAAGTAGTATATTCCATATGTGATCCATGCTCTTGATTGGGATGGTTTGGAGGTAGCAGACAAGCTGCTTACTTTGGAGCCCATTCATATCCTACAGCACTAGAGGCTGACCTTGCAAGGTCGGGACATCGATTAGGTAAGGGTCCAATGGGACCTGAGTGATGAGACCTAACTTAGGAGGATGTTACATGACTAAGGGGATTGTACCCCTACCTTTTTGTTGGCTTCCAAGAGTAAGCCTATGCTAGTGGGGGAGGATGTAGATCCTCTTGTGTTTGTAGTCTGTACCTTGTCTATTTTGATTTGAGAGATACTTGATACTTTTATTATATGTACCTTGCGATGACCTGAGGGTTAGATGTTATACTTTGATTCAGTATCATAGATGCTTTATTGCTATGCTGTTTAGTTTATCATAATTGCATGTTGATTCCATTTTGAGATGATCATAGATCTATGATGATATTTGATTATCTATTATTTGGACATATTTTCTAATTATGTTATGTGATGGATTTTATGCTATGTTTATTTACTTCATTCTTGTATCTTTATGCTTTATGCGAACGTGAGTGATGCAAATGGATTAATTAAGTTATTTAATGCATTATTTCTTCAACTAAGATATTATTATGCAATTGCACTTGATCATGTGTTTTAGTGCGTAGGAATTATATCCCTGGTAGTGGCACATGGAGTTAGTGATTCAATAATTTATATTTTATCAATGTCGTCCCTATATGGTCGATGTATCCTTATTTTATTGTTTAAATAAACCTTTCAGTGATTATTAAATCCAAACTCATCTACATTATGTGATTAGATCAGTGAGTGTGTCTATGCATTTAGAGGTTCACATTGTCATGAAAGTTGTTTAGTGATTCTCTATGATTTTGGGTTTTTGAGCTTTAAATCTTCTCGAATTTAATTTCTAGTAGCTTTGCCTTAAGTGAAATCCAGTTATGAAGAATAACTTATTTTCATTTGGGTTGATTCAAAGTCTAGCTAGTCTAACAGGTTATTTGCCCTAATTGACTATTCACTTGAAAAAATGAATAAGTATTGAAAAAGGGATTTTATTATTCACTTCTCACTTTTTGAAAATACAAATTTGAGAGCTTTTTTGAGAATTGTCTTCTGGAGGATCACATTTCTATTCGTTTTGAGAGTTGTGAGCATGAGATCTTCACAAGGTCAGTGTTGTTGGATCTGGCGAGGGTAGACCTTGGTTTGCCAAGATTTCTAGCAACTTCGGTGGGAATTTTATTTTATCATGTGGGTTTTAGTTTCTACCCCTTTTGCTATCAAGTAGGCATTTCCCATTTTCTTGTTTCAGTTCTATTTCAGGTCCTATTTTTGGTAGATGTTTGTTTGGAGGCTAAGAACTAGTGTTCCCCTCCATTTATGTTTGTTGGTTTTGCCTGGTTGGTCAAGTATGAATATTTTCCCTATTTTTGGGATGGGGGTTTGAGGTTTTGCATCGTTATGCTAGCCATTTTTGCATACGATGTCTGAACCCAAATATTATAGGATTTTTTGGGGGTTTTGTACCCAAAGACCAAATGGGTTTTAATTTCAAAGTTTTTTTAGCATTGTGGTTTTCAACTCATTTTGTGCGCTGCCCTATTTTCTTGGGTTTTCTTGTCATGAGTTTGGTCATGGACCTAGATCATCCATTTGGATGTTGATCGGACCTTTATTGCACTTTTTATGTTGCATTGGGATGCATGCCACATCCATCCTCTCGAGTCTATTTTTGGTTGAGTGAATTTTTGCTTTGTGTTCTCATCCAGTCCTTGTGAGGTGATCTTCATGATGGTGGTGCACCACACACGAGTATGTGCACATACATTTGTTGAGTGACTTCTGAGTCTCGATCTTCCATGTTACTTCTAAAAGTTATGATCATTAGGGATGGGTTGAGTGTTTGCATGCCTATAGGCACTCATCATTGGATTAGCATGGGTAGGGTAGGGTAGCATATGGAGGGGGCTTCTATCTTGTAGCTTGGTGTAATTACACTAGAGGGTTGGTAGAGGAATTTTTAAGTAAGAGATAACTAAACAAACTCTGGGTGGTAATAAAATTTAAGATAATAAAATAATGCTTCAATGTGAGAGCCTTCCATTGGGAAGTTGAGTCTGTACAGATCTGAGCTTGGGTTTTTCGATGCCTAGTGACTCTCCATGATGTCAGACCCTACTTAGTAGCCCATTGAGTGTCTAACTAGGACCTATAGTTTATACATTATCTATGTATTGGTTTCAATCATCATACTGTCTGGTGTGTGTGTTAGCCATGGACGTTTTCTTTGTGTGTGGTTGTGGTTGGATCATTATCTCCATTAGCATGACGAGTGTGAGCTTATGGGTTCTATGTGGGTGGGAGACATAGCTACCTATACCATTACTATGGACTGGTGTATAGACACAATCTTTTGTCCTAGTGCGACCGTTGCTAGATGTTTTCACTTGGCAGTTTGGGTTGCATAGTATGCTTTCTTGTGATTTATGTTTTCATTGGGATGCTTGTTTATCATGTTTTAGATGATGTCAGATTTGACACATTTCCTTATTATGATGATTAGAATATGATAGATGATTTTATTTGTATTTTTAGGATTATCTTATGTTTCACTTCTAGCGTGTTAGATTTCCTTATGCTTATGTTGTAGCACGTTTTAGTAGTGACATCCTTCTTATGATAATACTGACGATCTATTCAATAGCTTGGGATGTTACACACAAGGGATGGCTAGGGCCCATGATGGTCTTATGATGCTATTATGGTTGGGAGGAACCACACACTTGGTTTGGTTGTTTAGCACATTGCGATGTTGTTTTTAGTTATTGCAATGTTGTTTTACATAGACTACAATGCTACCTTTTGTTCCTTCTCTTTTTAGCTTCTTAGATGGTTGGATGCTATTTTTGACTTTCAATATAGTATTTGAGTGTTTATGGCTTGAATTGTGGACTCAGTACTCCTCGGTATGGAGAATCTTTATCCCTAAGTTTGTTACCTTTTTTAGATTTGGCATGTTGTTTTGGGATCTCACGCAAAATTGTGTATCCTCGCACGAGGTTGCAAGATCTTGTGTGGGGTTTTGGGTTTCTTCATGTGGCCTTTGGCACTTTCTCGCATGAAACCTAACAAAAGTGTTGGGTACCTTGGCTATTTGGGCCAAGCACTTTCTCACACCGCATGGTGCACATCCTCATGTAGAAGGCACTTCCTTGTGGGGCATGCTACACATCTTCGCATGAAAACCTATCAGTCTATGGTCCTCGTGCAAAAACTAAGGGGCATCTCCACTAGTTTTCAAGGATCAATTTTTGGCATTTCTAGTACCCTTTAGGTTGACTTAAATTACCATCCTTTGATAGCTTTTTTATTCTTTGTATGGTTGTCATTTTGGATTTTAGTTCCAGTCAAGTGTGTGTTAGTTCGAGTAGTGGCGTTTGGAGATTCATTCATTGTTGGGATGGTGGTTAAGTCTTCTGTTGTGATCTATGTGATCCATGTATTATGTTGTCTTGTGCACTCATACAAGTTAAAATATAAAATATCTTGGCTTGTATTTCATCCTTGTTCCAAGGATCTTTGGGCGAGGCATTACATCTTTCATGCAATGTTATGAGATTGAAATGAGATTTAAACAAGATAGATAAGATGAATGTAGATCTAAAATGTACATAAACAACCCAATATAGATTTGCAAATGGGTAAATTATAAGAGGTAAATAAGAGATGAGGTACTCACCATGAAATGTGTAGTGGAGGATATAATTTAGATCAAAAAATATGGATCTAAGTTTGTTTCTAAATATCTGATCGCATACTCCTGAATAAAATGACGAGAGGAACAAAACCCATAAATTGTTCATTTGTAAAAGTAGTAGGGTCTAGGCTGACCTAGAGGGTCACATTCCCATGAGGTTGATGTGTACTATAGCAAAGTCAAATCAACTTCTCCAGAAATCCCTTATAGATTAGTTTCCAAATCTATGTGCGCCAAATTGATATCCTGCAATTCTATAGCATTATTTTGTGTGTGTGGGTGGCTATGAAGGGGTTTGCCTTAATCAACCCCTCATTTTGGTAATTTTCACCTCTATGAATAGTCATTAGGAAAAATGTCATGTGCATGTGCATATTCTAGATTTGTAGATCTAGAATGTAAATATGCTAAAATGCTAAAAATCTACTTCATGAGTGAAACCATAGCATGTAAATATGCATGTATTTGAATGTATTTAAGAGCATGTAAATGTATGAAGGTGAAAGGAATCAAATCTAAAGTATGATGTAGAAATCATACCAAGCCCCTAAGGCTAAAATACTTTAACCATTTTCGAGATCCCTTCACAACTTCATGTTGATGTATTTCCTTTGAACACTTGATGAAGAATAATAACCTTGCTTTGAAATGAAGAATAAGAAACCAATCCTTGCTTCACCTTTCAATTTCCCTATATAAGATTGGGGTGTCCACACTTGCTTGCCTCTTGCCTCTCTCATGTGAAAATGAGGGATTTAATTCCTTTTTATAATAGATTTTCTAAATTTTTGGGATATTACCCAACATGATCCAACTATACAAGTGAGATTTTACCACAAGAGTAAAATAGCATTAGGCATAGAATAACAAGAAACTCTTACTTAAGGTAAACTTGGTCAACCTAGACCAAAACTACGTCAACTTAGATCGACCTTGACCTGGGCTAGGGCGATTTGGGTTCACCTAGACTAAAAGGTCAACCTTTTGAGTCATCATGTTCTAGATTCTAGGTTGGAAGAATAAGTGTTCCAGACTATCAATCAAAGATCCAATTTGGGATATGAAGTCTAGATTGAAGATGATACTCCTGAGTTAAGTCCTAGTTTAGTAGATATGTGAGAGAAAGGGAAATTGAGGAAGACTTGCCTCTCTCATGTGAAAAAGAGGGATTTAATTCCTTTTTATAGTAGATTTTCTAATTTTTTGGGATATTACCCTGCATAATCTGATTGCACAAGCAAGATTTTACCTAGAGTAAAATAGCATTAAGCCTAGAATAACAAGAAACTCTTAGTTAAGGTAAACTTGGTTGACCTAGACCAAGACTAGGTCAACTTAGATCAACCTTGACCTAGACTAGGGCAATCTGGGTTGACCTAGACTAAAAGGTCAACATTCTGAGTCATCATGTTCCATATTCTAGGTTGGAAGAAGTCAGGGGTATAACATGTGTTCCAGATTGTCAATCAGAGATCCAATTTGGGATATGAAGTCTAGATTGAAGATGATACTCTTGAGTTGAGTCCTAGTTTAGTAGATATGTGAGAGAAAGGGAAATTGAGGAAGACTTGTTAGGTCCTACCTCAGCTTTACCTAAGAGGGAGAGAAGAAAGGAGGAAAAGTGTGTGCTCAAAGTGTGATTGTGAAATGCAAACACACTAAAGAGGGCCTATATGGTCCTAAATTGAAGTGTGTCCAATTTAAGAAGGTAAATTAAGTTAGGTTCCAATGAATCTATCAGTGCTTGAGATGGAGGTCAAGATTATGGTAAAATTTATGGACAAAGGTAAATCTCAACTAGAACATAGAAAGCACAACTTGGTCTATGATGAGGTTAGTAAGATGGAAAAGTAAATGGTAGAGATGGAGGATAGATTTTATAATGTGTTTCACTTTTCCCTTAATGTCATGCATGATTTTGCCACTACTGTCTGCATGTTATATAGATATTGTCAATGGGACTAATGAAGAAGTTGATTGCAAGGAACCATTCGAGTTTGTTACATAGGACTAGGATACTATGATGCTAATCAAGGAATGAATGAGGAATCAAGACAACAGGAGTGTTCCCTTTTAAAATTTTGTACTATAGTTAGAAGTGGCTACTATGGCCTTATTATTTTTTGTTTGAACTTATATGATGCTATTAAGATTTATGCTTTTATATCTGACTGACATGATGTTAAGAGGTCACCGAATAAGCCTTTTATTACTATGATGGTTACTTTCATATACATTAATAGTATTTTGGTCTATATGATTATTATAATATAGTCTATTGATATGATAACTAATAATGATAGGTTAGTTAGTTCTTTGGAGAAGGCTAATACAATGGGTACTACTCAATTAATGTTTACTATTTTTGATACATAATAGTTTAGGTGTTTGATTTTGTAATTCCATATGCTATTGATGTATATCTACTGAGGTTGTAATTTCTAAGATTTTTTTGCCCTTTGGGTCTATAAAGGGCCAACACCTTTGCTTTGTTTCTTTTAATATAAAACACAAAATTTATAAAATTGTACTTACAATATTCTTACAAACATTTATTTTAGACATTATCTTCATCCCTAAGGGACTATTTGGTTGCTAGATTTGGATGGTAATTGGCGTTACCTGATTCCATACTCGACATCTTCTATGAGTGGGTCCAAAATAAGAATAGTTAATAAGAATACACGAATTCCCATTTACCCCCAAATTATGGATTTCAACCTTCCACTTGTAATACCCCAAAATTGGCTCATTGCCATGATACCAATTCTGGTCTATTTTTAGCCAATCCTAAAGACCTATTCTAATAGGCAATTCTCATTCTGCTATTCGCTACTTGACTTAATTGTCAGATGCAAAAGACCCTAATCTGCATTCATCATAATTCTTATTTAATTTCTATAGTACGTACTCATGTTAGTCACATTAAACCTATTGATTGATATTTAATTTAATTACTAAGTATTTATACTTTAATTAAATTAAATTATATCCTAAAGGCTAATGTACTACGGAATTAAATTTATTTAATTTAATAAATGTGCCTATTTTAATTAATTAAACAAAATTATTTAATTAAATGGAGAACTTACTTCTAATTAATTAACCAAAATTATTTAATTAAATGGGAAGCCATTCCTAATTAATTAAATGAAGTTATTTAATTAAATAAGAAAAGTGCCTCTAAATTAATTAAAAGATTATTTAATTAAATAGAAAAGGTAATTATGAGAGCATATCTCATTTTATTAAATTAAATATTTCACCAAAATCTCTCTTCAGTTCAAAAAAGGAAATTTCCAGTTCACTATTGATCAAAAATGAGTTAAATCAGTTAACTCCTTTTTCTACTCAAATTGAATTAGTTAACTCCTTATTTTACTCAAATCAAATCTGTTAACTTCCTTTAATTTGGGAATCTCCCTTTATGACTGAACTTCACCTTTAATCTTGACTGTTGATTGAAATCGATCTCAACCATTGATGGATTCCAGGAAAGTCTATTTAAGAGACCCTCATCTCTTCATTTTGGAAGAGGTTGAATGAGAATTTGCATCGAATTGCTGTTGGATTGTGCATTCATTTGAGCTCCCTACTTTCATATTCATTTTCTAGTTTAATTCTCATATAGATTTAATATGCATACATTTAGTATAATTTATTTTACACGTTCTTAGATTAAACGTGCACACTCCATTCTAGATTAATATGCATTCTCATATAGATTAGTCGCATTTTATTTCAAATCCTTCATTCTTACAGGGTCTGGTTGCTTAAACACCTCGAATCTGAGGATATCTGACAAGCAATTCCCTTTAGATAGAAGGCAACAAGTCGCTTTGCCGGCTAATTTTTGGATGAACAATCCAATGATCATTTCGGGATGAATCCACATACAATGACCATGTTGAAGTGTGTGTGTTAGCAAAGGCCACATATTCACGCATACATTTCTGATGCCCACCATGGGTTAATTAAGATATTATTATTAATATCTTAATTTACATACTTGATTTGCATATTGAAGGGTTGTGATTTATCCGCCAATTGTGAAATAAACCTGTGAATAGATTGAAGCCTTCCCTGTAGTCCTCTCATCTGACTGATGTTCCAAGGTGGTGGCATGTCCATTATTGCTTGTACCTTTTCTAGATCTACTTCAATTCCCTTTGCAGAAACAATATATCCTAAATTTTTTCCTGATGTAACACCAAATGCGCATTTCTTAGGATTGAGCCGAAGACTGAATTTTTCCATACGATCTAGGATGGGTCCCAAATCGTGCAAATGAGTATTGCGTTTAGTGCTTTTGACCAAGGTATCATCAACATAGTCCTCCATGGTTCTATGCATCATGTCATGGAAAATTGTAGTAACAGCCCGCTGATATGTAGCTCCAACATTCTTTAAACCAAATGGCATCACATTCCAACAAAAGGTTCCCCATGCACATGTGAAAGCCATTTTCTCTTGATCTTCTGGCACAATTTTTATCTGATTGTATCCAGAAAAACCATCCATAAGTGAGTACATCTCATAGCCAGCCGTCATGTCCATGATCATATCTATATTAGGGAGCAAAAAGTCATCTTTAGGACATGCCAAATTAAGATCGCGGAAGTCTGTACAAACTCTGATAGATTTATCGTGCTTGGAAACAGGAACAATATTGGATATCCATTCAGCATAATCAATTGCACAGATGAAACCAACCTTTAGAAGTTTCTCCAATTCTGCTTTGAAGTAATTAATGAAGTAATTATGAGAGCATATCTCATTTTATTAAATTAAATATCTCACCAAAATCCTTCTTCAGTTCAAAAAGGGAAATTTTCAGTTCACTATTGATCAAAAAGGAATTAAATTAGGTAATTAGTATTGTTATTAATATCTTAATTTACATACTTCATTTGCATTAGCACACAATTCGATGGTCATTCTGTGCATTGTCCACATGCATCAGATTTCTCCATAGCTGCACAAGTGTTTGGTTCGTCAATTCATGCTCCTCAATGGAATACCTATGACTATCAAGCAAAAACACGCAACACTACGTGAGATGTCAATTCATACATTTGTGTTCTATCTAAGAACAACATACATCTCATATACATCAAAGTAAAACAAAATAGACAATAACATGTACACATGAATACTTGGCTCAAATCACATATATATATATATATATATATCAAAGAATGGGTTAGTACCAAAATCACGTATATATATATCAAAGAATGGGTCAGTACAAAAATGGGCGCTACTCGAGCGCAATCGATCAAAAATGATACATGTGGTGCTGGCACACCAATCGATACATAGCCAGGGATCAAAATAAAAAATTAGGCACAAAGCGTCTAACTCTATCTCGAACTCTCGCCTCCAGGAGGAGCAAGGGCAGCAGGTTGCGGAGGCAGTGGTGGCATATTTGGCCTGATAGGAGGTCGTGTGCCTCCAGACTCTTGCGTGTACTAAGAGAATCGCTGAACTTGCAATGTCTCATCTAGTACCACACTGGTATAAGTAGCTTAATAATAAGTTGCTCGCGCTGACTGAAAGCAGATCTCATCAAACGCTAGCTCCAGCCTCCACTCTGTAGTCTCCGCATGCTCCCTCTGACGATTTGTCTCCCGCTGTCTCTCCACTAGTTGTCCATCCCTGACTGCTACTACAATTTGCAACTCTCCCAACTGTCAAGAGGTCGCACAAACCCGCTCCTGGTACCTCTGTACCATGTCCTGCATGCCACCTGCCGGCTGATCTGGCATGTCCTCATCTACCATCTCTAGTGCCTACTGCTGTGGAGGTACCTGTGGCTATGGAGGCACTTGCTGCTGTGGCACCTCCTGCTGAGGGGCCTGCTCCTCTGTCCTTTGCCTCCGCCATCTACTGTGTCCTGTCCCACTGCTCCCAGCACCTGGGTCTGATCCCATCTGATGTAGGGGAATATGCATATGTTGTACCCAATGTTGGACCTGTGGCAGAATCTGTGGTTGACTTGGCAGCTGTGGCTGTGCTTGCTGCTGCTAGGGCACCTGTCTTTGTGCCTACCCTACCATCCCTAGTGGATCTGTGAAGCATGGGAACAGATGGCTGATCAAAAATGCCTGATATGTAGGCATCATCCCTACATCTACTACCTCTGGCAGGTAGTCCCACTGCACAGTAGCTAGACTGCGGATATCTATCATGGATTGCCCAGGATCCATCCATGGAGGCCATCCCTGCTCAATATCCTTCTGCACCCTGGCATAGGCACAGCACTCATATGAAATGTCCTATGGTCGGCCACACTGCCGCCACACTCGTGAGATCATGAATCTCTCTATGATAGATGTGGTCCTGCCCGCCAGACGTCGAGAACTAAACATCCATGGTAGCTCTCTAGGGGCATCATCCCAGTCCTCTATCTCTCTCCAAGGTCACCATACAACAGACATTAGGTCATCAAGATGTGTTTGCTAGTGCTCAGTCTTACCCAGGTGGGCCTGGGTAATATGCCCTCAATATCTGCATATGTAGGGCTCCATAGGCTCTTGGGCATCCTCAAAAATTGGCCTACATACGAGAAGATGCTCTCAGGCCCAGATCTGTAATACATACACTCTCGCTGCCATGGTCTTCTTCTCGTGGAAGATGACCTCGTGCATCTCATGAAAAAGCTAAACCAGCATGCACTGACCCCACCCAAAGATCTCAGGTGCCTCAACCATCCTGTGGAGCATGGAACCCCACCCACACTCCAAACCATGCTGTCCTCTATCAGGACATAAGAAATAGCTCAAGAATATAGCTAGCACAGATGCTAGCCTGTGTGTCAGTCCATATGTGTGCATGAGCTCATCCCAACTGATGGCCCTACCCCTCAGTAGCTCTCTCTTGAACACAACTTATAGCGCCTCTGTCCCTGCTCAGGGCACTGTGTCATAGATGACTCGAGCACCATGAAAGGGAATCCGCAAGATCCTCCAAATGTTCTCCAGAGTGATGGTCATCTCGCCCATTGGCAAGTGGAAGGTGTTCGTTTTTGAATAGAAATGCTCCACCAAAGCTATGAGTAAGCCATGATTCACCATCACGGCTGGAATTCGGCATAGAGAAGACAGTCCCAATTAGGCAATGTGTGCCCGATTTGCATCATCAAGACTCCACAATAGCTCTCCATATGGCGGATAGTGTGATCTGAATGACACATCTCCAAAGACCTCCTACATGCACAAACAAAAAATGATAAACAAACGATCAGTATCAAGTCGAAACGAAGCATCAAAATGAACTAAAATGTAATTTTTAATGCGAAAATCAAAATTGTTATGGAATTTTGCACGAAATTCATAAAATCTCGTGCAAAATTCTACCAGTTTTGCATGAAGACATTCTTTCTTCGCACGAGGAATCACGCATTCACGCGAAAAAAGAGTTTCTCGCGCGAAGAATCACACATTTGCACGAAAAAAGAATTTCTCGCTCGAAGAAAGCAATGTTCGCACGAGAAAAGAGGATTTCACGTGAAAACCGAATCGCCTCGCGCGAAGAATCTATTTCTTCACGCGAAACTGAATGCCTCCCACATGAAGATCCTCATGCTGCATGCAAAGAAACAAACAACCTAAATCTTTGCGCGAAGAAAGAAGATCTTCGCGTGAGAAGAGATTGGTCTTGCACGAAGAAAGATTAAATAATCCTAAAAGCATTCTAAAAATGCAATAAATGACCTCAAAATGCGTGAAAACAAAAGTACAAAGATGGGAAATCAATGACTCACCGGTGGTCCGTAGTCTACTAGCCGGCTATGTTGTTTGGAGCGCTCAAAACGATGATATCTCATGTTCAATGCCATGTCTCTATCTGAGCTCAGAATCACTACAAGACAAAAGCACAAATGAATTGAAAATGACCCTTCGAGCTCTTATATAGCCGTTGACCCAAATTTTTCAAAGTTCTCAAATTTGCGCAAAAATCACCCCCTTGGCTAATTGGACCATTCTGGATCTGTTTTCTAGATCAAATTCAAAATTTGACACACCTAAGAGCCTCAAAAATGCATTAAAATTTTTTGGGGACCGACGCGATCTAACACTTGTGCAACCCAAATCTTTCTGGTACTTTGTGATTCTTGGAATCTTTTCAAATTCACATTTTCCATATTTTCAAAATTCATTTTGAAAATAGTCAACTCAAGTCAACTGAGGCTAAATCTGGTCAACTTTTAATCAACCTTGGTCTTTGCAACATGGCAATCATTTCAAATCAACCCTGAATCTTCTTCAGATCATTCTGATCTCTTCTAGATTTTGTTGAATCTCAAATTTCTTCTACATCTCATGATATATTGCTTCAAATCATATTTCTAGTGTGTCATCTTTCGATTTCGCTCCCGAGGGGGCAAGATGATTACATCATTACATACTTATTGCTCGGGGCATCTAGTTCCCATCTTATGTCCTTATCATTTGGGGCATCTCATCACTCGAGGCATCTTGTTCCCTTCTATCTGACATCTTTGCTACCTATTTTATCTTTTCATTGATTGATCAACCTTATAACAACTCTTCTCAAAGTTCGATGGATAGGTATTAGGACAGTCTAAACCCCAACTCCTGAGGATCAAGCTCCATTTTGGGGATGATTCTATCACTCATGATTGGACCTTGTTACCTTTTATCAATCTTAGGTATCTAGGTGTTCTATCTAGATCCTTGAAGGTTAAGCTCCATTTTGGAGATAATCTTCTAAATGCTATCAATCTCAGGTATCTAGGTGTTCTATCTGGATCCTTGAAGGTTAAGCTTCGTTCTGGAGATAATCTTCTAAATGCTATCAATCTCAGGTATCTAGGTGTTCTATCTGGATCCTTGAAGGTTAAGCTCCGTTCTAGAGATAATCTTCTAAATGCTATCAATCTCAGGTATCTAGGTGTTCTATCTGGATCCTTGAAGGTTAAGCTCCGTTCTGGAGATAATCTTCTAAATGCTATCAATCTCAGGTATCTAGGTGTTCTATCTGGATCCTTGAAGGTTAAGCTCCATTCTGGAGATAATCTTCTAAATGCTATCAATTAGGTGTTCTATCTAGATCCTTGAAGGTTAAGATCTGTTCTGGAGATAATCTTCTAAATGCTATCAATCTCAAGTATCTAGGTGTTCTATCTAGATCCTTGAAGGTTAAGCTCTGTTCTGGAGATAATCTTCTAAATGCTATCAATCTCAAGTATCTAGGTGTTCTATCTAGATCCTTGAAGGTTAAGCTCCATTTTGGAGATAATCTTCTAAATGTTATCAATCTTACGTATCTAAGTGCTCTGCTTGGATCTCTTGGGATTAAGCTCTGTTCTAGAGATAGTCCTTAAAAGCTTATCAATTGGTCTCCGTGTAATCAACTTCAGAACCAATCTCATGTTCGCATCATGCTTTATGATTATCTTTGAATTGAATGTGCTGCTTGCACATTCATTCAAAGAGGGGAAAAAGAAATGTATGTGTGAATATGTGGCCTCTGCTAACACACACACTTCAACACGATCATTGTATGCAGATTCATCCCGAAATGAACATTGGATTGTTCATCCGAAAATCAGCCAGCAAAGCGACCTGTTTCCTTTTATCTAAAGGGAATTGCTTGTCAGATATCCTTAGATTCGAGGTGTTTAAGCAACCAGACCCTGTAAGAATGAAGGATTTGAAAGAAAATGCGACTAATCTATATGAGAATGCAGATTAATCTAGAATGGAGTATGCACGTTTAATCTAAGAACATGTAAAAGAAATTATACTAAATGTATAGATTTTAAATCTATATGAGAATTAAACTAGAAAATGAATATGAAAGTAGGGAGCTCAAATGAATGCACAATCCAGCAGCAATTCGATGCAAATTCTCATTCAACCTCTTCCAAAATGAAGAGATGAGGGTCTCTTAAATAGACTTTCTTGGAATCCATCAACGGTTGAGATCGATTTCAATCAACAGTCAGGATTAAAGGTGAAGTTTAGTCATCAAGGAAGATTCCAAAATTAAAGGGAGTTAACAGATTTAATTTGAGTAAAATAAGGAGTTAACTGATTCAATTTGAGTAGAAAAAGGAGTTAACTGATTTAACTCATTTTTGATCAATAGTGAACTGGAAATTTTCTTTTTTGAACTGAAGAGAGATTTTGGTGAAATATTTAATTTAATAAAATGAGATATGCTCTCATAATTACCATTTCTTTTTAATTAAATAATCCTTTAATTAATTAGAGACACTTCTTATTTAATTAAATAACTTCATTTAATTAATTAGGAATGGCTTCCCATTTAATTAAATAACTTTGTTTAATTATTTAGAAGTAAGTACTCCATTTAATTAAATAATTTTCTTTAATTGCTTAGAAATACCTTTCCCATTTAATTAAATAATTACATTTAATTAATCAAGATAGGCGTATTTATTAAATTAAACAAATTTAATTCCATAGTACATTAGCCTTAAGATATAATTTAATTTAATTAAAGTATAAATGCTTAGCAATTAAATTAAATATTAATCAATAGGTTTAATGTGACTAATATGAGTAAATACTATAGGAATTAAATAATAAGCATGATGAATGTAGATTTAGGTTTTTTGCATTTGACATTAAGTCAAGTAGCGAGTAACAGAATGAGAATTGCCTATTAGAATAGGTCTTAGGATTGATCAGAAATAGACCAGAATTGGTTAAGATGGCAATGAGCCAATTTTGGGGTATTACATTTTTCCCCTCTTTGAATGAATGTGCAAGCAACATGTTCAATTCAAAGATAATAAAAAAGCATGATGCGAAAATGAGATTGGTTCCGAAGTTGATTACACGGAGACCAATTGATACGCTTTTAAGGACTATCGCTAGAACAGAGCTTAATCCTAAGGGATCCAAGCAGAGCACTTAGATACGTAAGATTGATAGCATTTAAAAGACTATCTCCAGAACGAAGCATAATCTTTAAGGATCCAGACAGAACGTCTAGATACCTAAAATTGATAGCATTTAGAAGATTATCTCCAGAACGAAGCATAATCTTCAAGGATCCAAGTAGAACACCTGGATACCTAAAACTGAAAGCATTTAGAAGATTATCTCTAGAACGGAGCTTAACCTTCAAGGATCCAGATAGAACACCTAGATACCTAAGATTTATAAAAGATAACAAGGTCCACTAATGAGTCATAGAATCATCCCCAAAACGAGGCTTGATCCTCAGGAGTCGAGGTTTAGACTGTCCCAATACCTGTCCAGCGAACTCTGAGAAGAGTTGTTATAAGGTTGATCAATTGATGAAAAGATAAGATAAATGGCAAAGATGTCAGATAGAAGGGAAAAAAATGCTCTGAGTGATGAGATGCCCCAAGTGATAAGGACATAAGATGGGAACCAGATGCCCCAAGCAATAGGTATTCAATGATGTAATCATCCTGCCCCCTCGGGAGCGAAATCAAAAGATGACACACCAGAAATAGATGTGAAGCAATATAGCAATAGATACAAAAGAAATTTGAGATTCAACAGAATGTAGAAGAGATCAGAATGATCTGAACAATAAAGAACAGATCAGAACGATCAGAAGAAATATGAAGAGATCAAAATGATCTAAAGAAATATGAAGAGATCAGAATGATCTGAATAAATATGAAAAGATCAGAATGATCTGAAGAAATTTGAAGGTTGATCCAAAGTGATTTCGAGATCCAAAAGACCAAGTTTGAGTTGAAAAGATTCCAAGAATTGCAAAGTATCAGAAAGATTTGGATTGCACAAAAAAATTTAAAATGCATTTTGAGCCACTTAAGTGTGTCAGATTTTGAATTTGATCCCGAAAAATGGGTTAAGAGCAACCAAAGTAGCCAAGAGGGTGATTAATCAATCATTTGTGCAGTTCATGAAAGAACATGATACTTTGAAGAGATCAACAATCCCTCATCAGAGAAGGTGAAAGTAGATTTGAAATTGAATCGCATGCTTATGCAAGTGAAGTATGCAATGCTAGGTTTGGTTATCAAGCCTCAATATTTAATCATCACCGGATATAAAATAAAGCTTGTATGTTATACAATTCCCATTGACATTGCAATCATGGAAATATGAATATAACATACATTATTGGTTTGTCGGGATTAAATGTAAGCATTTGAGGCACAAGAAGCCAAAATGACCAGAACATTTGTCCCTTTTAATGTAGCAAGTTAACATAAGCATCAAAGCATAGACGCTAGGATGACCTGAATGTTGCTTGCATGACAGGGACACCAAACACACAGGAGATTCCTCTTATGCTAAGTATTCAGTATTTATTCTGTCCACAATGACCCTTGCATTCGTAACCTGAGACAGAAGTGCACTAGATATACTCGCAATGACCCGTATGTTCACTTAATAGGACGAGTATCAGTATGTACTATAGCATGAAGAGTTCACTCCAACAAACAAGGAGAAGAACCAATGTCATTGATGTATCTGTATAAAAGGAGTCAAGGTACACACAACCATCCAATATGAGATGGAGGCTCTTATAGTGGACACCCCTTTTATAGGAACGTATCAACTTGTTGGAACTAAACCACAGATAGAAAGCCAAGAAAAGATCATGCCCCAGTCATTACTTCTCTAGTCGAAGATGACATCATCGAGTTGCTCGAGGAGATATGATAAAGCAAAAACAAAGCAAACAAAAGAAAAGCTCAGCATATCCAAACAAGTATATCATTTTTGAGTTCAATGTTTTCGGGATTGATGTCAAGTGTCAATGTTTAGAACATATTTGAAAGAAATCTCTTTAGTAGGGTGACGACAGTAGGCAAACGCAGTCAGAATGACTGGTGATTAAGGTCAAAGAGGAATCTTCATGATGATGAACCTAAGAAGGACTGAGTGATAATAGACAGACACAGCCAAGACGACTGGTGACCATTGCGAAAGAGATTCTATGAGGAGAATCTCGAAAAGAGAGAATCTATCTAAAGGGAATTGCTTGTCAAATATCCTTAGATTCGAGGTGTTTAAGCAACCAGACCCTGTAAGAACGAAGGATTTGAAAGAAAATGTGACTAATCTATATGAGAATGTAGATTAATCTAGAATGGAGTATGCACGTTTAATCTAAGAACATGTAAAAGAAATACTTAGTAATGTAAAAGAAATACTAGCATTGTCAAGCTCCCAGTGCATGCCAAGCTCCCAGTGCATGTCGAGTAACCCATACAAGCCAAGCAACGAATACCTGTCGAGCATAACATGTGCTGAGTAATCAACGACGACCGAGCACCAGTCATATAAAAATGCTTGAACCTTCAGGAACCTCAGATGCCCTTATGTCAGGAACAAACACACAAAGAAACAAGGATGCATCAGAAACAAACCAATGCTAGAATTTTTTTAAGGTTATTTGGATGGTACACTAATTTGTCTTATTTTTTTAAATTTGGGCTTGGATTTTACCAATTTGCAATATGTTACAATGCTTTATCGAAGCCTTTATGCTTGACAATTCAACTATTTGAGTTTCCAATATGGTTATTTAGGTGGTATTCCAATTCGAAGAATATGGAATCAAACACAACCAAATGTTGAAAATGTATCTTCTCATTACAAATTCTAGGTGAACCAAACAACCCCAATCATATTCTGAAAATCGTATTTAGGATTTGAAATTCTAGAATTGTTCAAATTCTAGATTTGAACAATTCCAATGTCACCTAATTCTATCAACCAAACATATCCTAAATGATTTATAATTTTTTTTAACACTTTCTTCCAAACATTTATATAAATTAGTCATTCACTCATTTTTTATTTAACACTCCATTTACATCTATTCTTCCATTTCTACAAGATAATCTGATTACCCTTCATCATATACACTCCCTCCTAAATATAAATAATGTATTTATAGGAATAATAATAATATAGGCAAGAAGATAAATAATTTATGAAATTATAGAATAACAAAATTAATTTAAAAACTGAAAACTACATGGAATATATTGCTTGAGTTGCACACAAATGATATCCCCCATACCTTCTCACATACGTGGATTCCAAGAAGCCCCAAACCCCAAGTCAAAACATACATATTATACTAATTTAAAAAATAGTAGACAAACCTTTAACATGTGTTTAAGACGAGTTTATCCAGATCAATAATTGCAACAAAAAATACGAGTACTAGATTCAATGTATTTCACGTTGAGGCTTTTGTGTTCCCGCATGCGAATCTCCCATCCTAATTGTGAATCCCCTTTCACATAAAGTCTGTGTCAAACTTAGTTGATATTTTAATATTTGAAAGCCCTTACGTCTCCCCTACGACTACCACCACAATTAATACACCCCTCAATAATAATTTTTTAAAAAGTTATGAGGAAATCTTCAATCTTGATTATAACTTTTCAATCATGTTTACTAATGTTTATGTTTTGAGAATAAGGATATATTTTCCCATTAAAATTAATGGATCACGAGATAAGGTTTTTCTTTTTATATAGATAAAAGTTGAATCTAGATAATTTTTGAACCTATTATCTACGTAATAGATTATAGAAAATCAATATCATTAACTTAATACCAAATAATTCATTTTAAATATTTCAACTTCCATTAAATATATAAATAAAATTTAGATATAAACAAATTATCCTTACTAAAAGTATTTCTACATTATTAAAATCTTTGCTCGAAAATTATTACAAAATGAAATACTACATCCCAATTTTTACTCCACAAAACTTGATTGTGACCAAAAATTTATTTAAAAATAAAATAGCCAAATTATCGTGGAAAACGCACGACAAAATATTATCGTTAAAATAATAACAGAGACTAAAATTCATCGGTGATGACGTGGCGGCCGTTTGTTCATTCAAACTGACGACTGACGGATATTTGGCCATCTAAAGTCATAGGGTCCGCTAACGTTTTGCCCAGCGGACGTCAAGTTCTATTTCATTCGGCTTCAGTAAAGCCGGCATCGTATTTTGTGTGTATGTTTATGTATTCTGGATGAATATTACTGCATATCAGATTAATGCGTTGCCAGTGGCATTTTTAGCTGGACTTGTCGGCCGATGGGATCAAATATTTCTGGGCAATTCGAGAGCGTCTGGTACCAATTTCAGGTGTGATTCGCGTTGAGAAATTTCAATCCCATGTTCTTTTTATGTCGGCTGATAAGTTTAGCTTCTTAGAACGTAATTAGAACTCCCTTTCGTCTGAGTTATCTTTCAGTACACATTTAGGAGAGGAACTATCAATTGCCAAAAACCTATAATTCGTGTAGTTTTTGTTGGATCAATCAAAAGAAAAAATTCAGGGTTGGGTAAAAGCTGGTTCGGAATATTAGAAAACATAAGAAGCCAATTAGGGTTTTTGAGTCCTTACGGCAATTGTTACAAAATTTGGATTTGGTTGAGCTGATTTCGCTACTTCTCTTAAATTGGGGGTGTTTAGGTTGAAGTACAGAGGATATTCTGAATGATCCTTGTATTGATATGAAATTTTTGTTTGATGCCATATATGGAATACCCTTTTGCCTCGCCGTAAGTGTGGTTTTGGGAATTGTTTTTGACCACACAAGTAGAGGTTTTGTCACTAGGTTACAGACAACTTCATTGAATACACATTAGTTCGGTTCAGTCGATCACGAAGAGAATATGAAATTTGGACTGCATTGTTGAATTGATTATGTGAATGTTGGTTTGTAGGCAAAACTGTTGCTTTTAGTTTTACCTGACTCGGGGTATAATCGGAATAAAATCAGTGGTTGGTGATATATAGAAATGGCAGGATTGGTGGTTGCCTGGGACTTGCCTGTACTCCGTGGAAGGGAAAATTATGGGCCGAAGGGGATGATTCGTACTAACACCTATAGTAGATTTGGCGGGCCAAAATTAGAAAATCCGCTAGCACATAGAAAAAGTTGGAGTTTACCAGAATTGACTTGTGAAACAAGGAGACATGGTGCTGTTAATATGTCTTCTTTTATTTCTCCTGTAATTGATAGATGGCTCTGGATTCGTGGGATAACTGCAGTGGAAGACAATTTGAAAAGCAGCTGTCAATTGAAGTCCTTCCGACAATCTAGGGCAATTGGTGCTTATGCACTGTCAATGGAAAAGACAACACAAGCCTTTTTACCAGACGGCAGAAAGGAAAAGTCTGGAAGAGGGTATTCTATAAGATGCAGTGGTTTGAGCACAATACCCAGACCTCCACCCAATAGAGCAGATGATCCATCGTTGGCCAATCCTTTAGTACGGTTGGAGCGTATGGGTTGTGGTTGGTTTTCGGTGATCATGGAGTGGGAGGGGGTGATAGTTGAAGATGATTCTGACTTGGAAAATGAGTCATGGTTAGCTCTTGCAGAGGAGGAAGGTGAAATACCTCCACAGGCTTACATCTTAAAAAGGGTGGAAGGAATGAAAAGTGAGCATGCTATATCTGAGGTGCTCTGCTGGTCAAGGGATCCCGTGGAAGTGAGAAAATTGGCTGCCAGGAGAGAGGAATTGTATCGGGAAATGCAGGGTGGTGTTCAACGGCTTCGACCTGGCTCGTATGAATTCGTAGTTACATTGAAGGATTATAATACACCAATTGCAATTGCCTCCACAAGGCCAAGAGAGTATTTGGAAGCAGCAATTGAAGCTGTTGGTATGCAAGGGTTCTTCAATGTTGTTGTGGCAGCAGAAGATGTGAGGAGGGGTAAACCGGACCCAGAGATGTTCATGTATGCAGCACAACTTTTAAATTTTATAACAGAGCGTTGTATTGTTTTTGGGAACTCAAACACAAGTGTGGAAGCAGCCCATGATATTTGTATGAAGTGTGTTGCTGTTGCGGGCAAACATCCTGTGTATGAACTTGGAGCAGCTGATTTGGTGGTGATAGACTTGGATGAACTATCAATTGTTGACCTTAAGAATTTGGCTGATATTGATTCCCCTGAGTTCGAACCACCAGAGCCAGAGTCAGAGCTGGAGCCGGAGCCAGAATGGGAACCTGAAGGGCCAATGAGCATTGGGCATCGTTCTGTTACTACTGAGGACAGTTGGTAGGCTTTTCATAGTTTTATTTCAAAATTCTATAACCTGATAACTCTCACATTATTGTTTTAAGGGTCATTTATTTTAACTTGTTTGACCCTAATGGTGTAATTGAGTGGGGATAGGTATGCACAATTTCTTTGTGCGTGGATGGCCCTGTCATTGTAAATAGAGGAAGGAAACCGTCTCTTTCTGACTTCCTTCTGTTACTGTCTGTAATATATCTGTTATCAAAGGGTTCTGATCTAACCGTTTATAGTGCCAGCTTAGTTTCTTAATTGTTTTCTATGGGCATGATGCTATAATTTCACGGTCGAACTGAGATTCACATGCAGAGCAACAAGCTTTGTATATGCTGAGCAGCCTTTGAGAATGTTGTAGAAGGTTGCAACATGTGCTGCCACTTTACGACATTATAGCAAGTATCAAACTCTAAATGGAATAACAATGTAATTTCAAAGTGGGGATAAATACTAGCCTCACGAACATTCTTCAGTAAGGGCAAATAATTTTTAATAAAGGAAGGATATAGCGGTATGGCTTTATTGTAGTGGCTGAAATGCATCTAGTAAAAATTAATAGTTATAAATGTTTTGTTGTCATAATATATATGCAAAGAGTCTACATGTTCAAGGTGGATTGGGGGACTATGTTGCCAAAAACAAAATTATTTTGAAGACAGCAATCTACTCTGATATTTGACTATATTCTGTGTTGCTACCAATTAGAGTATGTAACATGGCACCAAATCTATCTAGCTTGCCTTTTTATATTTTGGTGCAGATGCTGCAATATCATCTATTATTAAGTACCAGGGGGGATCAACAGGGTGCTAGCATTCATGCATTCCCCAACAATTCTGTGGTGCTTTGATTGGGAGAAGGTCCTGAATCAACAGGGAGATAGCATCTATATGCTCTTTCCTAAGGTAGGGAGAGGGGATTGGGAAGGGCGCTATCACCACTGATCTTCATTGATTTCCCATGTCATTCTTCTGGTTTGTTACATGTGGAATGAACTGATCAGTTGGTTCTATCCCATTTGAATAAGATAAATCAGATGGGTAGGGTGAAGGTCCATCCATATCTCTAGATATGTAGATAGATACATTCTAGCTTGATCCATCCTACTTGATGCTTTTAAATATGATAGCAACAGATAGGTAGATAGGGCTCCCCACTCACCTGCCTGGTTAGAAAAAAGGTCAGGTTACTAGCTTTATCCAAGTACTTCCTACTGTTTGGGATGAAATTACAGATGGTCTTGAATTTATCCCAGGCTACAACCTAGGACATCATAGTTTTCTGATAATATTTTTGTCGTAGAAAAGATTTCAACGAAACAGCTCACAAGTGTCGAAATTGGGTTGAAGATCCTTGATATCCGCTTTACAATCTTGAGAGTTGTAGATAGAAAATGTTTTGAGCTACTTTTTTACATATTAATTATATATAAACCACTTTACATCATTGAGTTTTCACAAATATTAAGGCTCTTGAAACTGCTGTACCAGACATATAGCCACTGTCCAATATCAGACTTACCTAAAAAGGACTAAATCGTAAACATAATACTGATACAAAAAGTTGTATTACATCATACTTAGACTACTAAATTGAATATACTAATCAGAAGCTTCTATGTTCACTGTATTTCTTCCATCCCCAGTGACCTAGTCGAATAGAAGACCAATCAGAAGTTTCCACTTTCACTGTATTTCTCCCATTCCCAGTGGCCCAGGGAGGAGAGATCACAGACACCTCCTTATTGGACCTTACTTCATCAATCTCAGAGTTCCTGTTGCCGTTAGGGTCTTGTGGCATGCTTAGCCTTTTCCTTACCAGGTTTGATTGGTTATTTCTCATTTCAGTTTCTTGAGAACAGGCTTAGAATTTGACAGTAGCACTATGATCACTGCCAACCAGCATTTGAACAAATTGCTTTGTAGTACACCTATTGATATGCTAAATCCTGGTGATCATATAATATGCCCACATTAGCTATTTATACATCCAGATTCTTTTACACTTTGCTTAACAGGGGTAATCCTAGGATCATCAATAATGAGTGAACATATGGAAGTTGTTAATTAAAATCTAGATCGCATTCTTAATCAAGTGATCATATTATATGCCCATATTAGCCGTTATTACATTTGGATATTTTTATAGGTGGCCTGGCAGGGGGTAAGTGTATAATCTTGAATAGTGAGTAATCATTTAGAAGTTGAAATAGTAATTAAAATTTGGATCAATAAAAAAATTGTTAAAATATATTTTACTAGTTGTGAGGACGAGGTTTTTATTTTTGTTTTGGAAAAAAGAGTAAAAATTTATTGAATCACAACTAAGTACAAAGAAGCCAGGAAACCAATTGACCTGACCAACAGCTAGTCAGAAATCACTGCTCATCTAATCCTCTTGGATACATCCTCATATCCTCCATAACAATATCCTCCAGCAGATCAGAATATTCACTAGACAGCTGACTCCAGTCCTTAACATCCCACAATCTTGTGTTCAGAGGTCCATCTGGCCAAACAATAAGCAGCCTTATTCCCTTTCCAAGGAATTTGGCGGAGATAACATACTCTAGAGATCATTTCAACCTGGTAATTTGTCTGACCACACCAACCATTTGCCAGTTCTTGTCCTCTGTTTCCCCTCTATTCCATAAGTTCCTTATACAAATTTTTACTGAAATATCTTGCTTTGAAACAGTTCTTGATTGTAAAAGTTTGAAGACAATAATGTTGATGTCTGAATCTGCTGTATCCCATGGGTTGTTGCAGCAGCTTCTTTACCCCGCCTCTCTAAACAGCTAAAGTAATATCAGGCATGGGTACAGGTACAAGTGTGCATCTATATAATGCGACAGTATTTTGTTAAATAACATTATCATATATCTATATAAATTTGAAATATATTAGTTCAATACTAATATGTCAAAATTACAAATGTAATATGTAATTGGTTAAAGCATTGAGTTTCCAACGTGGAATTCAACTTCAAATTCTAATGGAACATCCAATACAGAATTTTTATTTGTGATTGTTAATCTTCGTAGGTGGTTTCTATTTTGGTTGTTTGAAAGGAGCTGACATTAGTCTCATAGTTTGGCTCACAAGAGCTTGTGATATATAAAAGCAACAAAATCAAGGGTGTTGGCACATACTCAAGAAGCCTAGAAGGCTTACAAAGAAGAGCATGTTAACAACACATCAACAATATTAAAAATCATTAACACTATAATGATCAATTTTTAGTTAAGTAATCTAGCTACTAATACCACTAGTCTAACTATATAAACTAATAGAGGAGAAATAAAATTACTCCAAAATAGAGCCATCCTAGTAAAAAACTAATCTATAATAGTAACATAAAAATTATAGGACTTAAACTAAAGTCATTAGCGACTTGACAAAGTATTGACCGAAAAAAGAAATAGGACACCATAACCTAGATCATTTAATTTCTCGCCCATATTAGACCAGTTTTTCAATCCACTCACTGATAAGGAACTTGAATAGTTATAGTTTCCTTTGGTATGTGCGTTCAGTTGCAACATTTTCTTTTGAAGCAGGTAGGCATAAGTGGCCGAATTGTGTATCACGGACAAGGTAAACTTGGAAATATTGTCGATCTTCCTATCTAGGTCAAGAACTGTGGTCTCCAACTTACCAAGGTTCTCGATTATCATCGTGCAACTGTTAAAGGTCCCATTGTGAGTGTCCTTGTAGGTCCTAGTGCCCAGGTCCACTTCATCCAACATCATATCATTGGTTAGAGCAATGGGTCTTGACTTCACAAAATTAGAGACACAGATTAATGAGTTTTTAATGTTGTTGCCCTCAATCTCTATATCACACTCTTTATCAGTCTCCTCATTTTGGTTCTTATACCCATTGTCCTCATTTTGGTTTTTGTCCCAATTTTCCTCACTCTCTTGACCCTCATTCTCCTCAACATCGGGTCCTCATCCTCTTTGTATTTTCCTTTTCCAAAGGAGCAAGTAGTTATCTGGTGAGAGAGTGTAGGGGTACTCCTACCTTTAGTAGCTTCTTCATCGGACCCCACTTCTTGAATAATGAATTTAGCTTTTTCAGTTTTTAGGTATTACCTTTTGTCTTGAAAAGGACCCTTCTTTTTTTATTATCAATTTCTAGTTAATCGTGGAGTGGGTAGGGGTTTCAAGGTTGGGTTGATTGGAACCAATTTTGAGGTTAGGTTTTTGCAAGAATTTCTTTGTATTAGGTCCAAGAGAATCAAGGATACTAGCAGAGGGAGGGGTTTTGAGATTGCAAGGCTTCATGGACCACAATTTGCCTCAAAGGGTAGAGAGCAAGGTGGAAATTTCATAGGCAAAAAATAAGCTCTTGATAGAGCGAAATGCATTTTTTGCCTTGATTTTTTGCTTTATCCACAACCTCTTTCACAAAGTTATCAAGAGAGTTTAAAAGAAAGAAAGATAAGGACTTGATAATACTATCAATAAAATGATTTAAAATAAGCACGTGATAGTAGTAATAGACCTTGAATCTACCTTCAAGAATGAAGTATTTTATGACCATCACTGGGTCCTCTGACCGTCACTGGGTCCTCGTCATTACAAAATAATTGATTTAGGTTTTCTACGTTCGAGAACCCTACTTTGCTTCTGCCATTTTTGACCAGTTGCAGGGAGACTAGTGACCATAATAACATCCTTATTAACTTCAAAAGTGATACCTCCCATTGTAATCATTCTCTCTGACCAAGACAAGGCAAATTGAGACGATAAGTTTTCGCTATAACTGATCATCCTCTCAATAAAATGAGAAACATCACCCTTTTCGCATATATGCCTAATTTGGCATCATTTTTGAACTCATCATGCTTATCGGGTTCAATTCTCACTTTGTCATCCCTATTGTGGGAAATTCAATCACCATAACACCAACCCAAGAAATTAGAAAGAACATCATGGCAGAATAAATGAAATAATCCTTTAAAATGCTTGTTTGAAAGTAGAAATAGTTGCTCCACACTACCCAATAAAAATCATAACTTGCGAAGAATACTCACTCGTAGTAATAGACCTTGAATATACCTTAAAGAGTGAAGTATTTCATGACCATTATGTTGGAACTACAATTGGAACAATTGTTATGTTGTCATTGATACCAAATCTTATTGATAAGACATTTGCTAACAATGTAAAATGCCATATTATTTGATTGATGAAGAGGATTTGAAAAGAGAGAGATAACAAGATGAACTAGTAAAGTGGTTAAGTAAAGATAAGTATGATGGAACTACAAAGGGCACTTGATCAGTTAGTATTTGACAAAATAGTATGTTGTTTGATCATTGTATTAACTTAAGAAGAAAGACGAGTTAAAGTGTAGAAGAGGCAATTGATGCAAGTCAAGAATTTGTGTAAAGCACTAGTTTCACCGAGGAGCACGTTATTAGGTCAATAAATGAGAAGAACCTCCTTATAGCAATATCGTGAGAATGCTCGAAATAACAGAATACAAAGTGATAGCAGAACTCAGAATAAATCTACTGATCGCAGGCCACTTCGAGGGGGTAACCTCCTTTGAGCAAGCTCAATACAATAAATTCGTCCGTGCCCATCAAGGGCCTCAACCTATTCTTATATACTGGGTACGATCTAGAAAAGTAATACTACCTATGCATGTGGGATAATAAAATAAACTCACGGGACGACTTACAAAGCATATGCGTCCAACAACTCTACTGTAACAAAATAAACAGAAGGAACACACAGGTTCCTAACATCCCCTCTCCCTTAGAAAAAAAGCTTTGTCCTCAAAGCTTAAGGTGTGGAAATTGTTGTTGAATCTGAAGAAGGGGTTCCCAGGTAGCATCCTCTGGTTGCATGCCATGCCACTGAATCAAGACCTCAGAGATGGAGCGAGAGCGAAGCTGGCGAGTGCGCTGGTCAATGATTGCCACCGGCTCCAGGATAATGGATCCTTCCGTATCCATTTCAGGGAGAGTAGTTTGTGCTCTGACAGTGGTACCCAGAACTTTCTTTAGACAAGAAACATGAAAGACTGGATGAATGCGGGAAGAAGGAGGAAGTTCCAGTTTATAAGCAACTGAACCAATCTTCTGCAGAACCTGATAAGGCCCATAAAATTTTGGGGCCAGCTTATGACGCCCTTTCAGCTTTAGGGAGGATTGTTTGTATGGCTGTAGACGAAGAAAAACCATATCCCCAACTTGAAATGAGCGCTCAGAACGGTGTTGATCTGCTTGCTGTTTCATCCGATTACGGGCCATGTGAAGATTATCCTGTAAGGTACGAAGAATCTGATCCCTGCTGCGGAGAACTATGTCAACTGCCTGGACTGGTGAGCTGTTGGGAGTGTAGGGAAGGAGCACTGGAGGTGCCTGACCATAGACTGCTTCATATGGAGTCATTTTAGAGGCAGTGTGGTAAGAGGTATTGTACCACCATTCAGCTAAAGGGAGCCACTTGGCCCACTGATGTTGCTGTTCGGAAGTGAAGCAACGAAGATAAGTTTCCAAGCATTTATTGACAATTTCCGTTTGACCATCAGTTTGTGGGTGATAGCCCGAACTCATCTTCAGTTTGGTGCCAGTTTTCTGAAACAGTTCAGTCCAAAAATGACTGGTAAAAGTTGCATCACGATCAGAGACAATGGAAGAAGGGAGTCCATGAAGACGAAATATCTGGTCCATGAAGATTTGTGCAACAGAGGAGGCAGTATAGGGGTGGCTGAGGGCACAAAAATGACTATATTTTGAGAGACGATCAACCACAACCAAGATCACTGTCTTGCCACCGGATTTAGGAAGCCCTTCAATGAAATCCATAGAAATATCAATCCAAATCCGTGTAGGGATGGGCAATGGTTCGAGCAAGCCAGGAAGGAGGGTCGTTTCACCCTTGTGGCGTTGGCAAGTATCACATTCAGCCACCATCTGTTGAATCGTCTGTTTCATCCCTTTCCAAAAGAAGTTTCTCCTTGCTCGCTCATAAGTTTTGAGGAAGCCTGAGTGCCCTGCTGAAGGAGAAGCATGGAGTTCATAAAAAATAGCCTGATGTAGAGCTGGGTTCTGAGGAAGCACTAGCCGACCCTTGTATCGAAGAGAAGCACCATCCCAAGAGTAATGTGGTATAGCAGAAGGATTATTGGCTAGCTGGTGAATGATTTGAGATAAAGAAGAGTCACTGTCATAGCCCTGTTGAACAGACGCTAACCAATTGGGAATGGGCTTAGAAATAGCGGAAAGGGAAGCTTGATTATCAAATGTGCGAGAAAGAGCATCTGCCACAATATTCTCCTTACCCTTCTTGTAGGTGATCTCATAATCATACCCCATGAGTTTGCTGACCCATTTCTGTTGTGTAGGAGAGGATACCCGTTGTTCCAGGAAGTATTTCAGACTTTGGTGATCGGTTCTGATGCAAAAATGACTCCCTAAGAGGTATGGCCGCCACTTCTGTACAGCATGCAAAATAGCCATCATTTCTTTTTCATAAGTAGAGAGGGCTAGATTCTTACCAGAGAGGGCTTTGCTAGTGAATGCAATAGGATGGTCATCTTGCAGGAGAACAGCACCCAATCCATTGCCGCAAGCATCACTCTCAATAGTGAAGGGTTTGGAAAAATCTGGCATCGCGAGAACAGGTGTACTGCACATAGCCTGTTTCAGTTGTTCAAATGCAGTCTCAGCAACAGGGGTCCAGGAGAAGGCATCCTTTTTTAACAGAGCTGTCAATGGTGCTGCAATTTTCCCGTAATCTTTGACAAACTTGCGGTAGTAGCCAGTCAACCCCAAAAAACCCCGAAGGCTCTTGAGAGTTTTAGGATGTGGCCAAGTTTTCATGGCATCTATTTTTGTAGGATCCACCCGCACTCCATGGTGTGCAACAATATGCCCGAGATACTCCACTTCCTCCTGGCCAAACACACATTTAGATAGTTTTGCACAGAGTTGATGATCAGAGAGAAGTTGCAAGACAAGCTCCAGATGATGGAGATGCTCAGCCCAAGTTTTGCTATATATGAGGATATCATCAAAGAAGACCAGAATGAATTTCCGGAGGTATGGTCGAAATATGTTATTCATCACTGCCTGAAATGTTGAAGGAGCATTCGTGAGGCCAAAGGGCATGACTAAAAATTCATAGTGACCATCATGTGTGCGGAAGGCAGTTTTAGGTATATCCTCCTCATTAACTCGAATTTGATGATACCCAGAACGAAGATCTAACTTGGAGAAAAAATGAGCCCCATGAAGTTCATCAAGAAGTTCATCAACAACTGGAATGGGAAACTTGTCCTTTATAGTGAGATGATTAAGTGCTCGGAAATCAATGCAGAGTCGCCATGACCCATCTTTTTTGCGAACAAGCAGAACTGGAGAAGAAAAGGAACTGGTACTAGGGCGAATAATACCTTGCTTCAGTAAGGCACGGACAAGTATCTCGATTTCGGTCTTCTGATGAAATGGGTAGCGGTAGGGCCTGATGTTGGGCGGAACACTGCCAGGAAGGAGCTGAATACGGTGGTCCTCTGGACGAGAAGGAGGTAATCCCACAGGTTCAGCAAATATACCAGAATACTTGTCCAAAATGTGTTGGAGATCGGCAGGAGTGCTAGAGACTGCTGATGGCTGCATCTGAATGGAATGGAGCTGAGCGATGACACCATGTGAATTCTTCTTAAGAAGTTTTTCCATACGGTGTGAACTGATGATGCTGAGAGACCCTGGTTGTAAGCCTTTCAAAGTGTGTTGGTGCCCCTCGGCTGAAAACTGCATCCAAAGTTCAGCAAAATCCCAGAGAATGGGGCCAAGAGTGCGTAACCATTGGGCACCCAAAACCACATCACAACCACCTAAGGGTAAGGCAAACATGTCAGAGCGCATGTTATAAGCTCCAATAGAGAGACGCACATTGCGACATTTCCCTTTACAAGGTAAAGTGCCCCCATTGGCAATCATGACTTCAAAGCTAGAGCAGGGATGGATAAAGCAATCAGCCTGTTTGGCTATTCGTGGATCAATGAAGTTATGAGTGCTACCAGAATCAATGAGTATAGTAAGAGGGATCTTCTTGAAGAAACCCTGGACCCGCATGGTTTGTGGAGTAGTGACTCCTGCCAAAGCATGGACAGATATCTCTGGTGGAGCTTCTGGGGAAGGAGGTTCAGGCTGGTGAGGCTCAACCTCAGCATCCACTGTTTCCTGAGCATCTACATATTCTTCCAGTTCCGGTGGAGAATCCACATCCAAGAGATAGAGCTTTTGCTGAACACATCTATGGCCCCGAGACCATTTCTCATCACAATTATAACAAAGCCCTTTGTCTCGCCTAACTCGCATCTCTGTTTCAGACAAGTGCTTGATCGGAGTAGTTCTGGGAGCTGGTATGACTGGAGGGTTGTGAGAACCTGTATTTCTGAATGGAACAAAATTAGATCTGGAGCGTTGTAGAGCACTAATCTTGTCTTCCGCTAACTTAGCCAACCCAAGGGCTTCCATCATTGTAGTAGGTCGAAACATTTTGACTTCTGAGCGAAGTGCATCCTTCAGACCACTGACAAAACAACTACGGAAGAATTCATCAGACAAGCCCTCTGTGTGATTAGCTAATTTTTCAAACTCTGTCTGGTATTCTCTTACAGTGCCTGTTTGACGCAGTTTAGTGAGTGCTCCTGTGAAATCATCAAAGGAACTAGGGCCAAAGCGCTCCAAAATGAGGGTGCACAATTCGCTCCACGTTGGGCCTACATTAGCCTTGATGTACCAACGGAACCATTGAAGAGCTTCATGTTCCAAATGAAAAGATGCAAGGGAGACTTTGTGGTTATCCAAAGTATTATGCAAGCTGAAATACTGCTCTGCCCTATAGATCCATCCAGTCGGATCAGAACCATCGAAGCGTGGAAAATCAAGCTTTGGTCCACGGAAATTGCCAGAAGAGGACCCAGTATCTCCTGAATGGTTTCGGCTCATGGCTGACTGCTGAAAGTTAAGACCCAGAATTTTGTCATCCAGATCTTGAAGTCTGGTTTTGAGGGATGCAATTTCCTCTTCCATGATTTTTGCTCCTGTACGCGTAACAACCATAAAACAAGGTGGTTTTTTTTTTTTTTTTTTTTTTTTTTTTTTTTTTTTTTTTGTTTTTTGAAATGGGTAGAAGATGAGAAACAAAAACTTTTTTAGTTACGGCAAACTTGGATTTGGGTAAAACTCATATAGGAAATGGGTGTTCGACGGGTGGTGGGAGACTATCTGGGGACAAGGGAAAAAGAAAAATGAGGGTTTCAAGGGTAGGGAGGCGAAATGAGGCGAACAGTCCAAGAGGGATAAGGGAGCAAAATGAGGAATTGAATCTTGTGGCTCAGTTTGGTGGCGATTGGATGAGAGGTGAAAAAGATAGGGCAAACCCTAAAATTAGATAAATGAGGGATTTAGGGCTTTGATATGTAAAATTTGGGGTTGGGTCGCCAAGGAAGGAAGTATGCGAAATGATATTGCAGACGTTCTGCGGAAGTATGAGCAGAAACAGAAAGCAAACAAGGAAGCTACGACTAAAAAACAGAAAAATTTTTACTCCTCTTTTCTTTTTTTTTTTTTTCTGAACAGTCGACTTAGAAAAATTCACTCACAGACAGAACAACTGAAATGAATTATTGCAAGAACAAGAGATATTAGAAGTGAGAGGAACCTGAAGGCCACGACAGAAAAAAAAAAATTTGATGTAATTTCCACCCAGCGAGCCCAAGAGAGTGCTCTGATACCAGATGAGAAGAACCTCCTTATAGCAATATCGTGAGAATGCTCGAAATAACAGAATACAAAGTGATAGCAGAACTCAGAATAAATCTACTGATCGCAGGCCACTTCGAGGGGGTAACCTCCTTTGAGCAAGCTCAATACAATAAATTCGTCCGTGCCCATCAAGGGCCTCAACCTATTCTTATATACTGGGTACGATCTAGAAAAGTAATACTACCTATGCATGTGGGATAATAAAATAAACTCACGGGACGACTTACAAAGCATATGCGTCCAACAACTCTACTGTAACAAAATAAACAGAAGGAACACACAAGTTCCTAACAATAAAGAAGTTAAGCGTTATTGAGAAGACGATTAAGGAGCTTAAGTATTAGCCAAGTGATGGTAATGACCGAGAAAGTGAAGGGAAACAAAAGTAATGATTGCACATAGTGATGGTTGAGCCATCCAGTGTAAGCGAAGCGAGATAGATAAGTAGTAACCAAGTTATCTAGTGATGACTGCGCTGAAGAACATAGTGATTGTAATAACTAGAATAGGCTCACACTACAAATTATATGAAGAACATCCCACACACTTGAAATTAATCTTGCAATTTTGCAATTCCTTCAGAATACAATACAATTCATTGTTTGTAGTTTACAAAAATGCCAATGAATAGAAAATGTAGAAATCACACATAAGAGTTTCTAGCAAATAACTCAAATCAGAAATTTATTATTAATTCCCACTTACATATCAATGACATACATGATGCAAATATAATTCAAATGTCAATCTACTGGGAAATTTAGACATCTAGAATGCAAATTACAGACACCAATTTGCAGACCCAAACACCACTCATTAACAGAGGAAAATCACACCCAACAGATGTAGAAAAATGGCTTAGCCACAATGCTGAAATGAAAAAAATTCAAACCTCCTTGTGACAAATAAATCCACCATAAATTCTCAACATGCAATAACCTTCGAGCCATAGTTAATATGGTAGGAATAATGTTCAATTCAATACTATCATGCTCAGATTCAAATCTACTATACCTCAGCAGCAGATGAGATGCACAACTCAAAAATTCAAAACCCTCCTAGGAAATATCAAGCAATAAACAATATCTCCCAACCATAGTATATACACCAAGAGATAGTAATAATAATTTTAGAACTTTAATCCACAATACTTCAGCTATGGATTAAAGGCACAACCCAGCTTCAAAATTTAGAACCTCACAAAAAGCCACAAAAGCATCAAAAGAAAATAAATACCCAAGCATGCTTTTCTCAACAAATGGGCTTGTATTAGACCCCTTAAGCAATTGATTACCGCCCATTGTTCGCTTACTCTTGTTGCATTCCAAAATGCTCAATGGCTCCCGCTACATTTCAAAATGTCGAAGTCCTCGCCCACCATTCGCCTACTGTTGCGATTAGAGGTGATGCTCGGGAGAAGACCTTGGACCGTGCTGCTACGTCTCCCGAAGGGTTTTCTAGGGTTGTCTTAGATGACCCTCTCCGAATCTCGGATTGCTATTGGGAGGTCTGCGATTTCTTATGTAGAAGTGGCTGCTTTTGAGGTATGTCTCGATGGTCATTCTGTTGGGAGAGGGGGACCCCATCCATCGGTTGTGCCTGTCTATGTAAGTAGACCCATTGTGATTAATCTTGATTCATAAACCCTTGACAAGATTTCCAAATATGTGGAGGATTACTCTTTTGCTACTGCTATTTTTTTATTTTAGTGCTTTTTGGCCCTCTTTTTCAAAGCTACATGCTTGGATTTCCAAACATTGGGAACCAATCATAAATGATACAATTTAGATTTACCCTGTGGCAAGGGTTTTTTTTATTGTGAAATTTGCTAATTTTGCAAATAGGAAATCTATTTTGTGTAACAACTATTTTTCTTGAGAGGAGAGGTTTCCCTTAATGGCCAAACCTTCATATCAGGGATTTGATGTAACTACTACATCCTTTAATAAGATACCTTTATGGGTAAGATTGTAGAATCTTCCCCTTCACTTTTGGCTTGATTCAATCTTAAAGGCCATGGAGGAGGCCATCAGGGATTTCCAGATGGTTGATGTGGAATCTTCTGATGTGTATAAAATCACATATGCTTGCATTCTTGTGGAGGTTGATGTTTCTAAGGGTCTCCTAGAACAGATTACTTTGGCTTCTCCAAATGGTTCTTGGACCCAAAATCTTGATTATGAGGGCATTCCTTTTAGGTGCAGGAAATGTCAGAAGATTGGTCATCTCACTACGCGGTGTTCCTCTGATAAGGTTAGATTAAATAAATCACCTTCTTGGTGGTTGGGGGTCTTAGACCATCATTATTCGGTTCAAAAAGTTTCCAAGGAAGGAGATGGGTTGGATTGCTCACCTCAGAATTATCTTTCTATGGCAATCGATACTGATGTTGACTTTAATGATACATATGTTGTCTCTAAGGTGGCTTTGGTTCAGAATGTTAAGGTTGTCCCTTCTTTAGCTGCCGACTTTGTCCAAAACTTTATTTCTAGCACTGGCTCAGTTGCCTTATCTCCTGGTGTTGTGAATATTGATGCCCATGTTTCTTCTATGAGGGCTTTGGGGGTTAGTGACGATGCTACCCCTTTCCCTCCTATGGATACTCTTGCGGTCTACAATGGTTCTTCAAGTTTATCTTCAAATTGGTAGACAATTGTTGGTAACATGGAGGATGAATGGACATTACTTAAAGGAAAAAAGTCAAATCCTTGAAACCTTCGTTTGATATGTCTTTATGTTCTTAAAAGACTGGACCAAAGTGTAAATCTTGATGGTCTTTTGTTTTTCCTAGGTTGGTTTTTTCCCCTCTTGTTGGGTATCGTGGTGTATCCCTCTAGTTTGATGGGTGGTGTTCCATAGTTGTGTTAATATCCTTCATTGCTATATCTTTCCTTTCTCTTTGTACAAGGCTTCGAGTCCTTTCAAAACCTATTTTTATTTAATCAAAATAAATGAGCTTGCATTTATAACCTCCATATGCCCTTTTTGTTTCCAAAATGTAATTTCACACAAGAAGCTTCACCACACAACATTAATTAGAAGCTTCCATTAGATTCTTTCACTTGACTTGGCTTAACTAATTAATAAATGACTATTTCCAATGATATCTCAACTTTCAACTTAAGTGAAATTATAAAGTTAAATTATAACTTTATAATAAACCATTTAATAAATTAAAATAATTTAGCGACTTCAAATATAATAACTCTCAAAATACTCATCATTTAAATATGTTGTTTGAAATAGGAGTCATACCTATTATTTCTCCATGTGACCAAATGCACTTTCCAAAAGTAGAAAGGGTCCATCTCAATCAATCCCAACTTACCATAAATAGTGAGTACACTAAGCCCAAACGAAGTCTAATCTAAGCCAAACAAAGACTAACCTATAGCTTACTGAATTGTAGAGAAGACAAGACCTCCCAAATCAAGCCACTACTTCAAAAGACCATCTATCCACAATAATTAGCCTATGAGGATCATAATAATAGGCTAATCATTGAAATTCTAATGTTGGCAAAAATGGGGACATTACAGTGATGACCAAGTGTTAGCTAATTAACAGTTTCTGAAAGAATCAAGATTTGAGGCCGGCAATTAAATTTATGAAATAGTCAAAACGTGTTAAAGATGAGGATTGATGAGATGACATATTTAATGCATGAATTGAGTTTGTTAAGCAATCTAAGGCAAGAATTCAATAAGAAGTTTCAAGGAAAAAATAAGAAAGATGAAATGAGGAACATACTTAATGAATTTGATCAAACCCTAAGATCTACGGTTTTGTTTAAGTGGAAAAAGCTTAAACCTATCTATTTAAGGAGGCATATGAGATGCTTTACAATGTTAGTTGGCTGGCAAATTTGAGAAGAACAGGAGTTGCAGAGGAAAGTGAGAAGTTGGTGAAAGTGAGATTGCTCAAGTGTTGCCAAGCACGTCAAAGATAGAGAATGTGATGAAGACCAGTTAATGAATCGAGAATGAGCCGAATGGAGATCTAAACATGCAAAGTGAGTTGTAATTTATCAGATCAACCTAGCTATTACTTTCTAACCATTGTGGTAGTAAAATGCTTTAATCAAGGTGACATTATGATGGAATGTTTTAAAGATCTTTAGCAAGGAAATTCCTAACAGGGTGATTAAATCCTTTAATGAGGTCACACCTGAACATTTTTTTTGTAATCTTTAACAAGGTTGGCTCTTAACTAATCACACTTCAGAAGAGTAAAAAGTGGTAGCATGTTACTTGGTGGTTTTTTCCAAATTGAGTTTCCACATTAATTTCTAGTGTCATACTTGTATGAATGTTGTTATCATGTTTCATGCTTTGTATTGTTATATATTTTTGCAATTTGGCTAGCACTCAAACATAAAATAAAGTGTTGTTATGAATAAGTTGAATTACTAATGAATTGCTATATGGGCCAAGTGAATTTATGCGTGTGATTAAGGTGTTTGAATTTGTTAATTGTTGAATAGGTACATCTGGATCTGAGGATAAGTGAATCACACCCCCTTGCCTCAATTATTCTAATCATTGTAATAATTGGTATGAGAGTTGTGGTGCTTGCAAGGAAATTTTGAAGGTACTTAAGCTAAAAGATCAAGATCTACAAAAGAGAAGTACCCAAGTTGAACAAAGAGAACTTCCCATCATGGCAATGTCTGATGAGATTGCATCTATCTGGAGTTGGAGATTCTATACTATACTACTTGGACAATGAATACATAGAAGCACCTAGACCCATGAAAATTGAGCAAATAAAAGAAAAGGAGCACAATCAAATGATTATAGATCTGCCATCTTCCCTAAGTTATGCTGAGTTTGATGATGTGAAGGATTGCAATACTGCAAAGAAAATGTGGGATAAGTTGGCACAAATTCATGGAGAAGACAAAAATGTGTTAAGGGCTAAAGCTAAAAGTTTGAGAAACAAGTTTGATGACATGCAAATGAAAGAAGGAGAAACTATCACCCATTATTGTGGCTGAATTAGTGAGGTGGTGAAGGTAATTAATGGTGCTTGAGTGGACATACTTGAAGAGACTGTGATCAACAAGGTATTAAGAAATTTAATTCTTGTTTATGGCATTAGAGTATCTGCAATACAAGAACTAAGATGTACACTTGATAATGATTTGACCCTAGATAGTCAAATTGGTAGACTCATTGCATTTTAATTGTCAAAATTTGATAATTATACACCTAGTGTTGAATGTGCTTTCAAGTCTCAATTGACCCTTGATGGATCTAAAAGAAGAAAATGTTCAAAAAGTAAGCTTGTGGACAATGATAGTGAATCAGAGGATGACCTTGAGGATCTAGAAGTATTATTGGAGAGGAGACCACCAAGAGGAAAAGAAAAATATAAAGGCAAACTTCCTATAATCTATTTTACATGTAATAAAGTTGGTCATATTTTTTCAAGGTGTCTTGACATAGATGAAAAGGAGGAAAAGAAAGACAATGAATAGCGATGAAGGAGAGACAATGGAGACAACTGAGGTAACAAAGACTACAAGGGAAAATGTAAGAAATCTTTTTACATTGTTGAAGAAGATAGTTTTGGAAGTGATTTTGATTGACATGATGGATATGTTTTTTATGTTGCAATGAAAGATGAATCTAACAAGGATGAAAAGATTGAGGAAATTGCTCTTATTTCACATGTTAGTAAGAATGATAGATGGATAATTGATAGTGTTTGCTCACATGATATGACTGGTGATACAAGTAAGTTTGAAAAGCTAGAACACTATAATGGAAGTTGTGTTAAGTTTGAAAATGATACACCATGTTATGTGAAAGGTAAAGGATCTATTACATTAAATGAAGAGATCAAATGTGACAATGCATATTGGGTTGATGGACTGACATATAATTTGTTAAGTGTGGCACAACTGAATAGTTCAGGCTACCAACTTGAATATCAAAATAAGAACACGAAAATCTATGATGCTATAGGTGAACTAATTAGAAGTGGAGAACAAACATGAGGTAACTGATTAGAAGTGGAGAGCAAACACAAGGTAACTTGTTCTATCTAGACCTATATGGAAATACATGTTTATTTTCACAATTTGAATATGTTTGGTTATGGCATAAGAGGTTGTGTCATGTGAACTTTGATAATTTGGTAAACATTAGTATGATGGAACGAGTAAGAGGATTACCAAGATTGAGAAAACTTGATAAAGTGATGTGCAAACAATGTCAAATGGAAAAAATGACAAAGTCTAGTTTCAAGAGGAAGACCTATTCTTCTGATTATATTTTGGAGTTGGTTCATAATGATTTATGTGGTCCTATTGGAATGCAAAGTTATTATGGTGAGAATTAATTTATCCTATTTGTTGATGATTTTTCTAGAATGATGACTATGATGGCTAGAGTTTAAAATGAAACATGTAAAATTCTAAAATGCTTGAGATTAGATAGAGGATATGAATTCATATCATAGGAGTTCAATATATTCTGCAATGAGAAAGGAATCAAGAGACAAATGTTTGTACCAAGGACTCCACTACAAAATGAGATAGCTAAAAGAAGAAATAGATCAATCATAGTATGTGCAAGAACATTGATGATGTAAAAGAGCATTTCATAGAAGTATTGGAGAAAAGCTATAAGTACTGCTATTTATACACTTAACCAAGTTCAAGTCAAGAAGGGTACAACAAAACCCCTTTTAACTATGGTATGACTATGCACCTAATGCCAAACACTTCAAAGTATTTGGAAGCAAGTGTTATATATTGAAAGATTCAAGGAATGTAAAACTTGATACAAAGAGTGATGAAGGTATATTCTTAGGATATTCCACTAAAAGCAAGGCATACATGTGTTTCAATACTAAAACTAACAAGATTGTGGAATGTGCGAATGCTAGAGTTGATGAATTCACATAAAATAATGAAAAAGAATGCAAGAAGGAATATGAAGATTACAAAAATTTATACATATATGAAGGAGAATCAAGTACTTTACCTAAAAAAGAGAGAGAAACTGTCAAGCATCAATAGTCAAGCACTGCCAAGTTACAATAGAGAAGCTCTGTCGAACATCAACGTGTTGTCGAATATTAGACTATAGAAGCTGAGTCACAAAGAGAGGAGATCAAACACTAGACAAAGGAATCAAAGTTACAACAAGAGATACCTAAAGAAGATGAACAAGATAGACCAAGTGAACTACAACAAGGAGAAAAAAGATCTGAACTTGTTTTTAGAAAAATATGTGAGAAGACAGCACACACTTGATCAAATGATTAGAGACAAAGTTCCATGAGTCATGACAAGAAACAAGTTGAATGAGAAAGGTGAAGTCACAAGGAAAACAATAAGATTGGTTTGCTAAAGATATACACAAGAGGAAGGAATTGTCTATGGAGAGACATTTTCCTAGTTGCAAGATTTTCTACTAATCCTAAGGAGAACCACCTGATGGCTCTAACAAGGATATTGAGATATCTAAGGATATTGAGATATCTAAAAGGAACAAAAGACTATGGTTTATGGTATAAGAAGAATGACAAGTTTGAGATGAAAGTTTATACAGATGCTAATTGAGTTGTAAACATTGATGATAGAAAGAGTACAAGTGGATGAACTTTCTTCCTAGGCAAGAAATTGATTTCATGGACAAGTGAAGAAAAATTATTTCACAATCCACAATAGAAGCTAGATATATTGCAACAATAACTATTTGCTTAAACATAGTGTGGCTCAAGTAATTGTTGAAAGGTATGAAGGAAGAGATTAATGAACCTATGATGATACACTGTGATAACACAAGAGTTATAAACATATCCAAGAATCATGTGATGCACACAATGACAAAACACATCGAAATCAATTATCATTACTTAAGGGAATTAGTGCACCATAAAAAAAAAAAGACTGAAGTACATGGATACAAAGGAACAAATATATGATATATTCACTAAGGTATTACCCAAGGAATCATTTGTGTATCCATGAGGTAAGTTAGGAGTCATTCCCATATATGAATCAAACTCGATTGTATGATCATAATATCTTACATATTAATGTAGGAGGTCACAATTTAGGGGCTTCCTAAAATTGTGAAAATAAGGACAATAATATGAGTTGATAAAGCTACATGCAGGAACATGGTGATACAACCATGGACATAGATAATTCTGTAGGAGTTGATGAAATCCAACTCCCTAGTCGCCAAGATCACCTACATGCAAAATAACCTATTGAAGGGAAACCAAGGAGGAAGAGGTGGAGCTTGAAAAAACCCTAAACAGACATGAGAGAGAAAATATTGCAAAACAATGAAATTGTATTTACAATGGAAATGAGATGATTTTACAATGAGAGAGAGACCGCTTATAAAGGCCTCAAGGAAGCTTGCAGAACAAGCTGGAAGGTGGTAGAAGATAAGGTTGACAACAAAACATCTACAAAAAGGTGGAATATGCTAGAAGGGAACAAACTCCCGTATTGTCAACAACTCATCACTACATGCATTAAATACTAAATATTAAATGAATGCATTAACCTAAGTAAGCTTAAGTAAGTAGAATAAATAATAAATAATTAATTATTTACTCTAACACGCCCCCTTAAGTGCAACTTAGGGGAATGCCTTAAGCTTACAAAATTAAGAGAAAATGCAGAATGGGTCCCGGCAACGAGGCCATGTTAGGTACCCATGTATAATGCAAAGAGATGCAACCTCTGTAAACAGGGAAAGAGAGAAAAGCACGTGGGAAAAACCCTCCCCTAAAAAGAGGTAAACCTGGTGAAGAACTGAAGAAGCCTCCAACTAGGGGAATGTCCCCTAAAATAGGAACAAGGAGTGATCATGAAGAGCATCACTGAAGCATGAAGAAGCTGCAAAATATGCCATCAAAAAGAAACTGTTGATTTGAAGAACCTCCATGGAAGAAGAAGGCACAAACAGAGCGTGTCTATATGGTAGATGATCCATCTTACCGAAATGCATAGGTAGCCAGCCACTGCAATTGATTGTATATAGGATCAACCATCGAACCAAGGATGCATTAGAACAACAACATAACCCCCCCTTAATGTAGACGAGGTGAGATGACAGGCAACTGAGAAGGTGGGCCAAAAATCTCTTGCAGACGAACCAAGAATGACAAGAGAGGAAGAGGTACAAAAACCTATAAAGACATGGTCACAACAACGCTGCATGGGAAAACAAAAGGAAGAAGGCCTAAAATAGGAAACAATTATCTCCCCCATGGTGCTTTATAAAAATAGTGTAAGTACAACTGACTCAAAAATAATGTTCATGAACCCAAAATGCAAAAGTGACACTTTATCTTAGTGCGTATACAAAAGTGCTTACAAATGATGTGTGCAATGATCAAAATAGGAAAAAAGCTAACACAAAAGAAAGTACAACCTAAAACAAAAGAAACCATGCCAAGAAAACGATCCTCAAACCTAAAGCATCCAAGATATCCACCATATAGCAAAAACACCAAAAACATGATAGAGAGAGCATGGGCCAAAATATAAGGAAAAGGACTACATTTTTGAAAAGATTACAAAACCAGCTTTCTAAAAATATAATGTTTTCAGAAAACTGACATGGGACGCAAAAGATATGCATGCTGGAGTAAAAAATAAAACTTTAGACTTCAACTAAAAAAAGGGCAACAAAATTGCATCAAAACCTAAAAATACCTGCACCAATGTCTCCATCTCAGAACTAGCTTTCCAGCGCTTCTCTTGGATTGGAAAAATACCTCCATATGCTCAAGTTATGGCCAAAAAATTGAAGGTAGGTCAAAAATGACCTTGGAGAGGTGCAAGAGGTGATGCAGTGTTGATGTTAGCATTTCTCAAGAAAAAGTTTGATGGCTTGGAGGCCGTCACGACAAAAAAGAGGCCATGTGGCACACCACATGGCATATGGCTAACGTGATAGGGTCACGTGGTAAGGTGCCACATGGCACCTAGGTCATGTGTCACCTGCACATTGTGCCAAGTGGCATTGAGCTAGGTTGAAGTGTGCTACCACACAAGCTGACTGTGTGCTAAGTTGGCACTGTGCTAGGCAGGTGACAAGATCTACATGTCACATGGAAGTAGTGTCCATGTAATTGCAGGAGGCACTGACTGTACCAGGTGTTGCGGCTGGTGGTGGACGAGCACAGATCGACTGGTGCTCAGGCGGCGGGAACAGTAAGGTGGTGTCGCCGCGGCTGGCCGGTGCTGCCGCTAGCTGTGGTGGTGCATGGGCCACGTGGTGGTGGAGTGGTGGTGGCCACTAGGTGGTGTGCTCGAATTTGATATTAAATTTTTTTTTTACTGCACATCCGTACAATCCATACGAAATGCCCTCTGAATTTTTTTTCCCTCCCGGAGCCCTGTCTCCAAAATTGACAAATTTTATATGAATCCTAAATGTAAATGGCCTTTCGAATCCAATGGCAGTGTCCGTTTGGGCCCAATGTGCTCCAAAAAAAAGCTCTTACCTCAAATTGAAGAAAAATGCACAAACAAACTAGGGTTTGTGTCTCTGAATCACAGCTTCAAAAATCCTTCAACGAAGCAGTAGCAAGGAGGCTTTGATACCATGTAGGAGTTGATGAAATTCAAATTCGCAGTTGCCAAGATCACCTACATGAAAAATAACTTGTTGAAGGGAAACCAAGAAGGAAGAGGTGGAGCTTGGAAAAACCCTAAACGGACATGAGAGAGAAAATACTGCAAAACAATGAAATTGTATTTACAATGGAAGTGAGATGATTTTACAATGAGGGAGAGACCACTTATAAAGGCCTCAAGGAAGCTTGTAGAACAAGCTGGAAGGTGGTAGAAGATAAGGTTGACAACCGAGCATCCACAAAAAGGTGGAACATGCTACAAGGGAACAAACTCCCGTGTTGTCAACAACTCATCACTACATGCATTAAATACTAAATATTAAATGAATGCATTAACCTAAGTAAGCTTAAGTAAATAGAATAAATAATTAATAATTAATTATTTACCCTAAAAATTCAAGGATCAGTCAAATATAGATGATAAAGAGGGAGATGTGTACATGATGTCTTTGGTATCATTGTTAAAGACGGAGATGAATGCCAAGTTACCATCCAATATCTAAAGATGTGTATCTAGTTACAATTAGAACCTTAATTGGTGTCATAGAGGGAGAAGTGCAAAGATGGAGCATATAAGAGATTGCATGGATACAAATCATAATGAAACTAAGGATATTAATAAAGATTTGGTATAGAACATAGAGAGAATTGATAGTAAAAATCTAGATAAAACATTTTCCATTGCATGGTAACTAAAGGTGTTGCTATTGATGCCAAAGAGGAAGATTTTCAGAACTAGAATTGGAACAATTGTTATGTTGTCATTGATATCAAACCTTATTGGTAAGACATTTGTTAATAGTGTAGAATGCCATATTATTTGATTGATGAAGAGGATTTGAAAAGAGGGAGATAACAAGATGAACTAGTAAAGTGGTTGAGTAAAGAGGAATAACTATGATGGAATTGTAAAGGTCACTTGATCAATTAGTATTTGACAATGTAACATGTTTTTATCATTGTATTAAGTGAAGAAGAAAGATGAATTGAAGTGTAGAGAGATGATTGATACAAGTCAAGGAGTTGTGTAAAACACTAGTTTGATCAAGTAGAAGGTTACTAGGTCAATGAAAAAGTTAAACATTACTGAGCATAATATATAGGAACTTAAGTATTAGTCGAGTAATGGTAGTTTTTGAGCAATTGAAGAGAAATTAAAGTAATGATCGAGCATAGTGATGACCAAGCGAGCTAGTGTAAGCCAAGAAAGTTAATATAAGCTTAGTGGGACAGGTCAATAGTGATTGAGCTACCTTGTGATGAATGAATTGAAGAACATAGTGATAACTGAGTGTCAACAAATTAATAGTTTGTGAAAGAATCAACATTTGAGGCCAACACAATTGAATCTATAGAATAGTCAAAACTTGTTAAAGATAAGGATTGATGAGCTGACATAGTTAATGCATGAATTGAGTTTGTTAGTCAATCTAATGTAGTGCCTTTCCCATTTGATTTTTGTAAGTCATCCTAATGGATGCTAGCTTGATGATCTTTCTTTGCGATATGATTGTGCTATGAATATTTACATCATTCTTGCATTAATCTTTTAGTATTGTGCAAATGAACAATTTAAATAGATTATTTTAATGAAATTAATTATTAAAATTTAATCTCTTAAGGAAATTTTATACTGATTTAACTTATTTTAATTACCGGAGACTTTGTCGTAGTTGAATTTCATTTAATTGGAATTGACTAATTTTGGTCTGGATTCAAAAGAGATTTATTTAAGTGAGCCAGTTATTTTCTTGTTTTAATATTTTACTTTTAAAAGTGAGTATATATCCCAAAAAGTAAGTTCTTTCTCACTTCTTAATTTTGAAACTTGATTTTGGAGAGCGAAATCCCAAATCCTCTTAAGGAGGAATTATAGTTTTGCTCATTATGAGAGTTGTAGGCATGGGATCGGTGTGAGGTTGATCTCGTTAGATCCAACTCGGGGAGACTTTGGTTTGCCAAGCTTTTGGGTGACCTTCATGGAGCAATTATTTTATCACGTGCGTTCTCGTTTTTGTGCTTTTGGCTGCCAAGTAGGGCTCTCCCATTTTTACATCTTAGCTCTATTATAGAGTTTTTTTTGGATATTAGTTTGCTAGGAGGCAGAGAACTAGTGTTCCCTTCCATTCCTATATGTTGGCTCTACCTAGTTGGGTGGGTATGAGCATTTGATTGCCTCTTGACTTGGGGTTTTGGGTGTTCAGACCCTTATGCTGTCCATTTTTGCATGTAGACTCCGACCCAAATTTTATTTGAGATTTGGGGTTTCTATAGCCAATTGTAAAAAGGCTTTTTATTTTGTCAAGTTTCAGTCATTTATGATTTTGCCTCAATTTGTGTACCACCCAACTTTCTTGGTTATTTCTTGGCACTAATTGTGGGTCATTGATTTGGAATGAATTTTAGGTTTCCAATCCAACCATGGTTTTTATGGTGTTTATATTGGGATTCATGTAGAATCCATACTCCTTGGTTTAGGCTAGTGAATAAGTTCTTGATATTTGTTGCCTCATTGGGATTCGTGTAGAATTTATACTCCCAAATATAGGTCGGTTGAGTGAGATTGTTATTCTTGTTTGTGTTATGACATTTCTCATATCCAACCCTTGCATCAGTATTATGTGATTATTTCGTGAAATTGGTTGAACCCACACATGAGCATGTGCGTGTGCATTTGATGGGTGCTTGCAAGACCTAGACTCCTGTATATAGGCCGGTTGGGGGATTGTTCATTTGGGGTTGGGTTGGGAACTTGCATTGCATTTGGGCACTCTTTTTGAAATGAGCATGAGTATGTAGGGTAGATGTGTGGAGTGGCTTCTCTCATATACCTTAGTTGTGTTTCGACAAGGTAGCGTGAAGAAGTTCTAACAAGTGATAACTAAATTAATAAATGGGTAATAAAACTTAATGTCAGATAAGTCAACGCTTGTAGAGTGTATCCAAGGACAAGGTGTGATGGTTTGTTGAGGGATTTGTTCCAGACCTAATATAGCTTGGGATTTCTGATGCCAAACGACTTATACTCCACTAGAGTCCCTACATAGTTATTCATAGTGGATCTGACTAGTGACCTAATGCATTGCATTGTCTTCATGATCATATAGATGTTTGTATCATGTTCTTGATTAGCGTGTGTGTTAGCCATGGGTGATTGTCTTATGTGATTATGGTTAAGTCATTATCTCCATTAGCATGGAAAGAGTGGACCAGTGGGTTCCACGAGGTTGGGTGGCATAGCTAACTATACCACTGTTGGGGACTGGTGTACAGAGATGGCCTACTTCCAATTCGAAGCAGATGTTGGATATTCACTTGGTACTTTAGTGTATCAGGAATACATTTCCTTGTGATTTATGTTTTACTCTAGATGCATTTGATATCATGTTTAGATGATAGTAGTTGGTACTTGATGCTTTCATTATTATGATGTTTTATCTTATGGTTTAGATGAGATTCCTTACCATCACTTTGGATAGTGTTGCTATTGATAGATTAGCATAATTGCATGTATGTTTCCCTTATGTTGTTATTGATAATATTGGTAAGAATGATCTCATGATATAACTCCAACTATCTTGTTGAAAATTTGAGATTCATGCGCAGGGGATAGCTAGGGCCTTTGAGGTCTCATGATTCTATTATGGATGGGAGGAAACGAGCATGGGTGCTTTTAGTTCGATGGTTCTTGCTTGTGTTTTCCTTCTTGAGTTAGTGATTTATGCACTTATATGTTCATTGTGATGCTTCTTTCCACATGTTTTAATTTGATGCTATGGTGTGTTATTACCTCCTTTATGCTCTCGAGTGATCATTCATTGATTTAAGTGGATCTGGTACTCTCTGGTGTGGAGGTTTCATTTTTTTTTAGAGTAAAGCGTTAATTTAGTTTCATTTATTAAATGCACTTTACTCCCTTCTTAAGATTTCAGTTTATGCATTTTTGCATTCTCTTTTAATAATTAATTAGTAATTATTAAATAGCATTTACCTTTTAGGTTACCCTTTTAACTTTTAGGTTACCCTTTTTGGGTTTCGATCTCCTTCTATAAGGATAAATCATTTGTAATTATCTTTGTACATGGTATAAACACATATTCATAAAACTTTAATGTAGAATTGACAACGAACTAGACTAAACCTAAGAAATCATTATCAATATGTAAATTCTACGAACGTCTCATGTTTTCCTAACTACAACTGCTAAGAAAGCTCTCAAACCAACATCTCAGTGACAGTTCTAGAGTGGGAGTATGCAGATCTACAAGAATGCATGCAAGATCTATGACTATCATGCAGATTATATGAGGATAACAACTCTTAGAATGCCATGACAATGGACATACAATGAGATAACATGTAATAAATGATGCTAAATGACATAAAAACAATGCTAAAATGCTATGAATTTGCTAGAATGATAATGCTAAAATGATAACTTAGAGTGTGCCTATAGTGTAGATGCCTAAAACTTGGGTCCTTCGGCTCTTGGATTTCTTTCCTATTTATAGGATTTCAGAAGGTGTTGGGGTAAAAATCAGGATTTTCAGCTTTGACTAATAGATGAAAGTGAAACTGAAAATATCTCATAAGAAACCAAGAGGAAAAGTCCAACAGACTTGGTTTTGAGGATAAATGAGGATATTTCTAATTCTTTTAAATGAAAAAGAGAGATTTTCATTTTTGTGAGGATAAATGACTTTATTGTTTTAATAAATGTCTTATTTATTCTCAACACTGTCTTTTTCTTCCTCCTTTTTTGAATTTCATTTTATGAATTTGAATTGTTTTTCTTCTCTTTTAAAGTTGATTTAGGTCCTGCCGATTTGATAGATAATTAAAGACTTGATGTGATTTTTGATTTGAAAGCCTGTTGTGTTTGTTCTGATTTTCTCCTTGATTTGCATTGATTGATTAGAATTGCGTAATTCAAGTCTTTGCCAATTTTTGGGTGTCTACAAATGCCCCTCTTTGAGCTCAGATGTGGAGAATATTAGTTCAAAGACTATCTTTATTTTTTTGATTTTAGGTGGAATTTTGATGATTGAATGATGTCTTGATGTTTTTCAATTATTATGGTATCTAATTGTTAGTGGCTTGATGTCTGATCTTTGATGATTTTATGTCTTGATTGTCATTGATCCTGTTGGTTAATGTTGCAATGTTTTTACTTGGATACCTTGGTTTTGGTTAATTTGATGTTTGAAATTTGGCTGGGGTAGAACATTTTTGATTTTTCAAAAAAATTTAATGCCCCAGTTTGAATGCCTCAGATTGATACGGATATAATGCCCCCTCAAAAATGAAATTCGAAAAAAATGGAAGTGCAAAAATTAAGTAGGTTCCAATTTTATTTTTGAAATGGTGGATAATTGACGGATAAAGATGGTCAAGTTGATTTAGTGCAATACCCAATTCACAAAAGGGAGAAAATAAATTCTAATGTTGGGAAAATAGGGTGAAAAGGTGATATAAATGCCCCTAACGAGGGTTGAATAGGTCACAAGACCTTTTACCCTTGTCATTTTCACACTCCCCTTTTTCATTTGGTGATTTGGAGCTTTGAGTTAGCAAGGATGGTGGTCCCTTTACGAGAGCATAGATTCAAGAGGGGTCACAGGTACGAGCGTCCAACAGACTACAGTTTCACAGTAAGTCATCGAGATCCCCCATGTTTAAGATTTTTGCATTTGTACCTATGTTTTTGGAATTTTGTGCAAATATTTATGTTAAATGTGGTAGTTTGAGTCTTTTAGCACATTTACCTTTTCTTTTAGCGCTTTTGAAATATTTTAGTGCATTCAACTGATCCTTTAGCACATTTGTGGGACAAAACAACACATTCAAAAACCTAGTTTTAAGGCAAATTAGCGCATATAGGTAAAATGTAGCGCATTTAGTGGTTTTAGTAGTGCATATGAATGATTTAGTGCATACAAATAGTCTTATAGCGCATATGTGTAATATTTTGACGCTTCAATTTAACATAGCGTGTTTTCCTTGTTAAATAACACATGTGGGCATTGTAATAGTGCTTAGCCATCTTGTAGCGCATTCGATGTATCAAAAAACGCTTTTGACAGTTAAAATAGCTCATCCATCTAGTATAGCACATATGATTTATTAGGTAGCATGTATGTCCTAGAAAATAATGCAAATGATCATTGAAGAGTGAAAACTGAGTGTACGGTTTGAGTTGAGCATAAGATAATGCAAAAGGTTAGATGCTAGGTCTGTCAGCTAGGGATCGTCAAAACGAGTAAACAATAGGAATTAGGCATTTATGAAGTGATGTGGTAGGATCAGTCTGATGATAGATAGGTAAAGAATGATGCCCCAACTTAGGATATAGAGTAGGGAAAACAAACAAGTCCAACTCGGGATAGAGAAAGATGAGTAACAGGACCAATATAGAACTGATAGCTAGGGAGCTAGATATAAATATTAGACTGATGTTTAATGATCACTTTGTGAAAAAAACTAACATTTTTGTTCGTCTAATGAAAAATAGGTATGTGGGCAAAAGCTCATGGTACGAGGACGGTATCTGTGGTCTTTAGAGGTAGTAGGTTGATTGTCGGGCCTAGACTACTAGGTGATAGACATATGTGGGTTTACTCATTTACTATAGATGCCCTAGTTCCAAGTGAATAGGGGGCTATTGATAGTTGTGTCCAAGTGGTGGCACTCGGAGTGTAACACCTTTCATTTGTCGATGGGGGAGATGATAGTGACTTTTGAAGATGTATATCGAATATTTCAGATCTTGACAGTAGGCAATTTGGTGTACTATGATCAAACCACTAATGGCATTGCTTTTTAAGATTTTTTTGGGGATGATAACATTGGTGATGACAATGTATCATGGTTTCAAATGTTGCAGTACGAGGCATTGCTGGCAGTTTTGGCTAGTTTGATAGGAGGATTTTTGTTGCTAGATTGACGAGGGCGAGGATGTCCGGTTAGATGGGGCTGATTGATACATGATATGATTGATCATCCATGGAGATTTGCATGGGGTAGTTTCATTTGGCCCATTTATATCATGACTTACATCGGGTTGTGTATTCTAGAGCTTTTTTGCTATCAGCGAGGGTGATTTGTTATAACTATGGACATGGGAGCATTTTCCCATTAGTTGTCTAGTGTGTGTGAGAAAGAGACCATAGGGTATGCTATACATGTATACTTATTCTGGTGTGATCATAGAGTATTGGAAGTGGATTTTGGATGAAATTAATGAGGTTGTGTGGAGACCTTACTAGTTCACAGAGCCATGGGCTGAGGACAATGATGAGATGGTATATTTCTTTGGTCTAAGGTATTTGTTGGGTCAGCTACCTGCAGTGATAGAGTAGTTTTGTTTCAGGTGGGTGGTGAGATAGTTTGGTCAGTGGTAGGGCATGCCACAGGGGTCAACACATTATGCTTAGGTGCAGTCAAAGAGAGTGGTGTGGGGGTTGACTTTGGAGTACAAGGCTTGTATGGAGGCCATTTTATTGATGATAAACACAACATAGCCATGGGCATTGCAGGATGGGGTGGCAGATGCAAGGATGGAGGGGAATTATGCATGGTTCTTTTGGGAGCATCCCTTCCCGAGATACTAGATTTGGCTGAGCCTATTCTAGGGATCGATGAGCCATCAAGTGGGGGAGAGGATGAGGATAATGAGGGTGGTCCAAGGAGAGGCAGAGGGAGACAATGAGCTAGAGTCAGGGTGTGAGGTGTGGTCAAAGCACGAGGGAGGAAACGTTGAGTAGCCATAGCACTACCATAGAGGGGTGTGACACGGGGTCTAGTGCAGGGACCAGTGGGTGTAGGGAGGGTTGGAGGGATCCGAGGCCATGGTGGTGCAAGGGTGAGAGGAGGGATGGTTGGTGGTATGGGTGTTGGGCAGTGGGACAAAGGTGCTAAGTAGGATAGGGCAAAGTAGGTGAGGGCCAGGTTGCCTAAGGATGTGTATTTTGTTTGGAAATAGAGGCCATAGGCATAGGCACCTATTAGGGATCTATAGGAGGAACAACCATAGGTATAGCAGGTGCCACCAGATGTGTAGCTGCCACCAGAGAGGCCAAGGGGATCCACTGATTTGTAGGGTAGGATGAGTGCCATGGAGGCTCATATGGGTGAGGTGCTGAGTACATTATAGACATTTATAGCCATGGTGACACCAAAGACACCACTGCTACCATTGAGGATAGATGGGGTGTTAACTAGTCAAATAGTCAATGTTGCACTAATGACAAATGTGACAGGGTAGGCACCCCAAGAGATATGAGTGCCCTCAGTGAGTAGGGATCGTCAGATTAGGCACCTACGCATGGATGAGTTGAGATTATGTGTTGTGATCGTATTTCTCATTATGTATAATTATTATTTTGATGTTCATTTGATACTCATGCTGATGTACTTGGTTGATCCTTGGATGTTCATGTGGATAGATGTTGTGATTTATTGGTGTTCATGTTATTTGATCTATTGGATGTTCTCATTGGTGCAATTTATCTAATATTCATGTGAATTTTGGCCTGTGGATGTATTGTCTGATTGTTGTTTTTTCTTTACAAGATATTTGAGCTTATAGATGTTCAAATGTGTGCACTTGTTATATCATGGACTCATGTATGCATGTGATGGTTTGATTTGATGGATATGGTAGTAGTAGATGTTGATGTATATATATGTGAATGATTAACGGAGCATGACATATGGATAATGATTAAAATAAATGACATGGCAATAATGATGTAATGAAAAGGTGATGTAATAATATGATTGTAATGACATGAAATGAAATATGGTAAAATGAAATTGGATTTAATGAAATGAGATGTAATGGAATGTAATAAAATGGAATATAATAAAATGACATTGGGTGTAATGTAACATGATGTAATGAGATGTAATGTGATGTAATAAAGTGATTTGTAATGCAATGTAATGAAATGAATCGTGAAAAATGAATTGTAATGGGATGAATGTTGTGGTAATGTAATGAAAATTTGATAAAATGTGGAAAGAAATGATATGCGATGAAATGATATGTAATGAAATGAATAGAGCTAATGTAATGAAATGAAAAGAAATTGGTACGTGAATAAAAAATGTAAGGAAATGGAATTAATATGATGTAATGAGAGGAAATATGATATGAGGCATGATAAAATAGTATTGTGTGTAATGGAGTAAAAATTAATGTAATGCAATGTAATGATATGTAATCAAATGAAATTTGTGGTGTTGTGATGGAATGTAATGTAATGATACATAATGAAATGAAATTGGTTGTGTAAATGAAAATAAGATAAATTAAAAAATGTAGATGAACAAATGTGTGACAAAGTGTCATGGAAGTGAATATGGTAAAATGAGAATAAAAATGTGAAGATGGGATTGTAATGACAGGAAATGATAAATAAAAGTGTGAGAAAATGTAATGGGAATGTAATGAAATAAAATGTGATTAAATGTATTGTGACAAATGGAATGTGAAAGAAAGTGAAAAATGGAAGGAAAAGGAATGGTTTGAGATTTGAAAGCTATGGGATGGGATGTCAACGTTTGAGATTTAAAAGCCACGAAATGAAATAGAGGAAATGCATGAATTAAAGGTAATGTGATGAAGAACATGAAATGCAAGTCACAAATGTAGAAAGTGAAATATAATGAAATGAAATGAATTGTGATATGAAAGGAAATGAAATTGGGGGGAGTGTGATCTAATGAATTATGATAAATGAAAGGGAAATGAAATGGGATGTGGCAAAATGAAATTGTTTGAGATTCAAAAGTCACGTAATGCAGTAGATGATGTGGTAAAATGTGATAGCATGGTGGTGATATTGTGAGGAGACAAAGTCCATGATAGTTGAGTGCTAAAAGCTCACCTTGATGTTGATGTTGTTGTTTGTTATTGGATAACCAATCGTGAATTTTTTGAATGATGTCATGAAGGCCTTTTTGTGTAATCTTGATTTATGTGCCAACCATTTATTTTTAAAGAACCCAAGATGAAAATACAAACTAAATGAATGCAACTAGGTGCCACTTTGTAAAGAGATGCAAAATTAATTTTCATCATGAAGTGTTTAATAAAAAGTGACTAAGTACAATCACCACTAGCTCAACTATGGTGATATGAATACTATGTCACACCGAGGAATACTAGCAGATTGTTGGAATGTTCAAAATGGGAAGAGTACTTCTAAGAGAGGGGGGGGAGGGGGGGGGGGGGCTGAATCAGAAGTACCACACTTTTAACCTTTTCTAATCTTTTAAATCAAATAGCTGCAAAGTAAACAACATGCATGTAAACATATAAATGAACATAAAGTAAACACATGCAATAACACATGACACCAGATTTGGTAACCCAGAAACCCTCTAAGAATAAGAAGGTAAAACTGGGGTGGGGATGATACCCACAAAAATTACTATAGCAATAAATGTTTGACCACTTCTGATGGTCTGCCCTGTGAAAGGCCTTCCCCATTAAAGGCTTTACACTGTGTCAATAGTGACTTGGTTAGAGAATTTACAAACATTTTATGTGAAGTGTCACCCTATTAAAGGATTTACATTAGGCTATTAAACCCACCTAATATAATAGGATTTTCAATCACCTTCTCCAAAGGTTCTCCTACCTAGCTATTAAGCTAACCTATCAATATAGGATTTTAAACTTCTAATACAATGGCAAGAAAGTATTAGAATAATGAACTTGACAATATGCAATCTTTAATTGTTGGATTCAGGCACTTGATCTACTCTTCTCTAATCTTGATCCTTTAAGATCTAATATTTGATCATGTCTTTTGTCCCTTGTGCTGTTCTAATCAACTAGATGTATAATTGCTACTCTGTTCCTCTAAGTCTTTCTCACTTTCTCACCAAATTTTTTCTATATCCTCCCCATACACTATTCTCATCCACATATGCAATGGGGTTTTAAAACCCCTTTTAAAGATTGTGAAGACTTAGGGTTAGGTATGGATCTACAATCCTTATTGAATCTTTAAGTTCTCACTCATTCCTTGCATTTTCCTCATTGGTTGGATGCCTTCTCCATTTTTCTGATTAGCTGCATGCTAATTGCATAGGAAATGTAAAAGATTAGATCTTATCCTTTTTCTCCTTTGAAATCCTTCTATGTCAGCTCCAAAAATGGTTTACATCTGAGTTTGTGAGGGCACAAACTCACATGTTGATTCTATGTTACTCGGCACATACTGGACTACTGGTGCTCGACACATATACTATCCTAGATTTCTTGACAGCTATTACACTCTATCTTTCTCAACACACGTAAGATCCTAGATTGCTTGGCACATATATAGTTATAGATTGCTCGGCATCAACTGTGACTCAACACCTATATGTCACTCGGCACTTATATACTGCTCAACACCTGAAGTCACTCGAAATACTAACTTGGCACACACTATGGTTCAACATACATAGTGTACTCGACATCAATGTAGAAAGTGGTTAAGTGTGTTGACACTCAAATGTCAAAACCATTTTAAGACCAACAATCTCCCCCTTTGACATGAGTGTCAAAACCACTTAACTAAACATCACTAATCTATCCTTATGAGTACCTTATCCACAAAATGTCAAAATTGTTTAAAAATTGTTCGAAATACCTTAACTCGCCCTAAGCTGGTTGTACCTTGACATTTTTGCAACCAAAATTATGTGTTGACTGTGCTTGATACTCTTTTGCCTCTACTTTGTATCTATAATCTATACCTATGTGCTATTTTATTCATATCTCCCCCAAAACATTATATATCTCCTCATGAAAGAATGTAATCAAAATTTATAGTATTCTCCCATTCATATCTTCATCAATTTATTTTATCTTCCTTAAAACATATATCTCCCCCTTTCCTTATTATCATTTCTCCCCCTTTTTGACACTTATGTCAAAGGGTTCTAAGGAGTGATACCATACTTAGCCAAAAAATTACTATTTACCTCCATTATTGTTTTCAGAGTTGCATCCCAATTATCCAAAGCTATGTCAAGTGACTTCTGTTGGATGTCAGTCTCTACAGCAAGGTGTACAAGTCCATCAAGTGTAGAAAGATTTGAATCTTTCTTTAAAACTGTTTTTGCATACACTTGCTCCTTGTGGAGGACTTCTAAATATGGGGTTATAGAGAATTAGATTTGCATTAATTTAGCCTTAATATTGGCTTCCTCAACTATAAGTACAACTAACTCCTTTTGAGTGTGAAGTGATTGTGCAAAATGCTTCTCACTTTGAGCTAGATCCTTTGGTAGTTGCATGCTAGAAATTTTCAAATTTCTTTCCAAGCTCATTATTCTTCGATTTGTTTCTTGTGTGAAATTGGAAAAATCACATAGCTTCCTGTACAATGAAAAAATGTTTTCAAGGACAACTTTGACTTTATCTATTTTCTTGGCCAACTCTACTTGCTCAAGTGCTATGCCACTTGATATCTTCTCATTCACTTTTCCTTGAAATTTTCTCTTTGACCATTCCATGAGTTTAACATTGGTATTGTCACCTGGTCAACTATATCAGATAGTTGTTCTATTATTGGCTTTGCTTCATCTAGTGACTGCAAGTTGAAGGCATCGATAAAGATGTCCTTAATGTCATGAAGTGCTTGCTTATGTTTGAACTCCTTCCTCAGTATTTACCGCCTTATCCTTTTGTTTAATGCAGTTTACATTTTAGTCATTTGTGCCATTGTGATGATCTTGGAATCATAGGAAGGTATCACAATATCTTCATCTAATTCAAGGTCTCCATAGTGAAGTACCCTTGCCACTCTAGTTGAACTCGAGCCTAGAGTTGAGAATTGCAAAGGAATGGCTTCAGCGCTTGGCTTTTGAATGGTCTTTGTGGGAGTGCCAGTCTTTGGTAGTTCTACCAATGTCTGAATGGAGCTTGCTCCTTTTCTTTTGAGATATCCTTTTTTTCATCTATCTTTCATTCCTTTGCACTCGGCATCTGAATGATATCATTTGTTTCTCTTGGTGGAGGTGGTGGTGGAAGCATCAAAATCTTAGTGCAAGTAGCTGCATATGTGAAAGGTGGTTCCTTAGGTTTCAAATTTTCCTTTTGTGGTGCTATTACTGCCTTTTGTAACTCATCAAAACTCACCAATACAGGGCTTGTGCATAACTATGCCTATAGAGTGGATTGGTGAAGGATCTTGGAGAGATCCTCTACAGTAAGGGGATTGATGTTCTGAGCTGAATTGTCAGAAAAATCCTTTATAACTATTGTCTTTGTAGGTGTAATGGTTACATGAGGTGGACTAGGAGGTGGCATTTGTGTGTCTTGCACACTCTATTGTTCTTCTTGCTGCTGATCAGCTATTGCCATGTCTTCTCCTTTAGCTGATTCCTCCTCTTCTTTCTCCTTATTCTCTTCCTCTCCTTTTTCTTCCTCACTTTTCTTTTCCTCCTCTTTTTTTCTTCTTCCTACTTCTCTATTTCCTTTGCCTCTACCTTCTCCTTGGCACTAGTTTCTACCTTATTTACTTCCTCTACCTTGTCATCAGTTATCTTATATATTGTTTTCCATAATTGTGTGTATTTATTCACTAGATCCTTAATCTTGTTTTGAAGGATGCAGAAAGTTCTATACTTTGCTGCAAATTTTCCACTATGTTTCTTGTCTACCTTTGTTATTTGAGCCTTTTTCATGTCAAGCTTTAGTTGAGCTTGGGTAGATTCTTTGATCTCCCTTTCCATCTTTACACAATAATGCTATTTATTCTCAACTATCTCATACAATTCCTTGGGCATGGTATTGTCAAGTTCTAGAGGTGTGTTTTTAAATTTTTCCATCATGGCATACACAAATTCCTCTACTTTATTCTGCTCTTCCCTACTGAGATTATTGAAATTAAGAGACTTTAAATTATTTAAATCTACATTTTTAATCTTTTCATAAAGTTTTTCAATTGCAGATTTTGGAGGATGACTTACCACTTTAAACTGGCTGTTGTCCTTTGATTTTGTTCTTTCTTCATCATCTATATCTGGCTATGCCACATACCTTCTTCTCTTCTTGGGCTCTTCAGCAAGTTGTTCAGTGGCTTTCTTCTTCTCTTTTGATGCCTCTTTTTCCTTTTGAGTGGATGCTCTTGTAGTAGCCCTTGTTGCTGGAGTAGGCTTAGCTTGAGATGGCTTGGTAACCTTCTTAGGCTTGGGCTGAGCTGCAGGCTAAGTTTTTTCTTTTCTCTTCTTTTGCTTGGTAGATGTAGGTGCTTCTTTAGCTTCTTCTCCCTTGGCACCTTCCTCCTTGTCTTCCCCTAAGCCTTGTGTCAGCTGTACTGGGCCTTGCCCTTGCTCCTCTTCTTCACTATCTCCTTCTACTTCTTCTTCTTCTTCTTCTTCACGTACTTCTCCTTCAATGCTTGCTCCAAATTGTTTCTTAATCTTCTTTACCATCTTGTCTTTCTTGTTGATAATAGTGTCTGTCTTTAATTCAGTCTCAAATTTGGACTTGACAACATCATACGTTCCAAAGTGAGGAGCCTTCTTGTCTATCTCTTCTGCTAGCAATGTTGTGATTGCTGTTGAGGATTCATCTACATCAAGCTCATATCCTAATGGCCTTATCCATCTTACTCTTGGTATTTTTTCCTAGATGTAGGTGTAGTCAATGTCAACTAAGAAGCATATATCATTGACATGTTGCTCCACTAATGAAACTAGTATTCTAACCCTTTGCTTCATAGATTTCTTAAAATCTTCAAAGTAGCTTGTCATTTGGGCCTCAAAATTGTCACCGATTTGATCAATGAACTCATTGATTTGTGTAATTGTAGTTTTGTTGGGGTTCCAATTCACCTTTCCTATAGAGGGAAATTCTTCCATAACATAAAAGAATACACACATGAGAACTGAACCAAATTTGCATTGAGCACCTTTTGATCTCCTTATTGCTCCTAGGTTTTCATTAATTTTTTGCAACATAAGTTCTGACAGATCATATGTGTGGTCTTCCTTCATCAGTTTGTATGCCACATCAACTACTATATAAGGTATGCTGTTTAGTCTTCTTGATTGGTAGAATTTGTGTGAAATCACTCTAACAACAAAATCTAGAAGAGGATCAGTGACAATATCAATAGTCATTCCCCTCTTATTCCATTTGGCACTTGTATTCCTCTCAATAATTTCCTTGGAATCACTGCACAGGGTCTTAGGCTGATCTAGGGTTGTGAAACCCATAACCCTATGCACTATCCTTTTAGTGATCTTTACAGATCCTGTTTCCAGCCATAAACATCCATTGTGAATCCTACTAAGAACAATCTGTATCCACTCAATTTTGAATCCTGTAGGGTAAACTAGGGCATTAGTTAAACCCTTCTTATCAACTATCTCAAATTCCTTTTTCAAAATCTTGTTTTCACATAGTTTATCATAAGCTTGGAATATTTCTAGTTCACCTACTACACCTATCTTGCAGTTATAGAACTTTCTCACATCTTGAACCATGACAACTTTAGGTGGAATGATGGATAATGCACCAATCTTGCAGTTATAGAACTTTCTCACATCTTGAACCATGACAACTTTAGGTGGAATGATGGATAATGCACCAACTGGGTCATTTTTGTAGGCAACTTCTAGGATTGGCCTGAATTTTGGTTGTTTGACCTCATTACTGACTAATTGAACCTAATGACTCTCTTTTCCTTTGGGGTTCCTTGAACTAGAGGCTATTTTATCGAACTAGGGTTTAAATGTATTAAAATTTTAACTTCTGTATAGCTCAACACTTGATAAATACCTTTGAATCGATGAACTTGTGTAGAATTGCTATTGAAATCCATGCAAATGGTTGTTAGGTTGCTTCTTGATCATTTCTTTGCTCTTCTTGACTTTGCTCTATGTTTGAATGACATGAAAATGAACAAAAATTGACCTTATACCTGTCAAAGACCTAGCATTAAATGCTTCATACATACAGCTGTAAACTCAACACTTGAAGGATTCAATATGACTCGGCTCCTATTGTATTTCATTTACTCGGCCTCCACTAGACTTCTACTTCACTCGGCTTCAACTATCAGCTCGATTACTATTAGAAACTCGGCATCCATTGGAGCTTTACTCGGCATCTGAGGACAGTTTGACAGCATTTGCAAAAACTTTAGATTTTGACCTAGCATCTTTGCTTATGCATATTTCTTCCTTGCAGTACTCCTTTGGTCTTTGGAACTGATGTATGACTTAACTTTGTATATTAGTCCCATACACCTTTCTTTTTCTTAGTTGGATGAAGTGTGATCACTTGACCTCTTAGGTGAAGTGATCTCTTCATTTGACGTGCTGCACTCATCTTTCTTTTTCCAAGTCTTGTTCATTTGCCCTCTTATTTGTTCAACATCAACCTTCTCTTTTCTTTTGCTAACTTCTACCTTGAGTGCTTTTGAATTTGTTGGGAAATTCTTGCTGATATGTCTAGTTTTCAAGCAACTAAAACATGTGGTTTGGCTCAACCATCTACTGTAATTCCCTCTAAAATGTGTCCTTATGCAATTTTCAAGAATTTATCCATACTCTTGACAATAGTGACAACTATACCTGGTGTTGTAATCCCAATTGTAGTGATGTGGATGGTTGTTTCCTCATGTACGCTGATTAGGTGTCTACATAGGTTTTGATCTACATTCAAATGCTCTACGCCCATATTTTTTGCAGTCATAGTAGTGACCTTCAAATCTTGGTGTTCTTATGGTCTTGGTTCTACACTCACGTGCTTGATTTCCTTGACTTTTGCACTTGTGATAAAAGCTTGCATTCTTAGGCTTATCATGCTGATGACTATTCTTGCTCCTACACATGTTAGAGGTATGTCACTTTTTACCATAAAAATGACAAGTAGGTTTAGTGTTCTTACTTTTGTTACTCCTTTCTTCTACAGTCTTGGATGAAGTATCATTACTAGCCCTTGGTGATTTCAGTAGTTGCTCAAAGTACTTGATAGCCTCCTTGGGATTGTTGAAGCTTTCTGCCACCTCCTTTTCTCTCTCCAATTCATTCTGCAATTGTTCATTCTGCATTTTTAGAGTGCAAATCTCAATGTCCTTCATGTTTAGCTCATGATGAGCATTCATAATTTGGCTTAAGATGTCTAGCTGCATGTTTGAGATCCTTTCAAACTCAATTATCTTCTCCTCTAGTCTATTAGTGAGATTTCTCTTGTCATCTTCTATCATGGCCTTGTCTTCAATGGCTCTTTTCTTTTGTTCAGTCATTTCACAAAGCATTATGGCTTGTGATTCTTGTTCAAGCTTGAGTAATATGATTTCTTCAACTTGTGCTCTATTTTTCTACATTAATTCTGCTATTGCTACATCAAATTTCTTGGAATATCCATTTGAGAACGCTTGTGTGGTATCAATCTCCTTATAGTGCATGTCATTTTCAGCTATGGCTATCTCCATCCTTCTTTTTAAGGACTTTCTCAATTCTTTGCTAGCTTCTTCCACTTTGTGTAGAGGGAGATGCACATCAATCACCTAATTGTCTATGATCTTCCCAAGTTTGAAGACTTCCATCTTTTGACCTTTTCTCTATGTTGTTAGGCTTCTCCTTATTGAGAACCACCAGCTTTGATACCAATTATTGGAATGTTCAAAATGGAAAGAGTACTTATGAGAGGGTGGGGGGGGTGGGGAAGGGGGGGTGAATCAAAAGTACCACACTTTTAACCTTTTCTAATCCTTTAAATAAAATAGCTGAAAAGTAAACTGCATGCATGTAAACATATAAATGAACATAAGGTAAACACATGCAATAACACATGACACCAGATTTGGTAACGTAGAAACCCTCTAGGAATAAGAAGGTAAAACTAGGGTGGGGATGATACCCACAAAAAATACTACAACAATAAATCTTTAATTGCTGGATTTAGGCACTTGATGTACTCTTCTCTGATCTTGATCCTCTGATATCTGATATCTGATATCTGATCGTGTCTTTTGTCCCTTGTGCTATTCTAATAAGCTAGATGTATAATTGCTCTCTATTCCTCTAAGTCTTTCTCACTTTCTCACTAAATTTTTGCTATAGTCTCCCATACACTGTTCTCATCCACATATGCAATGGGGTTTTAAACCTCCTGTTAAAGATTGTGAAGACTTAGGGTTAGGTATGGATCTATAATCCATATTGAATCTTTAAGTTCTTGCTCATTCCTTGCATTTTTCTCATTGGTTGCATACCTTCTCCATTTTTTTGATTGGTTGCATACTGATTGACTAGGAAATGTAAAATATTAGACCTTATCATTTTTCTCCTTCAAAATTGTTCTATGTCAGCTCCAAAAATGGTTTACATATGAGTTTGTGAGGGCACAAACTCATATTCTAATTATGTGTTACTCAACAGATACTGGACTATTGGTGCTTGACACATATACTATCCTAGATTGCTCGACACCTATTACACTCTGTCTTGATTGGCACATGTAAGATCCTGGATTTCTCGACACATATATAGTTTTGGATTGCTCGACATCAACTATGACTCGTCACCTATATGTCACTCAACATTTATATACTACTCGACATCTAAAGTCACTCAACACTTGTTGAAATACTGACTCGGCACACACTGTGGCTCGACATACATAGTGTACTCGACATCAATGTAGAAAGTGGTTAAGCATGTTGACACTCAAATGTCAAAACTATTTTAAGACCAAAAACAAGCATTAACAATGTACATGAAAAATATGACAATTATTGGAAAATAAAGTGATATCCACAAAAGAAGAAAAACAGACATGCAAATAGTCATATGCCAGATTAAAAACCAATAAAATATCATGACTTCATCCTAAAACCTCTAGTAAAGAACATCATCAAGGCATTAGAAGTACATAATAGTGAAAAAAACCATTGTTTAGGGACTAGGCGTGGTACTAGTTGTGTGTAGTAGTGTCAATTTTGTTCAATTTTTCATGGGAGCAATTAGTGTACTAGTTAGATGAGCAAGCGTGAGATGTGTTAGTGGTGATTTAGTAGTGTATTCTACAGGGTGATGTGTGTTAGTGGAAATTAGGGTGGCTGAATGTCAGAGCCAAGGGTAAAGTGTACCGAGTACCATTGCAGTAGGATGCAAAGAGTGGATATGTGGAATACTATTAAAGAATGAGTCTTTGGTGAGTGATGACTATAAGTAAGTGGATGACATGGGAATGGAACAAGGTGAGGTGAAAAGTAGAATGTAGCTATTGGATATATTGAGAATTTGTAAGAAGCATGCAAGTGAAAATATGTTGAGCTCACCAAATTAGTTATAGAGGGAGGGTGTTGCTAGCCAAGGTAGGTGGATGAGGTAAGGGCAAAAAGAGAAGCATGATTGGTGAACCTCTGAGGAGTGGGTGGATCAGACAGAACTACAAATGTTGATTTTAGAGCTAGGTGAAACAAGTCAAGGGATAAGGGTTAGCGCAACCTAAAGAGGTGGGGATTAGGGTAGAAGAAACACCCTTGCTTGCATTAATGATGTTGTTGGAGATTGCAGTGCAATAGGCATTATAGGTGGTATTGGATGATGAGCTAATGATGCAAGTGGAGAATAGTCCACTTAGGACGATGAAGAGTATGTCAAGAGTGAAGGAGGAGGTAGGGGGAATAAAATCTCCTAGAAAGTCTAGGGGAGAAGCTTTAAAGGATGAGGGGGGTGTTAGTGGGAGTGAGGTAATGAGTGGGACATGTTAGTTGATTAGCCTTAGGACACTAGTACAAGGGTCAAAAGAAGGGGCAATGAAAGAAGAGGCAATGAGCGTTGTAAATGTGAAGGAACCACGACTAGAGGTGGGAGGTGGAGATCAATCATCATAGGATATGGAGGAATTATGGAGAATGTTAGCTATAGAGAGAGTCTGAGTGGAGAATGCAGAACAAGATGTCATATTTTTGCTGAGATTGATGGAGAAGGCACAAAAAGATGGAGCACAAACAGAGGCAAGATGGCTACAAGGGGTGGTGGATGTAGAGTTGGCACAAGTGCAATCACTAGAAGTGGAACTACATGTGGAGTAATCATGGGTAGAGGGAAATGATGTGAGAATGTGGGTGGAGCAGTTGTGGGCTGAAAGGTTGTAGGAGTCTCTGAAGATGGCACAAGTGGGTTTAGAAAGTGCTCAGAATGAGCTGGTGTTGTTGCAGTCATAGTTTGAGTCTTATAGGGAGGAGATTGCAAAAGCAAACTCCTTGTTGTTGAAATTATAGGAGTGGTTAGCACTAAGTGAGGGGAAGGTGAGATGGTTGTAGTAGCAATCAGGCAAGGCAAAAGTAGACATGGAGCATTGGTGAATGGAAATTGATCAAATGTAACAGGGGCGAGATGTGGCCGAATGAGTGATCATGACACTAGGAGTAAAAAAATTGGTAGAGAATGTGTTCATGGAAATGCATCAGATGATAAAGGTACATCGGGAAGCCACTTATTATATGGGACGTTATTATCAGACATTCTTGAATGAGGACCAGTGAGAGACACAGTTTGTGGATAGGGAATTTCACAATTGTTGAATACACAATTACATAGTGGGAGGTTTCCAATTACCATGGATGTAGTTTGGGTACGTAGAGGGCTGATTCCAAGGGCTTCCTCTTCTAGAGCTAAGTCAAAAGAAACACTATTGGTTGGACACCCTGTCTCGCCACCTCTCCTAGGGAGGCAAGAATAAATAGTCTGCTAGACACTGATTAAATGTAATGTTGTCATTGTCGTCATAGTAGAATACAAGTTTTTCCTTGTTGTTGTGGCAATCAAGGGACAATAGATGTTGATTGTAATGCATTGTCATATTTGTTTTTGGTATTTTTGGAATATATTTGGATGTTTTTAGTGTTTTGAAGAAAATGTGAATGTTTTTGAGATTTTTGATAAATATTTGAATGTTTTTGTGTTTTGTGACAAATGTTGGAAAGGTTTCAATCTTCGTAATAGTGGGAACAATATGATCTATAGAGTAAGGGTAACCTTTACTTGTATGTGGGGGAAGGAGATGTCTATGTGGGCTCTTAACAAAAGATGAGGATAGATATGTGTAATATTTGCAGAGCTATAAGATGTAAGGCCTAATTTTGTGTATATTAATAACCTTTACAGATGATTACAAGGCCAACATTGGGATGTTTCTCTAGGTGTGTTCTGAGCTAGATACTCTCAAGGCCTATGAAAAGGCATTTGTGAGTCCAAAAAAGGTGCTTAAGGGTCCTGAAAAAGGTGTTTAGGCCTAAAAAGGTGCTTGAGGGGCCTGAAAAAAGGCATTTGGGTGTAAAAAGGTGTTTGGGGGGCCTAAAAAATGCTTTTCGGCCTAAAAAGGTGCTTGAGGGGCATGAAAAAGGCACTTGGGCCTAAAAGGCAGTTGAGGGGCCTAAAAAAGGTGCTTGAGGGGCCTGAAAAAGTTGCTTGAGGGGCCTAAAAAGCATTTGTGCTTGATAAGGTGCTAGAGGGGCCTAAAAAAATTGTTGCAAGGGCCTAGAAAAGGCATTTGGGCCTGAGAAGGCACTAGAGGGGCCTTAAAAAAGAGTTGTAGGGGGGCCAAGCTCTCATTCTTACACTTACTTATTCTATGCCCCTAGTTAAGTGAGGATGAAAGAGTCTGATAGATATCTGAGCTTTCAAGATAGCATTGATATATTTGTTGAAGGGGGTTAGACCAATCGTGGCCACTGTGACATAAATAAGACTAATTATCAGTTGGAAATTTTTGTTCTTGACAAGAGGAAGGAAAAGGGGACACCTCTTGTGCTATTCGCATTGTGCTAGATTTTCCAAAGCCCAGCGAGATGTTTTAGGACATAACTAGGCTACTTCTTAATACTATGGAGGCACTTCATTTGTAAATATGTTATGACATGTTATAAGGCCTACTTGAGCTGAAGTGAGCCATGTTTGACAGGAATTTTGGGGTGTTAATTTTTTTTTGAGATTTTGCGGCTATATTTGGCAAGTATTACCTTGTTTTGAATGTTATTGGTCATTTTTGACAATATTGGGATGGTTTTGATAATTTTTTGACAATTTTTGAATTTTTTTGATAATTTTGGACCATTTTTGATTTTTTTTGATAATTTTTGTGTAATGAACCTGGATTAATGTGTTTTGCTCTATCATAAATGTTATGTATTTAGTTCAAATATTTATTGATATAATCAGTTTTATTTTTATGTTGGCAATACTTTAAATTGTTTCAAACAAAATTACATACAAGTAGTAATAAATATTGCAAGTTCCGTGTAAATCATCCACAATATAAATATATTATAATATATTTAACTTCTAATATATTAATCTTGTATTATTTATGTTTAATAAATATAATTTGATTCTTATAAACATTCTTTAAAAGAAAAAACCCTAATCAATTAATAATTATTTTTATTGATACTTGCACATAATTACAAATGTTTATTATACCAAAATAATAACGCAAGCATTGAGAATTATTTAAATAAGGAAATTGAAAATTATGAATCATATGTAAAGTCACGACTTTACATGCATGACTTGTCAAAGACATATTAATACTCGCTATTAGGGTTAGGTCATGATATAGAAAACAAAAAAAATGACAGCGAACTCAGCATGTGTGATCAAGCAATTAAGAAGTACGACCCTGCTTCGCACTGATATTCCCTCACGCAATCAATCGAGAAACAGACCAAAGAAATTTGCGGGGTACCAACAGTCTACGTATGCTTCTTAACAAGTATGACATCCAACGAATATGATAATACAATGTTTTAGTTTTTAAATTATTACAGTTGATGGATTTTCATTATTGTAATGGTAATTAAACTGTGCATATGATTTCATGATCTATGCATCACATATTCAATACGAGTTTCCCATTAACTTATATTGATGAAAGGTAGTCCATAAGGATTCATGGAATGCAACCAAGTCATTTCATAAATACATTTAAACATATAGTACAATGTTCATATATATATATATATGTATGTATGCGTAATGATAATGTGTAAATAATCATGATAAATAAAAATATTGTTACACTATAATCTTAAAGATTACCATTGAAATGTATTTCAAACTATAGCCCAGGAAGCCTTGTTCTCATCTGAGCTATGACATCTTTAGATAGGGAGTGGGTGGAGGGAGAGGGGGAGTAAATTTGAGCACCTAACGGTGTCCTCCAGCGAGCCACTTGTAGCTTGTTTCACGCACCCTTTGCATCTTCAATCTACCATCTCCAGATAGTCATAACCCAAAGAGAGTAGTTTGCCTGGTGCTATAGAGTGAAAGTTTTAAACTAATTAAATGATATTGCTCAATCCCTCCATTTTGAATAATAATAAGGATCTAAGGCATGTTAACTAAATGACTTTCCTAAAATTATACTAAATTTTGAACAACAGGTCAAAGAATTAAAAAGGGGGTCATTACAATTGGTATCAGAGCTCGATCCTGCCATCCTGAAAATATAGTAAATGAAAAGAGGAGAAAAGATGAGTGAGAAATTATCTAATGAAATTAGAAATGTCATGGAATAGATAAACCAAACCTTAGCAGAACAAATAGAAAGATCAAGTCAAACACTTCTTCAAGCCTTGCAAAATATGGGGAATTTCATAAACAATCTCAAAAACCATAATTTTGGTGGAAGAGAAGTAAGCTCAAACCATTCAAAAAATAATATACACCATCTCAAGTACCCAAACCTCCTTTCTTACCTAGGGAAGGCCCCTTAATGGAAGAAGAAGGTCAAGCAACCAATACTGTTATTGAAAATGCTAGAGCTTATGCCAATCTTGAACCAAAAATCAGGGAGTTAGTAACATTCAGGGAATTCTGTGAAGCCAACAGGCAAGAAGGTCATAGGAGAGAAAAAAAGACATCAGAATAAAGATTTTAGAAGTAAAGTAAATAAAGTGACACTTCCAAATTTTGACAGATCAGAAAAACTTACAGCACGTGCATGGCTACAAAAATTGAATACCTATTTTATCCTTAGTCCAATGACAGAAGAAGATGCACTTCAATTCACAATCTTGCACTTAGAAGGTACATCACATGATTGGTGGCATCATGGCCTTGTCACCCAAGGACACCAAAATATTACTTCCTATGAAGAATTTTCTCAAAAACTCATTAAGAGATTTGATAGAAAGCATCCTCAAGAAGACTTTAAGAAATTGACTCAATTAAGGCAGTAAGGAACAGTTGAAGATTATATTAAAGAATTCCAAAGAATCTCTGTCCAAGTCATATGAGTAGATGATGAAGGCTTTACCTACTTGTTCATAGAAGGGTTGAAAGATTCACTAAAAGGTCTTGTAAGTGCCTTAAAACCCTCATCCTTAGATGATGCTTTTGAAATGGCATTAATATTGGAAATTTCAAACACCAGCAACAAATCATGGAATAAGCCCATTATTAAAAATCACAAAAAAGATAAATCCTACAAAAAGTTCATTCCAACTAAAGAATGAGAAGAATTAAAGAAAAATAATTTATGCTTTAAATGCCAAGAACCATGGGAGCTAGGCCATAGCTACAAAAAGAACACTTGTAGAAATTGTGGAATAGACTGGGTGCCCGGACACAGATGTGGGACGAAAGGCCACATCCAAAGAATGGAAGAAGATGATGAGGAAGAAAGGGTGAGCAAAAATGAAAAATGTGACAAAGGCAATGAAGAAGAAACAAAGGGAGAAGAATATGGAGTAATAGCCACAATGACTCAACCCTCCAAAAATAGGGTCTTAAGAATTAGATGCACCCTTAATGGACAAAAAGTCCTTGCACTGGTGGATAGTGGAGCATCCCAAAACTACATTAATGAAAGACTGGTTGACAGAATGAAATAAAATATTGAGAAGTTCAAAGGTTTTGCTGCTGTTCAAGCTATAGGATCATTAGTACATTGCACAAAAGTGATTCCACAACAAGAAATCACCTTGGGAAGAAAACACACCATCAGAGAAGACCTAAATGTGGTTCCACTAGACTTAGATATAATTTTGGGCAGCCCATGGATATTTTCTCTGGAATGTTTTAGGTTTGACCTTCCAAACCTAAAAATCCGTTTTGAGCACAATGGGGAAGAAATAACATTGGAAGGAATGCCCGATGATTCCTCGAAATTGGTTTCTTGCAAAAGAATAGAAAGAATACTATGACATGATCAGGGAGAATGGATTGCACAATGTTTAGTATTAAATAAATCAACTCCCTAAGAATCTATCCTCCATATTGACATTGAACCTATCATTAAGAAACATCAAAGAATATTTGAAGAGATTCCCCCAGGATTACCCCCCAAAAGAGGATTTGAACACATTATATAATTAGAAAAGGATGCTAAACCAGTGATCACCACCCCTTATCGACATCCTCAAAAGTATAAGGATGAAATTGAATAGGCCATTCAAGAACTCTTAGCAATGGGACACATTCAACCCAGCTCCAGTCCCTTTGCATCACCAGTAGTACTTTTAAAAAAGAAAGATGGGACAATGAGGATGTGTATAGATTATCGAGCCCCAAATAAGAAGACTATAAAAAATTTCTATCCCATTCCTAGGGTAGATGAAGTCATAGATGAACTTCATGGAGCAGTATATTTCTCTAAAATTGATTTACATTCAAGATACCATCAAATCAGAATGAGGAAGGAGGATGTTCCCAAGATGACATTTAGATGTCATTATGGGCATTTTGAGTTTCTAGTGCTACCCTGTGGCCTAACTAATGCTCCAGCCACCTTCCAATCATGTATGAATCATATATTTTGAAAAAACCCAGGAAATTCCTTCTTATTTTCTTTGATGGCCTCCTTATCTATAGCAAAACATGGGCAGATCATCTCCAACACATTGATGAAGTCCTGAGTATATTGGAATCCGAATCCCTATTTTCAAAAGCATCAAAGTGTGAATTTGGATTAGAAGAAATTCTATATCTCAGTCATAAAATTAGTGCCAAAGGTGTAAGCGTGGATGAGGAAAAGATTAAAGCAATAAGAGAATGGCCAAAACCCAAAACTCTAACTCAACTCAGAGGGTTCTTAAGCCTATGCAGCTACTATAGACGATTTGTGAAGAATTTTTCAAAATTAGCATCTCCTTTGACAGACCTGACCAAGAAAGGAAATTTTAGATGGAATGAAGTGGAACAAGAAGCTTTTGAAGAATTAAAAGAAAGAATGAGTTTGTGCCCAGTCTTAGCTATCCCAGATTTTACACAACCTTTTGAATTACAATGTGATGCTTTTGGTGAAGGAATTGGGGCTGTGCTTATGCAAAACAAACATGCTATTGCTTTCGAAAGCCAACAAATTTCTAAGATAGAAAGACACTTCTCAATTTATGATAAGGAAATTTTAGCTATCATGCATGCACTGGCAAAATTCAGGCAATACCTAGTGTGTGGAAGGTTCAATATTAAAACAGATCACAATAGCCTAAGATTCTTCATGAGTCAAAAAGATCTTAATGATCGTCAGCAAAAATGGATAAGTAAAATCCAAGCTTATAACTTTGATATTGAGTATGTCAAAGGAACCCATAACGTGGTAGCTGATGATTTATCCAGGAAAGGACAATTGAATACTATTACTAGTATCATAGATAATTGGAAAAAAGAAATTTTTGCAGAATATGCTAAAGATCCGAGAACCAATGAGATCATGGAAGGAAACATAACCAATGATAAAATCAAAATTGTGGAGGAGCTCATACTATACAGAGGAAGAATATTGCTGGCAACAAATTCCAAAGTTAAAAGAAAGATTATGAAGGAGTATCATGACAACCCCCTATCTAGTCACACTAGATTTTACAAAACTTACAGAAAGGTAAGAGAAAGGTACTCCTGGAAAGGTATGAAGAAGGACATCATAAAGCATGTCCAAGAATGTATAACATGTTAGAAAAATAAATTTGAATAGGATTACCTGGCTAGTTTATTACAACCATTACCTATTCCCAATCAAAAGTGGGAGAGCATTTCTATGGATTTCATCACAGGCTTACCTAAAGTGCAAGAAAAAGACTCCATCCTGGTAGTGATGGATAGGTTAACCAAATTTGCACATTTCTTTCCCATATCCATATATTATAAAGCACCACAAATAGCAGAATTATTCTTTAAAGATATTTTTAGGCTTCACGGATTGCCAAGAAATATCATAAGTGATAGGGATAGAAAATTCCTCAACCTATTCTGGAAAGAACTCTTTAGGTTAGCAGGAACTGAATTAACCCCCAACACTAGTTATCATCCCCAAACAGATGCAAAAATTGAAATTGTCAATAAGTGGATAGAAGGTTATCTTAGAAATTACGTGATAGGACAAAAAAATACATGGGTCAAATGGTTGTACTTGGGAGAATATTGTTATAATAATACCCATCATATGTCAATTGGGATGAGTCCATTTAAGGCATTATATGGATATGAAGCCACTACAATTGGAGATTTAATTAGCCAAGAAAGCAGGATACCAGGAGCCAAGGACTTCATTCAACAAAGCACTGATATTATGGAAGTTCTCAAAGATAATCTTCACCATGCTCAAAACCAATAGAAGATTTATTCTGATCAAAGGCGAGTAGAAAGGTCATTCCAAGTTGGAGATCTAGTATTCCTAAGATTGCAACCCTACAAACAAACCTCATTCAAGATCAATGGATTAGAGAAATTAAAACCCTGTTTCTACAGGCCATACTGGATCCTAAGAAGGATAGAAGACATGGCATATGAGATAGAGCTACCTAAAAATAGTAAAATCCACAACATATTTCATGTATCCAGGCTAAAAAGGGTCCTCAAAAAGAATATAAACCCCTGTGTTGATCTGCCACCACTAGACAATGAAGGAAAGCTTGTTCTAGAACCCGAGACTATTCTTGAAAAGCAGAATAGGAGATTAAGGAGTCAAACTATTCCAAAATACTTGGTAAAATGGAAAAATCTTCCCAAAGAAGATGCTTCCCTAGATTGGAGAAGAAGTCCTTTCCCATTCAGCATTGCTTGGGGACAAGAAAAATCAAGAAGGGGGGACTGTAATGAACCTAGATTAATGTGTTTTGCTCTATCATAAATATTATGTATTTAGTTCAAATATTTATTGATATAATCAATTTTATTTTTATGTTGGCAATACTTTAAATTGTTTCAAACAAAATTACATACAAGTAGTAATAAATATTGCAAGTTTCATGTAAATCATCCACAATATAAATATATTATAATATATTTAACTTCTAATATATTAATCTTGTATTATTTATGTTTAATAAATATAATTTGATTCTTATAAACATTCTTTAAAAGAAAAAACCCTAATCAATTAATAATTATTTTTATTGATACTTGTACATAATTACAAATGTTTATTATACCAAAATAATAACGCAAGCATTGAGAATTATTTAAATAAGGAAATTGAAAATTATGAATCATATGTAAAGTCACGACTTTACATGCGTGACTTGTCAAAGACATATTAATACTTGCTATTAGGGTTAGGTCACGATATAGGAAACAAAAAAAAAGATAGCGAACTCAGCATGCGTGATCAAGCAATTAAGAAGTACGACCCTGCTCTACACTAATATTCCCTTACACCATCAATCGGGCAACAGGCCAAAGAAATCCGTGAGGTACCAACAGTCTACGTATGCTTCTTAATAGGTACGACATCCCGCGACTATGATAATACAATGTTTTAGTTTGTAAATTATTACAGTTGATGGATTTTCATTATTGTAATGGTAATTAAACTGTGCATATGATCTGATGATCTATGCATCGTATATTCAATACGAGTTTCCCATTAACTTATATTGATGAAAGGTAGTCCATAAGGATTCATGGAATGCAACCAAGTCATTTCATAAATACATTTAAACATATAATACATTGTGCATATATATATATGTATTTGTATATATATATATATATATATATATATATGTATGTATGTATATGTATGTATATATATGTATGTATATATATGTATATATATACATATAGATATATATACATACATATATATATACATATATATACATACATATACATACATACATATATATATATATATATACATATATATACATACATATATATACATATATATACATATATATGTATATATACATATATATATATATATATACATATATATACACATATATACATACATATATATGTATATATATATATATACATATATACATATATATGTATATATATATATGTATATGTATGTATATATGTGTATATATATGTATATATATATGTATATATACATATATATGTATATATATATGTATATATACATATATATGTATATATACATATATATGTATATATATATGTATATATACATATATATGTATATATATATGTATATATATATACATATATATGTATATATACATATATATGTATATATATATGTATATATATATATATATGTATGCGTAATGATAATGTGTAAATAATCATGATAAATAAAAATATTGTTACACTATAATCTTAAAGATTACCATTGAAATGTCTTTCAAACTATAGCCCAGGAAGCCTTGTTCTCATCTGAGCTATGACATCTCCAGATAGGGAGTGGGTGGAGGGAGAGGCAGAGTAAATTCGAGCACTTGATGGTGTCCTCCAGGGAGTCGCTTGTAGCTTGTTTCATGTGCCCTTTGCACCGTCAATCTACCATCTCCAGATAGTCATAACCCAAAGAGAGTAGTTTTCCTGGTGCTATAGAGTAAAAATTTTAAACTAATTAAATGATATTGCTCAATCCCTCCATTTTGAATAATAATAAGGATCTAAGGCATGTTAACTGAATGACTTTCCTAAAATTATACTAAATTTTGAACAACAGGTCAAAGAATTAAAAAGGGGGTCATTACATTTTGACAAATTTTGAATGTTTTTGACAATTTTATTTATTTTTTGATAATTTTGGGCTTTTTTTGAATTTTTTAATAATTTTTGAAAATATTTGAATTTTTTTTGATAATTTTTGACAATATTTGAATTTTTTTGATAATTTTTGACAATATTTGAATTTTTTGATAATTTTGAACAATTTTTGAATTTTTGGTATTTGGAATGAGGATGTGAGTGAGATTTGTTGGAATACAAGGGTAACCAAGACCATGTGAGGCACCTAAAGAGGCAATGAAAGGAGTTTGGGACATCAAATGGGTTGACTGAGGGCTAAAATAAACATTGGGGATCATTGGTCAAGGTGGATAGTTGAGATGTGCATTGATTTTCCTACAATCCATATCTATGGTATCTCAATACATAATATGAATCCATGTTTCTCCTGATTTGTTGTGCTTCCCTTTGGTGCTATTGTACTAGGTGTCTCTGCTACTATGAGCTACACTAGATGCTAAGGGACCACTAAACTATAACCCACAAGTGTTTCTCAATTGGGTATGTGTGAAATTAACTCGACTGTGCTAGATGAGCCTTAAACAAGCAAAATTTGTCATAGAGACAATTGGTCAAGTGTTGTCTTGACTATTTTTCAGTATTGAAGGACTTGTGTTGTTTAGGGAAGTTCAACGGTACTATCTGTCGCTCCTTTTCAAACCAAAGGTGGCATTCTCACTTCTTTTGTACCAAAATTTTTATGTTTATTTTTTTGAAATTTTTTGGTGTTTTTGATTTTTTTTTTTGGTATTTTTGATGTGTTTCTCAAGGCTCTAGACATAAAATGTCATGAGATGGATGCTATTGATGGGTTCTGCTAGGTTTGTGCCATCACATTCTGAAAGTCTATAAGTACCACTCCCAAAGGACTCTGTGATAATGTAAGTACCAATCCAATTGGCCTCCCACTTTCCTTTCTTTTCCCTAGCCATTTGGTTCTTAGGGTTTTCTCAGAGCACTAGGTCACCAATTTGAAAAACATGAGGTTTGACCTTTTTGTTGTAATGTCTTGATAACCTATTCTGATACAGTTTGAGATGTTCATGTGTTGCATGCTAATGTTCTTCTAACAACTCTAGCTACTCTAGATGGGCCACTCTATAATCCTCATCTGACAGGACATCCTAAAGAGTAACTCTTAATGATGGGATCTCAACTTCTAAAGGAAGAATAGCTTCACAACCATAAACCAAGGAGAAGGGTGTTGCACTTATAGGTGTCCTAACACTCATCCTCTAGGCCTAGACGGTGGGGTTCAATTGTAAATGCCAATCTCTACCAATATCATTGATGCTCCTTTTGAGGATGTTGATAATGGTTTTGTTGGTGGCCTCTGCTTGGCCATTGCCTTGGGGATAATAATTTGACAAGGAGTGGTGTATAATGTGAAAATTTTCACATAATTCATCAATTATTTGATTTTTAAAATAAAAGGCATTGTCCATGAGAATGGCATGAGGTATGCCAAACTGACAAATGATATGGTTTAGAATGAAGGAAGAGATTTGTTTTCTTGTAGAGTCAGCAAGTGGCACCGCTTCGACCCACTTGGTAAAGTATTCTGTGGTGGTGATAATCCATTTATGTCCACTAGAGGACGGTGGATAGATGACTTCAATCAAATCAAAGCCCCATTGATAAAAAGGCCATGGTGTAGCCAAAGGGTTGAACTCTTGGGTTGGTGCATGAACAAGTTTATCATGGATTTGGCATTTTTTGCAAGTTTTAATATAGTCGATAGAATCCTTTTCCATAATTGGCCAAAAATAACCCATCCTAAGACTCCCTGCATGAACTTCCTATAGAGAAACTATAGACTTTTCCTTTTCAAGACATTTGATCAAAGTATCATCAAGACCCTTCCTATACATTGTATCAACCACCAAAGTGTAGCATGAGGTTCATCGAATGAAATTTCATTTTTGGTTACGTGAGAGGTCAAACAGAATCATGTTATCATGAAGGTAAGTGATGATGGGGTTATACCAAAGGGAATTAGGAGCATCTAAGTGGAAAATGATAAGGGAATCAGGTTGAACCATCTCTTCTACTAAGAACTCATACCACTTGTGTTGCTCTGGGAGCTGGAGTAAGAAGACCAGGTGGTCATAGCCTCTACTACTCTATTTTTATCTTTGAGAATTAGTTCAAAAGTAATATGAACAAAACATGCCTTGAAGGTGTCAACCATATGTTTGTAAGGAAATAACTTTTCATCTTTGGTCTGATAAGTGTCGGTGACTTGATTGATGATCAACTAGGAGTCTCCATAAACCTATAGTGTTGTCAGTTTCCACTCTAAAGCTAGTTTGAGACCCAAGACTAAAGCTTCATATTTTTCCATGTTGTTGGTGCAAGGGAAAAGTATTTTGTAAGACTTAGGGATGGTAACACCTAGTGGCATGATGAACAAAATACCAGTACCTGATCCATGTTGTGTGTAGGAACCATCAAAATAGAATTTCCATGTTGTTGGCTCTGTTTGAAGAATGTGCATGTCTAGGAAATCAACTAGGATAGGAATTTAACTCTCTATAGGTGCCTCTGCTAATTGATCAAAAATGGCCTATGCTTTTATTGCTTTCCTATCAATGTACTCAATGTCAAATTCACTTAGGATCATCACCCATTTTGCCAATCTACTTGTTAATACTATTTTGCTGAGAAGATATTTGAGGGGGTCAATTTTGGAGATGAGCTTGACTTTGTGTGTTGGAAGATAATGATGTAGCTTTTGGGAAGCAAAAACTATGGCTAGACATGCCTTTTCAATAAAAGAGCAATTGAGTTCATAATTGACCAAGGTATGACTAATGTAATAGATGGCCTATTCCTTTCCTTGGTCATTTTTTTGTGCTAGAAGGGCTCTAATTGATTTATCCGTTGGATAAATATATAGTAACAAAGGTTTGTGTGATACTGGAGGTACCAACATGGGTAGATTCATCAAGTAGGTTTTGAGTAATTCAAAAGCTTGCTGACAATGATCGTCCCACTAAAAAATTATACCTTTGTGTAGCAATTGGATGATAGGTACACACTTTTCCACCAATTGAGTAATGAATTGACAAACAGATTGAAGCCTGTCTTGAAGAGAGTGTAATTGACTCAAGTTTTTTGGAGGTTGCATGCTAATTATGGCTTGGACCTTTTTAGGGTCAACTTCTATTCCTTTGGTTGAGATAATATATCCCAAAAGCTGGCTTGATTTGATGCCAAAAGTGCATTTCTTGGGATTGAGCCTAACTTTGAATGCGTGTAGATGAGTGAATATCTTGGCCAATATGGGGAGATGTTCTTCTTGACTATGGGATTTGGCAAGGATGTCATCCACATAATCTTCCATAAAAATATGCATCATATCATGGAAGATAGTGGTCATGACCCACTGATAGGTGGCCCCTACGTTCTTTAGCCCAAGGGCATCGCATTCCAACAAAATGTGCCCCATGCACAAGTGAAGGTGGTTTTCTCTTGATCCTCTGGTACTATCCTGATTTGATTGTACCCTAAAAATCCAGCCATGAGTGAAAAAATGGAATGGCCTATTGTCAACCCTAAAATGGTGTCAATGTTGGGAAGAGGCAATCATCTTTGGGACATGCTTTGTTTAAATCCCAAAAATCAATGTAGATGCATATGCTACCATTCTTCTTTGATATGGGACCAATGTTAGATATCCATGATGCATATCCCAAGGGCTAGATGAAATTGGTGCTGATTAACTTCTCTAATTTTTCTTTGACTAGTAGAGCTATATGGGGATGCATCTTTCTAAGATTTTTTTATACTGGCTTGACCTCCAGAGAAATGTTGAGATGGTGGATGATTAAAGTTGGGTCTAATCTAGGCATGTCTAAGTAAGACCACAAATTTTTTTATCTATCTTTCTTCAAAGAAGGGAACAAATGCATTTCTTTCTTCTGTAATTAGGGATTGTGCTAAATAAGTGACCCTCAATTCTTATTCTATGCCAATGTTGACTTGTTCTTGTTGTGGTGTCCACAACACATGCCCCATTCTTTACTAGGAATGGGGACACCCTACTTTTTTTGACTCTCGGACTCATAGTTCAGGAGTCGGGAGAAAACATTAGAAGTCAAAAGTGTTAGTATTGTCGAAAATAATTAAAAAAATAAATAAATAAAATAAATAAATAAAATCATCATCATCATCTAGCATGCACGTGCATCAAGGCGAGGCATGCTTTGCAAAAGGGAGAGAGGGTTATAAAACCCTCCCTCCCCTTCTTGTCTTGCTAATTTTTCACAAGAGCAAGAAGGGAGAGGTATGGAGAAACCCCCTCCTCCCATTTTTTTCTCTCCTTCCAAGCATGTACTTGCGTAGCACCCTTTTGGGTGCGCGTGCACTTCGCTTAAGTGATGCATCTATGTGTCGCACTATTAGCTGAATTGATTATGACCCTATCTCAACATTTTGTTCCTGATGAAAGGGTGGTAAAGAGAATCATTGGGGAAGTGGTCTTGGATCTACGACCTGATAATATCGAGAGGGTTTTTCATCTACCTAGAGCCGATCAGTTCATTAGGCTTTCATATGAAGCATCTGAGAGGTGGCATAAGGATCATTACCAAGAGGCTATCGACATCATATAATTCTCATAATTCATTGAGAAACCACCTCAGGGGAAGAAAATTAGCAAAGTGGATATGACTTAAGGATACATGAAGGATGACATTGGATATTCAATCATTCTACTAAGTAGAGTTATGGGATTTCCTGCAGTAGGTCATCTCGCTCCATTCATGGTCAATTTCATTGAGACCATCAGACACACAAAGATGCCACTGGATTGGGCCACCACACTTAGTGAGAACCTATGTGACCATTTGCAGATAGTAAAGGAAAATAAGAAGTTCTATATGACTTCTTATGTGGTATATCTACTTGTAGCAAGGGCCATCGACTATCTCAAGTTGTACAAGAAGGGCAGTATGTAGGATCCTAATGCATGGCCATATATAGTCTATCCTCAGCTAGTGAAGAAGAAGCTCTCACCACAAAGCAAGGAGTACAGAATTGTGAATGATTCCTTCATCTTTTCCATCATTCAATTCATCAAAGGGGATTATGAAAAGAGATTTTCTGATGAGCCCAAGACATAGATCATAGCTCTCCATGCATATTTCATCTAGTTTTGGACATTCACATACATTCGGGTTGGTGGAGCATCCATCAATCCAAAGAAACTCCCAAGGTACCCAAGTGACATGTTGGTTTTAATGAAAATTTCTTGGTAGATTGAGCCAGCTTATGAGAGGATCAAAAAATAATGGAGGCCTTGTTGGGATTGGCCTTTTGTAATAGGTGCATACCAAGTAAAGAGAAAGTAGGATATCCTAACTTTTGAGTGGGAATAGGAGAATTATCCTCTTGAAGAATATAACTCTCCTCGGCCATTCTTCGACAATGTTGGTAAAGTAGTAAACCTGGTAGGAAAAGAATTCTACCACAAGGACGCCATTGAAGATAATTGGATGAATGCCACAAATGACTACGATGTTCATATCAGAGACTATTGTAGAATGACTTTGTATTTAGCGAAAAAGGCTCTCCATTTGACCATCCTTAATGAGATAAGGCTATAGGACTCACATGAGCTACTGAATCCCCTATTCAATATAGATAAAGTTGGCGAGAGGCCCATCCTGAATGTAGAAATTGATAGAGAGGAAGGAGATGATATTAATCATCAAGTGAGACATGTCATCAGAATGACAAAGAGTTTAATCAAGAAACCCTTTCCACTTGATCCAATTTTGGATATAGTGATATTCCATGCACATGCTCACCCAGAAAGGGTAAAGGGGAAAAAGTCACAGTTCCTATCTTTGTGCTCCAGTCTCCTATCAAGCCAAAAATAGTCTACCAGCCTGATTGTCCAATGGGATACTACCATCCTTCAGAGAAGAAGGAAAAGACAAAGAGAACCTCTCCTTAGAGGATTCAGGCAGAGCATGTTGAAGAACAAGCCCCTTCGCAGCAACAGGAATCTACTCCATAGGAGCCCCAAGACTCAAGAATTTCTCATATCTAGGTTGATTTTCCATTGCCTCCTATTTTGTTAAGTCAACAAGAAGAGGGAGAAATTCTAGAGACATCCATTCATTTGGTGCATGAAGAGCCCGTTTCTCCTATGGTTCCACAAAAGCAAAAGAGGATCAAGGTTAGAATAAACAAGAGGCAAAGAGTTCATAAAAGATTAGTGCCTAATCCCTCTATTCCTAAAACCATTCTCGAGGAAGAATCAGATGAAGGGGAAATAGAGTCAGATGAAGAGGAGGAGCAAGTGCCCCTACAAAGGAGAACTCGGCTGGCCAAAGCTACAGAATTGGAAAGAAGGAAGAGTCTCACAAATACCCCACCACCCACCCAATTTGAGATGGTAGAACTCTCTTCTTTGAAAGATGAAGTACAACGATGGGTGAATGAGAAAAGGGAGCTAGGTGATGATGTTCTCTCCATCACAAATTTTTATTTCATCCCAGTGGGTACAGAATTGGTTGGAGATAAGATTAAAGATACTCCTATAGGTGAACTTCAATAGAAAGATTGGAGGCAGATGCCACCTAAGATACCAAGTCCTCATCCAACTCCCTCATCTTCACCTTAGGTTATGATGGTAGATAAGGTTTTAGTAACACCTCCACCTCTGAGTTTAGAAGAACATGTTCAAAAGGAATTTTCATTACAAGGAGAAGTAGAACGAAGGGTTATTGATGAGCCATCAAAAGAGGCACAGGTAGTAGAATGTATACAAGAACCTTCTCAGAAAGTTGAGGATCAAACTACAGGATCTACAAAAACTGAGACTATAGAAGAAGAACCCTCACAATAGGAGACTCCAAGCAAGAGTGATAGAGGGAATGATGTAGTTGAACACATCCCTTCATCATATAGAGCCAAGGTTATAGAAAGACATATCCCAAGATGGTTTCACAAAGAGATAATGAGGAGTTCCAAGCATCAATTTCATGCTTCAGGGGATGATATTTGTGACATTGCAAAGATTTTGAAAAAGCCCGACTCTCCATTACATGATGCAATGCCATTTGCATTCATTACTACTATCGGAACTAGGACTTATTTGCACAAGTGGCTCACCCTCCAAAAGGTATAGATGAAGAAGTTGTTAGTCTTCAGGACTATGAAGTAAAAGATATCATGTTAGGAAAGCCTACATGGAATAATTTCCAACAAATGATGACTATGGGAGTCAAGGAGGTTCTCAGCCATATGGAATAGGATGAGGTTGAAATTAGAACACTTCGAAGGCAAGTTGAGATCTTAAAGGGATATTTAGCTGAAGTTATTGGTACTCTTGATTCTGAACACCCTAAGGAAACTTTGAATACCATTCTTAGAGAAGGGGAAGGTGTATGACTCAGTCCACTTTTGAGAGCTTGCCAGGATTGGTGAGACAACCTTGAGGATAGGGGTGTTACTATAATCATAGGAAGTCTAAAGCTGTTGCATACTACACAAGAAAATGTTGACAAGATCGTGGCAATTTTGAGGTAGGACTTCAGTATTATGGATGAGGTACAGGTATGGAGCAAGAATTTACAAACTCTATAGGCCATAAAAGGGAAAAGGTATTGCATTCTGATTGATGTATATAGCGGAGAAGAGTTAGACATGATAGATGATTAGATAGAAAATATTGCAGATAGAAATAAAGTGATTGAAACATTGCATGATGAGATAAATACGCTCAAGGACCAAGCCCAAGAGCAAATTTTGAAAGTAGAAAAGTTGTACATTGATGCATGCTTGGACATTTTTGAAGATGAAGAATGAGAGAAGCTTTTACCAGATGAGGTAGTTGTGGAAAATTTTAGAAAGACTTTAGAGGAAGCATCCAGTGATGAAGACATTAGACAAGCCTTCAGGATAGAGCAAGAACTGTTAGAGTAGGACACCAAACTCAGAGATTTTGTAGAAACTTGAATTGAGGTGGAAAACTACTGACAGAAGATCAAAGACAAGTAAAATACTTTGGATCTTCTAGATGCTACTAAGATTACTGAGATTATAGAGAAATTCAAGGGAAAACATCCAAACATATCTTTAGGATAAAGATGAGGAAAACCTAGATGCCAGAATTTCAATTTTGACACTTAGTATAATTTTGAGATTTTTGACCTAGTCGAGGTCTGTAGGTCCATAGCTCCACAACTCTGCAGCTCCATAATTCAGAGGTGCACCGACAATTGACTGCGAGTTCCAAAAATAGCACTTTTCATGCATCAAAAATGCATTCTGACGATAGTTTAACTCTGACACATGCCTAGTGAAGGGGCAACTTCTATTTTTGGTGTCTCCATGCACTTCTACTTCGACTAATGGATTCCTCCTACCTTTTCTCTCATGCTTTCATTGTTTTTGACATGTAAAGGGCTCATGCATCCAATTAATGAATAAAATATGGATGGAGTCCCTCTAAGCACCAATTAGATTATCAGTTTGTATATATTTAGTTTTTTTTAATGTTTTAAAAGCATTTTATTGCATCAAGATATCTCTCACTCTCAACGCAAATTGAGGAGAGGATTTCTTATAAATACCCCATTGTAAAATGTAACAAGGGCCGCTATTATTTTGCAATAAAGTTATGCCTTTGGTGCTAGCATTCAGAGTGTTGCTATTTTTGCTTGAATGTGTCATTGTTTTGTGGATTTTATTCATGAGATTATGATTAAGCCAAAGGTTTATTGTGTTGTTTCTGGTTGTGCGATCTTTTAGTTCTAGTGTTTGCTACAGATATATGAATTCCATTGACGTAACAAGCTTGAGAAGAGATCACCTGATTTGTGTCTACATAGCTTTTTGTCTTGCATGAGCACACTTTTCCTGGCCTTGAAATTTGATGAAGAGTGAAACATCATTCAATTTTTTAAAGATTCTCATCAACGATTGCATCAGTGGATTCTAGGAAGTGCTACTCCTATTTTCGTTAGCTTCTTACCAATTTCTTCGAAGGTTTAACTCGCAACATGTTGTGTTCTGTAGCTTATGTCTATTTAGGAATTTCAATTTCAAGTTATTTGATTTCATCTTATTTGCTTTCAATTTTTTTATTTTCTTTGTTAACCCCCTATTAGAATAGGACCTCATAGTAGTTGCATTGTTAGAATTGCATTCATTGAAAAAAATAGAAAATACAAAAAATATTGTTCTTTTGGTGTGATATTTTGAGACAGTAAATAGATTTTACTTCAATTCCAAGATAAAAGAGTTTTTAGAACTAGAAAAGGCCTCCTCATGAACACTCACATTTATCTTCTACTGAGTGGATTTTGGTATGTCGCAAGACAAACACTGAACCTTGGAGTGGATCCTTGAAAAGATTTTCTTTTCAAGAGAGGAATTACACTATGGATTCCTGCCGTTGACCTCATGCAAAATGAATGCCCAATAGTTCTATTGGTTCAATCAAGATAAAAGATCTTTCCTCAGAGTGTTTGGGTAAGGTATCAATCACCCCATCCATGGGTGCCATAGTTTGGTTTTCACTTTAGGATGCATCACTTCTATTTGTTTCTATTTTTTTTCTTGAGATTAGCTACAACTTGGTAGTGATCATTAAGGCCATGAATTGCTTGACCTACTCTAGTGTGACTGAGGTGATTGATATCAAACCCAACTATATTTATCTCTTCTATTATTTTTTGACAAGATGGTTCAACTATGTTAAGGTAGACAAAAACATGATGGTTAGTGTCAAAATGAGGAATGTGGTGAGGCTCAATGGTATCCTAGCTAATAAGCTTGGTATGGACTAGGGAGAGTGGTTCATAATATGGAAAGGGTTTAGTGGGGTTTAAAGACATGATTTCATTGGATGGCTCATACACTATATCCATTAGATCTATGAAATGAGCTTCTTCTAGAGTATCAAGAAAAGTAGAGCTTGTGAGAGGCTTGTAGTAGTCATCTTCAACTTATATTGGAAAGAAGTTAGGAAGTAGGGTTTGAAACTGTAAACCTTCAACATGTTCATCATCTTCTAAGCTATTCTATTGTACACTAACTCTCAGTGAAGTGGGTCTTGGAAAAGGGGTTGTTCCTTGTGTACTTAAATTGTTAGACATTAGTATGTGAACAACATCACATTCTTTGTTGTGGAGAGACTCCTTGGATAATGATTTAAATTCCCATTTAGTGGAATTGTCAACATCTTCATTATGGGTGGGATGTGAACCTAAGAGCGATAGATTTACATTTATGATGTCATTTGTTGTCTGGCTATTACCATCCCTTTGTTTAGGTACCCACACCAAGATGGAAGAGGAGGAATCACTATGCTTAAGATGAGGCCTAAAAGAGATTTGTGTCTTGTCTTATTCACCCTAATCTACCCCTATTTTGGACCTATTGGAATTGAATTGTGCTATTAGAGGTTCAATGATGCCTTTCCCTTTCCCTAAGGGAGCATCTCCTACATATCCCATTTTTTTCATGAGATCAAAACCTTTTCCATGTAGGTGGGGGTAGATGTCAATGTTTCATTGATTGATTTCTTCTACTGAACTTGGAGGTGCTCCACTTCCTTTGATAAAATGTGTGTGACAAGGCTTAGTGGTGGATGATGGTTTCCCATGGGACTTTGGAGGAAGTGGGGGATCAAATAAGGAGATTGAGTACTCACCACCCCTTTGCATTGCAATTTACACTTTCTATCAAATTCTTTCATCAATCTATCCATTTCTTCATAGTGTGACTATTTAGGGTCTTTAGATGATGATGGTGAAGGAAGGGAAGAACCTGAACAAACAAATTTCTCTTTACCCTTAGTTAATGTTGGTGAGTGGTTTTCATTTCAACTGGTAAAGCATGAAAAATTTGTAGATGTAGACTGGCTAATGATATTTGTCGGTGTGCTAGTTTCTTCCCTTTTATGAGGGACAAGGGAATTACATTAGTAGGTAAAATGTTGATCTCTGAGTATGGTCACCTCTTGACCCATGCAATAAAATTTAAGACACTGATGGTAAGTAAAGGGAATGACCTACATGTCATGAATCCATGATCTTCCCAACAGGATGTTATAAGTTAATTGTAGGTCTAAGACCTAATAAATAGTTTCTTTCACAACTAGTCCTACTTTGATTGTCAGGATAATCATGCCTTTGGAGGATCTCTCCTCATCATTTTAGGCTTTGATGGTGATTTTCTTTCTTGGATCAACAACGTCCTTTGAATACCTTAGGGGTTTTACTAAATTCAGTTTGTAAATATTGAGACCTGCCCCACCATCAACCAATGCTCTTTTAACTTTATTTCTATGGATAAAGACTTCAATATGCAAAGGAGAGTTTTGTGGCTAAAGGATAGACATGTCATCTTGGGCTGAAAAAGATACATAGTGAGGGGCAACTAGATTGTTGACCATGTTTTAAAATCTACTCACATCTAGGTTATTTGGCACTAAGGCTTTGGTGAGTATTTCTTTATGTTCCAAGGAGATCTATAATAGTTCAAAAATGGAGATATGGGCTGGAGTCTTAAGTAATTGGTTGACTAGGTTGTACTTAGGCAATGGGGAACTTATAATTGCATGATCATAATTCATCATAGGTCATTTTAGTACAACTTTAGAGGCCTAGTCTCAGGTGATAATATTCGATGACTATTTCATATTTTTGTCCTTAACTATGATAACATTCATGACATCATCAAAACTAGAGATCATGTTAATGGTGTTGTCATAATGATGCATGTAATTAACCTTAGTTTGATTAGCTTCGGAGGATTCCCCCTTTCATGGCTCATGAAAGATTTCTTGAAAGCTATATGGTCTTCATTATTGGTAAGATTTTGATGGTTCCATCATTGATTAATTTTTATATTGCCCCCTTAAGGGAAAAATAATTGTTTAATAGGTGCCCCTTGTTTCGATGGTAGGCACTTGACATTCCACCACTTCGGCTTGACATGGGGTTCATAAGGTTTGGCCTCAGGAAGTATAACGAGTTCATCAACCAAGAGGGTTTGCAAGGCACTTCCATAAGACACCCTGATAGGAGTGTACTCCTTGGGTATATTAGAAGATTGATATCTACGAGGAGGAGGAGCTTGATTGTAAGTGACTTGTTGATTAGATGTTAAGGGTGTTGCCATGTTATGTTGATAGAATGGATGGGCATTGTCTTGCTGAGTTGTGTTTGAGTTGGTGTTGTTAAAAATGGGATGTGACTGACTTAGATTGGTTTGAGGTTTGACATGGTTAGCTTTGGCCATCCCATCATTAGGGTGTTCTTGTTGTTGTTTCTCTACCATGAATTTTGTTTATCAAGTGCCTAATTAGAGGAATTATGAGTTTGTGTGCAGTTGTTTGAAAAGCCCTTACAATATTTTGATAGTTCGATGATGTCATTATTTAGTAAAGTCTCTTCTACCTTAGCAACATTCTCTAAGGTAGTTTTGAAATCTTTAGGCTCTTAGAGTTGGAGAGAGTAATTCATTAGTTTGGAGAGACTATTAATGAAGATTTCAGTCTTCTCTTTGTCTGGTATGTCTCTATGATACTTTGCAAATGTGTGTCTCCACCATTGTAGGAAGGTCTTAAATGACTCACCAGGGAGTTGTTTTGTGTTGCATGAGTCGATCATTGTGATGTCCCTTTTGATATTGTAGAAATATTAGGAGATGAACATGGAAGTCAACTAGTCAAAGGTCTTGATATTGGAGGGTAGCTCGGAGAATCACTCCATGGCTTACCCTCCAAGGCTCCTAGGAAATAGATGCATAAGGTATATCATTTCATGGACAAATTCCATACTTAGGGTATAGAATTGTTTGAGGTGATCTTATGGATCTAATATACCAAAACATTTATCATATTTTGGTATTTGTACATTTTATGAGAAGGGTGTGAAGGTAATGTTCTTATTGAAAGGGAGAGGACACACCTTTTCAAGGCTAAATTCTATGGGTTGTGTTTTTCTTGTTTTTATTCTTTCAATTTCCATTTGTAGGTCTTGTAATTTTTGTGTGACAACATCTAGGGGTGACTCTTCTTCATCTCATTTCAATTTGGTGACATCAAAATAAAATGGTAATTTTGCACCTTGTTGTGCTAATGCTAGTATATAATGTTCCTTATGTTTCTTGAGTATCTTTTCCATGATGTTGACAAGTTTAGGATTTTGTTAAAAAAATTCAATTTTAGTTTCAATACTCATGTCATCCCATATGTTAGATGAACCCATTGTGGCTAAGGATTCCAAATTTTGATTGAACAAGGGTGACTTGTGAATAACTGCATTCTGTGAGCAATCTGTTGCTTTAGTAGGTTTAAGAAGATTGAGAGGTTTTGTGCATTTGATGGTTCTACTAGCTATTCTAGCACTCACTCGTATAGGTGATCATTTTGGTTTTTTAGCTATATTATTTTTATGTGGTGGCATGAAATGTGAGTTGGATTCCCTTAATTCTTAGGCATTTTCAAAATATGAGGGTTTTCGTTGACCACAATTCATCTGTAGTAAAAATCTAGGTTCAACAAGGTGTTTACCAATGTTGATAAGATGAGTTTTACTTTCATGAAGTCAGCTAAATGATAGATGTGTGTCTTCGAACATTTTAGGCTTGATGTGTGAAATGAAGCAATGAAAAGAGTTAGGTTGATAATGATGTTTGTAGCTCTACTTGTTTCAAAAAGATGTTTTCGGTCAATTATGGAATCTCTTAGAATTTTGAAATACCAATGAGGAAAAGGGTATCCAAATTTGTCATTTGTTCACAATTATCATGCATGTAGATGGCCTCTATTTTATGTTTTTTCTTAGATGCATCACAGTTGCTGATTAAATGCACTGTTTAATAGAACATATGAACTTTTAAAATGCTCATATGCACTATTTTAATTGTCATATGTGCTATTTAATGATTCAAATGTGTTGTTTGGCTTGGAAAATGTTTGACTTGGCAAATGCACTATGCAAAGGCTCAAATGCATTGTTTTATAGGAATATGCATTCTAACAGAGATCAAAAGTGTCATAGGAATATTCAAAAGCACTATTATATGTAGTATATGTGCTACTTCAGGGTTGTTTAGCAATGTTCCTATTTTGGACTTGGTTTCTTAATGTCAGTTTGAAGTTGCATCTTTTAGAAGGACAATGATCTGCACTAGTGTTTCTTATTAAATTTTTAAGATACATCCAAGCATAATAATAGTATAAATCAAATTAAAACATAAAACTACACACACCTATAAAGTGAAAGGAAAGAGCTTCCTAACAAGGTCACCCAAAGCCATTGACTAGTGGGTTTTAGTGTTTAACCAACTATGTTTAGATTTAGCTCTCTTGTGATAGAGAGCTTCCCACCAATGCTAAGGAGGTTTGGCACAATCCCTTATAGGACTACTAGAGGAAGGCTATTTTCTCAAAATGGTTGGCTTGCATTCAATTAGGAATACAAGATTGGGAGGAAATCCTTCTCATCGACCCTGCTAAGGAAACTCAAGAGGTAGCCTTTCTATGGCTAGATAAATCTACCTAGTGGAATGTAGGAAATGAGAATCACAAATTGGTTTGGAAATTTGATCACTCAAGAAGAGTGAGAGTATATCCCTACTTTTTTGGCCTCCCAAACACAACAAACAAAAAGTTTTAATCACTTTCCCTTATACTACTGAAGACAGATGGGCTCCTTGTTAAGCTATATGTGGATTCTTTCCTTGTTCAATTGTGACCAATCTTTACAGAAGGTTGGGCATTCTAATCAACTCGAAGGAGTTGAGAGAATAGGCCTACTTCTATTTTAGATCAGCGAGATCGAATGCTTCTATTGAGCTATGTTTGGAACTTTGAAATGCCACACTTTATATTAACAAGAGATGAGATCCACTTACCTAATTTGGAGCTAGCAAAGCCTAGGCAAATTTAGGAGGGTCTTCATTCCTATTGCACACTGTCTGCAATCTAAGAGCTTTTGTTAACTCAGAAGGGACCTATAAGAAAATGATATTTAGATTTGGAAGTTAGATTTAGGAAACTATAATTTTTACTAGATGCATTACATGAATACTCATATGTGTTATAGGAAGCTTTGTATGCATTGTTTAATCTATTAAATGCTCTATAATAAAAGAAAATGCACTGTAAAATAGTTTATATGTGCTTCAAAAATTATCAGATGCATTACATAACTCTTTATAAGCACTACAAAAAGATTTAAATGTCTTACAAAACTATTTAAAAGTTCTTTAGAAAGATTAAATGCATTAAAATAGAGTTCAAGAGCATTAGAATATACTTTGGAAGCATTAAAATAGAGCTCAAAAGCATTAGAAGATTCATATCCGGCCCTTGTGTGTTTGGGGAAGACTTTGGGACTTTACTCTCATTGATATGAATCCTCCAAAATGTTGCAAAACCTATAATTGATTAGATCTACATAAGGAAATAGCAAGAAATATAGATCTATACTAAAAATAAAAGATTAGACTAAAAGATATGAAAATAGAGAGGCTTTGAGGTCAAGCCCCATGGTGGGCGCCAATTTGTACATGGTATAAATGTGTATTCATGAAACTTTAATGTAGAATATAGATAAAATGACAAAAAACTAGACTAAACCCAAGAAATCATTATCAAAATGTAAATTTTATGAATTTCTCATGTTTCCCTAACTACAACTGCTAAGAAAGCTCTCAGACTAGCATCTTAGTGATAGTTTTAGAACAAGAGTATGCTTAGAATGTAGATCTACAGAATGAATGCAACAGGGGAAAAAGGAAATATTATTATCAGTAAAATATGCTACTACATTCAGTACATGTAAATAGACCCAAAGACATGCCCTATGGGCTTACAATGGTTAGATCCTGGAGAAAATCCTCCTTCACAGTACCTTGTTTCAAACTCCACAAAGAACTGCCTTTACAATGCCAGAAATGTTTTTAAATAAACCCTAATTAGGTTTAGGGTTAGGAATACATTCTAGAATATGCCATTTGGCATCCACTGCCAAAATAGAAGGTTCTAGAATCATGTTAAAAGTCGATGTAAAATTAGAAGATTCTAGAAATGGTAGTCCAACTTTTAATTCAAGATTCTGATTGATCAACTATTTACATTTTTGAAAAGCTTTTGAAGTGCTCTATTGCCCTATGGAGGAGCTTCACTCATCCCTTATATTTTGGGCCCATACGAGGTCATTTAATGCCTCAAATCTAACTCAGAAGCACTCTTAGGAGGTCTCCAAACAACTTAAAATTGCAATAACTTTCAAACCGTAAAGCTTTTTGACCTTACTCTTTTTTTTGGAGTGTTTTAAATTACAAATATAATCATCCATCCAACTTACACCCTCTATATCATCATAATTATGGCTCAATTACAAAATAACCCATTTTCTACATTGACACGTATCCAAGGTGCTCAAAAACTCTAACCCAGAAAATCAATAGTGGAACTATGAGAGTTGGAACCTTTATTTGACCCAAATGGGTATCCAAAAATGAAAACATTAGAAACTAACACTAAGCATTTTTTTTTTTTTTGGGTGATGCAGGATTGCCTTTACACTACTGGATGCTCCTGCATCAACTAAAAATGAAATATTAGACTTAAAGATTTAAAAATAGAGAGGCTTTGAGTTCAAGCCCCATGGTGGGCACCAATTTGTACATGGTATAAATGTGTATTCATGAAACTTTAATGTAGAATGCAAATAGACTGACAACAAACTAGACTAAACCCAAGGAATCATTATCAAAATGTAAATTCTATGAACATCTCATGTTTCCCTAACTACAACTACTAAGAAAGCTTTCATACTAGCATCTCGGTGATAGTTCTAGAACCAGAGTATGCTAAGAATGTAGATCTACAAGAATGCATGCAAGATCTATGACTATAATGTAGATTATATGAGGATAACAACTCTTAGAATGCTATGACAATGGACATACAAGGAGCTAACATGTAATAAATGATGCTAAATGAAATAAAAACAATGCTAAAATGAGATGAATTTTCTAGAATGATAATGCTAAAGTGCCAACTCAGAGTGTACCTATAGTGTAGATGCCTAAAACTTGGGTGCTTTGGCTCTTGGATTTCCTTCATATTTATAGGATTTCAGAAGAGGTTGGTGTAAGAATCAAGATTTTCACCTTTAACTGATGGATGAAAGTGAAATTGAAAATATTTCATAAGAGACCAAGAGGAAGAGTCAAACAAACTTGGTCTTGAGGATAAATGGAGATATTTCTAATTTTTTTAAATGAAAAAGCGAGATTTTCATTTTTGTGATGATAAATGACTTTATTGTTTTAATAAATGTCTTATTTATTCTCAACACTTTGTCTTTTTCTTCCTCCTTTTTTTAATTTCATTTTATGAATTTGAATTTTTTTCTCCTCTTTTAAAGTTGATTTAGGTCTTGTCAATTTGATAGATAATTAAAGACTTGACGTGATTTTTGATTTGAAAGCCTATTGTATTTCTTCTAATTTTCTCCTTAATTTGCATTGATTGATTGGAATTGTGTAATTCAGGTCTTTGCCAATTTTTGGGTGTCTACAATCTCATATCTTTTTCATTTCTAAGAATACAATTTGCATATTTTTAGAGAAAAACCCTTGCCTCCTCTTGTCTTTTTCTTCTTTATGATAGTTTTTTACATGTAGGTATTCTTTTGGGCTTTATGGATTTCAGAGCAAAACCCTTGCCTCCTCTTGTCTTTTTCTTCTCTGTGATATTTTTTTACATCCAAATATTCTTTGGGCTTTGTGGATTTGTATTTCTCAAATCCTTCATGGTATTAAAGCTAGATCTGCTATAGCTTGTTCGGTATTTGGAGGAAAAGGAGAACGAGGGTTTGACAGAATAGATATGGAGCTTCTCAAGTAGTTTTTGTGAAAATAGGGATCTCTAATTTTTGGAGCACTCTAAAGAAAAATAGACATAATAGTTGAATTTAGAAGGCATCAAAACCCCCATTTTCATATAAAGTTCATCCATTTTGGATAGTGTTGATCTAGGAGGCAAAATGTTTTTTCCCAACAAGGTCGTATGACCTACATGCATTATGATGGGATTTAAAAAAAATTAAAAAATTTAAAATAGGTTGCAAGTCATTTTCTAGGTCGTAGACCCCTTTACTGACCCCGCATAGGGTTTTTGGGTTGCTGTAGGCCTTTTCTGGTGCTGCATACTATTTGCCAACACTCTACAGGGTTTTTCAGCACCATTATTCTAGCACCCACCAACTTTCTTTCTATGACCGCTACTTCACTCTCATCGGTCACTGTTAATTTTTTCTAGCTACCATGAATCTTCCTCTAGTTTATTGCTCCTCTAAACCACCCAACACTGTTGCTAATGGCTCTTCTCATCCATTGCTCTAGCACCACTCAGCCAAGTTGTATTTTATTTAGATTTTGTTTATTTATCTATTTTAAAAAAGTAAATTCTTTTTAAAGTGCTTCTGGGGGCGTTGTTCATTTTTTTGTGATATCTTAAGCATACAAGGATTTTTTTGATCTAAAAGAAGTGCCAGATAGATGGTTTCAAGATAGAGATGTTGGGGCAGGTATTTTTGGGAGTTTTTCCTAGTTTGGTACTTGTTATTGTGCTTGAAGTCTTTTGATGACTTCTAACTTTTGGGGGGCATAACTTCTTTGTTAAGCTCCATTTTTTGACCCAAAAAAGTCTTGGAAAGCTCTTCTTGGTCACTTTCTAGATTCTCTATCATTTCACTAGTTTTTTGTACTAGGTATTTGTGATTCATTTCTGAATCATTTTTCTGTTCTGTCATTTACACATTCATTCTAGCAGCTGGGGTTCAATTTTTTGCATTTTGTGGGGTGTTTTGTCATATTGGTTTTGTTATTTACTTATGTAAACTAGAAATACATTAGAAAACAATTCAACACCTTTTAAATTAATGGCTAAGACCTCTTCTTGTTTAGAACTTTTGACCCCTCATTATTATCACACTTGGAAGACCTTAATGACTCAACCTGTTTGGTCAAAAGGGTTGTGGTCTTTTTTAGATGCTGTGCAATCAATTTCTCAGAGGCCTTATGAGGTCATGAAGCATAATAAAAAGATGGATGAGGAAATAGGATTTATTTCTTAATAGGTATCATACAATCTACAGTTTTATTTGGACGGGTGTAATACTCCTCTAGCTATATGGACTAAGATTCATGGCTTGTTTGGTACTATGAATGAGTTCAGAGCACATCAGATTGAGGCAAAAATTACCTCTCTTGTACTAGATTCCTTTCCTTCCATTTAGAACTTCTTGATGAAGTTCAATTAATAGAGATCTTTATTGCAGGGTTATGGAAAGGCAAAGATTGATACTGAGTGCATTTATCTTATTCTTTCTAAGCTTTGTGGAAACTTTTAGATTTTTGCTTCTACCTTTTGTTTCACCAAAGATGCTTTGGGTAATATATTTTCCATGCCATCCTTTGAGGCATTTTGTGATTGTTTGAATCAAGAGGAAGCTAAGCTCTCTCAGTTGGATTCTCTCACAAACTCACATACTTATGCATTGGTTGCTCAACCGTCTTCAGGGATGAATGAGAAGAAACAAAAATCTCATTCTACATAGTCTCAAATTGATTCTAGTACTCATAGTTCATCAGGGCCACCTCCTCCTAAGGGGGGTAAACCAAAGCCAAAAGACCAAAGTGTGCTTATTGTAATAAGCCTAATCATGATGAATCACATTGCTATGAGAAGAAGTTAGATGGCTATGCCAAACAGGTTTTAGATTTGATAGTTCTCCTTCACAAGAGAAACATAGATATTCCTTCTACTTTCATAGATCTTCTTTATCATCATCATTTTATTTAGATGGTAATGATATAGGAAAGGATCATACACTATGTGCAAATACTATTCCTCATTCTTCTAGATGGTTACTAGATTCAAGTGATTCAAACCATACGACATCTTCTCAAGATTTATTCTCTTCTTTTGAGGCTTCTCATACTCCACATATTTTGATGCAAAACAAAACTATTATGACTGTATGTGGGAAAGGTTCTATTGACATTGATGATGGCACATTTCATGATGTACTTTGTGCTCCATCTTTTTCCTCTAACCTTCTCTCTATATATCAGATTACACATTGTGGGACAAGAAAGATAGTTGAGTTTGCATAGGATTTAGTGCACATCATAGATAGTGAGACATGCAATATTATTGCTACAGAGGTTGTTGATCATGCTTCCTACCTATATTCCTTATTCACATTTTTGGTTCACCATCTCCACTATCAGAGACTCACTCTCTTTTTTCACGAAAGTCTACTGAGGTGAAGTTAGGTCACTTGAACTTATGTGTTTTTTTTGAGACCAATGTTATGATTTCTGCACCTCCACCTCTTATTCAAATTCCATCTCTTGCACATGATTACTCTTCATAATTGCCTGCCATTGGAGCTCTAGTAATCAAGCCACCTATTGTAGTTGTTGAGGATATATTAGAGGACACACATTACCTCTCAGATGGTAGATTCAACATACTTGTGATCCCATCTCCATTTGAGATTCCATTACAAGATTCTCATGCTTTCTCCTTTGAGCATTAGCTAGAACTTCTAGCTGCAACTTATATACATGAGTTTTATTATCCTTGTCCACTACCTTTGTTTCCTTTAGATTGGATCCACATTGGTATGTACATTGACACAAGAGTTTTTCCATTTATGGGGGCTATGGAGTCTCAGTCTTCTATCATGGAGGCTTTCATTGTACATATGGCCTTGAGAGATTCTCTCAAAATGTTTCATTTGTGCATTATTTTTCTATCTCTTTTTGGAGTAGAGATTTTCCCATTGGGTTTTCTTTATTTCTTTGTTTCATAGAGATTTTGTTGTGATTGGGTACCTCATCAGGCCTTGTCACTATGACCCAAGTTTTCTTTAAGCATCACATTGTAGTTTCCTTGCTCTTTCTGTATTGTTTGTAGCTGCATTGTTGTTCATCTTAAGGGAGGGTGTTAGAGTGAAGTGTTAATTTAATTTAATTTATTAAATTCACTTTACTCCCTTCTTAAGATTTCACTTTATACATCTTTAAATTCTCATTAATTAATTAATTAGTAATTATTAAATAACATTTACCTTTTAGGTCACCCTTTTACCTTTTAGGTAAACCTTTTCAGATTTCAATCTCCTTCTATAAGGATAGATTATTTGTAATCATATCATATCTTTTTCATTTCTGAGAATACAATTTGCATATTTTTAGAGAAAAACCCTTACCTCCTCTTGTCTTTTTCTTCTCTTGATAGGTTTTTACATGCATGTATTCTTCTGGCTTTGTGGATTTGTATTGCTCAAATCCTTCATATTTTTATGCATTTTATTCTTGTCTTGTTGTTTCACTGGTGGCATTTCTCACATGGGAAGGTTAGTTTCTCACATGAGAATGTATTATCTCGCATGGACATACATTCTCCCTTGTGTAGGCATGTACTTCCTCATTCAAAGTGATGTGAATCCCCACATGAAGGGATGTGAATCCTTGCATGAAGATGCAAATCCTTGTTTGAAAAATTGAAAATCCTTATGTGAGACTCTAGATCAATGTTTCCTCATGCAAGAAATACTGGACATTTTGGCTTGGCCGAGGAAAGGTTGGAAGTTGGTTTTGGAGATCTTGTTGGATTACACACCTTCGTAGTTATAAATTTTTTTTATATGAGGTATAAAATATATCATTTACGTTGATGTATATTTAATTCCTTAAGATATATTTTAATATATGTGATGATTCATTTGAGATAGGTTCCAGACTTCTTTGAGTTAAGATAAATATTCTAGAAAATTTCAGGGCTTCAAAAATTTACACAACCAAATTTTAGGAGTCAACATTTGTCTTTCAACATGCCACCCAATAGATGAGTGGTTGTATCTTTGAGTCTTGTCTTGTGCATGGCCTTTGTATGTCTCTACTTTTAATACTTGATTATGTTATGGTTAGTTGGAAATGGACTTCTATGTTTAACCACGATAAGAACTTGTTCTTTGGTCTTGAAAAGAACATCTCTCCTTGGTATATTCTCATGATGCACATGATCTTTGGTTCATAAGTTATGGTTTTGTGCTTGGGGATCTTTGGAAGTGTTTGTTAGACTTTCACTAGTGTAGGTGAAAATGTGACTTTAGCCAAGTTCCCTATTCTTATCACTTTGTTTAGATGTTTCATTCTTGCACTTGGTTGCTATATGTGGTTGTTAAGTAACTTATCTTAAGTAAAAATATAATTCAATGCATGTCTTGTACTTTTGTTCCATGGATCTCCAGGAAAGGCATTATATCTAAGGTGATGCTTTAATAAGAAGTTTCCTGAAGTTTCAAGGAAAGAAGAAGAAAGACAAAATGATGAACAAATTTAATGAATGTGATCAAACCGTAAGATCTACAGTTATGTTTAAGTGGAAAAATATTAAACCTCTCTATTTAAGGAAGCATATGAGATGCTTTACAATATTAGCTAGCTGAAAAATTTGAGAAGAACAACATTTGCTAAGGAAAGTGAGAATTTGGTGAAAGTGAGATTGCTTGAAGTTTTGCCAAGAAGATTACAGATGGAGAATGTGATGAAGAATAGTCAATGAATCAATAATTGACCAATGGAGATCTAAACATGCAAAGTAAGTTTTAATTTATAAGATCAACCTTGTTATTACTTCTAACCATCATGACACTAAAATCCTTTAATCAAGGTTGAACTAATAGTCATATTGTAAATCCTTTAATCAAGGTGACATTATGATGGAATGTTTTAAAGACCTCTAACAAGACCACTCCTATTAGGGTGATTAAATCCTTTAATAGGGTCACACCTACTAGTTTGTTTTGTAACCTTTAATATGGTTGTCTCTTAAACAAACTCACTTTAGAAGAGTGAGAAGTGGTAGCATATTACTTGGTGGTTTTCCAAAATTGAGTTTCCACATTAAATCCTGATGTCATACTTGTGTGAATGTTATTTTCATGTTTCATGCTATTTATTGTTATATGTTTTTGCAATTCGACTAACACTAAAAGAAAGAACAAAGTGTTGATATGAATAATTTGAGTTACTAATGAATTTCTATATGGGCCAAGTTGATTTATGAGTGCGATAAGTTTATTGAAGTTGTTAAAAGTTGAATTGGTACATTTGGACCTAAGGATAACTGATTCACTCCCCCGTAGTTATTCTAATTAGAGTAACACATTAAAAATATCTGGTCTTAGGGTTCAGAGAGTTTTGCCCTCTTTCATGCCCCCATGAATTTTAACTAGGGCCTCATTACCTTCAAAGAATTGATTGATGCTTAGGTGAGAAAAATATTTGCAAATAATTCACAATAATAGTCATGTAATGATATATATTTTGAATTTTTTATTATTGGTTTACTATGGAAATAAAACATTAATATTGTCATTTACATTAGTTGATTTTGGTAGATTAGAAGAAATGCATGATGTAATATTGAAATTGTGTAAGTAGTAATTAATCATGAGTTATCACATTGATCAACACTAAAATCATTTACATTAAATGGTTTGCATAGATTAAAACAAGTATTTGCAATCCACTTTTAGTGGATCCAACTAGAAATAAATTGAAGGATTATCCTCTACCTGTGGTAAAGTACTTATTTCTAGTAACCAATTGTTCAATAATTCCTTAGAAACATAGAATATATCCTTCACTTTGGACTTTACAAAATTTTAGTGGGTAAATCTTATGCAAGATTGATAGACTCAAAACACATAACAATTAATATTTCTTAATAGAAGTGAACTCTTGTAAAGATGTATTAGAATAAATGTTTGAAATACTCATAATTGACTCTATTGTGATTATTTTATGTTGAAGTTGATGAAAGATCAACCCCACAGCTCACAAGAATCACTTGCATGCAAACACTTGTCACAGAAAGAGAGAAGCAAAAGCTATGGAGGTTGGAATTCCCACATCCATAGATGAGACATTCTTGATAAGAAAAAAGAGAAATTGCTATTATAAAAAATGAATGAATAAATTACAAAGAGATCAATCCTTATAAAAGAGATCAAAACTCTAATATGTAACTAACCTAGGTTGCATTATAATAATTAATAAAAGAATTAATTATTATATGTCCAAAGTTTAGCTTAAGTAAACTAGAGATAATAAGTGACTTAATAATTAAATCAATATGATTTTATTAATAAGGTTTTTTTATTACTCTAAAACCCCCTTTAAGATAAACTTAGGGAGTAGCTAGAAACCTAAAAACAACTAAGTTGAAAGTAAATTTGGGTCCTGAAAACAAGGCCTAATAAGGTACCCAAGCACAACCAAATCTCTGTAAAGAGGAGAAATAGAGAAAATCACATGGCAAAATGCCCTACTCCAAAAAGAGATGGAAAGAATGTTCTAGAAGATATGAACAAAAAGATGATTGTGAAGAACACCAGCAAAGAATGAGGTTGCAAACACTGCCAAACTGCCAACTTGAAGAACCTCCACTTCATAGAACATGACAAGTTAGAGAAGACTAAGTCTGAAGAGCTAATAAATCAGATGGAAAGTATCTTCATGGCCTCCAAAAATAGAAATGAAAGAATGCCTATATGGTAAATGATCCATGTCATTGAAATGCATAGGTATCCAGCCACTGCAATTGAATAGTACATAGGATCAAATACTAAATACATAGCTCATTCCATCAAACCAAGAAAATAATAGAACCAACATAACCCCCCTATAATACTGAGAGGTAAGACATGAACATTGAAATTGAATGCAATATCTCCTATAGAAAGAAGAACCATGAACATCGAGAGTACAAAATAAGTACAAACACTTATAATGGCATGTGCCATCGACACATCATGAGACTAATATCATGGAAGAAACACTCCCTTGACAAAGGAAGATGACGAATATGGCCAACATGAAACCCCCTAAGGAACTTTATAATATAGTGTGAGTACAACAAAACACAAAAATGTCGAAGATCCCAAAATGCAATAGAGTGGCACTTTATCTTAGAGTGTTTGCAAAAATACTACAAAAGGATGTCAACAAAGATAAAAAGAGACATAAGGCTTATATAATAGATAGTACAAACCATGAAAAATCATTTGAAACAACAAAATCAATCTTTGGACCTAAAATAACCAAGATATCTATTAGAATGTAAAAAATCAAAAACCATAATTCAATGTGTCTAGAGCAGAATTTGGAAAATAGAATGTCTCAAGATATGTCTCCCAAAGTGCAAAAAAAATCTAGAATTTGACTACATAAACCAACAACCAAACAACGTTAAAAATTTGAATAAATTACACCATCACAACAAGCTCAGAATCAACTTTTTGACACTTCTTTCAAATAAAAAAATGGAGTCGAGATGAGTAAGTTATGGCCAAAAAACCACATGTAGGTCAAAAAAGTGTAGGAAAAAAATTTACTACCTCAGGATTCACATCAAATTTCATAAAGAGTGTGCCCACCAGTACCGAAAATTGCATTAGGAAGCATGCTGGTTTTTCATACCAAAACTATCTCAATTTGTGTGCTCAAAATATTTATATGTGTGCCAAAAATTTCAAGTTTTTACCAAAATTCAAAAAATCACCACCTCAAGAAACATGCTAAGAAACTCAATTTGTGCACCAATATTTAGAAAAAACCACCTTGGGAAATGTGCCAAATGCCCAATTTTTGAACTAAAAATCTCCATTTATGTGCAAAAATCAAAAAAATTGCCACATTAGGAAATGTGCCAAAATTTCAATATCACCACCTTGGGAAACATGTCCAATCTAGAAGCAATATTATTTTGCCTCAGATTTCAACTATGTCCAAATTCATCAAATTTTATATGAAAATAAGGGTTTTTGGGTGCTTTGAGGTCAACAGTGATGTCCATTTGGGTTCAAACTACATCGAAAATTAGTGACCCCCTTGATTCAATACAAAAATCCTCTAAAAGTCACATATCTAAAAACTAATGCCAAATCTCTGAAGAAAAGAATTGGGGCATGAAGATCTAGAGCTCTGATACCATGTTGAAGTTGATGAAAGATCAAACCCACAACTCACAAGAATCACCTAAATTGCAAACACTTGTCATAGAAAGAGAGAAGCAAAAACTATGGAGGCTAGAATTCCTAGATCTATAGATGAGACATTCATGATAAGAAAAAAGAGAAATTGCTATTGTCAAAAGTGAATGAATAAATTACAATGAGATCAATTCTTATAAAAGGAGATCAAAAACCTAACAGGTAACTAACCTAGTTTGCATTATAATGATTAATAAAGGAACTAATTATTATATGCCCAAGGTTTAGCTTAAGTAAACTAGAGATAATAAGTGACTTGATAATTAAATCAATATGATTTAATTAATAAGAAAATACTTTATTACTCTAACATTTTAGCCCCTCATAAACATTTAAGATTTTAACCTACTCTAATTCTACTCCTAGAAACATAAATTAAAAGTTGATTTGATTATAATGGTTATTGAATATTTACAACATTAAGACCAATGTGTAAATCCATTAGTATTGAGTCATACATTCAATGTACAAAACAAAGATTACACTTATAATTCAAAATGCTTAAGAATTGCATCAGTACTCCACTACTCACACTATTCATCATGCTTTAATAGGTAAAGTTTTGCAATTCACATGTATTTAATTCCATCCTTGAAAGAAACCTTAACTATAGATATTTAATTCCTTCCTTGAAAGAACCCAAACTAAGTATGACACATTCATAAGGAAATTATGATAGCAAATTCTCCCATTCTTAATAGATAAATCTACTGAATTAAAAGAGAATGACATAGGAGACAATATGGGGTGAGATTTTCATTAATTCAATCAAAATTTAATTTATAATCCATTAAAATAGTAGACTCTACAAAACCACAAGAAAATTATTGTTTATTATCTCTACCCACCCTGAACAAAATCTCAAAATGTTTAGAACCCTTTATCAATCAGCTTTCAATTCCCTTTATAGAAACATGAACAAAAGAACCTATAGGTTGTTGAAACTTGTTCAAACTTGATTACATCATAGAATAAAATATACAAAAAGAATCTTTTGAAACCCTAATAGAAAAAATGTAATCCCCTCAATTACAAAAATGATCTTGCACAAAAATAGAATAAAATCCAAGTTGAGGGATGCACACATAATGTAGTAGAAATTAAAATTAATGAAACATGATGTACAGTAGGAAAGAGGTTAATCTTTTTGTAAATATGGACACACAATTATAGATCAATAGAATCAACATCAAAATGATAGTTAGATTTTGTAAAACACTTGTATCCTTTAAGAAAAATCCCAATTATTACATTAAAAAACTATATAAAATTACTTGTCCTCTTTCTACTTAAGAGTCCACCTCTTCAAATTTTCCATACTTTTCATGCCACCTATTATGCACTACAAAACATGTGGGCCAATCAAATCCTTTGACAACATTTACCTTGCATGGATATTTTTATCTAGAATAAACCTCACATCTAAAATAAGCTTCGAAAACACCATATATGTAGAAATAAGCTTATCTATTGTAGTGTATGACACATTATCAATAAGATAATCTTCTTTTTCCATCTTTTGAATCGTTAGATTGAGAATACCTTCATATTCCTTTTTCCAATAATTGAAATTCTTTAATCTAGAACCCTTATTTTTCAATGTTTTGTGTAATCTTGCTTTCTTCTTCACTCTTTTCTACAAACTCATCAATTCTCACATGTGCACTTGCTATGATTTAATGAATAGACAAGTTCAAACATTTGTATGCTTTACTTCTATAGGAGTATCCTAGGAATATGCCTTCATCACCTTTAACATCAAATTTTCCTTTTCTAGAATCTTTCAAAATATAACATTTGCTGCCAAATACTTTCAAGTAACCTACATTAGGTTTGTAGCCTTACAATAGTTCATAAGGATTTTTATTTGAGTCTTTCCTCAGCTATAGTCTATTTAAGGTATAAACTGGAGTGCTAATAGCTTCCTTCCAGTATTTGATAGCAACATTCTGTTGTGGTCTCCACAACACACACCCCATTCCTTTTTTCGACTCCCAGACTCATAGTTCAAGAGTCGAGAGAAGAAAACTTGGTTAAATAAGTTAGAATTTTTTAAAAGTAAAAAAAAAAAAAATTTGCGCGCATGCTCATTGAGGCGAGCGCGCTTTTGCAAAAGTGAGAAAAAAAGGGAAGGGAGGTTATAAAATCACCCTTCCCTCTTTTATTTACCACATTTTTTTTGAAGGAGAAGAGTTGAGGAGGAAAAGGTATGGAAACCTTCCCCCCTCCACCTCTATGCAGCCCTAGCACTCACGCGTGCACGTGACCAGAAGAGGAAGTGCACAGCGCAGTGCTGTGTGCGCCCTTTTGGATGTGCACGTGTCACTGCAGTGCCCTTTTGGGCCGCACATGGCGTGACACTGTGCACACCCTCTAGGCCGTGCGCGCCCTGTGGGCCACACGCGGCTACCACCGTCAAGCCCATTTGGGTACGCAGTGCATCCAATGTTGTGTGGCGTGACCACTGCCACCACCGCCGTGCCCTTTCGGGGTGCACGGTGTGGCATTACCATCACGCCCTTTTGGATGCACGGTGCATGCCCTCTGGGCCGCGTGTGGCTGTCGCTACACTGCTACACTCTTTGGGCCGCTGCTGCAACACCTTAACCCCTATTTTTAAAATATATTTTTATTTTTTCATATTTTAATTTAATTAATTTTTTTAAGTAAAAAAAAAAAAAGAGAAAAATGTAAAAAAAATTAAATAAATAAAATAAAATAAATAAATAAATAAATAAATAAATAAATAAAGTTCTAGGAGATCATTTTTTTTAACGTTTCATATATATCCAATAATTAATAATTTTTTTTCTCTTTGTGACGTGCAGGTAATATAATCAAATGGTGTCCACATCCAAATCAACAACAAAACTAGTTGTGTACAAGTTCAAAGGCATAACCTCGAAGTCATGGTTGCACGATGAACACTCTGAGATCAAAGACACAGAGCTTGGACACACAGACTTGGGAGAATTTTTGAGGGTTTGTAACAACCCAATTGAAAGATCTTCTTTGAGATCTACCTTAATCTAGTCTAGATTGGTAAATGTAGCATCACATCTTGGGACCGTTCAATCAGTTGAATTGATTATGACCTTATCTCGACATTTTGTTCCTGAGGAAAGGGTGATAAAGAGCATCACTGGGGAAGTGGTCTTAGATCTATGACTTGATAATATCAAGAGGGTTTTTCACCTACCTAGAGCTGATCAGTTTATTAGGCTTTCATATAAAGCAGCTGAGAGATGGCATAAGGATCATCACCAGGAGGCCATCGACATCATATATTCCTCATACTTCATTGAGAAGCCATCTCGAGGAAAGACAATTAGTAAAGTAGATATGACTCGAGGATACATGAAGGATGATATTGGATATTCAATCATTCTCCTGAGCAGATTTATGGGATTGTTGACAACCGATCATCTTACTCCATTCATGGTTAACTTCATTGAGACCATCAGGAATGCAAAGATGCCACTGGATTGGGCCACCACACTTAGTGAGAACTTGTGTGACTAGTTGCAGACAGTAAAGGACAAAAAGAAGTTCTATATGACTTCTTATGTGCTATATCTACTTGCAGCGAGAGCCACTAACTATCTCGAGTTGTACAAGAAGAGTAGTATGTAGGATCCTAATGCATGGCCGTATATAGTTTATCCTCAGCTAGTTAAGAAGAAGCTCTCAGCGCAAAGTAAAGAGTACAAGATTGTGAATGATGCCTTCATCTTTGCCATCATTCGATTCATCAAAGGGGATTATCGGAAGAGATTGTCTGATGAGGCCAAGGCACATATCATAGCTTTTGGTGCATATTTCATCTAGTTCCAAGCATTCACATACATTTAGGTTGGTGGTGCATCCATCCATCCAAAAAAGCTCCCAAGATACCCAAGTGACAAGTTAGTTCTAATGGAAATTTCTTGATAGATTGAGTCAGCTTATGAGAGGATCAAGAAACAATGAAGGCCTTGTTGGGATTGACCTTTTGTAATAGGAGCATACCAGGTAAAGAGAAAGTAGGATATCCTGACTTTCAAATGGGAATGAGAAAATTATCCTCTCAAAGAATATAACTCTCCTCGGCCATTCTTTGACAATGTTGGTAAAGTGGAAAATCTAGTAGGAAAAGAGTTCTACCATGAAGACGCCATTGAAGATCATTGGATGAATGCCACAAATGATTATGATGTTCATATCAGGGACTATTGTAGAATGACTTTGTATTTAGCAGAGAAGGCTCTCCATTTGACCATCCCAGATGAGATAAGGTTATAGGATTCGTAGGAGCTACTAGATCCCTTATTCAATACAGATAAAGCTGGTGAACGACCCATCCTAAATGCAAAAATTGATAGAGGGGAAGAGATGATATTGATTCTCGAGCAAGACATGTAATTAGAATGAAAAAGAGTTGGACCAAGAAACCCTTTCCACTTGATCCAATTTTGGATACAATGATATTCCATGCACATGCTCACCCAGAAAGGGTAAAGGGGAGGAAAGTCACAGTTCCTATCTTTGCGCTCCAGTCTCCTATTAGGCCAGAAATAGTCTACCAGCTTGATCATCCAGTGGGATACTAGCATCCTTCAGAGAAGAAGAAAGAAAGGAGGAAGAGAGCCTCTCCTCAGAGGATCCAAATAGAGCATGTTGAAGAACAGTCTCCTTCGCAGCAACATGAATCTACTCTCCAGGACCCCCGAGACCTTGGAATTTCTCATATCCAAGTTGATTTTCCATTGCCTCCTATATTGTTAAGCCAACAAGAAGAGGGAGAGATTCTAGAGACACCCATTCATCTGATGCATGAAGAGCCTACTTCTCCTATGGTTCCACAAAAGCAAAGGAGGGTCAAGGTTAGAATGAACAAGAGGCAAAGAGTTCATAAAATATTAGTGCCTAATCCATCTATTCATAAAACCATTCTTGAGGAAGAATCAGATGAAGATGAAACAGAGTCAGATGAGGAGGAAAAGCAAATGCCTCTATAAAGGAAAACTCGACTGGCCAAAGCCACAAAATTGGAAAGAAAGAAGAATGTCACAAATACCCCACCACCCACCCAAGCTAAAATGGTAGAACTCTCTTCTTCGAAAGATGAAGTACAAAAATGGGTGAATGAGCAAAGGGAGCTAGGTGATGATATTCTCTCCATTCTAGATTTTGATTTCATGCTAGTGGGTACGTAATTGGTTGGAGATAAGATTAGACATACTCCTACAGGTGAATTTCAATAGCAAGATTGGATGTAGATGCCACCTGAGACATAAGGTCCTCATCCAACGCCCCCATCTTCACCTCAAGTTATGATGGTAGATAAGGTTTTAGTAACACCTCCACCTCTAAGTTTAGAAGAACATGTTAAGAAGGAATTGTCATTACAAGGAGAACTAGAACCTAGGGTTATTGATGAGCCCTTAAAGGAGGCACAGGTAGTAGAAGGTATACAATAGCCTCCTCTGGAAGTTGAGGATCAAACTACAGGATCTACAAAAATTGAGATTATAGAAGAAGAACCCTCACAATAGGAGACTTTGAGGAAGAGCGACAAAGGGAAGGAGGTAGTTGAACACATCCCTTCATCATCTAGAGCCAAGGTTACAAAACAACATATCTCGAGATGGTTTCGAAAGGAAATAATGAGAAGTGCTAAGCATCAATTTGTTTCTTTAGAGGATGATATTTGTGACATTGTAGAGATTTTGAACAAGCCTAACTCTCCATTAGATGATGCAACACCATTTGCATTCATTACCACTACTCAAAACTAGGACTTGTTTGCACAGATGGCTCACCCTCTGAATGATATAGATGAAGAAGCTGTCAGCCTTCAGGACTATGCAGTGAAGGATATCATGTTAAGAAAGCCTACACAGGATACTTCTCAATAGAAGATGACTATGGGAGTCAAGGAGATTCTTAACCATATGGAACATGATGAGATTGAAATCAGAGCACTTCAAAGGCAAGTTGAGATCTTGAAAGGATATTTAGCTGAAGTTATTGGTCCTCTTGATTCTTAATGCCCTGAGGAGACTTTGACTACCATTCTTAAAGAAGGGGAAGGTGTACGACTCAGTCTATTTTTGACAGCTTTTTAGGATTGGTGAGACAACCTTGAGGATAGGGGTGTCACTATAATTATGGGAAGTCTAAAGTTATTACATGCTACACAAGAGAATAGTGATAAGATCGTGGCAATTTTGAGGTAGGACTTCAGTATTATGGATGAGGTACGGGTTTGGAGCAAGGATTTGCAAACTCTACAAGCCATAAAAGGAGAAAGGTACCACATTCTGATTGATGTATATACCGGAGAAGAGCTAGACATGATAGATGATTAGATAGAAAAGATTGTAGAGGGAAATAAAGTGATGGAAACATTGCATGATGAGATACATAGGCTCAAGGATCAAGCCCGAGAGTGAATCTTGGAAGCAAAAAAGTTGTACAGTGATGCATGCTTGGATATTTTTGAAGATGAAGAATGAGAGAAGCTTTTACCGGTTGAGGTAGTTGTAGAGAATTTAAAAAAGACTTTAGAGGAAGTATCCAGTGATGAAGACATTAGACAAGCCTTCAGGATAGAAGAAGCATTGTTAGAGTTGGATACCAAACTCGAAGATTTTGTAGAAACTCGAATTAAGGTGGAAAACTATAGACAGAAGGTCAAAGATAAGTATGAGGATTTAGATCTTCCCAATGCTGCTAAGATCACTAAGATTATAGAGAAATTCAAGGGCAAACATCCAAACATATCTTTAGGATAAAGATGAGCAAAACCCAAATGCCAGAATTTTAATTTTGACACTTAGTAAAATTTTGAGATTTTGACCCTGTCGAGGTCCACAGGTCCACAACTCTATAGGTCCACAGGTCCATAGCTTCACAGCTCTGTAGGTCCATAGATCTATAGCTCCGCAATTTAGAGGTGCACTGATAGTTGACTACTAGTTCCAAAAATAACACTTTCCATGCATTGGAAATGCATTTTGATGGCAAGTAAACTCCAGCACACATCAAGTGAAGGGTTAGCTTCTATTTTTGGTGTCTCCATGCACTTCTACTTCGACTGATGGCCTCCTCCTACTTTATCTCTATTGCTTTCATTATTTTTGACATGTAAAGTGCTCATGCATCCAATTAATGAATAAAATAGGGATGGAGTCCCTCTAAGCACTAGTTAGACTATCAGTTTGTATATATTTAGTTTGTTTTAATGTTTTAAAAGCATTTTATTGCATCAAGATATCTCTCACTCTCAACACAAATTGAGGAGACGATTTTTTATAAATACCCCATTGTAAAATGTAAAAAGGGCCACCATTATTATGCAATAAAATTATGCTTTTGGTGCTAGTATTAGAAGTGTAGTTATTCTTTCCTGAATGTGTCATTGTTTTGTGAATTTTATTCATGAGATTTTGATTGAGCCAAAGGTTTATTGCATTATTTCTAGTTGTGCAATCTTTTAGTTCTAGTGTTTACTACAGATATATGAATTCTGTTGACATAACGAGCTTGAGAAGAAATCACCTGATTGAGTCTACATAGCTTTTTGTCTCACATGAGTGCACTTTTCATGGCCTTGCAATTTGATGAAGAGTGAAACATCATTCGATTTGTTAAAGATTCTCACCGACGATTGCATTAGTGGATTCTAGGAAGCGCTGCTCTTGTTTTCATTGGTTTCCTACCGATTTCTTCGAAGGTTTAAACTCGCGGCGTGTTGTGTTGTGTAGCTTATGTCCATTTAGGAATTTCACTTTCAAGTTATTTGATTTCATGTTATTTTCTTTTAGTTTTTTTATTTGCTTTGCTAACCCCCTGTTAGAATAGGACCTCATAGTAGTTGCATTCTTAGAGTTGCATTCATTGAAAAATAGAAAATATAAAAAATATTGTTCTTTTGGTGTGATATTTTGAGATAGAGAAAAAATTTTACTTGATTCCAAGGTAAAAGAGTTTTTGGAACCAGAAAAGACCTCCTCATGAACATTCACATTTATCTTCTACCAAGCAGATTTTGGTACGTTGCAAGACAAACACTGAACCTTGGAGTGGATCCTTAAAAAGATTTGGTTTTCAAGAGAGGAATTACACTATGGATTCCTGCCGTTGACCTCGTGCAAAATGAACGCCCAACACATTCTTTTCTATCTTCAATGTCCTTGCATAATCCATGATAGATCTATTTCTTCTTTCAGTTATACCATTTTTCTAAGGTGTACTAGGAGCTGATGCTTGTCTTTTAATTCCTTTTTCAATGCATAATTCATTGAATTCATTAGAGTTAAATTCACTACCTTTTTTTGATCTCAAACATTTTAACTTCTTTCCAATTACGTTTTCTACTATTGCTAGATACCACTTGAATTGTTGAAAAGCTTATGATTTTTCCTTTAGATACATTATAGTCATCATTCTAGAGGAATCGTGAACAAAGAAAATGAAAAACTTTTCTCCAAAATAACTCTCTATTCCAATAGGTCCACATAAGTTTGTATGTACAAGCTCTAAGACTTCTTCAAAAATAGTTTTTGCTTTTGAAACTAGTCTTTCCCATTTTACCAATTTGGTAATTCTTGCATAGATCCATATTAGGTTTCCTCAAATTAGGAATACCTCTTAATCTTTTATGATTTCTTATCTTAACAAGATTATCAAAGTTTACATGACATAATCTTTTGTGCCATAATCAGCTTTCCCCTACTTGAGCAGTAAAATGTGAACTTTCACTAAGATCAAGATAAAATAGATTAGTTTTTGTTTCTTTTCCAAATCCAACTAGATGTCCTTTTCCATCCAGTAGTTTGGCCTTCCCATTCATAAATTCTACCTTGAATCCAATATTATTCAACTATGCCACACTCAGTAGATTAAGCTTTAGTCCTTCAACCCAATAAGCATTATCGTATACAAGTTCATTGGTTAATGAGATATGACCTTTTTCTTTTATGCAACAAGGTTCATTGTTTCCAAATCTCATAGTACCACCATCATAGAATTATGTATGTTCAAAGTTTGTTTTGTCTCTAGTCATATGATTTGAGTAGCGACTATCAATAATCCATGCATCATTTTTTCTAACATGAGAGATAAGTGCCATCTTATCTCCTTCATCATTAGATTCATTTTTTACAATAATATATACCATTTCATCTTCACTATTATCAGAATCTTTAGCCATAAAACAAGATTTCTTACCCTTTTCCTTGTAGTTCTTGAATTCTTTCTTTCCTTTGTACTTTTTACTTTCCTTTCATCCTTGTTTTCTCTATTTGGACACCTAGAAGAAATGTGACCAATTTCTTCACAAAAAAAATAGATTAGAGGAATCTTGCCTTTGTACTTACCTCTGCCCTTGGAATATTTCTTTGCAAGTAGGGCTTCAACAATTTCAAGATCACTATTAGAAGTTTCTTCAGTTTCTCCTTCACTTTTTGATTGATTGGTATTTGATTTCTTTCTCTTGTCCTTGATTGAGAATTTGGCTTCAAATGCAGACTCAATAGTTTTGGAATTAGGAACATAGTTATCATAGTTATCCAACTCAAAAGCTATCGATCTTCCAATTAGAGCATCCAAAGTTATTTTGTTATTTGTATCACATCTCATCTCTTGAATAAATGATAATCTAATGGAATTAATAGGAAGAAGGGTTATGAGTATCTTGCTTACAACTGTTTTGTGATCAATATCTCCTTCAGATGCTTTGATTGTGCTCACACTTGCTTTGATTCTTTCCACATATTTTGCAATGTTTTTATCTTCTCTCATTTTCATCTGATCAAATTGTCCTTTGAGATTTTTTTCTTTGGCTCTTCTTACATTGTCATCTCCTCCATAGATGTATTTAAATTTGGTCCACACTGCATGAGCTATTTTGCAGTCTTTTACTTCATCAAATTTCATATAACTAAGAGTAGATGCAATATCAATCATCCTGATGTTATGCTTTTTCTTTTCTGCAATGTCTTCAACTATTAACATTCCAGTAGGAGTTTTTTATTCAACATCAAGATACTTACAACCTAAATCACTGATGGTTACTATTTGTAACCTCATAAGTCCTTGCCATGCTACAAAGTTATCTCAGTTAAACTTATGAATCTCTCTTCTATAAGACATCTTGATCTTTATTTTAGGTCCTTGATTCCTTTGTTGCAAGCACCAAATACTCTAATACCAATTATTGGAAATATAAGAGAAGTAACTAAGAGGAGAGGGGTGAATCAATTACTACAAAAATAAACCCCAGATTCCTTAGATGTCAGTACAAAATAATCTCTAAATATTGAACTCTATTGATGCTTGACAAACACACTAAAAATGTTGTAACTCAGAAAATACTAAATATGCCTAGCAAACATTTATCATGAAAATATTAGGATGTTATCTATGATTAATTATTACTTTAACTTAGTTGCAAAGACATAAAATAAATAACATGGACACATTTGACACCAAGATTTAATATTGAAACCCAATTTGGGAAAAACCACCAATTGCAACTAGTTACTATTTTTACTCTTCTAATGTAAGCGCTATTAGAAGCCAACCTTATTAAAGGTTACAAAACACATTGTTAGGTGTGACCCTGTTAGAGGATTTAATAACCCTATTAGGAGTGGCTTTGTTAGAGTTTTTTAGATAATTCAACAGAACTACCACCTTGTTAGAGGATTTATAAATAGCTATTAAGCCAACTCTATTAAGAGATTTAGATCACTGCTATAATGGTTAGAGAGTAATAATGACATGACCTGATTTGGATGCAACTGAAATTTTTATTATAGATCTCAATTCTAGCTTTTATACTTGATCATTCTTGATCAAATATATCTTTTTAGCTTCTCAAGGATATTCTTCTTATCCTTTTAATTCACTTCCTCTTTGCATCAATAGATCTTCAAAAATATTCCATGCATTCACATACTTCTCACACTTTCTAACCCTCAACTTGACCTTTTATTTATATCTTTCATATTATCAACTCGACTAAAATACAACTTAGAATAATTAATATTCATCTTTGTAGTCGACTAGAACCAATAGATAAATCAATTGAACTCAATATGAAAAAACAAGAAAATCCTTTGTTAGCCGACCCTACTTGGTAGACACTGACTCAAAAATGATTATCCTATGTTAACCAAGTGAGCTTAGTTAACACTGCATATTTGCAGAGTTTCTTTGGTAACTAAGTGAGCTTGATTAGCATTGGTTCCATCTAAAATTTCCTTCATTAACCAAGTAAGCTCGGTTAACACTCATTTTTCACAAACTTTTCTTTGGTGCCTAAGTGAACTTGGTAGACACTACCTCCTAAACTAGGAAAATTCTAGATCTCTTGGTAGCTGCAAAAATATCTTTAATGTCTAAGTGAACTCGACATACACTAACTAGTAATGATATGAAATTTTGTGTAACATCAAACACAATACATAATTAATCAATTGTTCCAATAGTTTGTAAGTGTTGTGATCATTATATTGAATGAGAAATGCAAAAAGGAGAAGATTGTTTGGTGAATGTGAGTAAGTGATCCAAGGGATTATTGTATACAAGATTTGTGATCTGGTTACAAGATCAGAAGGAGAAGAAGTCCAGTTGATAAGATAGAGAAAGAGGAAGGAGCAATACTATTCATTTCTATTATTCTACAAGGAATAAAAGAAAGATAATTTGGACAATGGGTTCATTGGTCTTGCCCATAAAGCTATTTGGATAGTGGGTCTATCTATCTTCTACAACTCCTAATAGGGTTGGAATCTCATAACAATGATTCAAAGTCTCCTAATAGGGACTAATATGTAATGAATGTTATTATAGACTCCTAATAGGGTCCATCCTCTAACAAAAAATATTTATATTAGTACATCATCTTTTGTGTACCATCCCCATTGGGGTTTTCCCTTTGATCAAGGGTTTCCCTAGTTAACATATATGATATTATTGTGTATGAGTATCTTGTTGTGGTTTCTAATTAGATTTCTCATATGGTTAAAGTTTAATAAGGTTGATAATTGTGATATTAGTTGGATAACTGATTCACCCCCCCTCTTAGTTATATTGGTGGACTATATATTCTAGCAATTGGTATTAGAGCATTAGGTCCTTGAAGGAAATGCTTAACAACTTTAGGAGATCAATGGAAAATCATTTCAGAAATGATAGTCCTAGATTTGATGGGGAAAACTATGATAGTTGGAAGGAGAAGATGAAGACTCATTTGTTATGTATGGGTCGAGATTATTGGCTTTTTACTAAAAGAAAAAAGGAAATTGTCAAAGAAGAGAAGATTGAAGAATGTAGTAAAGCATAGAGAGATTTATTCATGTGTAACATGAGATCTAGAGAAGCTTTACTATTAGCTCTTTTAGAGAATGAATATAGTTAGGTAAAGTCATTTCAAACATCTCATAAGATTTGGACAACATTAGAATCCATTTTTGAAGGTGATACACATACAAAAAGAGTAAGAATGCAGAATTGGATATGTGGATTTCAAGATGCTAACATGATGGAAGATGAATATGTAAGAAGCTACATTAATAGGATATTAGAGATTTTTTCAAGAATCAAGACATATGGTGGAACAAAGGAAGAAGATGGGGTTGTGTGGAATATCTTGAAGAATTTGACACCACCATTTAGGAAAATAGCTCAGATGATTCACCTACTTATACCCTGTACTAAGGAGTTTACTAGGGAAATGTTTTTTGGAGGATTGGAATCACTAGAAGTAGGTTTGAGACAATTAGGAGAACTGACAAGAGTGGAGATTGCTTTCAGTACCTTAAATGTTTGGCCAAGTCTGTCTAGAAGCACTGGTACACAAGGAGACTTTTCTAGTAGTAGCAAAACAAAATCTAATGAAGATAAAAAGATTGAAGAAGGTATAGCCCTTCTTATAAGAGAAAAAGATGTTAAGAATATTTTTAAATGTTGGACTTGTAATGAGTTTAGTCATTAAGCATCTAAATGTCCTAAAAGAGATAAAAAGTATAAGAGAAAGTTTAATCCTAGAAGACATAGGAATTGTCTATATGCTAATAAAGAAGAGGAATTTGATGAAAAAGGTCAGAGTGAAAGTGATGATGAGCTAGGATTTGTCACTATTAAGGAAGATGATATTGATAAAGAAATTAGTTTTTCAATTTGAAAAGAAATTTGAATCGATAATAGACAATGGTTGTTCACATCACATGAATGATGATATGAATAAGTTTTTTAAATTCAGGAACTATGATGGAGGTATTGTTAAAATTGGTAAGAATGCAACTTGTCACATTACAATAATATGATCCATTACTTTATATGGAAAGACTAACACTGACAATATATGCTTTGTTGATGGATTACAACATAATTCATTGAATATTGGACAATTGGTGGAGAATGGGTATCAATTTCAATTCACAAAAAAGACTTGCACTACCAAGGATAAAGATGGTAAGATGATTGGAATTGGAACTAGGTCCAAAGACAATGTATTTTAGTTGAATCCCACTGAAATGACATGTTTGGTTGTAATAGTGGATAACAATTGGTTATGGAATAGGATATTTTGTCATATAAACTTTGATAATATTATGAATGTTAGTAGAAAGTTTACACTTAGAGACTTGCCTAAGATAATAAAGCCTACTAATGTTGTTTGGAAAGAATGTATTTTGGCTAAGAAAAAGAAAGTATCATTTCCCATAAAGAAGTTCACAACCAAAGAGAAGCTAGAGATTGTTCACACCGATCTAAGTGGTCCCTCTAGAATAAGAGGATTCTATGGTGAAAAGTATTTCATAATTTTTGTTTATGGTTTCACTAGAATGATGTGGGTAGCATTTCTTAAAGAGAAGTCTGAAGCTTTTGAGAAGTTTAAGATATTTAAGAATAGAGTTGAGAACAAATCTAGTGTTAAAATAAAATGTTTGAGATCAAATAGAAGAGGAGAATTCACTTTTAGAGAGTTTAACATGTTTTGTGAAGAGAATGGAATCAATAGACATTTATCTTCACCTAGGACACCTAAATAGAATGGGATTGCAAAAAGAAGAAACAAATTAGTAGCAGAGGCAACAAGAGAAATGTTGTTTGAGAATGAGATTTCTAAGATTTTTTGGAGAGAAGCAGTCAATACAACAATGTACACTATGAACAAAGTCCAGATCAAAAAAGGTATGATCAAGAGCCCTTATGAGTTATGGTTTGGTCATTCACCATCAATTAAGTATTTTAGAATTTTTGGAAGCAAGTGTTACATTAGGAGAGATGATGACATTGGTACATTTGATCCAAGTAGTGATAAATGTATGTGTCTTGTGTATTCATTGAAAAGAAAGACATACATATGTTTTAATCATAGCACTAAGTAAATAGTTGAATGCCCAAATGTAAAGATTGATGAAAATTTTGGAACTAAGGAAAAAATGTTAGATTACAATTCAAATGATGAAGAAGATAATACTAGAATTGTTAGACAGAATGTAGAAGTTTTCTTTGAGACTAACAATAATTTGTAGCATAATGTACAAACTATTGAGCAAGGAGGAGAACAAAGATATGAACCAAGAGGTGAGATAAGAGTTGAGTTGGTAATTCTTACCTTGAATAGAAACATGAAAAAGAATCTATTAGAAATTTGATTGAAAAGATTATTGTTGAGAAAGGAAAATTATTTGAAAAGAGGTAGATTGTTGATAAAGAATGTTTTCAATCATTATTTTGTTACTGATGTCAAAATTTCTATTTTCTAGAATGACAATTTCTTATAAGATCCAAGTGCTCTCACTTAGTTGATTGATGAAGAGGATTTAGTCAACAAGATGTAACAAAAACACTTAAGAGAAAGGTTGAGTTATGGTTTTTTAATGAAGTATAAGGATCAGTTAAGACAATAATAAAATGAAGTATTGATAATATAATTGAAGATATAGATGTTGGACACACTTAGAAATCTTGGAAGAATAATTTGTAACAAGACTATTTACAAATCTTGACTAAGTACATTAGTGAGTGCTGAGCAAGCTAGTTCATGCCGAGGAGTTTTTTAGTTAGTGTCGAGCAAATGCAAAATCTTGTGTGTGTAGAGTGAAATAGAAGGAGCCAAGCAAGTTCAAGTGCCAAGCAAAGTAATAGGTGCCAAGCATTAGAAAAACTTAGTGGATGCTGAGTGAATCTACATTAGGTGCTGAGCATCAGTAAAATGTAATTGATGTCAAGTAACACACTAGGTGCCAAGCACCAGAATTTCAATAGTGTTGAGCTACTGCATTATTTGAAAAGTTAAAGATTTTCCAAATTTGAGTCGACAAGATTGTTAGCTTGAATTTTGTGAACTAGATGGAGGATAAGGATGATGAGTTGGTGGCATAGAATTCTAGGCAAACCATTTTTGGGTGAGTTTAGGAGGATTCTTCATGATATTTCTAGAAGGAACAAGATTTGGGGTAGATTCATTGAATCCTACCTAATACATTTGAACTAAAAGAAAGAGTAGGAAGATTCAGGAAGGAAAAGTATTCTAGATTTCTATTTAAGGAGTCACAGGGCAAGAAGCTAGAGTTGCTAGGAAGCCAAGTTGCAAAGTTGTTGAAGGGTTTCAAGGAGAAGGCATTGAGAAGGAAGAATAGAGCAAAAAGAATCTACTTCAATAAGTGGTCATAGAGGAGATTGCACTGGTACATTGAGAATGTAGACAAAAGGAGACAAATCTTGAAAGGAGGACAAGCTATCAGACTTGAAGAGACCAAAAGCTAGGGAATGTTAGGAGCTGAACATAGATCTAAAATCTACAAGTTAAATTGTGAGTTATATCAAGTCAAAAGCCCTTGTTGTTACTCTCTAAAAATTGTATCAAGTTAGGGTAAATCCTATGGACTTAGGTTGGTTTAGCAACCATTTGTAAATCCTTTAATAGTGTAGCATTACAAGTAAATGTTCTAAAGTTCTCTGACTAGGCCTACTTCTAACAAGGTGGTTAAATCCTTTAACCAAGTCACATTTAATAATGTGCTGTAGCCTTTAACAGGGCAGGCCTTTCATAGGGCATCACTTCAGAAGAGTGAGAATTGAGTGGCATGTTACTGGTGGTTTTTCCCAAATTGAGTTTCCACATAAATCACTATGTAAATCACTATGTTATGTATTGATCTTTCATGTTGTATTCTTACATGTTGATTTTTAGTAACTTGCTAAGTAGGAAAGTTTAAGCTTGGATGCACAAACAATTTTAATGGGCTCACTATACTCGATGAAATTTTTTTATTAGGACATTTGAACCTTGAATAATTTATTCACCCCCCCTCTCAATTATTCTAAAGAAATTCTAACAATTGGTATCAGAGCCATCTACTAATTTAGTTTAAAGGTACTAGATGAAAGAAGATCAAGATGTCCAAGAGAGAAGTTCCTAAGCTCAATAGAGATAACTTCACCACATGGAAAAGTCTGATGAAGCTACATCTTGGATCAATAACTAACCATGCACAAAACTCAATTAAAGTAGAAAATGTTGATCCAACTATACCAACTGTAGAAGATATGAAGAAAAAGAAGGAGCACATTCAAGCAATGCTGGAGATTGCCTTTGCCCTCAACTATGCTAAATTTGATGACATCAATAGATGTGACTCTAAATTCAAGATGTGGAAAGCCTTGAATGATATATATGGAGGAGATCAAAATGTTCAAAGAGAAAAAAGAGAAAGCCTCAGAGGAAAGTTTGATGACATGAAAATGGAGGAAGGTGAGAATGCTCCTCAATATGCCTCTAGAATGAAAGAAGTAGTAAGTACAATAAGAAGTTTGGGTGGTCATTTAGAATATGACATTATTAATAGAAAATAATTAAGAACCTTGCTCCCCATCTATGCTATTGGATTCTAAACCATCCAAGAGTTAAGGTGTGTACTAGGAAACTAGCTAAGTTTTGAAGGAATAGTGGGAAGACTCACTGCATTTGAGTTGTCCAACTTTGATAACTACAGACTTGAGAATCTTGAATCTGATTTCAAGGCCAAGATATCATTGAAAGAGAATGAGGTGGTGAAACCAAAGAAGAAGAAGAAAAAGGTAAAGTATGCATCCAGTGACAATAGCACAGATGAAAAAGATGTGGAACAATTGGAAGAATTGTTGGCCAAAAGATTTCATAGAGGGAAAGGTAAATTCAAAGGTAAGCTTCCTATCATTTTTTTAATTGCAATGAAGTAGGACATATTACAACAAGATGCACACAGAAGAAGAATTATAGAGAAGGCAAAAATAACAAGAATATAAGAGAAGATGATAGCAGAGATTATAAAGACAAAGGCAAAAAGTGCTACATTGTTGAAGAAGAGGATTCAAGTGAAAATGATGATGAGGTAGTCTATGTAGCCATGAAGGATGAATCAAATGAAGATGAAGCAACAACACCAATAACCTGCGTGAACAAAAATGACAAATGGATCATAGATAGTGGATGCTCACATCACATGATAGGAGACAAAAGTAAGTTTATTACCTTTACTTAGTATGATGGACATAGTGTTAGATTTGGAAATGATGCTCCATGTCTAATCAAAGGAAAAGGTTCAATTAAACTTACAGAGAAAATTTCATGTGATAATGCATACTATGTTGAAGGATTGAAATACAATCTACTAAGTGTGTCACAATTAGGCAATATAGGTTGCAAAGTAGAATTTGGAAATAAATATGCTAAAAATCTATGATATTGATGGAAATATGATAGGAAAAGGAGAACAAACTAGGAGTAATTTTTTTTACCTAGATATGGAAGATGCAAGCTATCTTATTGTTAAACTTGATGATGTGTGGCTATGTCATGTTAACTTTGATAATTTGATTAGCATCAAAAAAATGAAGAAAGTTAGAGGTTTTCCTAAGTTGAAGAAGCCTAAAAATACAATGTGCAAACAACGTCAACTAGGAAAGATTACCAAATCAAGTTTCAAAAAAAAAATCTACACTTCCAAAGAAGTACTAGAGTTAGTGCATGCTGATTTATGTGGCTCAATAGAAGTGAAAAGCTACCAAGCAGACAAATACATAATGTTGCTTGTGGATGATTACTCTAGGATGATGATTTCCATGTTCTTAAAGAAAAAATCTAATGCATTTAAAATGTTTAAGTGGTATTTGGCTAGGGTTGAGAAAGAAATAGGAACGAGTCTAAAGTGCCTAAGATCATACAGAGGAGGAGAATTCACATCAAAAGAGTTTGAGACATTTTGCAATGACAAAGGAATTAAGATACAAAAATCAACACCAAGAACTCCACCTCAGAATGACATTGTAGAGAGAAGGAATAGATCAGTGATAGACTATGTTAGAACATTAATGTGGAGAAAAATGTTGTGCTAAAGTACTGAAGAGAAGTTGTAAGTACAACTGTCTACACCCCAAATCAAGTACAAGTCAAGAAAGGTACAAATGCAATAGCTTTTAAATAATGGTATGGTCACTCACCCAATGTAAAAAATTTCAAAGTGTTTGGTTGTAAATGCTATATTCTTAAAGATACTAGAAATGACAAGTTTGATTCAAAGAGTGATGAAGGCATATTCCTTGGATACTCCATTAGAAGTAAAGCATATAAGTGTTTGAATACTAACACTAACAAGATTATGGAGAGTGAAAATGTAAATTTTGATGAGCATGCAAAAGCTCAAGTTGATATAACTAAGAAAAAAGAAGAATACAAATCCTTTGTATACTTCTATGAAGGAATGTTTATTGAAGATGAAGCTATCAATCAAGTTGGGAATCAACAACAAGTTTCAATATCAGTCAAGTCACAACCAGTGAATGTCAAGTTGCATTTAGAAGCTGAGTTGCAAAATGAAGATAATGCACATTCTAATTCTAAAATCAGTACACATGAGATAGATGATGAATTACCTGAAAGAGATGTGCACAATGAATTTGAAACTAAAAGATCAAACATGGAAAGAAGGAAAAAATCAAGACTATCCAAGTATGTGAGAAGAAATCACCCTACAAAAAAAATCATTGGTGACAAGGAAGCTAGACCAATGACAAAGAATAGACTAAGGAATGAATCATGTCTACTAAGAAAGATTGAACCCAAAACAATAAAAGATGCACTGCAAGATGATAGTTGGCATAAAGCTATGTAAGAAGAGATAGATTAGATAGAGAAGAAAAAAACCTAGACCTTAGTTCCAAGACGAGCTGATAAAAATGTGATTGGTACCAAATGGGTATTCAGAAACAAGCTAGATGAGAATGGTGAGATTACAAGAAATAAAGTTAGACTAGTCTGCAAAGGCTATGCACAAGAAGAAGGACTAGACTAAACATTTGTCCCTGTTACAAGAATGGAAAGAGTGAGAAACTACTTGCATATGTTCCATACAAAGGTTTCAAAGTCTACCAAATGGATGTAAAGTTTTCTTTTCTGAATGGCATATTGGAAGAGGAAGTCTACATAGAACAACCAAAGGGATTTGTTGATGACAACAATAAGGATATGGTTTGCAAATTGAATAAACACTCTACAGTTTGAAACAAGCACCTAGAGCATGGTATGAGAGACTGCACAAATATCTTGTGAAGATTAGATTTGAGAAAATAGATGACAACAGTAATCTGTATATCAAGGAAAAAAAAGGTAAAGATACTTTGATATTTGAAATCTTTGTTGATGACATAATATTTGGAGGAAAAGATGTCTTTTGCAAAGATTTTTTTGATCAAATGAAACATGAGTTTGAGATGCCAATGTTTAGAGAAATCAAATTCTTTGTTGGATTGCAAGTACATCAACTGAAGCATGGCATATTTGTGACCCAATCAAAATATAACAAGGAGAAACTCAAGACATTTGGCCTAGAAGATTCAAAACTAGTTAGTACACCAATGGTAACAAGACATAAGTTATCCAAGAGTGATGAGTTAGCTAAAGTAAATCAGACAATGTATAGATCAATGATTGAAAAATTGCAGTATGTTGTGCATAGTAAAATAGATATTGCATTAGCTATTGGAATAGTGGAAAGATTTTTTGCTAACCCAAGAGAAAATCATCTGATGGTAGTAAAAAGAATATTTAGGTACCTAAAAGGCACAGATGACTTTGGATTATACTACAAGAAGAGTGAAAAATTTGAGTTGAAAGATTAGACTGATGTAGACTAGGGAGGTAATATTGATGACAAAAGGAGCACTAGTGGAGGAGCACTTTTCTTAGGTAAAAGATTGGTTACTTGGACTAGTCAAAAGTAAAGTTGTACCTCACAATCCATAGTAGAAGCTGAGTATGTTGTTGCTACTATCAACTGCACCAATATTGTATGGATCAAACATCTGCTACAAGGTATAAAGGAAGAGGAAACTGAACATGTGAGACACTATTGTGATAACACAAGTGCCATCAACATATCAAAGAATCCTATGATGCATGTCAAAACAAAGCATATCACAAGTATCACTATGTAAGAGAATTGGTGGAAGACAAGCAAGTAAGGATGGAATATGTCAACTCAAAGGAATAAATTGTTGACATCTTCACAAAGGCACTACCTAAAGATTCTTTTAAGTATCTTAGAGGTAAGTTAGGGTTGATACACCTATCCAAGGCTGCCTGAGCAAAAAAAAAATTGTCCCAAATTAAATGAATTGAATAATGAAATGTTACAAATTGATGTAGAGGACACTCACTTTAGGTTTCTACCTAAAGTAATCAAAGTACTGAAATTCCAAATAAGTCACAAGCAAGGTATAGAGGGAGAAAATTGGAGTACTTGTAAATGTTACACCTACATGATAAGATGCTGAAATAGTATGTCTTTGGCATTTTTGTCAAAGAGGGAGAAATAGTAGAAACTGATCAAATCTATAGAATCAAATGGATAAAGAGAGAAGTAGCTGATACCAAAATAGCAAAAGTTGATCAATGTATATATAGGGAGAAATAAGCATTACGCATTTAAAGGAACAAAATATAAGAGGGAGAAATAGTATTTAAGAAGAGATAAATTGATCAAAGTAGTAAGCTAAAAAAAAGAGGGAGTCATATAGGAACTCATCAAATATGTAGAAGGAGAAGAAATAACAAAAAGAAAATAGTAGCTAAGAGTGATAAGCATAAGCAAAGCAATCAGGATAGTAGATTAGAGAGGGAGATGTGAAAACTAATGGTAACACTTTCTTTTTGGCATTGATTTACTATTTTAACCTAGTTAGCATTTTGGTAACTTGGTTGTTTAGTTTGGTTTGCCATATGCTGAAGAGGGAGATTGTTGGAAATCTGATTGAAAAGATCATTGTTGAAAAAGGAAGATTGTTTGCAAAGAGGGAGATTGTTGATAAAGAATGTTTTCAATCATTGTTTTGTCACTGATGTCAAACTTGCTATTTGCTAGAATGACAATTGCTTATAAGATCCAAGTACTACCACTGAGTTGATTGATGAAGAGGATTTAATCAACAAGATATAACAAAAGCACTTAAGGGAAAGGTTGAGTTATGGTTTTGCAATGAAGTATAAGGATCAATTAAGACAATGATAAAATGAAGTATTGATAATATACTTGAAGATATAGATGTTGGACACACTTAGAAACCTTGGAAGAATAATTTTTAACAAGGCTATTTACAAATCTTGACTAAGTTCATTAGTGAGTGAGTGCCGAGCAAGCTAGTTCATGCTGAGTAGTTTTTTAGTTAGTGTCAAGAAAATGCAAAATCTAGTGTGTGTAGAGCAAAATAGAAGGAGCCGAGCAAGTTCAAGTGCTAAGCAAAGTAATAGGTGTCGAGCATCAGAAAAACTTAGTGGATGCCAAGTGAATCCATAGTAGGTGTTGAGCATCAATAAAACGTAGTTGATGCCAAGTAACATAGTAGGTGCCAAGCACCAAAATTTTGATAGTACCGAGCTACTACATTATTTAAAAAGTCAAAGATTTGCCAAATCTTAGTTGACAAGTTTGTTACCTTGAATTTTGTGAACCAAATGGAGGACAAGGATGATGAGCTGGTGGCACAAAATTTTAGGTAAACCATTTTTGGGTGAATTCAGGAGGATTTCTTCATGATGTTTCTAGAAGGAACAGGATATGGGGTAGATTCATTGAATCCTACCTAATTCACTCAAACTAAAAGAAAGAGTAGGAAGATTTGAGAAGGAAAAGTATTCTAGACTTCTATTTAAGGAGTCACAAGCATGGAAGCTAGAGTTGCTGGGAAGCCAAGTTGCGAAGTTATTTAAGGGTGTCAAGGAGAAGGCATTGAGAAGGAAGAATAGAGCACATAGAGTCTACTTCAATAAGTGGTCATAGGAGATTGCACTAGTACATCGAGCATGGAGACTCAAGGAGACAAATCTTGAAAGGAGGATAAGCTATCAGGGCTGAAGAGATTGAAAGCTAGGCAATGTTATGAGTTGAATAGAGATATGAAATTTGTAAGTTAAGTTGTTAGTTGTGTTAGGTCAAAATCCCTTGTTGTTACTCTCTAACAATTGAATCAATTTAGGGGAAATCCTATGGAATTATGTTGGTTTAGCAGCCATTTGTAAATCATTTACCAGGGTGGCATTTCAAGTGAATGTTCTAAAGTCCTCTAACCAAGCCCACTTCTAACAAGGTGGTTAAATCCTTTAACTAGGTCACATTTAACAGTGTGTTGTAGTATTTCACTGGGAAGGTCTTTCATAGTGCATCACTTCAAAAGAGTGAAAATTGAGTAGCATGTTACTAGTGGTTTTTCCCAAATTGGGTTTCCATATAAATCACTATGTTATGTGTTGATCTTTCATGTGGTATTCTTGCATGTTGATTTTCAGTAACTTGGTAACTAGGAAAGTTTAAGCTTGGATGAATAAACAATTTTAATGGGCTCACTATAATTGATGAAAAAGTTTTATTAAGACATTTGGACCTTGAATAACTGATTCATGCCCCCTCATAGTTATTCTAAAGCAATTATAATAGAATCACCCTCTAGAGTAGATAATTGGAAGCAAAGACAAAGGTGTGATGACAAGAAATAGAGTTAATGAGGAATTATGTCTAATTTCTCAAGTTGAACCTAAGAGTATAGATGAAGCAAATAAAGATGATCATTGAATTAAAGAAATGAAGGAAGAACTAGATTAGACTATGAAGAATGAAACATGGGAATTAGTTCCTAGACCTAAAGACAAGAATGTTATAGGAACCAAATGGGTATTTAGAAACAAGATGATTGAACAAGGTGAAGTTGTAATCAATAAGGCTAGACTTTTATGTAGAGAAAGAAGGAATAGACTATGAGGAGACATATGGCCCTATAGCTAGAATAAAGACAATAAAAATATTCTTGGCTTATGCAATAAATAAATTTTTTAAAGTATATCAGATGGATGTTAAATTAGCCTTCTTAAATCAAGAACATGAAGAATAGGTTCACATTGAGAAACTTGATGGTTTCCCTTTGATAGAAGACAAAGATATGGTATGTAGACTAAATAAATTTCTATATGGATTGAAGTAAACACCTAGAACCTTGTACGCAAGGTTGGAAAACTATTTGGAAAAACTTCAATTTTCTAAAGGTATGATAAATAGTAACTTGTATTTCAAATAAATTGAGAATGGTTTGCATTTAATAGTAATATTTGTTGATGACATAATATTTGGAGGTAATGATGAAGCAAGTGATAATTTTGTTGAAGAAATGAATAATGAGTTTGAGATGAGCATGATAGGAGAAATGAAGTTTTCCCTAGGGTTGACCAGAAGAAGTATATATCTAGATTTGATGTTTGTAATATGTGACTCACACTGGACCATATATAGAAAATGTAGTTGGTATTGTAGCTAGATTTCATGCTGATCCTATGGAGTATCATTATGTAACAACAAATAGAATATTCAAATATTTGAAAGGAACATACGATTATGGAATATGGCTTGACAGATCAAGTGATTTTACTCTATGTACATATATTGATATGGATTGGAAAGGAAATATGGAGTTGAAAGAGCACTAGTGGTGGAGCATTCTTTCTTGGAGGAAGATTAGTTTCTTGGCTAAGAAGGAAACAAAATTGTTTTTCACATAGTATGAGTAAGGAAGAGTATATTGTAGTAGAAAACAATTGTAATAAAGTTATATGGATGAAATAGATGATGAAGGATATCAAGATTGAGTTTATAGAACCTGTTATCATATACTATGAGAATACAAGTACTTAAGTATGTATAAGAATCTTGTGTTTCATTCTAAGACTAGGCATATATCTATTAAGTATCATGTCTTGAGAGAGAGAGAAGGCACCAGAAAAAGAGATTAGATTGGAATATGTGAGTACTAAAGATAAGATTGTAGATATCTTTATGAAGCCCTTACCTAAAGATACATTTGAGTACTTGAGAAGTATGCTAGAGGTTATGCCTCGCCTACTTCTAAATAGATGATGTAGAGATTGCATCAGTCCAATGGTACAAAGGCACACTATTGTTTGACTAGACTGAATGTTGATGCTTCCTGTATGGTTGAGTATTTTCTATGAGATGAGTTAGTGAGGACTCTTGGTATTTGGTCTTGAACAATGTCTATAGACACTTGAGCTAGTTGAAGACTTGAACCAGTAAATTGACATAATGAGGCCTTTGTCATTAATGTTAATGGGTTAGAAGAGTGTATGAAAAACATATGATGGGGACACAACCCAACAACAGAATAGACACAATAGAAAGGGGAATTATATTAACTGAGAAAATAAGCTATTACAAACAGTGCAGAGAAAATAAACTTCAAAACATGTCGTACGGGCTTACAATAGCATAACTCTGGGGAGTATTTCTCCTTTTAGCACCTCCTCTCAAGCTCCAATCTGAACTGCCTTTTACAATGCCAAAATCTCCTTAAATAGACCCCAGAGGGTTAAGGACTAGGAGTACATTCTAGAAAGTGCTAGTAGGCATCCACCGACAAAATAGAAGGTTCTAGAAGCCGCGTTAGAAGTCGGTGCAAATCTAGAAGAATCCAGAAACGGTAGCCGAACTTTCGGGAGGCATAACTTTTGAACCGTAGCTTCGATTGATGAACTTTTTACATTTTCGGAAAGCTCTCGAAGCGCTCTATAGCCCTATGGACAAGCTTTGCTCGTCCCCCATTTTTTGACCCTTTTCGAGGTCATTTAATGCCCCAAACCTGACTTTGAAGCATTCTTAGGAGGTCTCCAAAACCCAAAAAACTGCAACAACTTTCAAACCGTGGGGCCTTTTGACCTGATTCTTTTTTTGGAATGCTCTAAATCTCAATTACATTCATCTGGCCAAGTCGCACCTTTTAGGTCACCAAAATGATGGTCAAATTGCATGCTCCTATTTTTTCAGGATTTTCAAATGCACTGATAGTTGAACTATGAGAGTTGGAACCTTTATTTGAGCCAAATGGGTATCCAAAAATCTAAAGACATAAAACAGAAACTAAGTCTAAGTACATTTTTTTTGGGTGACACAGGATTGCCCTTATACCTCTGGATGCTCCTGCATCAAAATAACATCTCCTAAGTATGTATGGGGAGAAGAGTGCATGGAAATCTCTACTTTATTAGGCAGACTTAGACAAACTCATGTAAGAAAGGAGGAATATCTTTATTGGGGAGTATGCCCTATGAATAACTTTGGTTGTTTAATGTGAAAAACTTTTGCCAATCTTAAGAAGATGATGAATAGAGTAGTGTTCCAAAGGATTTAAAATTTTTTTGATGAAGAGGATTTGAAAAGATGAGAAAAACAACAATAATAAAGTATTATTTTGGTATTCTTCGAACTTAGATATTTTTATCTATGTTTCCATCAATGCCAAAGGGGGAGATTGTTAGCATGACTGCTAATGATACTACATTAGGAGAGTATCCTAAGCATTAGAGAGTATTGACATGTTGCATTCAAAATTTTTGTTTTTCATTGATGTCAACATAGCAATAAGTTCATGAAGACTGGTAAAATAATAGACATAGATCTTAGTTATATGAAAAATATTTTGATTATCTGGTGATGCACATTCATGTACATGTTTGATATTAGATCACCTCTAAACTAATTAGCACTTTTTTGCTTTATGTCAGATCACCTGTAAACTAATGTATACTTGATCCTTCTTGATTAGATGTCTCTTTACTATTCATTAATTCCTTCCTCTATTCTCCTTTGATTGATTCTGCAATGCAGTTTAGATCATAATACCTTGGTCACCATGAATGTCCTTGTTTGCACATGTAAAACTCTCCTTGATCATTCATTTATTCCCTTTCATGCTCATAGAAAGTTTAGGGTTTTTCTTCCTTAAGAAGACCTAGGTGACTTAGGGTTAGGTATGAATCAACGACTATAATTCACCCATATTGCTACTTAAACCTTCATTTTACCTCATTGGGTGCATGTAATGTATAAGAATTCAAACTTAATATTTCTCCTTATCACCAAAATATCATAATTCAATCTTTAAGTTGGCTCAAAAATAGTTTACATAGTAGTTTGTACCAATACAAACAACTGTGACAAAACTGTGTTACTCAAAAACTAAAGTCCTTGGTGCTTGGCACATACTGACTTAAATATTGTCACTCGACATTTGAACGAATCAGCATGCACTTCTTTCTTGGCTCCTAAATCACTCAACACATACTATCTTCTCAACATTTGAGTGACTTGGCACATGAATGACTCATCACTCAATGGTTACTTGGCATGCTTTAACTTATATGTTGTGCTCGGCATATGTTACTTGTTTGGCATGAACTAAGAAAATGACTTAAGTGTATAAACACTCACTAGTCAAAACAATTCTGAGATCAACAATCTCCCCCTTTGACATGAGAGTAAAAAATACTTGGTTATGTATTAATACTCTTATTCTTATGAGCATAACATAATTGACTATTTAGTTTCTATAATAAATTTCAAAATATAAATTTTTTTGGAACAAATTATACCTCAAAAATCTCATAACTCCCCCTAAGTTGTTTATTCTATTTTCTTCTATATTCTATATCAAAATCTCTCCTACTTAGTAGATATACTTCAACTGATACTCTTTCACTTGCTTTCTAGTCTTACTCCCCATTTTCTCTTACTCTCCCATTCTTGTTCTCTTTGCTCCCCCATAGCTCTTACTCCCTTTTTTTGATACTAATGTCAATGGGTCATACACTGATAGTGTATTTGTCCAAAAATGATTTATGGACCTCAAGGGTAATCTTAAGAGTGACATCCCAATTGTCACAAGCTACTTCCAAAAACTTAATTTGGATGGCAAACTCAGCAAAAAGGTGTACTAGGCCATCTAATGTAGAAAGATTCGAGTTTTTCTTCATAAATGTTTTGGCATAGCCTATCTCCTTGTGTAAAATCTCTATGTGAGGAGTCAATGTAGTCTAGATGCTGATTAGTTTATCCCTTATTTTGGCTTCATCATCTTGTAATTTTGCTAACTAAATTTGGGTTTGCAATAGGGTCTTGAAGTGTTTCTCACTTTGAGATGGAGTCATGGGAAATTTTGCACCTGATGAGTTCATTTGATTTTCCAAGCTCAGGATGTGATTCCTTGTCTCTTGTGTGAGGAGTGTAGGATTACACAATTTGGTAGATAGAGAGAAAATATTCTCTAGAAACTTGTTCACACTGTCTATCTTAGTTGCCAGTACAACTTGTGTAAGTGCTATATCACTAGATATCTTCTCATTTACTTTGAAATTTCTTCTCAGATCATTCCAATAATTTGGCATTGGTATCTAGGTCTGTATCACTTACTCTTTCCACTATGTTGGTGAATTGTTCAATGATTGGATTTGTTTCATCTGGAGTAGGTAGATTAAATGCATCTAAGAAGACGTCTTTGATATCAATAAAAGCTTTCTTTTGCCTATGCTCCCTTCTAAGCAGTTCTTGATGTTTCTTTCTTGCTAGGGCTTCTTGAAGTATACCCATCTACTCAATTATTATTGCTGCAAGATCAAACTTGGGCAATATAATTTTTTCATCTAGGCTAACATATCCATAGGTTATTACCTCCTTTTCCTTGGATGAACTAGGAATTGACATTGAGAATTAAAAAGGTTTTTCATCTATGCTCGACCTTTGAAGAATTTTGCTGGAAGGAGTGCCAGATTATGGTAAAGTTACTAGTGCTTGATTTGCTGCTAGTTCATTCAACTTGGGTGTCAAATCAGTCTCTTTAGGCTTGTCCTTTTCTACCTCATTCACTTTAATTGCACCTTGTTCTTGTCTTGGAGGTGCAAGTGCATCTACCTAACCTATTTGACTTTGTGTCTCATTATTGATTGGTGTTTCCACCTTATCTTATCCAATTGTCTCAACTTTATTTGTTGCAACTTTTGGGACATTTTTTGAGACTAGAGTACCATCTATTTGTGTATTCACAGTGCATTCTACTATCTCCTTCCTCTATTATACAACCAAGGGTTGTGAAGGTTGTACACTTGTGACTTGAGCAGTAATTGTAGGTAGTTCATATGTTTTCACCACCTCCCTTGTAGTTATAGTCACTAATTTTTGAATTTCATCTACATTAACCAATATAGGGTTGTCACATAATTTGGCCTATAGTGTAGATTGGACAATTATCCTTTTCAAATCTTCCTCTATTAGGGGATTGATGTTCTAAGTAGCAAGATCAAAAACATCCTTTACTATAACAGTTTCAATATTTACTCTTATTACTTGTGGAGGGCTTGAACTTGACATTTGTGTAACTTGTGCACTCTAGTCTTATTGCTGCTCTTCCTAAGCTATTGCCTACTTATCAATGTCCATATCAGTTCCTCCCTCAACTGTGTCTTCTTCATTTTTATCTTCTTCATCATCTTTGACCTCAATAGGTTCTTACTCATCATTTTTGGCTATGGGTAGTCCATATGTGATTTTTGACATTTGTTTGGACTTTTTAACAACATCCTTTATGTTGTTCTATAGTATGCTAAATGCCCTATACTTAGGAACAAACCTAACAACATATTTCTTTATGGCTTTAGATATTTGTGCCTTGCTAAGTTTTGACATAACTTGAGCAAGGGTTGTCTCCCTAATTTGCCTCTCTCTATCTAAACAATAGTGTCATTTTTGCTCAACTCTTTCATATAGACTTTTAGATATGGAGTTGGCAATTTCTAGAGGAGCCTTCTTAAAAGTAGCCATCATGGCATATATTACCTCCTCCACTTGATTCTTCTCAACTTTTCCAAGATTTTCAAAATCAATGTAAGAGAAACCTAATAAATTAGCATTGATGCTAACATTATCATATAAATTATCTAGATCTAAAGATAAATTATGACTCACCACTTGGAATTTCCTTTTGTCATCAGATTCAGTCCTTTCCTCACTAGATTCAGCCTAAGCAACATATTTTTTTCTAGGTCTTTTATGTGCTTCACCCTCCTTCTCTCTAGGCTTGACTTTATCTTTAGCCTTTTGTGCAATGACTCATGTATTGGGCCTTGTGGTAGGTGCTATTGGTTTGGGATGGCTTGGTTTAGCAAATTTTTTAGGTCTTATCACTACTTGTGCCTTGGCCTTTATCTTCTTCTTGTATATGAGCAATGTTAGTATGCTAATAGAAACCAAATTTAAATAAAGCTTCTACAAACTAAACAAAATTCATAAACTTCAAGATAGACTAAGATGAGCTCTCAATTGAGAATATGAGCCATTAATGGGCTCTCTCAATGAGAAGCTCTCTTGTTGAGTGGCCTTATCTAAATGGATAGGATGTATGCTCAATATGCTTCCAAAGGCTTCAATGGATGATTGTGGATTTTTTGGTGTGGATAGATGGCTTTAGTATGGATTTGGCTCTCAAAATAGCATTATAACTTTATTTCATGGATTGTGTTATTTTGCAAAGGGGAAGGATCCAATTTATAGGCAAGAGGCTTGAGGGATTGAGGGCTAAGATGCAAGGATGGAAAAAAGCTCATGGAGGGCTCAGATTGCATGAGAAGAGAGCACATGGATTGTGCTTCCTTATAGCCAATCAAGGAGTGACACATGTCACATGGTGAGAGGATGGAGGAAAGGGGAAGGATGAGTCAACAAAGGAGGCTCAAGGGATAAAATCTTCATAAAGACCCTCATAATGACTTGTAAGAGCAATAAAAGGGCTTGTAAGAGTCATTTATGACCTAGTGGACTTCATAAAGTTTTATGGTTGAGATATTTTGAGGGTGATGAGAGCAATTTCGACTTGGACTTGATTAGGAGGGTTTTAAGCTTGCTTAGGCTTGTGGAAATGATTAGAGGATGGATTAGGATGGTTTAGGATTAGCTTAGGGATAGGCAAGTGGATGGCATTTAATGAGGGTGGGTGAAGGAGGAGATATTTGTTAACTTTGGCTTGGGTTAGTAATTCTTAACCCATGTTTAGGGAATGTGACAAGGTTAGGAGGGGATTAGGATTAGGTTTAAAGATATCTTTTAGAAGAGTCTAGACTTTGGATGAGGATAAAGACTTTCTAGAATAGTCTAGAATTTCCTAGGATGAGGATGAAGACTTTCTAGAAGAGTCTAGAACTTCTTAGGATGAGGATAAATTAGATTTTTAGGAAATAAATAAAGTTTTATTTATTTCAAGGGTTTGGGTTGAGGAGATATTTATTAAAACTTTTTAAATAAACATGAGGATTAATATTTAATCTTAATTAAATATTTTGAGTTGGGATTAGGGGTAGGAAATGATGGGATTAGCCTTTAATCGAAATTAAAGAAGGATTAGAAGATTTTGGAAGAGGTTATTGGTCATAAGGAAATTGGCCAAGTTTTGGGCAAAATTTTTTAAAAATTTTTTTTTTAGGATTTTTGGTCAATTTATTAATTAAATAATTAATAAATAAGGAAATAATGTTTAAATAAGATTTAAACATTTTTAGGAGGGATTCCTTAATTAAATATTTTTAATTAAGATAAAGGGATTTAATGGCATAAAAATTAATTAATTAATTAATTAAATAATTAATTAATTAATTAATTAAATAATTAATTAATAAATGATGATGTCATCAGGTATTTTTTCAAAAAATAAAAATACTTTATTTTTTAAAGGATTTTTAGGTGTCTACACTTCTGATAAGTAGGAATAGGTACTTCCTCAATTTCTTCTTCCTTGACACCTACTACAGTCTCTATTTCTTCCTCTTGTTGATCCTCACCCTAACCTTGTGCCAATGCAATGGTGCTTGAATAAGAGTGTCTTCTTCCTCTTCATCCTCTTCCTCAAAGCCTTCACCAAATTTTTCTTTTAGTTTCTTCACTAGTTTATCCTTCTTCCTAATCGTAGAAGCAATCTTCAACTCTATAGTAATCTTTGATTTAGCCAATTCATATTTACCAAAAGCTTTGGCATCTTTGTCCACTTCTTTTTCAAGTAATGTTGTGATTGTTGTAGAGGCCTCATCAATATTAATCTCATAACCTAATGGCCTTAGCCATCTCACTCTAGGAATTGTTGCTTGAACAAATGTGTGATCAATATCAACTAGGAAACAAACATCATCATAATATTTTTCCACTAATGACATGTGAATCCTTAATCTCTTCTTCATGGATTGTTTTAAATCCTCAAAATAACTAGTCATTATGATGCAGGAGCATCCAGAGGTATAAGGGCAATCCTGTGTCACCCAAAAAAAATGTACTTAGACTTAGTTTCTATTTTATGTCTTTACATTTTTGGATACCCATTTGGCTCAAATAAAGGTTCCAACTCTCATAGTTCAACTATCAGTGCATTTGAAAATCTCAAAAAAATAGGAGCATGCAATTTGACCATCATTTTGGTGACCTAGAAGGTGCGACTTGGCCAAATGAATGTAATTGAGATTTAGAGCATTCCAAAAAAAAGAATCAGGTCAAAAGGCCCCACGGTTTGAAAGTTGTTGCAGTTTTTTAGGTTTTGGAGACCTCCTAAGAATGCTTCAAAGTCAGGTTTGGGGCATTAAATGACCTCAAAAAGGGTCAAAAAATGGGGGACGAGTGAAGCTTGTTTGTAGGGCTATAGAGCACTTTGAGATCTTTCCAAAAATGTAAACGGTTCGTCAATCGGAGCTACGGTTCAAAAGTTATGCCTCCCGAAAGTTTGGCTACTGTTTCTAGATTCTTCTAGATTTGCACCGACTTCTAACGCGGCTTTTGGAACCTTCTATTTTGTCGATGGATGCCTACTAGCACTTTCTAGAATGTACTCCTAGTCCTTAACCCTCCGGGGTCTATTTAAGGAGATTTTGGCATTGTAAAAGGTAGTTCGAATTGGAGCTTGAGAGGAGGTGCTAAAAGGAGAAATACTCCCCAGAGTTATGCTATTGTAAGCCCGTAGGGCATGTTTTGAAGTTTATTTTCTCTGCACTGTTTGTAATAGCTTATTTTCTCAGTTAATATAATTCCCCTTTCTATTGTGTCTATTCTGTTGTTGGGTTGTGTCCCCATCAAGTGGTATCAGAGCGGGTTTTCCTGAGTGTGTAGACATAGCGCCGACTGTGAGGCAGTTTGCACCAGGACTGTGTGGTTGTGGGTTCGAGTTAGAAGATGCCTCCACAAAGAGAGTGAGGTGGAAGGGCCAGAGCTATTGATCCTAAGGAGGTTAGAGCCCTCCAGAGATAGGTACAAGCATTGCAAGAGGAGTTTCGTAGAGGAGCAAATATTGCCGCATATGACAATAGTGAGGATGACAATGAAGAAGAAGTAATGGAAGTTGACGGGGAAGTTCTGAATCCTGTAGAGGAAAGGCTTTTTAGGGCCATTACTAGGTTTGGGAAAAGACCTACAATTGAAGTGGGTATATTTTTGGGAAATTTGAAACCAGATGAGTTGATCGACTGGATCAATGAACTGGATGAATACTTTGAGTATGAGGATATAAGGGACCCAGATAGGGTTAAGTTTGCAAAGGCCAAACTAAAAGGCCATGCCAAAATCTGGTGGCAAGAGGTTCAACTGGAAAGACTTAGAAGAGGAAAGGAGAAGATCACAAGATGGGATCACATGGTGGACAAATTGAAGAAGCAGTTCATTCCTGTGGACTACGAGCTTGATCTGTTTAAGAAGATGCATGTGTTAAAGCAAGCAGGAAGATCAGTCCAAGAATATACAGAGGAGTTTTACCGACTCCTGATTAGAGCAGGGCATGCAGAAGCAAATAAGGAGAAGGTTGCTCATTATATCAGTGGGTTACGACCTAGCATCCAGGAGGAATTAAGTCTGGTAAGAATGACCAGCGTTGAAGAAGCATACCAGTTTTCCCTACGAGTTGAAGAGAAGTTGAGTAAAAGGTTTGAAGGAAGACAAAGAGGGCGCGGTCAAGGAGGAAGGGGAAGCGGTAGATCATCTGGAGGCTACAATGAAACTCAAAAGAAAAATGAAGATGAGGGTACTAGCAGGAACTAGAGGAATGAGGGTTTCAATTGCTCCCGTGATCAAGATTTTGGAAATCAAAGAGGAAGAGGTAGAGGACATGGGCAAGGAAGAGGAGGCTTCCGTGGTAACTATTTCCATTGCAATGAAGAAGGTCATCATGCCTTTGAATGCCCTCAACAACAAGGAAGGACAGATAGGAGAGCTGAGGGCCAAGCTAGGGTTGCTCATGTGGATGAGGATGCACAATCATCACATTCAGAGGATGCAGAAAGAGGAGAGACCTTGGTAAATGAAAGAGTCCTACTAAGTGGTGAAAATGAACCAGGACAACAGAGGAGTTTGTTCCGTACCAGATGCAAGTGTGAGGATAAATGTTGTGATGTGATCATTGATGGTGGTAGCACTGATAACTTGGTATCCGAAGAGATGGTCTCTAAGCTGAAGCTCAAGAGGGAGAAACATCCCCAGCCCTATCGGATTTCTTGGGTAAAAGATGATCATAAGGTCCTGGTAAGTGAACAATGTTTAGTAAAATTCAAAATTGGGAATTACCATGATGAAGTTCTCTGTGATGTTATTTCAATGGATGTTTTCCATCTATTGTTGGGTAGACCATGGCAGTTTGATAGACATGCAATACATGATGGACATGCAAACACATACTCTCTAACAAAGGATGGAGTTTGCCACGAATTGAAGCCCATGAAAAAGGAAGGTGAAAAGGTATGTAGTAGTGCTAGGATTTGTCTTGTTGATGGAAGGAAGTTTTTAGATGGCATGAAACATCAGCGTATGTGCTATGCTTTGATTCCTAGGAAAGATAAAGAAGGTAGTAGTGAAATACCATTTGAAGTTTCAGATTTACTAGGAGAATTTGGAGATATTATCTCTGATAATGTTCCAGATGGATTGCCACCAGTAAGGCAAATCAGTCATCAAATAGATCTGATTCCAGGAGCTAATTTTCCTAACAAGGCTGCTCACAGGATGACTCCTACTGAAACAGAGGAGCTAAATAGACAGGTTCAGGAGCTGTTGAGGAAGGGCTTGATTCGAGAGAGCCCGAGTCCATGTGCAGTACCTGCAATACTTGCACCAAAGAAGGATGGAGAGTGGAGGATGTGTACAGATTCTCGAGCTATAAATAGGATAACCATCAAGTACCGGTTTCCTTTACCAAGGATGGATGATCTTATGGACTGCTTGAGTGGAGCTCAGTACTTCACAAAGATAGATCTGAAGAGTGGCTATCATCAGATACAGATTCGAGAAGGAGATGAGTGGAAAATAGCCTTCAAGACCAAGGAGGGTCTTTATGAGTGGTTAGTCATGCCCTTTGGATTGACGAACGCCCCAAGCACCTTCATGCGGCTCATGAATGAGGTACTTAAGAAGTTCTTGGGAAAATTTGTTATCGTCTATTTGGATGATATTTTAATTTTCAGCAAGACTTTGGAAGAACATTTACTACATATTCGTAGTGTCCTTGAAAGGCTAAGGGAAGAGAAACTGTTAATTAATCTAAAGAAGTGTGTCTTTGCAAAAAGGGAGTTAGTCTATTTGGGATTTGTTATATCACCTGAAGATCTCAAAATGGATCCAGAGAAGGTAAAAGCCATCTTGGAATGGCCTACTCCAAGGTCTGCTACTGAGGTAAGATCATTTCATGGTCTGGTTAGTTTTTACAGGAAGTTTATTAAGAATTTCAGTGGCATATGTGCACCTCTAACTGATACAATAAGAGGGGATAGAAAAGAGTTCAAATGGACTGCAGCAGCTGCGAGAAGTTTTGAATTGCTGAAGAAGAAGGTGACTGAAAAACCTGTGTTGGCACTTCCAGATTTTAGAAAAGTATTCCAGGTGGATTGTGATGCTAGTGGTAGTGCTATTGGGGCTGTATTAAGCCAAGAAGGTAAGCCTATTGCATATTTTAGTGAAAAATTGAATGATGCAAAGAAGAAGTATTCTGTTTATGATCAAGAGTTCTATGCAATAGTTCAGGCCTTAAAGAATTGGAGGCATTATTTATTGCCAAAGGAATTTGTTTTGTATACTGATCATCAGGCATTACAGTACCTAAATAGCCAAGGTAAATTGAATCAGAGGCATATGAAGTGGGTAGAATTCTTGCAGAGTTATACATTTGTGTTGAAGCATAGAAGTGGAAAATCTAACAGGGTTGCAGATGCATTAAGTAGGAGACAGTTGTTGCTTACAACAATGCAGGTTGAAGTAGTTGGGTTTGAAGAACTCAAGAATTTGTACCCCAAGGATCCTGATTTTGCTGAAGCATGGAAAGCTTGTAAAGAACCTGTTGCTGTAGATAGAACCAAGTGGTTAGACTATTTGATTCAAGATGGCATGTTGTTCAAAGGTAGTCAATTGTGCATTCCAAGGAGTTCCATGAGGGAAAATCTGATTAAGGAGAAACACAGTGGAGGGATGGCAGGACATTTTGGTCGAGATAAGACCATTGCCATTCTTAGAGAACATTATTTTTGGCCTCAAATTACAGAGGATGTGAAGAAGTTTGTACAGAGTTGCCAGGTTTGTCAAGTTGCCAAGGGGTTTAGTCAAAATACTGGCCTATATCAGACATTGCCTATTCCATCAAGGCCATGGGAGGACATAAGTATGGATTTTGTTCTTGGATTGCCAAGGACACAAAGGGGTAATGACTCAATATTCGTGGTGGTTGATAGGTTCTCCAAAATGGCACATTTCATTCCATGCCACAAAACTCATGATGCTGTCCATATTGCAGACTTGTTTTTCAAAGAGGTGGTAAGACTACATGGTCTTCCAAGGAGTATAGTTTCTGACCGAGATACTAAATTTGTGGGATATTTCTGGAGGACATTGTGGAAGAAGTTGAGAACAGACTTGAAATTCAGTTCCACGCATCACCTACAGACTGATGGCCAAACAGAAGTGGTAAATAGAAGTCTGGGCAATTTGCTGGGATGTTTAGTTGGAGATAAGCCCAAGGGATGGGATTTGATTCTACCACATGCAGAGTTTGCTTATAATAACTCTGTAAATAGGAGTACTGGAAAATCACCATTTCAAATTGTATATGGAAATAGCCCAAGGACTGCACCAGAATTGAGGAAGATAGAACAAGGGGAGAGAACAAGTGCTGAAGCTGAAGAATTTGCTGAACACATCAAGCGTCTACATGAGGAGGTTCAAGCACACATTATCAAGATGAATCAAGAGTATAAAGCTAGGGCTGATGCAAGGAGAAGACATAAGGAATTCCAAGTAGGGGATCTAGTCATGGTGCACTTACGAAAAGAAAGATTTTCAGTTGGTACTTACAACAAGCTGAAAATGAAGAAATTTGGCCCCTGCAAAGTTTTGAAGAAACATAACTCAGGAAATGCATATGAGGTGGAGCTGCCAGATGGTATTCACATTTCTCCCATTTTCAACATTGCAGATTTAACAGAGTATCATGATGATGGTGCAGATGAGGAGTTGGTTTTAGAGCCATGCCCAATTCCTGCTTCTAAGAAGGAGAAGATAGAAGACATTCTAGATCATCATGTGGGTAGGAGTACCAGAAACAGGCAGTATGAAGAGTATTTGGTCAAATGGAAAGGACGACCGATCGAAGACTCAACTTGGATTTCAGCAGCTGAGGTTTCCCATTTGGGATTTCCTCTACCATCCATAAAGTGACAGGGTCACTTTTCAATCTACCCTGGGTGTCTGATGCAGGAGTATCCAGAGGTATAAGGGCAATCCTGTGTCACCCAAAAAAAATTTACTTAGACTTAGTTTCTGTTTTATGTCTTTAGATTTTTGGATACCCATTTGGCTCAAATAAAGGTTCCAACTCTCATAGTTCAACTATCAGTGCATTTGAAAATCCCAAAAAAATAGGAGCATGCAATTTGACCATCATTTTGGTGACCTAGAAGGTGCGACTTGGCCAGATGAATGTAATTGAGATTTAGAGCATTCCAAAAAAAGAATCAGGTCAAAAGGCCCCACGGTTTGAAAGTTGTTGCAATTTTTTGAGTTTTGGAGACCTCCTAAGAATGCTTCAAAGTCAGGTTTGGGGCATTAAATGACCTCGAAAAGGGTCAAAAAATGGGGGATAAGTGAATCTGGTCGATAGGGCTATAGAGCACTTCAAGAGCTTTCTGAAAATGTAAACGGTTCGTCAATCGGAGCTACGGTTCAAAAGTTATGCCTCCCGGAAGTTTAGCTACCATTTCTGGATTCTTCTAGATTTACACCGACTTCTAACGTGGCTTCTGGAACCTTCTATTTTGTCGGTGAATGCCTACTAGCACTTTCTAGAATGTACTCCTAGTCCTTAACCCTCTGGGGTCTATTTAAGGAGATTTTGGCATTGTAAAAGGCAGTTCGGATTGGAGCTTGAGAGGAGGTGCTAAAAGGAAAAATACTCCCCAGAGTTATGCTATTGTAAGCCCGTAGGGCATGTTTTGATTTTATTTTCTCTGCACTATTTGTAATAGCTTATTTTCTCAGTTAATATAATTCCCCTTTCTATTGTGTCTATTCTGTTGTTGGGTTGTGTCCCCATCACATTACTGACTCAAAGTTATCACCTAACTATTCAATGAACTATCCTATTTGAACTGTAATAGACCTATCTGTCTTCCATGCAACATTTCCAAATGTAGGGAATGTGTTCTATACATAAAAGAAGATACATACCAAAATTGATTCGAATTTACACTGAGAACTCTTTGTTTTCCTTATTGCTCCCATATTTTCAACCAATTATTGTAGTTATAGCTCGGCAAGATCATATGTATGATCTTTCTTCACAATATTGTAGCCCATATCCATTGCAATGTAGGGTACATTGTTCAACCTACTTGATTGATAAAATTTATGCGTAATTACCCTCACTACAAAATCTATTAGAGGATCTATGATTGTGTCTATGGTCATTCCCCTCTTGTTCCACACATACCCTACATTCTTTTCAGTAACTTCTTTGGACTCACTTCTCATAGTCTTTGGCTGATCTAGGACTGGATACCTTATTACCCTATGAACTATCCTATTTGTGATTTTGATTGGCCCATTATCTAACTACACTGAGCTATTATGAATTCTGCTCAAAATAATCCTGATCCACTCAGTTTTGAAAATGTTAGGGAAACCTAAGGCACAAGTTAACCTTTTCTTTTCTACAATCTTGAATTCTTCCCTAAACACACCATTTTCAAATAATCTTCCATACTCCTCTTTGATTTTCATGCCACCAATACTCCCAATCTTACAATTATAACACTTTTTGACATCTTGAAATATTAAAACTTGTAGCAATATCATAAATAATGCACCAGAGGGATCTTGTTTGTATGCTATGTATGGAATAGCTTTGAAAATAGGTGGTTTTATCTCAATGCTAACTAACTAGACATTTTAAACCTCTTTTCCCTCTACACCTTTCATTTTAGAAGAACTAGATGCCATTATATAAATCAAGGGTTTACAAAATTTGAAATATCATAGCTCAACACATGATGAATACCTTGTAAATCTTGATAACATGATGTCAAAAAACTGCTCAAATCTCCTACAATTCTTTAGATGAAATTTTTGGATTGCCTTTAGCTCTTCATGCTCTCTCTCAAATTTGAATGATTTTAAATGAGAAAAAATGGATCAAATAGCCCTTTAAAACACTACAGTTAATGTTAAGTATTTACATAGTTGTAAGTTCAGCATCAACTCATTTTTGGCTCACTTGGCACCTACATATATTTTTATTCACTTGGCAACCATTACGAGCTTGGCATCAACTAGCCAATCTATTAGTTCAGTATCCACTAGAATTTCACTCAGCAACCGTAGGAAACTTTTGATGCTTGACAGTAACATGAAAAACTGACAAAACTTAAAGATTTTTCTTTGATTCCTAATAACACTTTTCATCTTTATTCATGTTCATGTAATATTTCCAGAACTAAATCTTTAGAATTGATGTATAATGTATCCTTTTTTTAAACAAATATTAGTCCCACATACCTCTTGATTGCTTAGTTTGATGAGGTGTGATCACTTGACCCATTGGGTGAAGCGATCCCTTCTCCACTTGATGTGCTACAATCCTCCTTTCTCTTCCATGTCTTGTTCATTTAATTTCTAAAAATTTCAATAACTTCCTTGCCTTTTCCTTTATTGAACTCACAACTTGGTGTATTTGACCTTGTTGGACAATATTGGCTGATGTGACTAGTCTTCAAACAATTAAAACATGTGGTTTGACTCAACCACCTTTTGTAGTCATTCTTGAATTGTGTTCTAATACAATTCTTAGGAACATGTCCATATTCTTCATAGTATTGAAAACTATACCTTGTATTATAATCTCAATTATAAAAGTTTCCATTTTTCTTTACCTTTGTTTGCTTGGTTGATGACCACATTAGGTTAGATTTGCACTCAAAAGCTCTATGTCCATACTTCTGACAGTTATAACAATATTCATCAAATCTTTGAGTATGCATGGTCATTGTTCTGCATTCATGTGCTTGATGACCTTGTTTGTTGCACATATGGTAGTGACCCATGCTCTTCTACTTAACATTTTGATTTATATTCTTGCTCCTACACATGTTAGTAGTACGTTCTTTATCACCACAATTATAACAAGTACATTTGGAATTCTTACCTTTGTTACTCCTTTCTTCAACACTTTTGGATGATTCTCCTTCAGTACTTGTGTATCCCAACCTAGATGTATCATTTTTAGATCTAGGGGATCTCATCAATTTCTCAAAGTACTTGATGGCTTCACTAGATTTATTGAAACTTTCAATAAAATCCTTTTCCTTTTTCAGATAAATGTTTAATTCTTCATTCTGCATCTTTAGTAATATTATCTCAATGTCCTTGGCATTTAGTTGATGGTTACTAATCATCATCTGACCCAAAGTTTTCAATTGCATGTTAGCAATCCTAGTTACCTCTGTTGATCTCTCTTCCAATCTGTTGGTCATAACTATTTCATCATCTTCAATCATGGCTTTTTCTTCCATTGCTTTTTTTTTCTATTCAAGCACCTCATATAATAATATGGCTTGTTATTCTTGTTATAACTTAAGATTTTTGATTTCTTCAGCTTGATTTCTATTCTTTTCTATTAAATCTACAATACTGCATAAAATTCATTAGAGTCTCTATTTGCAAATAGCTTAGTAGTGTCCATCTCTTTGTATTGTGTGTTATTTTCTTCAATAATAATTTCCTTCCTTCTTCTTAATGATTTATTTAAATCTTCCCTTGCTTCATTTAGCTGATGTAGAATGAGTTGTATTTTCATCTCTTGGTTCTCAATACCAATTGTTGGAATTCCAATAGGAAAGGTAAAATTTTGAGGGGGGGGGGGGGCGTGTGTGAATTAGTGCTTTTAAACTTTGACCCATAAAATATTCACCACACATCCATCTCCTACATTCAACAAATAAACTAAATACTATGTAAAACATACACATCTAAAGCATGTAATTAAGCAAGCATTCACACATATATGACACAAGATACGATTACCCAAAAACCCTCCATTGAGAATGTAAAATTGAGGTGGGGATGATACACACAAATCTTCACTACTATAGTAATAAAGTGTATCCAATGAAGGTTACAATATTTGACCATGAAACATGATCTACCTTGTGAAAGGTCTACCCTATTAAAGGCTTACAAAGACTATTAGGTCTTACCCTATTAAAAGATTTCAACACCTTGCTAGAAGTGTGCCTTGTTAAAGGACTTCAACTCACAATTAAGTAAGCACCTTGTTAGAGGATTTCGATACAACTTGTTAGGACTACTCTATTAAGAGATTTAACTAATTAACTTGTTAGAATGTTTCAACATTGATCCTACAATTAACACTTTATTTCTTGATGTTAGATCACCTCTAAACTGATTCATACTTGATCCTTCTTGATTAGATGCCTCTCTACTGTTCACTATTTCCTTCCTTTGTTCTCCTTTAACTCATTCTGCAATGAAATTTAGATCATACTACCTTGGTCACCATGGTTGTCCTAGTTTGTACATGCAAACTTTTCCTTGATCATTCATTCATTCCCTTTCACGCTCATAGAAAGTTTAGGTTTTCTTCCTTAAGAAGACCTAGGTGACTTAGGGTTAGGTATGAATCAATGGCTATGATTCACCCATATTGCCACTTAGAGATTCCTTCTACCTGATTGGGTGCATGTAATGAATAAGAATTCCAACTTAACATTCATTCTTATTAGAAAAATATTGTAATTCAATCTTTAAGTTGGCTCAAAAATGGCTTACATAGTATTTTGTGCCAATACAAACAACTATGACAAAATCGTGCTACTCGACAACTGAAGTCCTTGGTGCTTGGCCCATACTAACTTCAATACTATCACTCTACATCTAAATGACTTGACATGCACTACTTCCTTAGCTCCTAGATCACTCGGTATATACTATCTACTTGGCACTTGAGTGACTCAACACATGAGTGAATCAACACTCACTATTTACTTGGCATATGTTACTTATTTGACATAAACTAAGTAAATGACTTAAGTTTATAGACACTCACTTGTCAAAACCATTCTAAGATCAACAATTATAATTAATTGGGAAAGCCTCAAGGCCATCTCAAGAAATTATTTTAAAGATATGGTATAAAGAAAAGATGGTTTCCTTGTTTTCAAGAAGTGTTGTGGTCATTTTATTTAGTGAGAAGTGTGAAAAGGAGAAGAGTGTTTGGTGAATGCGAGTAAGCGATCTAAGGCGTTATCGAATGCAAAATTTGTGATATGGTTACAAGATCAGAAGGAGAAGAAGTCTAGTTGATAGGAAAAAAAGAGAGGAATGAGTAATACTATTCATTTATAGTATTCTTCAAGGAATAATATAGAGGTCACTTGGACAATAAGTTCATTGGTCTTGCCCCTTAAGCTATTTGGATAGTGGGTCCATCTATCTTCTATGACTCCTAACAGGGTTGGAATCTCCAAATGGGACTAATATGTAGAGAATGTTGTTATAGATTCTTAATAAGGTCCATCCTCTAATAAGGAATATTTATATTAGTGCATCAATTTGTGGGTACCATCCGCACTAAGGTTTTCGCTCTGATCAAGGGTTTCCCTAGTTAACATATCCAATGTTATTGTGTATGAGTATCTTGTTGTGGTTTCTAATTATATTGCTCATATGGTTAAATTTTAATAAGATTAATAATTGTGATATTAGTTGGATAAATTATTCACCCCCCATACCCCCCTCTTAGTTATATTGGTGGACTACATATTTTAATAAAAAAGGGAATTTATATCTGTAACTTGTTTGCAAAATCTAAAATTTGCAACTTGCAATAAAAAAAGGTCTTTGTTGGGATTTTCCTTGGTAAAACCCCATTTTAATAATTAATGTTGAATTGAAGTAATTAAAATTGCATATATGTAAAGAAAATTTACTAATTCCCTTTACAATAGTAGGATCTCTTGAATAGAATGCAATTTTCTTACTTACCCAATTGATTTGGATAAAGTAGATGAAAATGAAGAGATGCAAAAGATGTAAGAAATGACTTTGAATGAATTGAATATGACTTCCTCAATTGATTGAATACTTGAATCTATAACATTCATTAGAGAAAATTCTTGAAGGATGCTTATAGACTTCAAAAATTGAATACTTGAGTACTAGAGAGCTTGTGCGTGTATGACCTTTGATGCAAAATAGAGAAAATGTAAGTGTTGACCTTATGGTCAAATCATTTTCTTATCAGGGACTTAACACTTAGTCAGTTGTTTACATTTTTATCAAGCTCCATATGTAGAAAGAAGAGCCTCTTGAGCTTCATAGTGTCTACCGAGCATCTAAAATGGAATGCAATGTAAGTCATATTTCACAATTCCTACTGAGCTAGTCATTCAGATTGCAATGTTTGCTAAGATTTACAGAGTCTGCTAAGCTTCATAGAGTCTACTAAGTTCATTAGTGCAAACCATATAGGATATAGAGTTAACCAATCTCTACAGTCTTACCTAAGCTAACAATGTTAACAAAGTGAATGACACTAGTATTGACCAATCCATTTAGTGTCAATCAAGTCTATTGAGTTCTTTAGTATTCACCAAATCACTCAATAATAACTAAGTTCCTACTACTCTGAGTGATCAATGTGGACTGTACATTAGTGTCAAACAAATGCCAGAGTTTTACAAGTTGACATTTTTATCGAGTGTCAAAATATCACTCGAGTTGTCTTTAGAACCTGGCTTAGAGTAGTAGGCTAACTTAGTGAAGATTGTTTGAATTAGGTATTGTAGCCAACTCTAGAAGGTAATTTATTAGATTGGTATATATATATGTAATATATATTTTCATATCTTATGTAATAATAGAAGTGAATCAAGGAAGTAATATGAGTGCAAATTAAAAAAGCTACAAGACATATAAGGAAAAGTAGAGTCTTATCTATCATAGTCAGGTCATCATTATATTTCAAAGGAATCTCATTAACCAAATTGAGTTGTAGATCAAAGATTGACCACTAATTCATCCTAATAGGTGTATGAGCCAAATCCTCAAACAAGGTGGAATAAGCAATCTTTTCCAAATCTCCTAATAAAGTGCATACTTCATTATATGTTGTAAATCCTTTCACAAGGTGGACCTAATAGTCCTTATTACTCCTAACAAGCTAACTTTATACTTTAGTAATAACATTTGTGATTATCATCCCCACCCTAGTTTTACCTTCTATTTGGAAGATTTTTGGGTTACTAAATATTGTGTCAAGTGTTATGAATATTTTATTACTTTTAATATTTCATGTATGCAATTAGATTAGATTATATTATGAAGGTTTAATTGGTGAATAGAAGTTAAAGTTTTATTGGTTCCTGATTCACCCTCTCCCCCTCTCACTAACCCAATATATACTACATTTCCAATAATTGGTATCAAAGAATTAGTTTTCACATAAAAAGTTTAGCAACTTGAGAAAATATTAGAGGCAATGGAAGTATATAGACTGGAGAAAGCTATACAAAATGAAAAGTTGGATCTATAATTGGCCATGAAACAATTCAAGAAAATGAAGGAGCAACTCTCTCAATCCTTGAAAAGAATAAAATACCTTGCTACATAATTGAATGACAATCTCTACATTGAAGAAATAATTTAAGACATTTTTCAAGACAAAAGTTCAAATGAAGTTGATGCAACAATCAAAGATCTACTTGAAAATAATCTTATTCTTCATGAAGAAGTTAGAAAGATGAAAAGAGAACACAAAATTTAATTAGTCAAAATGTGTGAAGTCATGGAACAAAAGGACAAAGACAAAGAAGAAATAGAAGAGAAGGACAATGAAATTCAACAACCATCTCTTCCTCAAATAGATCTGATTGATCAACTCAATGATGCAAATCAAGAACTCATCAAGTTGAGGATAGAGAATGAAATATTGTAGAATGATCTCAACATAGAGAAGCAAACCAATGAGAGGATGATGAAATCTCAAGAAATCATGAATCAATTGACTGAGAAAACTCAATTTAGACACAAAGGAAAAAATGGATTAGGATACACAAAAGATAGGACATACATCAAACAAGTGTTGGAAAAATTGTAAATCAAAGTTTAGTGGAAAGTGTTATAGTTATAACAAACCTGGACATAGAGCAAGTGAATGCACAAAGAAATCTAAGTTTGAAGGAAAATGTTTCAATTGCAACAAAGAAGGGCACAAATCTTCAGAGTGCAAGACCAAAAAATGGAACATAGTAGAACTAACTATCAAAGGAATATTTGGTTGGCACTACAACACATTGTACATATATCAATATTGTGGTGAGTATGGGCACATTGGAGAAAATTGCATAAAACATCACACGAGGAAGAGAGACACTACAAAGAGATGTTTTGTATGTACAAAACTTAGACATCTTTCCAAGAACTATATGAACCAAGAAAGAGTTGAAGATGAAAAGAAAGCAAAAGCTAACAATATCATAAGTCAAATAAGGCAACAATGGATAAGGAAATTTCTTAAGGATGTAAGTCAAAGTAATGAAAGTGTTGACACCTAGGTCAATGAGTTAGGTAACTCAACCATTTCAAACTAGATATTTGTGGAGATTACTAGAACTATGATGAAAAAGGAGATATCTCACATTAGTTCCAGTTAAAAAGAAAAAGATCCATATCAACATTCTAGATGCACAAGGCTCATGAAGTTAAGATGATAGTTCAAGCAATGCCTTAGACCTTACTAAGAAAAGGGTTGTAAGACCTAATCACACTTGGATGTAGATGTAAAGTTGAAGACTCTACCAAGTTGAAGTTCCTTCCAAGCTTAGAGATGTTATCAAGTTGAAGATATTCTCCGAGCATTAAAGAATTAGCCAAGTTTGAAAACCTATCACTGAGCTAACTATTGTATGATGCATTAATGGATATCTTAATGAAAAAATAATGTTAAAAGAAGAAATAAAAGGTTATTGTTTCACCATGAATTTTTAGAGCTAAGATTGATGAGTATTCTAGAGCCCCTGAGTGATTTAGAGAAATTTCATCAAAGTTTACTCATGCATTTCAAGTATTACTGAGTAGTATGGCATCTTCCAACAAAAAAGTGAAGAAAGGTTTAGAAATGTTGGTCCAAGGTGTTGATTGTAGATTCCTAGCATTCAAGCTAAGTCCAATGATTGTAGAAGAAGTTGACCTAGCTAGAGCTCAATCAAAAATTCCTCCTGAGGTACTTCTAATTCATGATATTCAATCATTCTATCATTGTTCTATCCAAGAATTATGAACTCTAGAAATAAACGAGGCATATAATGAGCTGTGTGGATGAGAGTTTGAAACTTGAGCACAAGCACTTGTAAATGAAAAGTTTAACACATATCCTACATATGCCAAGATATATTCAAGGAAATTGGATTAGGTTTATTCTAAGCCAAGTTTACGACATGCATTTATGGTTGTACCAACCAATTAAAATCACCAAGAAGATGATTCATAGAATCACATGGTTTCTTATGCTTAATAAGGCAAAGACCACTAAAACCCTAAGTTGGTGATCTAAGGGATATTTTCACCAAAAATTGAAGTATCTCCAAAACTCCAATAATCAATGCCAATTTAAAGTTCTAAAAATTTTGGATCTAATGCAATTTGAATGGATGAAAAAGGAGTTCATACGCAAAAGTTATAGTCAGTCAAAGTTTGGTCAAACCAAGTATAGAGGTCATCAAAAGGTGAAAAAATAATCATCTCAAAAGTGGTCAACAATGGAATTCAAATTGAAGATCTTGTCGAGAGCTTTCCAGCGATGTTCAATTCGTAAAAAATGGAGCTTGTATGCAAAAGATATGCCTAATTGAAGTTTGAGATGATGAGGTGGAAAATAATAATAATAATAATTTAAAAAAAATATATATATATAAATAATTAATGGTGCCGAGATTTGAACCTGCAACCACCGACCCCTAAAATTTGGCTAGTGGCCGTTACACCACCAACAACCTTTGAAACTTATATAAGGAATGTTTTATTTATGGTTTAAAAGGGTGCTAATTTTAGTTAAAGGCTAAAGGTCGGTGCGGGGGTTGGAACCACCGATCTCCGCTATCACCAAAACCTCCTTTTCCATCATGCCACACTACTGGCTTTAACAATAATTTGCATGGTTTTTATTTAAGTTTAAACCAATGCCGATTCCTCTTGCCCAATTAAGCAGATTTGTTGGAAACTAACCCTCCAAAAGAGGATAATGAAAAATTTCTAAAATGACTAAGGCTTGATTTCAAAGGTGGATTGTTGTGTAGACCTATTATTAGATTTTTTTTTTTTTGCCCTATTTTAGGCAAATATTTTGTATAAAAAGAGGGGTTAGGGGCCTTTTCAAGGCATGAAAATTAAGGGAGAAATGATGCAAATGGTGAGAGAGATTTTGTGTATTTGGAGAATTAGTGATTTTTCCTACACATAAAGGAATTTTTTTGCATATGATTGAAGGGAATTGTCACAAATTATTTGTATTGATTTATTGGAGTTAATCGGATTGGTCCCCCTATTGGAGCTGGACCTGGAGACGTAGTCCTTCTCGGATGAACTCCAAAATCAAATGTGTTATGTCTCTATCTCTCTTTCTATCATCTCATTTTTTGTTTTCTTATTTGCAATTATGTTAATTTTTCTTTATTAAAGCTTTAAATTAACTTTATGTAATTGGTCAGCATTCTCTGTAATAGTCCTAGATCCTAGAAATCAGATCAAATTTGGTATCAGAGCTTTGTTGGACTAGTATTGCAGATTTGAATGTTAAAAAGATCCAGGTTGACTCAAGGCGAAGGTAATCTTGAAGAATATAATCTTGAGATTAGAAAACAAAGAGCTAATCCACCATTTTAGATGGAAGATAAAGGTGGTGGACAAGCTTCAGAAGATCAAAATGTCCAGAAGACTCTCCAGAGTTTGCAAACAATGGTAGAAGTTTTGTTACAAGAAAGAGAAGAGAAGATGCGAAGGCATGCAACTCATGATGAAAAAGGGAAAAAGAAAGGCATTGATCATGATCTTGATCATGAGCCTCCATCTCCTCCTTCTTCTCCCTCTTCTCCATCTCCTCCCTCTTCTCCCTCTTCTACACATTCTAAGTCTTCTAATATTTTTAAGGGTGGACATAAGCCTCAAATAAAGTTGGATGTAAAATTTGACTTGCCAAAATATTGTGGGGAGTTAAATGCCGAGAAATTAGATGACTATATTCAACAAGTAGAAGTCTACTGTAGAGTCCAAAACCTTGTAGATGATGTTGATAGAATTTAGTTAGCCACTCTTTGATTAGGTGGTGTAGCTCTAACTTGGTGGGAGAGTAGGACCCAACATGAAACTCCACAACATGGTAAGTTAAATATGTCTTGGTTAGAATTTGTTAGTGCTTTAAAGAAGAAATTCTACCCCCTAGGCCATATGCAATTGTTAATGATGAGCTAGCAACATTTTAGACAAGGGAAAAGTCAAATTGTCCAAGAATACACCCATGAGTTTCATAAAAGGGTTATTTCATTAAATGTTCCATTGTATACCTAGGAGACTTTACTCAAGTATATAGGTGTTCTTCATTCTTACCTAAGGCACTCTATTCTTGTCCTGAATCCTTGTAATTTGGATGAAGTATGTGTCTAGGCAACCCATTTAGAGTCAAGAGGTAAGGGTACGTTCATTGATAAGTTTGATAAAAAGTCATCTAAGTCTGAGGAAAATTCCAAAGGCAAAGGGAACGGTAAAAAGATGGCTACAGTAAAGAAAGAGGGTGAGAAACCCACATGCTCACATTGCAAGAAAGAAGGGCATGATGATTCTAAGTGCTGGAAGCCGCATCCTGAAAAGAGGCCGAAGCGATTTGGTGGAAATAAAGGCAAACAAAAGACTGTTGTTGTAGCTCAACAAGATCTTGGATCTGACTCCGAAGATGAAACAAATATTATTGCCACCAGGATCTAAGGTAAAGGAAAAGGTAATTCTCTTTCATCAACTATGATTTCTTCTAGCATAAGTGCAAGTACAAGTGAAGATTCTTCTCCTAAGAATGATAGGAAAAGGAATGAATTGTTTCACATTTGAGTTGTCATCAAGCAAAATAAGGTTGATTCATTATTTGATATGGGTTCTCAAGTTAACTTGATATCTGAGGAAATTGTTAAGAAGCTCAATCTTACTACAACACCTCATCCAAAACCATATCCTCTTGGATGGGTTTGCAATGATGTGCAATTACAAGTAATGAAGTAATGCAAGTTAAGATTTTCTATCACTGCAAACTTTTTAGATGAGGTAGAAGCTGATGTAGTCCCTTTAGATATTTGTGGTCTTGTACTTGGGAGTCCTTATTTGTATGATCGACAAGCTATCTTCTATAGGGGGGAAAATAAGTATCATCTGTTTAAAGATAAAATTGAATACATTGTACGGGCACATAAGGTTAAGACTAATTTGGCACTAGTTTATGCTGGTCAAATGAAAAGGTTAGTCAACTCTAGTAAGAATTTTGTGTTGATGATTGTAAAAGCCAAAGAAGATGAAACATCTGAGGCATTTAAGGGATGTGATCCAAAACATAAAGATGAAATGGTCAAAGTTGTTTCTACCTATGATGACTTGTTTCAGGAACCAAAGGGATTGCCTCCTAAAAGAGAGATACAACATGAAAATTAGTTGTAGCCAAAAGTGCCACTTCCCAATATCGGCATGTATTGCTTATCAGTCTTGCAGAATGAGGAAATCAAGAAGCAAGCTCAAGAGATCGTTGAGAAAGGAGTTATCCATCCTAGTACTTCTCTGTGTGGTTCTCTTATTGTGTTGGTTCCAAAGAAGGATGGGACTTGGAGAATGTGCATTGACTACAGGGCTTTGAACAAGATAACGATAAAGAATAGGTACCCTCTTCCCAGAATTGATGATTTACTTGATTAGTTGAAACATACAATTTATTTCACTAAGCTAGACTTACATAGTGGATATCATCAGATAAGAATAGTAGAAAATGATATTTGGAAAACTAGTTTTAAGACAAAACATGGACTTTATGAGTGGTTGGTTATGCCATTTGGGCTTTGTAATGCACTAGCTACAATCATGATAGTCATGAATGATGTCTTTCATCCTTTTATTGATGATTTTGTCATTGTCTATCTAGATGATATTCTTGTATTTAGTAAGTCTTTGGATGATCATGTAATTCGTGTAAAAAAAGTACTTGATGTATTTAGAAAAGAAAAAATCTATGTAAAGATGTCAAAATGTGAATTTGCAAAGACATCCTTAGTGTACTTAGGCTATATCGTAGGAAATAGTCAACTGAAAGTAGACCTTGCGAACGTCCAATCTATTGTAAAATGGCCTAGGGCAAGTATAGTTACAGAAGTCATGAGCTTTTTAGGTGCAGTCCAGTACTGGAGAAAGTTCATTGCAAACTTCTCTTATATTGTATTGCTGTTGCATGCATTAACCAGTACCAAGGCAACATTTTAGTGGGGAGATCCACAATAGAAGACTTTCGACACTTTGAAGGAAAAGTTGAGCACTGCACCAATTTTGGCTTTACCAAATTTACATCAACCATTTGAGATTGAGACAGATGCATGTGGGTTTGCCATGGGAGCTATACTCATGCAAGGAGGTAAACCAGTCTGCTACCACTTTGAAACTTTTTCAAGAGTAGTCAGTAACTATCCTACTTATGATAAGGAACTTTATGCTTTAGTTTAGAGTGTTAAAAAATAGAAGCACTACTTAATGGGAAAGGAGACTATAATCCACACTAATCACCAGCCACTATAATATTTGCACTCATAATCTAAGTTGCAACAAAGTAGGCACTTTAGGTGGATGGGTTTTCTACAACAATTTCATTTGGTAATTAAGTACAAAAAAGGTTCTCGTAGAAAAGTAGCAAATATGCTCTCTAGGCCTCCTATTAAGAATGCTTTGATAATCCTTTAGAATAGTTCTATGGTTCATGAAAGTTTTCAGGAACAATATGCTAATGATGAGGACTTTAAGGATATCTATGCAACTTTAATCCAGGGTAAACATGTGGAAGAGAAAGATTACCATGTGCAAGATAATTTGTTGTACCACTTGGGAAAACTATGCATTCCTAAAGATGAACATGCACATGTAATCTATGAAGCACACACCTCTTTGATTGCAGGGCATTTTAGGGTAAGCAAAACATTAGCTCAATTGCAAAAATATTGTTACTGGCCTCATATGCAGGAAACTGTCACTAGGTATATTAAAGGATGTGTAATGTGTGCAACCAACGAACCAAGTAATAGGAAATTGGGTTTGTACACACCATTACCTGTACCATCCCATCCATGGGAAAGTGTGTCTATGGACTTTGTGGAGGGTTTACCTATGTCTAGGAAAGGTCATGATTATTTGTATGTAGTAGTTGATCGGTTCAGCAAAATGTGTATTTTAATGCCTTGTAAAAAGTAGGTCACTATTGAACTGATTGCTCATTTGTACTTTCAAAATGTATGGGTTCATTTTGGGTTACCTACTTCTATTGTATCAGATTGAGATTCTCAATTCTTAGGGGAATTTTGGTCATCTTTTTGGGGACTCATGGATACCAAGTTGAAGAAGTGTACAACCTTCCATCCATAGATCGACAGATAGACAGAGGTAGTGAACATGATAGTTGTGCATCTGCTTAGAGGTTACTACAGCAAGCATCCTAAGTTGTGGGATGAAAGTCTTCACTATGTGCAACATTCTTACAACCATGCAACACACTCTTATACAAAGAGGTATCCTTTTGAGACTTGCTTCGGATATTTTCCAAAAACACCAATGGATTTTTCTTTTGGAAAGGACGACATCATTGATGGATGCCATGATGTAGAAAGGGATTTGAAGTTCATCCAAAAGGTCCAAGCAATCCATTAGGCAGTAGAAGCACAATTGGAGTAGAGCCAAGAAAAATACAAGGCTCGCCATGATAAGCATCGCATCAATCATTAGTTCCAAGTTAGTGATAATGTTTGGTTACATAATAGTAAGGAAAGAATGCAAGGTGAAGGAAGGAAGCTCAAGCCTATCAGGTATGGTCCTTTTGAAATCTTGGAAAAGATTGATACTAATGTCTTCCACCTTAATCTTCCTCCATACATGAAAATTTACTCAGTTGTCAACATTGAGAATTTGAAGTTGTATGAGCCTCCAATGATCTTGGATGAAGACATTAGTGTTCAGGTTCCATCAGTTGATGATCTTTCACTAGAGTACATGATAGAATTGCCAGAAGATGTCATCCTTGACAAGAATGTCAAAACTTCATGAAGAGGACCAGTTGAATACCTCCAAGTGGGATTGAAGGGGATGCATCCGAGAAAAGCAAGATGGATGGAGATTGGTAAAGTGAGGGAGAAATACCCTCACTTATTTTTTGAGTAATCAAACTTTCGGTGGTTTGAAAGCTTCTCAGTGGGGAGGCTTGATCTGGGGGATATTTTCACCAAAAATTGAAGTATCTCCAAAACTCCAATAATCAATGCCAATTTAAAGTTCTCAAAATTTTGGATCCAACGCAATTTGAACAGATGAAAAAGGAGTTTATATGCAAAAGTTATAGCTAGTCAAATTTTGGTCAAACCAAGTACAGAGGTCATCAAAAGGTGAAAAAATAATCATCTCAAAAGTGGTCAACAATGGATTTCAAATTGAAGATCTTGTTGATAACTTTCTAGCGATGTTCATTTCATCAAAAATGGAGCTCGTATGCGAAAGATATGCCTAATTGAAGTTTGAGATGATGAGGTGGAAAATAATAATAATAATTTTTTTTAAAAAAATTAAAAATTAATTAATGGTGCCAGGATTTGAACCCACAACCACCGGCCCCTAAAATCTGACCCATGGCCATTACACCACTGGCAACCTTTGAAACTTATATAAGGAATGTTTTATTTATGGTTTAAAACAATGCTAATTTTAGTTAAAGGCTAGAGGTCAGTGCGGGGGTTGGAACCACTGACCTCCACTATCACAAAAACTTCCTCTGCCATCATGCCATGCAAGTGGCTTTAACAATAATTTGCATGGTTTTTATTTAAGTTTAAACCAATGCCATTTCCTCTTGCCCAATTAAGGGGATTTGTTGGAAACTAACCCTCCAAAAGAGGATAATGACAAATTTCTAAAATGACTAAGGCCTAATTTCAAAGTTGGATTGTTGTGAAGGCCTATTATTAGATTTTTTTTGTTTTGCCCTATTTTAGGCAAATATTTTGTATAAAAAGAGGGGTTAGGGGCCTTTCCAAGGCATGAAAATTAAGGGAGAAATGATGCAAATGGTGAGAGAGGTTTTGTGTATTTGGAGACTTAGTGATTTTTCCTGCACATAGAAGAATTTTGCTATGTGTGCTTGAAGAGAATTGTGAAAAATCATTTGTATTGATTTATTGTAGTTAATTGGATCGGTCCCCCTATTGGAGCTGGACCCAGAGATGTACTCCTTCCTGGATGAACTCCAAAATCAAATGTGTTATGTCTCTATCTCTCTTTCTATCATCTCATTTTGTGTTTTCTTATTTGCAATTAAGTTAATTTTTCTTTATTAAAGCTTTAAAATTAACTTTATGTAATTGGTTAGCATTCTCTATAATAGTCCTAGATCCTAGAAATCAGATCAGTTGGGTTGAACTTGCATAGAAGACTCTTGCTAAATGGGATGACAGAGGCATGCAATTGAATGGAGTTACTAACATGGAGATCAATTTCAGTATTCATGTGGTTGCTCACAAGATCTACAACTTGAGCCATCTGAACAACATTCTATGTGAAGTTGTTGACCTAGCTTATAAAGTGGTGAAGAAAAAATTATCTTTTGATCTTGCCGAGCTTCAACTCAATCAAATAAGAATAAAAAAGAAGAGCATTTGGTCATCCAAGAATAATCTATGTAAGTTTGGATCTCTTTTGACCTACTTATTCTTTTATGTTCAAAAGTTCTTTCCTTCCAAAGACAATTTGGCATGAAATAAGGATACACCTATTATGTATCAAATCAATGAATTTATAGTAGAAATGGGAGAGAATTTTGAAGGAATTATGGATGCATATTTTAAAACTTTTAAGGAGAAAATGCAGAGTAGATAAAAAATTCCCAAGAAACTAGTGGAAGACTATGAGTAAGATATCTATTTTCTTGTGGATTGTGACAAAGTAAAAATCTAGGTAGTAAGGCCAAGAGTAGCATGAGTTAAGCCTCTAGGATATAAGATTAACATTGATGATACAAGGGATATAATTGAGGCTCTTATGAATGAGCTAGTGGACACCAAGGCACCATATTTTGGCACCTATGAAGAAGCCAAGGATAGAATTTCATTGGAGCACAAGCTTCCTCAAGCTATGAAGAGAGGAAGAGCATAGGCTAAGAAAATCTTGAAGGAGACTAGAGAAAATAACTAAGCAAGTTCTAGATATCTTATTGAAGGCAATTGTAACATAATGGAATAATACATTAAACATTTCCAAGGACATCAGAGAAGAAACCCCAAGACAAATTATGCAAGGTCTATCTGATAAGGAAGTGAAAGAATCATTGAAGAAGAATGAAACAAAGATGAACCCTAAGTTCAATGCATTCCTGATCCTATCAAAAGACATTGAATTAGTTTTAAAGTTTAACAGAACTACATGGAAGAAAATCAATGGTCTATATAAGCCTAGTGAGGAGGTTGTGCAAATAGATGTTGAAAAAGATGATGTTGAGAAAGACGATGATGAAATTGATAGTGGATGAAGAAGTCAATAATGAAGAGGATGATGAGGATTAGATTGCTAGTGGAGACCTCCCTAAAATTTAGAGTATTCAAGACTTAGACCCACAAAAGATAGCAGTAAAAGTAATGGCCTTCCTTCCAATCTCTCTAAGTAAAGCCTTACCGTAATCTAGCTCAAAAAAGGCCACTACCAAGTCAATTGTGGTAACCACTATTGCAACAAGCGTCCAATTAATAGTTGGAACTATCTTTTTGAGTGCTATGCTAACAACTTCATCTACCAAGAAATAAGTTCTTGTTGCTACAATAGTGGATCAAACTGAGTCACAACCAAGACCAGTAAGTTTTCCTATTATAGCTACTATTGATATTGTTTCTATTATTGTTTCCAATGTGGGAAGTGTAATGATAATTGAGGTTAAGCCTCAACCAAGCACTAAATTTTTGAAGAAAGAAAAGGAAATGATTTCTTTTTTTTATTGAGAAAGAAAATGGTAAAGAGGTAGAAGCCTCTACTAAAGAAATCACTCTAGTAAATTTGGACCTATTTTTTGACATGGGTTGGTTGAAAGTTTGACACCTAAATGAAAAAAATAAAGTTTAGTAGAATTAAATTGAAATTGTGATGCAATCCATAACTATCAAGTTATCAACAGGCCACTCCATCTAAAATCATCCCCATCTATGTCACATGGAAGCATTAGACAACTAGTTCAAAACATCAAAATATCAATGCCAACTAGAGATGATTTGAAGGGTTTGTCATACCATTGATGACAAGCCTCATTGAAATATCAATGCCCACTAGAGATGATTCAACAAGTTTGTCATACCATCAGTGTTAGGCCACATCAAAATATTGATGACAACCATAGATGGTTTGATAGGCTTGTCATACCATTGATGATAGGCCATGTTGAAGTATTGACAATAGCTAGAGTTTTAAAAAAATTCAAAGAGTCTCATTATATATCAAGCTAATAACAAGATAATAACATCATTACTAGACATTCTAGGCTTTTTGTGAAAAAATATTTCCAAAATTTTGAACTCAACACTTAGAAAATTTGAGCACTGCTCTATAGTGTGTTAGTGACCCTTTGAATAAATTTAGCAAGTTTGGTATTAATATTAGTATTAGTTATGAAAGTATAAGGTAAAGTCATCAATTTATTTTTATATTGACATGTATTTATTCTTAGTGCAGAAATTTTTTATGGAGAACTCATCCATACACCTATTTTGGTCTGAACCAAAGATCTGAAGCACTAGCACTACCTATCTTGAAATGTGAAGAAAATCATGGAGAATTTGTCTATATTCTATTTTCTTTTAGTTGATATGTGAAAATGGAAAATGATGAAGTTTTTCTATGGCTAGTAAGTGGTTCATGATTGTTGGAGTATGATCTTTGACATGAGCATGCTCCAGTGTTCTCCTTGTGCTTGCATAAATCTCAACATGACCAATATGAGACTAGGAATGAAATTTTTCCTTAACAGAAAAGGTTAAAAGTCCTTTGTTAAAATTACTAGCTATATCTTTGATGTTTTTAGATTCTACTTCAACTTCAATACTAGAATCTGAATGAAAACTTATGCCTTTAACTATGAGCTCATGAGCTTCAATTAAGTACAAGGAATGAAGTAGAGAAGAGATCAATAAGAAGAGGTCTACAAAAGAAGTATGAGGAGAAAAAATCTTCATCCTACAAATAAACTTAATAAACATTAACAATGTAAATGAAAAAAGAGGGGTAAAAATTTATTCAATCAAAGCCAAGTTACAGAGCATAAGCCAAAGGCCCAAGACAACACTACATACTCCTTTATTCCACTAACAATTGCTCAAAGATCTTAGAATACTCAGAACATAACTCATCCCTACCTCTAATATCCCATCCACCTACATTCTCTAAAGCCCACTTTGCCAAACAGTCTACCACTCCATTCCATTTGTGAGGGATATGATGAAAGGAGAAAAATTCCAAGGAGCTACAAAGACTAAGAATTTTTTTGGCCATAGAGGGAAGCTGCCAACTAACAGCCTCCAAGCTTTGGTTATTCAACATATCCACAACAATCTAAGAGTCAGACTCATAGATGATTTTCTTCCATCCTAAAGAGCATGCATGCTCAACAACCATCTTGATAGCAAGAGCCTCCATTTGATTATTAGAATGTTGACCCTTGTAAATAGAGAGGAGAAAAACAACATCACCATAATTACCTCTACCTATATCCCCAATACTAGCATGACTATGGTTTCCTTGAGAAGAGCCATTTGTATTAATCTTCAAGATTCCAATTGGAGGGGCTATCTACCTCCCAACTCGTTGCTCAATAGGGTGAGATATTTTTTGAAGAGTGCATCCTCAAATATTATCCCCCAAATTTGGATTCCTCACAATAACTTGATCACCAAGATCTATGGTTACAAACATATCACACTTTGCAAAAATAGTCTCATGAAGCCTATTAAGAATCACCTTCCATAGTTGAGAGCTTCCTAGTTTGGAGTCACAAAAAATTCCAAGATTTTGTTCTAGCCAAAGATTCTAGAGAATGAAAATTGGCCCAACCATCTAGGCAACCTACAAGAAAGGAGTCTTCATTGGAGGTCTTCCCAAACTATCCCAAAAATAAATTAAAGAAGTAGAATGGATAAATCCCTAAAACCAAGCTTCCCACTATCTATGCCATATCTCTCTTAAAAAGGGTCAGAGAAAAAAAAAGTGGGAGGTGCATTCCTCACTGTGTGAACAAAGAAAGAAAATAGAGGGTCCCTAAAAACCTCATTTGTGAAGGTTCTCCCAAGTGAGGCATTTCTTCTAAGCCACAAACCATAAGAAAAAATTACATTTGGGCCAAGAAAAGTTGCTCCAAACCTTCTTCCATGACTGCACTTCATCTAGACCATGTAAGTTCTTGTCAAGTGTAGCATATCCTTGAGCCATAGTAAATTTACCTTTTGGGCTAGGAATCCAAGCCAAAATGTCCCTCTCATTTAGGGATCTACAAAACCTAGTCTCCAAAGCTTTATAAAGAAGGGCATGATCCTCATCAGAGCCACCAGTAGGCCACTCCTTAGGATCCTTCTGGCAAGTCACCTCTACCTAACCCAATTTCTTGATAGTCTTAAAATGTTCCATCTTAAACCATCCAGCATTAGTAAAAGTATGACAAAGAGGCTGAAGCTGGGGATAGCTAAGGAGAATGGGAGGGTGGTCATCCCAAGAGTCCTACCAAAACAAAGCCTCCAAGGCTCTTTTTCAAATCCAAAAGAGACATGCCTTAACTAGTTGTGCTCCCTTCTTAAGAGTGTCCCAAATACAAGAGCCCTTACCCTCCAAAGGAAGCCATGGAACATTAGAGTAATTAGCTCCATAAAAGTACTTATGGGTATGAATCTTGGCTTAGTCTTGATCCTGATTGTTGCACCATCACCAATACAATTTGGTAGCCAAATCCATGACAACAAGAGCCATCGATCTAAGACCAAGGCCACCCACATGCTTCGGCTTACATATAGACTCCCACTTAACTAGACACCACTTCAAGGATAGAAGGATACCAAACCAAAGGAATTATTGAGATAAAGCATCAAAGTCTATCTAAAAGTTTTAGGGGGGGGCCTAAACACAACACCTATAAATGGGGAGAGACTGCATGACAATCTTTAATAGAACCACTCTCCTAGCAGAAGATAACCACCTATAAGTCCAGTGAGTAACCTTACTCTAGAATTTATCTAAAATCCCCTACCAATAGCCCCTCTATTGAGTACCCAAGGACAAAGGGACCCCAAGCTACATCAAAGGGAGGGATTTGATTTCGAATCTAAGAATTCTAGCAATTCTACACTATATAAGCTGAAGGGTATTAAAGAAATAAATAGATGATTTATCCTGATATTCACTACCTCACCAATTCTAGCTATGCCCATCAATCCATTGGCATCCATGAACTAAAGATGAGAGTAGGAAGGATTATCATTATTCCAACTCCAACCTTGGATAAGACCCTACCACAACTAAGATCTTAGAAATGTACCAAGACTCTTTGCCATGATAATGAACAAGTAGGGAGATAGAGGGTACCCTTGCCTAAGACCTTGAGATGCACCAATCAAATATGAATGTTCCCCATTACTAAGAACAGAGAAGGAGGATGATGTCACATATTTAAGAACCCAATCCACCCACTCCTTGTCAAACCCAAAAGTTAAAAGAATTTTCTATAAGAACTCCCAACCCACCTTGTCATAGGCTTTAGACATGTCCAATTTAATGAACATAGCTTTCTATTTAGAAGTAGCCATAGAGTGGACTTCCTCCATTGCTATCACAACCCCATCTAGAATTTGTCTACCTTTAACAAAGCCACCCTGTTTAGTAGATTTCAATGAACTGAGTAATGGCTTGAGTCTCTTAGCAATCAATTTGGTGATGATCTTGTAGACAATGTTGCATTACACTATAGGCTTGAATTTGTCCAACCAATTAGCCCATTATTTCTTGGGTTTGAGATCCAAGAATGTATAATTCAAAGAATTTAGCATCTGTTTGTTCCTATGTGATTCTTGGACCACATCTAGGAGGTCATACTTAATTATCTCCAAGAATTCTTGAAAAAACTCAATCGCAAATCTATTTGGTCTAGGAGCCGTTCCTTTCTTCATATTAAATACAACTTTCTCCAATTTAGGTAGCAGGATAGGGCTTAAGAGGGTCCCATTCATCTCAACAGAGACAAGATGGGCAATACTATCAAAGATGGCATGCTCCTTAGCCCCAATAGAAAGATCCTCCCTAGTGAATAGAGTAGAAAAGTAATTGACCACTTCCCTAGAAATTTCTTCACAAAAAAAGATCTAAGTGCCATTAGATATGACAAGAGAGGAGAGAGAGTTTGCTTGCCTCTGGGCCTTGACTGAGTGATGAAAGAAAGTAGCATTCCTATCCCCCTCTTGAAGCCAATCAATGCGAGACTTTTGATTCTATAAAATCTCCTCCTGAAGCTCCCATTCTTCTAGTCCCATAAGAGCTAAGGATTTAGCTTTACTCAGATCAGTGGTCAACCCCTGGTCACAAATTTGATGGGTAATATTATTCAGCTAGGTCTAAGAAACAAGCTTTTGAATGTAAATTCCCAAAGTGTTGTTTATTCCATCTCATAAGCATGTACTTCACATATTGGAGCCTCTTGCTAAAAGTAAACATAGCCATGCCATGGGCAGGCTTCCTCTTATACCAGTAATCCAACATATAGTTTGGAAGGGACAAGTGTCTTAACCACATCAACTAAAATTTGAAAGAGGGATTTTTGGTGGCACTATAAGAGGTGATAAAGAGTTTAATAGGCTAGTGGTTGGAGCCCCTCTAGTCATGAATTTTAGAGCTGGTGGCCCATCTGTTGTTTATCCAATAGTAGGAAACTAAAAAAAATCTATCAAGCCTTTCTAAGATAGCCTCACCACTGTAGCTCTGATTATTCTATGTAAAGACACCATTAGTTGGCTTTACATCAATGAGATTCAAGAAGCCAATCATATCCCTAAGAAAATTTTAAGACATATACAACCTAGCCAATCCACCACATTTTTCATCTAGACTAGTAACAACATTAAAATCACCAACCACAATCCATGGAAGAAACAAGTCTAGGGACCAGATGAATCTAATATGAGCCCATAAATGCAACTTACCTGAAAAGTTAGTAGGAGCATAGATATTGGATAAAAGACACCTTTCTCTAGTCTCAAAACTAGAGGTAACCAAAGAAATGGAGGACCAGTTGGAAATCCACCATAAGTGGGAAACTTTCCTCGGGTTCCAAAAGCAAGCCACCTCCTTGAAGTGTTTGAAGCACCCACCCCTTTCCAAGAGCTCTGGGGCTAGATCCGCGGGGCACCAATAGCCAAACCATCCATTGTAAGCTTAGTTTCCTGAATAAAGACCACGTTCGGAGACTAAGATTTAATTAAACTGTAAACAACCTTTTGTCTGGGGATGCTATTCAACCCCCTTATATTCCATGACTAAAAAATCATTTATGGGGTTGGGAGAAATGAGAATCAATGGGTTTTACAAACCCATATTCAACCAAATTTTCACCCATTATCTTCACCTTCTCTTGATTAGTCTTTCTACCACTTTTTGATGGTTTTTTTAAAGACCCCTTTTTGAAGGATTTCTGTTGTATGCCTAAGATAGGAAGAGCCTTATTGAACTTTACAAAATTTGAGGTCGCCTTAGGTGTAGTGGGATTAGGAGTCACCAAGACTAAGCCCTTCGAACCTTGTGACCCTCAGAGGTCTCCAATGTCTTGAATAAGAGGTAGCAAATCAATTTCCATCTATCCAGCCTATTGGTCCCCTATAGATAGAATTGAATCCTCCTTCTACATATCTTCAACTAGAATTTCATGTTGACCTATAACCCTAGGAGAGATCTCAACTAGATTTCCTTCCTCTTGGACCATATCTCCAAGAGCATCAAATATATTAAAAGTGTCCCTAATCCACTTGTCCATCAAGGTTCTCTTCTTATCGTTGCCTTTGTTATGAGACTTGACATGAATAAATCCTTCACTATCGATAGGTCCATTAGATGATGAGGCCTTTCCCACATCCTCATTAGGGGGATTGGAGATAGCAAAGGAGGGGGATGTATTCCTGGGACATCTATGGTGTAAATGGCCATACTCATGGCAAATTCTGCATTTGAATGGAAGGGTCTCATAGTCCAGCTCTTGGATCCAGGAAGATGATCCCATGCAAATCTCCATAGAGGCTGGCAATGGATTATTTAAATCAACCTCAACACAAATGATGGAAAAAGAAATTACCTTATGATCCAGAGTCTTAGTAGCCAAACCCACAGGTTTTTCAAGTAACAAATAGATCTAGTGAAGAATGTCTTCCCTCCAAAATTCCAAAGGAAGCCTTGGCAAGTGAACCCACACTATAAATCATGAGGGGATCTCCTTAGTAGAGTTGAATCCCATGTGCCAAGGTTTGATGAAGAGCCAAACATAGTTAAAGAAATATGGCCCCCTTTAAAAGCTTTATTCCTATCTATCATGCTTGAAAAGATAACCATAAAATGGTTATTGGCTTCTAACAAAATCTCCATATCTCCTTTTGGGTTCCACACTCGACGAGCCCAAGATTTCAGCACAGGAAAAGAAAGGTGAAGGCCCAAAAATTTACAAAGAAGGGCATGATTTCTCCAGTATTCAACATCCTCTAAGACTTATTCTAGTTGAATAACTAAAACATGTCAGTCCTCATATCTCTGCAAGAAACTATCAACTTTCTTTAATCGTATAATCCCTTTTGGAGAGGAATCACCTTCCCCCACTTGAAGTTTACCATTTAGAGTCTTATTATTGGCATGCAAAAAAGAATATGGCTCACCCATCTCAATGTCTCCAATAAAAATCTACGAATAAGCTATCCCTCAATCCCCCATTCACCAATTAATCAGGATGCAACAATAAGAAGAGGAAAGATGGGATAGAAGCCCCACACATGCTGTATGCCATAGGTCTCCCTCCAAAATGCACTATGGGCACAAAAAACTTCAAAAACAATTTCCAACCATGGGCTCAATGCAAGCTAGGCTAGTCCCTAACCAACACCCACCTATGGTTGGAGATCCTCAGCCCCTAAAATAGTCCAAACTTTGCACAAATACCTAGATTCTAGTCATACGTTGGCTAGGGCACACAAGCCCTAATGCAAACTTGGTATGCATTCGCCATCTTCCCACCAAACATTAACAATGTAATAAAGCATGTAGATAGACAATTTTCCTGATTAAAATTTCTCTATAGGTTTGTCTTATTTATAGTACCCACTCCTACTTCTATCCTTGTAACACTCTCAAGTTTCTATCCATGCAACACTCTCCACTTTGCATTAAAAAATGTTTCTTTTGAGTTTTCTTAGCCTACCCAAAATTATAGTGGCATGAAGGCCAAAAAAGGAGATTCTAAAGTGGAAAAGAAGACTCTCTTCTACAATGATAATCAAGATAATTTTTGTTCCATTCATCATTTGTGCTATTAGTTAAAGTGTTGAAAATCCTTCAACATGAAAAAAATCCTTGTCCCAAATCTTTGGTTTTCATGCAACTCTTAATCAATTAAATCTCAAAAATTTTATGGCCAAAGATTCTCATATAAAATACAAAAATATATCAAAGAAGATGCTATGTGGATCATCTTATAATCTTGTTCTATTCTCACAAAAAGAAATAGAGATTCTATTGGATCTATTAGTAGACCATTATAAGTCCTTTCTAGTTGTGTTGAAATCCCAATTTACCAGTTCTATTGAAATCCCAATATACCAATTAGTATACCATGATAACTAGTGGTGTTGAAATCCCAACTTACTAGTTCTGTTGAGAAGGTATAGATAACAAAAAAAACATAGTCCTAGAATCAAAGTTAAATGGTAATTGATTTCTCAAAGTCATTTACACAACTTCCAAAATAAGTAAATTAGGAAAAAATTATGATAAAATTATTTATACATTTAATGAGAATGGTTTTATCCAACTACAGGAACTTATAATGGTCCACATTTATCCTTACACATGTTTGCATGATGTTTCATAGAGAAAAAACAAAATCTTGCCAAGAAAAAATTAACAAGAAGAATCCTTTGAATGAAATATTCATAAAATATTTGACTTAGGTAAGACAGAAAGATGGGAAGAAATGAAGAAAATGGAGGAAATATCAATACTTGCACATCAGTCATTCTATAGAATCAACAATTAGGAACATGAAATAATCTTTTGATGTAATAGTGTAGATTCAAATCACAATACTACACAAAATAAGTAATATATCAATCTTTAATATTATATATTATATATTATGTTTTCACATTTACCTAAGATGATCAAATCCAAAGTGGTGTCATTCCTATTATTTCGAGTCAAAAATATTTAGCAGCCCTCTGAATTAAACCTGGACTAGTAGATGTGAATACATAAAAAATATAAGTAGACCAATAAAAATTAGATAAAAATAAAAGATCCAAATAAAAATATAATAAATCAACAAAGAAAATGTTTTACAAATGTGTTGCCCAAGTTTTAATTCATATCTTTTGCTCTAGGGTTTTGAGTCAAGTCAAGTGTCAATGTCTTGAGTTTGTGTCTAGATTGCCTATATGATGATCTTTTTTCTCATCATTCCTTTGAGTCATAAGAAAAGCATCAGTCCAAAGCTAGGTAATTAGGGTATGGAAGGTTTTTTATGTGTTATCCCAATGAGAAGAAAGTCTTGATATTCCATTAATTTATACTTTCTTATTCCTAATCATGTTGAAGAAAAAGATTCATGTCGTGAAATAGTTCTTCATGAAAGAATTTCTAAATCTTTGAGAGTTTCTATCTTCATGGTAAAAAGTTTATATCTAAAAGAAGGATATGTTTAAAGAGATCACAAACATATACAAAGAAAATGCAATAGAGAACATTGAAGGCTGAGGCTTAAAGACAATATGCAGATCATGAGAATGAGCTGCAACTGAGATCAGTTGAATTTAATGAAGAGTGAGTACTAAAAAATGTAGAAATGGAAAAGAACTTGATCAAAGGTGGCAAAAACCAAAGTTGAAATCCAATCAATGAATCAAAACACATCTAATCATTTAAATCTTCAAGTTCAATAGTCAAGTGACCTTGGAAATAAGTCACAACTGTCAGATGAAGACCAAATTGATGAATAGTGTTTTAAGATAGAATTATAAACTATCTAATGATGCATCTCATTGAATGTTAGATCAAGGAAGATCTATAGAGTTTGTTATGCCATTAAAAAAGATGCCCATTTGATAATCTATGTGAAAAAGTGATGTGAAGACACATGTCTAGATGGGCCCAATATATTCAATGTAGTATGACTAAGAAAAGTAGTCCAATGTCAGATTCTGTGAGTAATAAAATTTTGCAATCTATTTTCCATGATGTGCCTAGTTGGAAAGAGGGACCCTCACTGCAAAACAAAGAGACTTAACACAATTTTATTATCACTGTTAGATTAAAAGGAAGATCTATTTCTTTCACCATATTGCTATGTAAAGTTTCAAGGAAAATAATCTACACAATATAGCTATTAGGAATAAGGTGTCTTAACCTTGGATAATTCCTATTCCTTTTTTTTTTTTTGTAAATTTATTTTTTGCAAATAATGTAATTAAGTGTGAGTGTACATGTCTAGTTGGCATGTTGATGTGTCACTCTACTTGCATGTGTCGACATCTTGAATTGTATGTAAGGAGATCATGATTGAAATGATTATGATGGATTCTTATGATGTGTAAGAGCTATCTTTTGAAGATATGATAATGGGTGAAGATGTGAAGACATGTGGCAATTGATCATTGAGTATTGTATAGTCAAGTCTCCATCTAGGGCATGGGGTTTGGGGAATCATCCCAATTTTTTTTTTTGGTTTCCTAATTTTTTAGAGAATGGTAAAACCCTAATACAGTTGTTCTTTGGAAGTTTCCCTAAAAATAAAAAGTGCATGTTATAAGAATATTTAGGGTTGTAGATACGAGATAGTGAAAAGTGTATTGTTGGTTTCTACTAGATTTGTCTTTCGTATCTTGAAAGAACTTGCATTGCAAGTGTTTTCTAATATTTGTGTTGAAGATAATACATTGTGTAGGTTTCGGAGGGATGGGGTTGTTTTATCGAAAGGTTTTTCACCACTGACATATCTTTGTGTGTATGTATTTTCTTTCTCTATCTATTTTTTGTATTCATGGTTGACTGCATTATTATTGTTTACATAATATTGAATCTAAAATTGTAAGGATTTAAGAGGAATTTGTTTTTGCACCTAAGTTTCCTTACAGGTGGTATCAAAGCTCAATCAACTTTTGATTCTAGTTGTTGGGTAGGGTTTTTTGAGCTAATCTCAAGTTGAGTGGGAGTTTTGTGTAGAACATTCTAAATCTTATTTTTAGATTGAGATGGCTAGTTCATCATACTAAAAAATGGAGGTGGAAAATTTTTATGGCAATAATTTTGAGTTGTGGAAACTCAAGATGGAAGACTTTCTTGAAGATCGTGATCTATGGGAGGTGGCTTCACTTGATGTGAGACTCAAAAAAATATCTCAAGAAAATTGGAATCTCAAGGATCAAAAAGCTAAGGGTCTCATTAGACTCTATCTAGCTGATTCAGTTCTCCTAAATGTTCTTGATGAGAAAACCACAAATAGTTTATGGACATGGCTTGGGTCTGTGTATCAAACCAAATCTCTAGTGAACAAGTTGTTCATGAGGAAGAAGTTGTATTCTCTAAGAATGGAGGAAGAAGGATCTATTATAGATCGTATAAATGCTTTTAATATACTGATTATATAGTTGACATCATCTAGTGTCAAGATAGAGGAGGAGGATTGATGTATGACCCTGTTATGTTCCTTTCCAGATTCATGGGAGCATCTTGTGATGACTCTTGGAAGTACTTTAGTCACTTTCAGAATGGATGATTTGGTTTCTTCACTATTATCTGAGGAAATGAGGAGAAAGCCATTAGATTTGGTTAAGGAAGCTCTTATTGTTCATAGGAGATCCAATGATAGAGGGAAGCAAAATGACAACAATTCTGGAAAGGGTAGGTGCAAATCATATGGAAAATCAAAGACTCATGGGAAGTCCAAGGCAAAATGTTGGAACTATGATAAGACTGGGCACTTTTGTAAAGACTGTAAAGAGTCAAAGAAGAAGAAGGCCTTAGATTCAGGTTTAGAAAAATCTCAAGAATATGGTGATGCTTTCATTGTAGCCTTTGTAGCACATGCATATGATGATGTGTGGTTGATAGACTTGGGTGCTTCCTTCCACATGACCTCTCATCAAAGCTAGTTCTCAAAGTATGAAGTTTTCAATGGTGGAAAGGTATACTTGGGTGATGATTCTCACCTAAAGATAGTTGGATAAGGATGGGTCACTATCGGATTCTCTAATGGATGAGTAAAGGGGATCAATGGGGTAATGCACATCCTTGATTTGACATGAAACCTATTATATGTAAGTATATTGAATGATGTAGGTGTGCAAGTTGTTTTTTTCTAAAGATGATGGGAGGAGCTATGGTTCTTACTAAGGGTACTAGGAGAGGTAATCTATTTTAGCTTGATGCATGCATTTCTCAGTGCAATAATTATTCTATTTCAAAGAAGAGAGTAGCTATCACTTCATCCCCACCATCTGAATGAGTAGTAAAGAAGAGTATGGTTATTGGTTCTGATGGTAGTGCAACATGTGAACCTAAGGGTACAAACACATTGGACAGAAAGCTTCTTGCAAAAAGGATAATATTGTGGCATATGAGATTTGGCCACATTGGTGAGAAGGGTCTTAGAACACTAAAAAACAAGAATGTCATTGAGGGTTTAAATGATTGTAATCTTGAGTTTGGCTTCTGCAAATATTGTGTCTATGGTTAACAAAATTGTGTTAAGTTTTACTGTAGTTCTCACAAATCTTCTGATGTATTTGGTCCTGTAAAAGTTCCTTCAATCTCCAAGTTTGTATTTTTTGTATCTTTCATAGATGAATATAGTAGAAGGACATGGATTTATTTCTAGAAAAGTAAGACACAAGTCTTTAGTCAGCTAAAGGAATTTAAAGCCCTTGTAGAGAATCAGACTAGTAAGAAGATTAAGTGTGTGAGAACTGACAATGGTGGTGAGTTTTTCTCAGTAGAGTTTGAACAATTTTGTAAGGAATGAGGTATCAAGAGGCATAAGAAAAATCCTTATACCCCACAAAAAATGGAGTTGTAAAAAGAATGAATAGGACACTGATGGAGAAGGCTAGGAGTATGCTTAGTAGAGATTGTCTTGAACAAAAGTTTTGGGCTAAAGTTGTGGCCATTGCTTTCTATCTAGTTAACAGATCTCCTACATCAGATCTTGTTGGTAAGACATTCATGGAGGTGTGGTTTTTAAGAAGCCGTCAATTAGAAATCTTCATGCTTTTGGCTATGAAGCTTATGCAGATGTTTCAAAGGAGAAACGATCTAAGTTGGAAAGTAAAGCTGTAAAATGTATTTTCATCAAATAAAATGTTGGTGTGAAGGGATACAAGCTTTGGGACCCTACGATTAGTAAGATGTTGTATAAAAAAAATTTATTTTTAGAGAGCGAACATCTTCTCCTATTGTGCTACAACTAGATGAAAAAGAGAAGATAGAAGATATTGTTTAGTTGCCTCCTACCCTTGAGAAGACTAAATAGAAAGACCATGTTGGGTCTAATGATGAGGAGAGCTCTAGTAGCTCTAATAGTTCAAAAGAAGAGGAAAAATAACCTCAACCTCAGCCCTTGAGGAGATCCACGAGAGCAAGAAAGCAAATAGAAAGGTTTGGTTATTCTATGTTAGATTCTAGTTGTCCCTTTGCTTTAATTACTAACAATGACGAGCCTAGATCTATGAAAGAGGCTTTGGATATGGAAGATGTAGGTTCCTAGATTGAGGCCATAGATGATGAGATGGATTGATTAGATTAAAATAAACTTGGGAACTTGTACCTTTTGTTAAAGGACAAAAACCTGACGGTAGCAAATGGGTATTCAAGAAGAAATTCTATACAAATGACAGTGTTGAAAGGTAAAAAGCTAGATTGGTCGTGAAGGGGTACTCATAGGTAGAGGGAATAAGTTATGGTGAAATATTCTCTCCTATTGCAAAGTTGACATCCATTAGATTTCCATTATCTTTTGCTGCATCATATGATTTAGAGATAGAAAAAATGGATGTAAAGAAAACTTTCCTTCATGATGATTTGGAGGAAGAGATTTATATCTCACAACCTAAGCTCTACATTGTTAAAGGTAAAGAATCTTTGTTTTGTAGATTAAAGAAGTCTTTGTATGGTTTGAAATAATCTCCTAGGATGTGGTACCTTGAGTTTGATGCCTTTGTGTTATCAATTGGATTTTTAAGATCAAAATCAGATCATTGTGTTTATTTCAGAGTTGAAAATGATCACTTTCTTATTTTTGCATTATATGTTGATGATATGTTGCTATTTGGGAAGGGTAAGGGTATGATTTCTGATTTTAAATCTCAGTTGTTAGCATAGTTTGAGATGAAAGATCTCGGGGCAGAAAGGTACATCTTGGGTATGGATATCAGTAGAGATAGGTCTAATAGAAAACTTTGGTTGAGTTAGAGTAAGTATGTGAAGTTTATGTTGGATAGGTTCAAAATGGAAGATTGCAGACCATTGTGTGTCCCTATTTCTATGTATCAAAATTATTTGTAGATGATTGCCCAAAATATCCTAGTGAGGTGGAGGACATGAGTAGAGTACCTTATACTAGTGCAGTTGGTATTCTGATGTATCCTATGGTCTGTACTAGACTAGACATTGCCCAAGTAGTGGAAGTTATAAGCTGATTTATGGCTAATCTTGGAGGGGTACACTAGGATGTAGTTAAGAAAATATTCAGATACTTGAGGGGTACATTAGATTACTCCATTTTTTATCATGGTAACTCTTCTGGAGCTCCACATTCAGTTTGTATTTGTGGGTTTGTGGATTCAGATTGGGTAGGTGATATTGACAACAAGAGATCCACCAATGCTTATGTATTCACTATGTTTGGTGGTGTCATTAGTTGGATGAGTAGGTGACAACCTATAGTTTCTTTGTCCACTATAGAAGCTAAGTAAATGGATGCTAATCATGCTTGTAAGAAATCCATTTGGATTAGTAAATTGTGTTATGATATTGGTATTGATCCATGACATATTACTATTTGGTGTGACATTTAGAGTGCTATTTTCCTTGCAAAGAATCCAAATTTCCATGCAAGAACAAAGCACATTGATGTGTCATTTCACTTTGTGAGAGATATGGCGGAAGATGGAAAGGTAAATTTGGAGAAGGTAGATACCATAAATAATGTTGTAGATGCATTGATGAAACTAGTGGGCACAAAGAAGTTCAAATGGTGTTCGGAGTCTATGGGCTTTTCAGCCTATAGTGGTTAGTTCCTAGTATGTTCCTATTGCTCTTACAAGGTGTTCAACAAGTGGGAGAATGTTAGGAATAAGGTTTCTCAACCTTTGATAATTCCTATTCTTATTTTATTTTTGTAAATGTATTTTTTGGAAATAATGTAATTAAGTGTGAGTGTACATGTCTAGTTGGCATGTTAATGTGTCACTACACTTGCATGTGTCAGCATCTTGAATTTTGTGTAAGGAGTTCATGACTGAAATGGTTATGATGGATTCCTATGATGTGTAAGAGATATCTTTTGAAGATATGATGATGGGTGAAGACATGAAGACATGTGGCAATTGATCATTGAGTATTGTACACTCAAGTCTCCATCTAGTGTGTGGAATTTGGGGCATCGACCCAAATTTTTTTGGGTTCCTACTCTTTTGGAGAATGGTAAAACCCTAATATGGTTGTTCTTTGGAAGTTTTCATATAAATGGAAAGCGCATGTTTTTCCCCACTAGCATATCTTTGTGTTTATGCATTTTATTTCTCTATTTGTTTTCTATATTCACGGTTGACTACAATATTATTGTTTACATAATATCTAATCTGAAATTGTAAGGATTTTATAGGAATTTTCATAGTATTTTCCTTAAGGGATTAGTGTAGGAAGTTTTTTCCACACCTAAGTTATCTTACAATAATGACAAAAAGACATGTGTGTTCAATGGACCCATGGAAGATATTATAAAGAAATTTATAAAGGAAGGTTATAATGTTTTAATCTTGATCATTGATTTGAGATTAACGGTGGGAATTCAAAGTTTTGATGACCATTGGAATATGAAATACATAGTTTGGCATGAAACGACAGAAGATGAAGAAAATAGTGATTTTCCCCAAGATTTGTGAAATCTCATGAAGATGAAAAGGCATGGAGTGTTTTCAAGAATATCATGGATTCAAAATTGTTAGTAGAAGATATACCATGTGCTCATATTATCATGGCAATTTCATAGTTTATTCTCATTTTATTTTCTATTATATGACTATTGCTCTGTCATAATTAAGAAAGGATACAGATCTGTAAATGTAACCTCATTTGACAATAAAAAGGTCAAAAAACTTGATGGTGAAGTGGTTTGTAATTCTATTTACCCTATTTTCTTGTCATATTTTGTTTCCCATGGATCAATTAATCCTACATTAAGAGTTGAATGATAATTATATGTGATCTTGTGATGATTAAATGTGTTGAAAACAAATTGATACAAGTATGATAAATGCGTTTCAATCATTATTTTGTTATTGATGTCAAACTTCCTGTTTTGATGGTAAGACAATTGCTTATATGATTTAAGTACTATTACTTATTTGATTGATGAAGATGATTTGATCAAATGATGTAACAATAGCACCTAGAGGAAAAGTTGAGCTATGATATGAAAAGGAGTACAAGAATTAGTTGAGATAGTGGTATCATAGAGCATTGATAATCTAATTAAGGTTGCGAAGGTTGGTTACACTAAGAAAGTTCAGAAGAATAAGTTAAAGAAAGTTTGTCTACCAAGCTTGATTGAATGGGCAGTCAGTGCCGAGAAAAGTTAGTGCTAGTTGAGAAGAAAATTAGTTGGAGCCCAGTAAAAGTCTATTTTAGTGTATGCTGAGTAAAATAGTTGATGTCGAGTAAAGTTTAGTTCATATCGAGCACCAATAAACTTTAGTTTGTGTTGAGTGATTTTACAAAGGATGTTGAGCAATGCAATTTGTACCGAGCATTAGAAGCAAGTTAATATCGTATCTGAGCATTATTAGAAATATCATCAATTTGATGGATATGAGTTGACAAGTTTCTTTTCTTGGATTGTGTGAACCATTTTGAAGACAAGATTGATGGGCTGGTGGCATAGAATTCATGGTAAACCATTTTGAGGTGAATTCAAAGAGGACTGGAGGAGAAGTTTCTAGAAATGAAATGGAATGAGGGGTGGATTCATTGAATCTTACCTAATATGTCCTAACCCTAAATTGGATGATAGAGAATGAATGAGAAAATATCTTGATTCTCTATTTATAGGGATGGCTGGTTAGAAGCAAGGGTTGTCATGTGTGAGAACCTAAGGAAGACAAAGATTCTAGAGTATTGCTTCATTCAATGACCTAAGTGAAGCATCTGCATTGGTAAGTACAACAAGAAGGCTTAAGGCTATGGATGCTTGAAGGGTGAACAAGATATCATAGCTGAAGTGTGTGAAAAATAAATAAAATAGAGGAATAAAATAGAGATTTTTAATCTACAAATAGAGTTTTAAGTTGTTATCAGATCAAGCCTTATTGTTACTCTTTAATAATTATACCAGTCTAGGGTAAATCCTTTGGATTAAGGTTGACCTAACAGTCATTTGTAAATCCTTTAATTGGGTGACATTATAAGTGAATGTTCTAAAGTCCTCCAAAAAGGCTCACTCCTAATAGGGTGATTGAAATCTTTTAACAGGGTCACATTTAGTAGTGTGCATTATAACCTTTAGCAGGGTTGGTCTTTCACAAGGCATTACTTCAGAAGAGTGAGAAAGAGTAGCATGTTACTGGTGGTTTTTCCCAAATTGGGTTTCCACATAAATCATTGTGTCAAATGTGTTAGTAAATTTTTTATGTTTCCTATTTACATTTTTGCAAATTGATTTGACAATAACCTATGAGTTTAAGTGATTGCATAATCTTATGGATGCATGCATGCTAATAAATATTTTATGGGTTCACTAAGTTGTGAAAAGTTTTATTTATACATCTAGACCTTGGATAATTGATTCATCCCCCTCCCTCCCTCTATATTATTCTAAATAATTCCAACAATTGATATCAGAGCCATCTACTTAAGAGGACTAGTTTGAAGGTACTAGAAGCACAAAGATCAAGATGTCAAAAAAAGAAGTAGCCAATCTTAATAGAGATAAGTTTCCTACATGGAAAAATTTGATGAAGCTACACCTTAGAGGACTTGGAGATCATGAATAATCTACCATTACCACTGAGCATGTTGATCTTGTTTGAGCCCTAACTACTGATGATTTGAAAAAGAAGAAAGAACACAACCGAGCAATGTTGGAGATTGCCTTTTCCCTAAGCTATGTCGAGTTTGATGATATAAAAAGTCTTGATAGTGTAAAGAAAATGTGGGATTCTTTACACACCATCTATGGAGGAGACTAGAATGTTCTAAGAGCCAAATCTAAGAGTTTTAGAGGTAAGTTTGATGATATGAGAATGCAAGAAGGTGAAAATATTGCTCAAGGATAAAAGATGTTGTTAATGAAATAAGAGGATCTATTTGTACAATAGATGATGATAAAATACTAAGAAAAGTTTTAAGAACACTACTACCTATATATGCTATTAGAGTTTCTAGAATACAAGAACTAAGATGCATACTAGGGAATGTTCTAACTCTTGAAGGTCTAGTAGATAGACTCACTTCTTTTGAGCTATCTAACTTTCATAATTACAAACCTAAAAGTACTGAATCTACTTTCAAAGCTAAGATGCCATTGAAAGAACCTATTGTGAAGAAGAAAAAGAAAAAATATATGTTGAGTGACAATGATATAGATAACGAGGATGTAGATCAACTTGAAGCACTACTAGCAAGGATATTCTATTTCATTAGTAACTTGTTGAATTCCATTTTATTCAAGTCTAGTAGTCAAAGAAATTTCATTTTCCCTCATGTGCATCTCTTTTTCCATCCCTCTTGTATTTAGATGGTTAATATTGCATTTAGAATAGAAGTAAGAGTCAGCAATCTCAAGATAGTCTATTACAATCATTCCATTGGGTTTGATACGTTGTCCAAATCTATTTTGCCTGAATTGTTTGAGCCTAAAAACAATTTGGTTAACCTTTATTGCTCTCAGGTTAAGAGCTTATAATGTCAATACTTCCAATCTCATAAAATCATATTGAATGCATATCATTGCAAACTATAGGGATCTATACCTAGTCAATTCAGAGGGAAGTGATAGAGTACATACACTAACCCATTTGTTGTTAAATATCCTTTTGTCTCTCTAAGTATTGGGTATTAAAAAGTTAAAATTATAAAATCTAATAGGAGAACAAAATATTAACCAAATTTTTTTGTTGACTCTGCTAGGGAAATTTAGATGAAATCTTTGAAGAATTTTCTTTCATATTAATTTGCAACCTAATTCCATATATTTGAGCTACAAGAAAGGACTTGTGGTAGTCAAGTATTTTCCATAAGAACTTGATACCATTTTTACAACCTCAATGTGCTAAAGAAAAGAAGCAAATCCAAAGTTTAAGACTGGTAAGATCATTTCAAAACACCATTTTCTAAACATTTGATACACTTTAGATTCCAAATATACCAAGAGTGCCAAGGAGAAAGGAAAGGTTGACCTAATATACAAAGAACTTAAGAAGTATAACTTTCCTATCCTATAAGATCTTTACAGAAGAGGAAGAACACATGCAAGGGAATCTGTAACCAAGAAACTTCAAGATACTCTATTGTTTGCAATTGTTCCTCCTAATAGAACACAAAGAAGTCGATCTTCTACTCCTCCTATTGTCAAGGCTTCCATTCCTACTACTTTTGATGCATTGTTGTTGATTGGTGCAACACTCCCACTTTCTATCATGTTTCAAACAAATCAAATCATTGTACCAACAATTATGGCACAACCATGGGAAAATGTTATTGGTCCTCTCACCCTTACAACTAATAATTATTAGTCAAGAGCACCAAGGAAGAACTTCCTAAGGTTTAATAGTGATGGCACCACCTTTGTAGAACAACACTTAAGTGCTTTCCATAAGGCTTGTGGTGAAGTAAATCCTCAACATGAGGATGTGGCTGTCAAGATGTGTGTAGATACCCTAGTGGATAATTCTGCTGATTGGTTTCAAGACCTACCTACAGGATGTATCACAAATTGAGACACTATGAAACAAATTTTTGAGGAATGTTACAAAAGTATAAAAGATGCACAAGTATTGTTGTTGCAATTGGCATGGATAAAAAAAGAATCATTAGTTTCAATGAGAGATTTTAATGAAAAGTTCAACAAACTCATCAAAAGAATGCCCACTACAAGTGCACCTAAAATGATAATACAAATACTTTCTACATTAGTTTTATGCCTCCTAATTTGGGATATCAAATTAGAAGAGCCAATGTAGCAAACTTGCAAGCTACCCAGACACCAGCTGTGGAGATGGAGGATGATATGATTTCCTCTAGTAAGTGGAAGAGAGAATTTCAACTTGGAACCATGAGTAATACAACTAGTACTTCTAATAATATAGAAGCTATGCTTCGAAAATTGTTTAATGAACTCATTTCATTGAAGAAAAAAATCAATAGGCCTGCTTATTCTTTTCATCAACCTCATCAAGAAGGATCTAGATATCCAAATGGAGGTAAATTATTGCAATTACCACCTATTTAATAGAGGTTAGAAATTGAAGGTGCTCCTAAGAGACAAAATATGTGTGCTTTTCACTTAAGGGAAGATCATCATGGAGATACATGTGCTGATATGATCAGATATAAGTAGATGGTGGATAGTAAAGAATAGACAATTGAATATCCTGAAAGTGAGGATGATCATGGTCCTTGTGGTGACTCTAAATTTTTTTTTCTTGGAGTATGAATCAAATTAAGGAAAAGGAGGTGATTGCATTGCAACTCTAGAAGGGCCTTAGTTGATAGTATTGACCAGAGGTTAGAAGAATAGAAATCAAATCAACAATTTAGTCCCTGTAAAAAATAATGCACCATCAAACAAAACTGATAAGGATAAAGGCATGGTAACTTTGACTTCATAGAAGGATCACAAAGGTAGATTATCTAATCTTTTGACACAATTTAATATTGTGAAGAGACAAGAATTTAGATATCTCCATTGGATTACTTGAAAGCAAATCCTAGTCAATTGAAAAGGTTAGTTGAGCATTGCAATAAAGATAAAGAAAATGTTAGTATTAATTCTAATATTAATTATCTTAGTAAATATAGTACTAATGTATCTTCTTTAACTGATGAATATTTTGTACTCCCTAAATTTTTTCAACAAGAAGAATCTATCATCTTAGCCACATGCCCAAATCAAAAAAAGATCCTTTCTACATTTCTTTTTTCATTAATGGGAATAGGTTGAGTAATTGCATCATAGATTCATGAGCTTCTGATAATGTAATGTCTGACTCTATAGAAGAATATTTAGGGCTTCCACTAATTAAAACCTTTGGTAGATGCTATTTAATGGATGAAAAATAAGTACCTTTTCTTGGACAAATAAAAGATGCTCAAGTTGCCCTAGCTGCCCATCCTTCAAAAATACTTAAACTTACCATCCTAGTAGCAAAAATCCCTATAAGCTATGACATGCTCCTAAGTAGAAGTTTCTGCAAAGACATGGGGGGAGAAATAAAACTAGACTAGTCTTGTGCCACATCCAAGTTGGAGATAAAAAGGTGAAGCTAGAACCAGATGAGAAGGCAAAATTTATTGTCCTAAAATTAGATGACCCTAGGTCTCAAATCTTATGTCATGAAATGTATTTTGGTAATTACATACTTTTCTCTGACACCCCTAATATTTTAGAAGAATTAGAACAAACTAAAGGTAATAAGTTGTGGAATCTAGAATTTAATGGTAGTTGTGCTAATGTTGGTTTAGGTGTAGGGGTAGTGTTGACATCACCTAGTGGGGAAATGACTTGCCTGGCTTATAAGTTAGATTTAAAAAATACTAACAATACTGTGAAATATGAAGTTATTCTCCTTGGAATAATGAAAACAAAAAGAAAGGGAGTCAAGGTACTTAAAGCTCAATGAGATGCAGAGTTAGTGGTAAAACAAGTCAAAAATCAATATGCAGTAAAGAACTCAAGATTGAGAATCTATCATAATAAGGTGTGGGATGAAATTAAGTGTTTTGATGCCTTCTTAATTACATTAGTACTCAAATAATTCAATTCAAGAGCTGATTACTTGGTAGTCTCTGCATCATTGCTCTTACCACATCCCAACTTTAAAGATTAGACCTATAAAGTAGATGTTCTATTCAGGCCTAATGTCCCTAATAATGAAGATTGATGGCAGGTGTTTGAAGATTGATAAAAACATACTAAAATTCATTAGAGGAGAAGATCCTTTTGAATGCTTGTATTTTGATGGAAGTACTAATAAAAGTGATGATGCTTCAGTGATAAAAAGAACATAGAGCCTGATATGATTCAATTGAAAGGTAATAAGATTCCACTCCATCTAATATCTTTAGAAAAACTCTTTGATATACATGATGCATATATAAAGAGGAAAAGAGATAAGAAAGGAAAAACCTATGGTGAATATGATAGAATCAATATAGGTATAGAAGTCAACCCAAAGATGATAAACATAGGAGAGTGTTGCGCACTAGAGGAGAGGGTAGAGATTGGGAAATTACTTATTGTATTTCAATATGTATTTTCTTGGAGTTATGAAGATCTAACAAATTTCATGGGTGAAAAGTTCAAACACGAAATCCCTCTTAAACTAGAAGCAACACTATTCAGGAAAAAAAATTAAAAAATAACCCTATAGCTAAAGGATCAATCTTCAAGGAGATTGACAAGATGTTGTAGGCTAGGATTATATACCCTATTAATCATTCTACTTGGGTTGCTAATATTGTTCCAGTGAGGAAGAAGAATGGAGAGATAAGGATTTGTGTAGATTTCATAAATCTAAATCAAGCCTCACTCAGAGATAATTTTTCTATCCCTAATATGGATCATCTTTTACAAACTATTGTAGGATCATAAATGATGTCCACATTAGATGGATTTTTTAGGATATAATGAGCTTCAATTAGATGAAGTAGATTAGTTCAAAACTACATTTACTACACCATGAGGTTCTTTTGCCTACAATAGAATGCCTTTTGGTTTAATCAATGCAGGTGCAACATTTCAATGTGGCATGAATTTTTCCTTTGAAGATTTCTAAGATAGAATTATTTTCATATACTTGATGATTTGATAGTCTTTTCCAAGAAGAGTAAAGATCATATTAGAGATCTAGAAAAGGTGTTGCAAAGGTGTAAAGATCATGGTATCTCACTAAATCCAAAGAAGTTAGTAATTTTGTGTGATAGAAGACAAACTTCTTGGTCATATTTTATCCCAAGAAGGAGTGAATATTGATCTAGACAGAGTTAAAGCTATTTTGCAATTAAGTTTGCAATTAAGTAAAACTAGAGTGAAGTCCTTCTTTGGCCAAGTAAATTTCTTAAGAATATTTGTGCCTGATTATTCTAAGATAGTTAAATGTATAGTTGATATGATGAAAGGAAATAAAACTTTCAAATGGAGTGATTTTGGGAAAAATGGTTTTGAAGATATCAAGGATGCCATTGCTAAAGCCCCTATTCTTGTTCATCCTAATTACACTAAGGAATTCATTATATATTGTTATGCCTTAGAACATACTATGTCATCTATATTAATAAAATAAAATTTAAAAAAATACTAGCCCCAATTTATTTCATGAGTATATCATTAGAGAATCAAGAATTGAGATATTCATAGATGGAAAGACATGCATATGTAGTGGTGAGAGCCCTTAAAAGTTTTAGGTTTTATGTACTGCATACTCATTTAGTAATATATGTGCTAGATCCTACAATAAAATGTATTTTGACACAACAAGATGTTGGTTTTATTAATAGAGGAGTGTGGATAACAAGGTCCAAGAATATGATATAGAAATTAAGCCAACCAAACTTGTTTGATAGACAATTAACAATACAAACAAGAAGATACTCCAAAAATCATTATAGTAAGTTTTCAAGTTCCTTGGTTCTCAAACAATCTGGTTATCCTTTTCTACTCTCAGGTTAAGAGCTTATAATGTCAAGACTTTGGATTTGATAAAAACATATTCATTGCATATCATTGCAAATCATAGGGAGCTATACCTAGTCAACTCTGAGGGGAGTGATCAAGTACATACACTGACCCATTTGTTGGTTAACATATTTTTGTCTCTCTAAGCATTAGTATCAAGGAGTCAAGATTATAAATCTAATAGGAGAAAAAACTGTTAACCAACAAAATGCAATAGTGATAGATTAAAATACTGATCTACACATCAAAATGGGCAATGATGAATTTGATTTGGATAAAATACTTATGATGATGTAACATAAAAATTACACAATATAGTTAAATGAGGTCCTACGATAAAAATATGAATTCTTGAACAGTAACATAACATGCCATATATTAATATAAAAAAAATGCCAAAACACGTCTACACTTGTAAATAGTAATATGAGTTTTAGTTTTTGGATTTGATTGTGTGTAGTTTTTTGTGATCAATGTTTCAGATCATACTACATGATCCATCATTAGGATGTCAGAGAACACGAAGAACAAAAAATGATGATGGCAGATCATACTACATGATCCATCATCAGGATGTCAGAGAACATGAAGAACAAAAAATGATGATCCATCATCATTTTTTGTTCTTCATGTTCTCTGACATCCTGATGATGGATCATGTAGTATGATCTGAAACATTGATGAAAAAAAGCTACACACAATCAAATCCAGAAACTAAAACTCATATTCATGGATTGTGGAAATCTCATAGATTTGATGTAAATAGTAAATTTTTAATTGCTAATATCAATACAAAAAGCAATATTACCTTCATTAAAGTAGTTGATGCTTAGATCTACAAACATCTGTCTCTATCCTTGTGTTCAAATAATGATTGCCAACCCTTTCAACATTCCATTTATTTGGGGTTTTGCTAACTAAAGAGAAGTTGTATGGCCTTAAGTAACTGACATTCTTTTTACTTGAGCATGACCTAGCAAAAGAATAGTGGAATGACATGATTTACAAATGATATAAAATTTGTGGCTTGAGATAAAGATCATTATTATAGATTTAAAATTTTAAAAGAATTATTCATGAATTTTGAACTCAACCCATCCAAAATATTTATATGTAGAATCGGATAAAATCATCAAAATATAGCTACATAATTCATCTAACAACATCCACTAAATAGGTAAATAGTTGTCCCCACGAACTCATAAAGGCGTGAAAAGAAAGCTTCATTACAACAAATGTTTGATGTTTTATAGGCACATGCCTCTTAAGTTTTTCATATACATAAAATTTTAGTCGAAATCAAAATGAAATGTATTGTTGATATGGTACCAACAAGATGTTTTTGATGATTACAAAGTTGATAAATGTGAAAGGTGCATAATAAATGAAGTCAGTGGAGATATGCTTGATGAGGATGTTCTTCCTTCAATGATCATGGACACAAATCTCAATGAAAGTGATGCATTAAGTATGAACATCCAAATCAAATTATTGTGAAGGGACCAATTGATTATGACACTGCACTTTATGAATATTTGCAAACAAAAATGTTTAAATCTATATAAAAAAATTTGTGATTTACAATACTTATATAAAAAATTATTCTGCCCATAATAATTCTTATCAATTTATCTCCATGAAAACAATATCATACCATGATAACACACAAGCTTTGGATAAAATACTGCAAAAAGTAGGATAAAACAAAATGTGGCAACATGTACAATCCAAATTCCTATATATAACTTCAACATATGATTGCGTAACTCTTGATGTACATAGCCAAAAATTAATAATGTCAATCAAAGAAATTTTGTAATTTTAAAAAGGTAATGCAAGAACAAGTCTAAATATGCTTGATCATACCGATGTCTTCCCAAGCCTTGTAAATTGTAAACCCATAAAAATTTTGAAACATTTTTCATGAAACTTGGTCAAAATTTTGACCTATTTTGGTCAAATTTGTGACCAACTAGCGTGTCACAATTTTTTTCATTGAAATTTTGATGAAACCTCCAATTGGTCAAAATTTTGACGAAATACTTGGTCAAAATAGAATACATTTGGTATGACCATTATTGGTGGCCATTGATCAAAATTTCAACCAACTATTGTCGAAAGTTCCACCCAAGAAAGGTCAAAATATTGACCAATTTTTTACCATCAACGACTAGGATGCAATACTCACAACCAAAGAATTGGTCAAAATTTTGACCAATCTTTGTCAAAATGCCAACCAAGATTGGTCAAAATTGTGACTGATTCTTTTTTTGAAATGGACACCACAATGACTACGATGCCATATTCACAACCAAATAATTGGTCAAAATTTTGACCAATCTTGGTTTAAATGCCAACCAAGATTGGTAAAAAATTTGACCAATCTGATTTGTTTAAAAAAATAAATACATCAAATGATTCATGAAGATGCATGCAGATGGATGGAAATAAATTGGTCCACCTTTATTTATAATAGTAGGGGTCTCTACCCTACCATTTTATAGGTAGACACACCACCCTCCTATAGAATGAAAGCCCCCCCACCCTATCATAGATTTGTCCTCTACATATATGCACTACTATACTAGAATGACTATATACCCAAATGAACTATAGGGGGGAAATAGGAAGGGTTCACACCTATAATTCTACGGTGACCAAGGCTAGACCCCCTACAAAGTTATGGCTAGAACCCTAGTGAATCATAGGGTCTAGCCAGGTCCCTACTATTCTAAAGGGGGTGGGATCCAGTGGACCCTCTGATTGATGGTTCAAAGTGAGTGATGATTTTTTATGTGTTTAAAAAAATATAGTAGAGGTCCCATGATAGAAACAAATTGAGGTATCAGAGAAGAAAAACATGGAAAATAAAGTGCATGTGAAAACCTTCAAAAATAGCACAAAATAATTTAAAACATACCATTGCTTTCATCTTCAAAGCGAATGTCTTGGCATCATATGGAAATTTTTGATTTGAAAACTATATTATCAATCAATGTTAAGATTGTTATTGCTACACTTTATGTTTATCATTCAAGCGATAAACTTAATTGCTATGTACCTCATAGAAAAGGATCTTCACTTCTAATAAGAATCCCAGTATTAAAAATCTCTTCAGAGAATTGCCTTTGAATTGATTGGAGACACGTTCTCTTAGTTTAATCCCTCATAATTTTTGGAAAGAATGTGGCTATTTGTGTAAGGTTTAGATTGTTATAGAGTCTATGTGCAACATTTGAAGTTCAATATTTTAATGTTTGGAAAGCATATATATATTAGGAGCAATAAAATCCTCATAATCATTAATATTGAATTAATTTGTGTTGATTGTAAATGAGACTTACTCAAAATTTAGATCAAAGTTTAAAAAAATATTAGGTTCATCAAAGATGACTGTACAACAAGGATTTGCTTCTCTAGAGCCTATTTTTCACAAAGAAGAATGGAGAGTTCTATAAATTCTTTGGTAGGATTGGATATGATGGTTGTGTCAGTTCATTTTACTTTAGTTTTTACCAAATTTGTATATGTAATTTAATGAGGTTTAGCTGTTGTACATAGAATTTGGGAAGAGTATTTTATTGTGATAAAGGGAGGGTTTCATTTTTCATTTCATTACAAAATTCAATATTTTATCAAATCCTTTCACACTGCTTCCCAAGGTTTCCAACTGGGCTTTGGGTAATCTGGGACTATGTTTGTAGTGTTATTATTACATATATAGGTTTGAAAGATCCCATCAATTGCCCCTAGTTTCATGTTTCTACATTTCACATGTATGGAAGATAAGTGGAGAAACCTATGTTTAATATAGAGAAGATTTTGATTGTATGCTTTGATGGGGCTGAAGCTTAGATTGGTAATGGAGCTAGACCAGTAATTGGTAGTCCCACTTTGCATGTAGAGGAACAACTAATTTTGCATCTAGCAAAAAATCACTCAAATCTCATGTTGATCTCCCCTTAACATTTCACCATTTATAGCTCACATCTATGAATCATTTATCTTAGCAAAAACAAGTTATCAGTGGAGATTATGTTAGTTTGGAGGGATTTTAGAAGTTGGAACTCCTTGACTTAGCTCACAATAATCTAGAGGGGATGATACCTCATAAAGTCATTTTTAACCTTGGAAACTTGCAACTCTACCTTAATATTTCTTGGAATTCTCTACAAGGTCCATTGCCACAGGAGCTGAGTAAAATTGTAATGTCTCTAGCCATTGATAAATCAAATGTGTTTCTTTCTATCTTAATGCATACCTATGAAAGAAGAGTAGAGAGAGGGAGAGTTACATAGGTACAAAATATTTGAACTACCAACCTAATGAAAAAAAAATGCATTTTGAGTTAGCAATATTGTGGATATGGATATAAATGTAATATTGAAAGGAAAATCTTTATAAAGAGTGACTAGAATTTTGTAATGTTGTGTGTGTTTCATGATCATGTTTCGTCATTTCTTCTCATGCCAAAAATTTTAACTATGTAGGGAAATATAACATATCAAGTAAACTTACCCACAAGTTATTCTAATTACAACGTCCATCATCCAATCATAGAAGTAGGATTTTAGACCATATTCACACTATATCAATGATAACAAATAAATGTAAGTCTGTTGATAAGATAGGAAAAATTACACAAATCAAAGCTTTAAAATAAATTGAAAGTAGATATACAAGGATATTTAGATAATGATTTTTATTTCTTAGCCATGCCCAAAAGGAGAAAGCTAACTGAAATGCACTCTGTAAAATGAATATTCAATTATTAGAATTTGTCAAGAAGTGAAAGATTGAATGTGAAAGTTGATAGCAATGAGCCTAGGAGCACTCAGAACCTACACAATAGAGAGAACATTTCACTATATATATCAAATTACATTATTGTAAAGAGGACAAAAATTTAACTTAACTAGTTAGTAATTTACCGTTCATAGTTGATGCTAACTTTGGAAACTTCAGGACAAGCAATATTAACGAAGGCATCTTTAGATAAATTGATGGTGCAACAATATCTGATAGAGAAATGATCAATCAAAAGATTAAAAGATCCACACTTTTTACTATAGAAATGAAACATACATAGTCCTATAGTTGCAGCTGATTTCACTAGATCATTGCATTATCTTTCTCTAAAGACTGTTAAAAATAAATATGAGGATAAAAACTATTGGTGTGATGATAAATACACAACACCAGATCTCACACTTCATAGCCCATTTTCCTTCTAGTTAACTATATTTTTTGGATTAGACAACCACACATAAAAAACAAACAAAAAAATTTGATCAAGTGCTCTTCCATTTCAAATAAATGCCTCCCTTCATCTTATTTGGTTGCATTATTTTATAGATGTGCTTTGATCAAATATAAAATACATATAATTCTTTAACAAATATTTAATTTCCAATATTTATAGAATGTGATTTGAAAGGAGATAAAATGAAATGTTTTTTATGGGAATTGTTTGATTGAAAACAATTGTTTAACCCAGTTCAATTCATAAAGCTAATTAATAAAAAATTGAGACAGTTTTTCTAGAAACATCCTACCTTTGTCTAATAATAGTGAAAACCCAATGAGTTCAATCCAGAACATCATGTGATTTGCTATCATTATCATGATATTTTGGTAAGATCAACAACAAAAATCAAGAAGAAGAAGAAGAAGTCATAAAATTAAAGAATATATGAGTAATTAGACAATTAGAGGTGACATAAAAGCAATTTCATTCTATTATGTTATTTATGGTTTACATGGATCCCTCAATAATATAAACAAACAAGGAACAAATAGAATATTATAGCAAAGAAAAATATACATTGTAATGTCCAATACTTGTTCAGTATAATATTACACAATAAGGGGGTTCACAAATCAAATACCATGGCATTTTATACAGTTCCTTAGTACCCAACACATTAACACAATGAAGAATTAGCCTAAAAATGTAGACTAAATCATGGTATTTTATATAATTTTTCAATAAAAAACAAAAAAATAGCTTGAAAACGTGTAAGCTATTGAAAACAGATTGATACAAGTATGATAATGTGTTTCAATCATTATTTTGTCACTAATGTCAAACCTGCTACTTGCTGGTAAGACAATTTCTTAGATGATTTTAGTACTATCATTTGTTTGAATGATGAAGAGGATTTGATCAAATGAGGTAACAATAGCACCTAGAAGAAAGGTTGAATTATGATATGGAAAAAGGAGTAGAAGGATCAGTCAAGATAGTGATATTATAGAGCATTGATAATCTACTTAAGGTTGCAAAGGATGGATACACTGATTAAGTTCAGAAGAATAAGTTAAATGAAGTATGTTTTCTAAGCTTAACAATATGTAGAGTAGGCACCAAGAAAAGTTAGTGTAAACTAAGAAAAAAACCAAATGGGGCCAAGTAAAATCAATTCTAGTGTAAGTTGAGTGATATAGTGTAAGCTGGGTAAAGTTTAGTTGATGCCAAACACCAATAAACTTTAGTTTGTGCTAAGTGTTTTGATAGTAGATGTCGAGAAACATAGTATGTGTTGAGCATTAGAAGCAAGTTAATGTTGAGTGTCAGCATTATGAGAAAGATCATGAATTCCATGAATCTAAGCTAACAAGTTTGATTTCTTGGATTGTGTGAACCATGTGGAAGATAAGCTTGATGAGCTGGTGGCACAAAATTCAGGGTGAACCATTTTGAGGTTAATTTAAAGAGGATTGAAGGAGAATTTACTAGAAGGGAATGAAATGAAATTATGGATAGATTCATTGAATCGTACCTAATCTAACCTAACCCTAAAATGAATGAAGGAGGATGAACAAAAAAAAGATCTTAATTTTTTTGTTTATAGAGATGGTTGGTTAGAAGCAAAGGTTGTCATGTGAGAGAACCTAAGGAAGACAAGGAGTCTAGGGTATTGCTTCATTTAATGACCTAAGAGAAAATATTACATTGACAAGCAAAGCAACAAGGCTTAAGGGTATGGATTCTTGAAAGGTGAACAAGTTGTCAAAGCTGAAGTGCATGAAAGCCAAGCAAAATAGAGGACTAAAAACAAAGATCTATAATATGCAAAATGGAGTTGTAAGTTATTATCAAATTGAGCCTTATTATTAATTTCTAATCATTGTACCAATATAGGGTAAATCCTTTGGATTAAGGTTGACCTAAAAATCATTTATAGATCCTTTAACCAGGTGACATTCCAAGTGAATGATCTAAAGTCCTCTAACAAGGCTCACTCCTAATAGGGTAATTGAAATCCTTTAACCAAGTCACATTTAACAGTGTGCATTGTAACCTTTAATAGGATTGGCCTTTCATAGGGCATCACTTCAGAAGAGTGAGAATGAGTAGCATGTTACTAGTGGTTTTTCCCAAATTGGGTTTTCACATTAAATCATTGTGTCAAATATGTTATTGAATCTGTAATATTTCATGCTTACATTTGTGCAAAATTGATTTTATAGTAACCTAAAAGTTTAAGTGATTATATGATCTAATGGATGCATGCATGATGAAAATTATTTATGGATATGGGTTCACTAAATTGAGAATTTTTTTATTTTTGCATCTAGACCTTGGATAATTAATTCACCCCCTCTCAGTTATTATAAAGAATTTCAACAATTGGTATTAGAGTCATTTTCTTAAGAGGACTAGTTTGAAGGCACTAGAAGCAAAAAGATCAAGATGTCAAAAATAGAGGTACCCAAGCATAATAAAGATAACTTTCTTTCATGGCAAAGTTTTATGAAGCTACATCTAGGAGGTCTTGGATATCATGCACAATCTACCTATTGGATACAATTGTTGAATTTTGTGTTGTCTTTGATGTTACACAAATGTCATAGTAGCTATCAGATAGAGTCTAGCTAGCTCAAAAGGTTAGAAAAGAAGGTTTACAGTGTCTACTGAGCATTCTTAGGTTTTACCTTGTGCAGATAGTTGTTATTGAGCTTTCAAGGTTAGCAAAGAAAATTTAGTGTCTACCAAGCTTACTCGGTCACAAAGGGAAATATGGTAGAGATAGTTCTTACCGAGCTCTCATGGACAGTAAAAAAAATTCAATTATTATAGAGTTCACTTGGCAGCCAAAGGATTTTGTAGATTTTGTAGTGTTAACCGAGTTGAGATGGTTAACTTAGGAAATTATTTCTAGAGAAGTGTTTACTGAGTAGGGTTCGCCAATGAAGGATTTCATTATTTTGTGAAATAAAGTTTATTTTTTTAATGTAATATTTGTAGCCAACTGATGTATGGTTTATTGGTAAATGTAACTTATGAATGAGCCAACTTGATAATCTAAATGGTATATATAAGAGGTCAAGTTGCAAATTCTAAGTGTGTGATGAATTCGATGTGATATGAATATGAAAGAGGACTAATTACTATGAGAGAAAATTTTGAAAGATGATTAGAGATCATTGAGGAGCAAAAAAGCTATATTTGATCAAGGAGGATCTAATGGTGCAAAATAGAGATCTGTAATTAGAAAATTCAAATGCATCATATTCAAGTCAATTCATTATTACTTTCTAACCATTGTAGTAATGATTTCAAAATCTCTTAATAGAGTTGGTTTAACAGCCATTTTGTAAATCCTCTAACAAGGTCACACCTAACAATGTGTATTGTAACCTTTAATAGGGTTGGCTCCTAACAGGGCTCACTTTAGAAGAGTAAAAATTGGTGGCTAGTTACTTGGTGGTTTTTGCCATTTTGGATTTCTATGTTAAATCTGGTGTCTCTTGTGTTCATGTTATTTGCTTTTGCATGCATGCTAATAATTATGAATGCTTAAAGATCTGTAACAAGTTAATAAACTAAGTTGCAACATTTTTGTGAATGTTTACCAAGTAACAATAGTAACTAGTTATTTAAGACATCTAAGGGATCTAGATTTGTTTTTGTGGTAACTGATTCACCCCCCCACCCCTGAATTACTCCATCTATAATTCCAACAATTGGTATCAGAGCTTTTGATTCTTGCAGGAAAATATTTCAAAGATCTAAGCTAAAGATTAGGATGTCTTACAAGAGGAAAATTCTAAGACTTAATAGGGACAACTTCTTAGCATGGTAAGGATTGATGAGAATTTATTTGGCTTCTATTGGTGATTCAGGGTTGAAGTACCTTGATAAAAAATATGCAAAACCTGCTGGTACATTATCTATTAATGATATTGTTGAAAAGAAGACTCACAACAACATGATGATAGATATTACATTTTCCCTAAGTTATGAAGAATTTGATGACATTAAGAATTGCAAAACTACCTTTTAAATGTGGAACAAGTTGAAAGAGATCTATGGAGGTGATGATAATGTGAGAAGAGACAAGGACAAAATTTTGAGAGGAAAATTTGATCAGATGAGGATAAGAGAGGATGAAAACATAGCAAAATATGTTGAAAGAGCTAAAGCAAGTGTTAGTGTAATCAAAGCATTTGGAGGAGATATCAAGGAGGAAATGGTTATAAGTAAATTTTTTAGAACTTTACTTCCCATTTAAGCAATCAGAGTTTCTACAATTCAAGAAAGAAGATGTGAAGCAAATCATAAGATAAATTTAAAGGCCATAGTTGGAAGATTGACTACATTCGAGCTAGACAACTATGATAATTATGTTCTAGCTACCAAGAACATTGAATCAGCATTTGAAGCCAAGCTTTCACTCAAGGAGAAAGGCAAGAAGATAAAGAATCATAACAGAGTTCAGATAGTGATCTTGAGGTCGTTTAAGCTCTGCTAGCAAGGAAATATTCAAGAGGCAAAGGGAAATACAAAGGTAAGGTTCCTCTAATCTATTTTTCTTGTGAAGAAATTGGATATATTGTTGCTAGGTTCCTAAATAAGTAGAACAGGGATGAGAATAAAATTCACAAGTGTAATGGCAAGAAAGACTTCAAATCATTCAAAGACAAAGGTAAGAAAACATGTTTCATGGCTAAGGATTCTAATGATCCTGATGATGAAGCAGAAGATGAAATTTTTTACATTGCTATAAAGGATGAATCTGATAATGATGAAGAAATGGAACTTATTTTTGATGTGAGCAAAAATGATACATGGATTATAGATAGTGGTTTCTCTCATCACATGACTAGTGATAAAACTAAGTTTGAAAATTTTGAAGACTATGATGGTGGCAGTGTGAGATTTGGTAATAATGAACCTTGTTGCATAAAAGGAAAAGGAAGAATCTCTCTAACCAAAGAACTTGTATGTGATAATGCATATTGGGTAGAAGGACTAAATTTTTTTTTTTTGAGTGTGGCACAACTACTCAATAATGGATTCAAAGTGGAATTCATGAATGGAAAAGCAAGACTGCTGGATTGCAAAGGAAAGCCAATTGTAGCAGGCATTCAAACAAAAGGTAACTTGTTTTATCTTGAACTTCGTGAATATTCATGTTTTTTTGCATAGGAGGTTGTGTCATGTGAACTTTGATAACTTGGTAAAAATAAGTAAATTCAAGAAAGTAAGAGGCATTCCTAACATAAAGAAATTTGAGATTGGTTTATGCAAGAATTGTCAAATTGGCAAGATGGGAAAGTCTAGCTTTAAAAGCAAGAACTATCAGTCTAAAGAAATTTTAGAAATTGTGCATACTGATTTTTGTGGACCTATTGGAATTAAAAGTTATACTGGTGAAAAGTTCTTCATTCTTTTTGTTGATGATTACTCAAGAATGATGACTGTCATGTACCTAAGAGAGAAATCAAAAGCACTTGAAAAGTTCAAATGGTATTTGGCTAGAGTAGAGAAGGAAATAGGAAAAATACTAAAATGTTTGAGGTCAGACAGAGATGGTGAATTCATTTCGCATGAGTTCAATAACTTTTGTATTGAAAGGAGAATCCAAAGGCAGGTTTCAGCACTTGGAACTCCTAAACAAAATGGAATAGCTGAAAGAAGGGACAGATCTATCATGGATTGTACAGGAACCTTAATGATTGAAAAGAGCATTGCTATCAAATATTGGAAGGAAGCTATCAGTACTGTAGTTCATACCTTGAACCAAGTACAACTGAAGAAAGACTCATTCAAAACCCCCTATGAGTTATGGTATGGCTACAAACCCAATGCAAGTTACCTAAAAGTATTTGGAAGCAAATGTTACATTTTGAAAGAATCTAGAAAAGGTAATTTTGATGTGAAGGGTGATGAAGGAATATTTTTGGGATATTCTTGCAAAAGTAAAGCATATAGATGTTTGAATTTTTCTACTCACAAAGTCATAGAAAGTGCACATGTCAAAGTTGATGAGTTTATAGAAAGAATTGAAGAAGAAAGTAAAAGAGAACTAGAAGACTACAAGAGATTTGTTTTCATTGAACTTGAAATAGTGCCAAGTACACTTTTCAATTAGAAATCTTCTACTCTATATTCTTTTGTAATCGAGTTGTAGGAAGTTCAAACTGAGTCAATACCTACCGAGTTGCAAGGACCCAAGTTGCAAACAAAAGCTACTGAATCAATAGCTACCGAGCTTGAGCAACTATAACCAAACGTTGAAATACAGAAGGATAACAATGCAAGTCATTCAAAAGGAAAGGAGCCTATGCTAGCCAAGTATGTTAGGAAGCATCATGCACTAGATTAGATCATTAGAGATAAATATGAAGGAATAATGACAAGAAGTAAGTTGAAAGGAACTTGTTTACTTTCTGATTTTGAACATAGAAATGTCAAAGATGCATTAGAAAATGAAAGTTGGATTGAAGCTATGAATGAAGAGATAGAGAAGATAGAGAAAAACAAAACATGGACTCTTGTACCTAGACCTAAAGACAAAAATGTGATTGGAACTAAGTGGGTATTCTGAAACAAGTTAAATGAAGATGGTAAGGTGTCAAGGAACAAAGCTAGATTGATATACAAAGGATACTCTCAAGAAGAAGGTGTAGACTATGGAGAGACTTTTTTTCTTGCTGCAAGATTGGAAGGTGTAAAAACCTTACTTGCATATGCTGCATACAAGGGATTCAAAGTTTATCAGATGGATGTCAAGTTAGCATTTCTCAATGGTATACTAGATGTAGAAGTTTACATGGAATAGCCTGAAGGTTTTGTTGATCTAGACAAGAAGGACATGGTCTAAAAATTACATAAAGCATTGTATGGTCTAAAACAAGCCCCTAGAGCATGGTATGAAAGACTGCATAACTATCTTATTCAAATTGGTTTTCAAAGAACTAATGATAACAGTGGCTTGTACATCAAGGATAGACCAAATAATAAGATTTTTTTTGTAAAAATATTTGTACATGATACTTTGTTCATAGGAAATGATGATCTTTGCAAAGAATTCTCAGAACAAATAAATAAGGAATTTGAAATGTCAATGTTTGTTGAGATCAAATTCTTTGTTGGTCTTCAAATTCAATAGAATAAAAATGGCATCTACATAACTCAATCTAAATACATCAAAGAGATACTAATTTTTTTTGGTATGGAAGACTGCAAACTAGTTGGGACTCCTATGTGTACTGGATTGAAACTTACCAAGGATGATGAATCAAAAGAAGTGGATCAAACATTGTATAGATATATGATTGGAAAGTTACAGTATGTAGTGCACACAAGACTAGACACTGCCTTTGCAGTAGGAATTCTAGCAAGATTCTCAACAAAATCAAAAGAAAATCACATGATGGTGATCAAAAGGATCATGATATATTTGAAAGGAACTGAAGATTATGGATTATGGTATAAACTTGGAGGAAATTTGTATTTAAAAGTGTTTATTGATGCAAATTGGGCATTGAATATTGATGATAGAAAGAGTATAAGTGGAGGAGCTTTCTTTCTTGGAAAGAGGTTGGTTTCTTGGACAAGTAAAAAGTAGAACTATACATCCTAGTCCACAATAGAGGCTGAATATGTTGCAACAACAGTAAACTACTTAAACATTGTGTGGTTCAAACAATTATTGGAAGGCATGAAGGAATAAATCAAAGAGCCTTTTGCTATGTTTTGTGACAATACAAGTGCAATTAATATATCCAAGAATCCAGTGATGCATTCAAAAACCAAGCATATTGCTATAAAGTATCACTTTGTTAGAGAATTGGTGCAAGATAAGGAGATCAGATTGGAATATATCCATACAAAGGAACAAATTGCTAACATATTCACAAAGACTTTACATAAGGATGCATTCTTGTATCTAAAAGGTAAGTTAGGGCTCATTCTCCTATTTGAAGCTCACTAAAATATAATTTTAGTGAGCATCAACATGAACATAACTAAAAGATCTATCAGTTGATGTAGCGAAGTATTAAAAACATTACATATGAATTAGTACTTAAGGTACATTGAATTCCACTTGAAGTTATGTTGTCTTTGGCATGTGTTGTCAAAGAGGGAGAGTTTACTATCATATCTTTTTGAAATTTGCAAGAAAAAGAGAGTTTATGCAAGAGGAAAAGGTTAATATGAAAGAGGGAGATCACTGTATTTGAGGAGTTTTGTGGAATGAAATATAAGAGGGAGAAGCATTCTGTCAGAGAAGACTTGTTCTCAAATTTCATTTTTCTATTGCATGTTGTGTTGCAATCAATGCCAAAGAGGGAGATTGTTGGATATAATTGTTCAATTGTGTGTTGTCTTTGATGTTACATAAATGTCATATCAGTTATCAGATAGAGTCTACCGAGCTCAGAAGGTTAGCAAAGAAGGTTTACAGTGTCTACCAAGCATTCTTAGGCTTTACCTTGTGCATATAGTTGTTATCAAGCTTTCAAGATTAATAAAGAAAATTAAGTATCTACCGAGCTTACTTGGTCATCAAAGGGAAATATGGAAGAGACAGTTCTTACCGAGCTCTCATGGATAGAAAAGGAAATATAGTTCTTATCGAGTTCACTTGGTAGCCAAAGGACTTTGCAAATTTTGCAGTGTTAATCGAGTTGAGATGGTTAACTCAGGAAATTATTTTTGGAGTAGTGCTTACCGAGCAGGGTCAGCCAATGAAGGATTTCATTATTTTGTGAAATAAAGTTTTTTTTTTTAATGTAATATTTGTAGCCAACTGATGTATGGTTTATTCGTTAATATAACTTGTGAATGAGCTGACTTGATAATCTAAATGGTATATATAAGATGTCAAGTTGCAAATTTTAAGCATGTGATGAATTTGATGTGATATGAATATGAAAGAGGACTGATTATTGTGAGAGTGAATTCTAAAGGATGATCAGAGATCATTGAGGAGAAGCAAAGCTATATTTGATCAAAGAGGATCTAATGGTGTAGAATAGAGATCTATAATTAGAAAATTTAGTTGCAACATATTCAGGTCAATTCATTGTTACTTTCTAACCATTGTAGCAACAATTTCAAAATCTCTTAATAGAGTTGGTTTAATAGCCATTTTTTAAATCCTCTAACAAGGTGAAAATTTAGTTGTGTTCTAAAGACCTCTAGCAAGACCACTCTTAATAGGGTGATTAAATCCTCTAATAGGGCCACACCTAATAGTGTGTGTTGTAACCTTTAACCAGGTTGGCTCCTAATAGGGCTCACTTCAAAAGAGTGAAAATTGGTAGCTAGTTACTTGGTTTTTAGGTTTCCATGTTAAATCTAGTGTTACTTGGTTTTCAGGTTTCCATGTTAAATCTAGTGTCTCTTGTGTTCATGTTATTTACTTTAGAATGCATTCTAATAATTATGAATTCATAAAGATTTGTAACAAGCAAGTGACAATAGTAACTAGTTATGTAAGACATCTAAGGGATCTAGATTTTTTTTTTGTGGTAATTAATTCAACCCCCCCCCCCCCCCCCCCCCTTCTTAGTTACTGCATCTATAATTCCAACACTACCATCACCATAGAGCATGATGTTCTTGTTGGAGCCTTAACCATTGAAGATCGAAAAAAGAAGAAAGAACACAACTAGGCAATGTTGGAGATTGAATCTGCCCTAAGTTATATTGAGTTTGATGATATCAAGGGTTATGACAGTGCAAAGAAAATGAGGGATGCTCTTCACACTATCTATGGAGGTGACAAAAATTTTCTAAGAGCCAAATTTGAAACTCTTAGAGGTAAGTTTGATGATATGAGAATGCAAGAAGGTGAGAATATTTCTTAATATTGCTCCAGGATAAAAGATATTAATGCAATAAGAGGAGCTAATGGTAAAATAGATGATGAGACTATACTAAGAAAAGTTTTGAGAACACTATTTCTTATTTATGCTTTTAGAAATTATGCAATACAAGAATTGAGATGTATACTAGGCACTGATCTGACTCTTGAAGGTCTAGTAGCTAGGCTCACTACTTTTTAGTTATCTAATTTTGATAATTACAAACCTGACAATGTTGAATCTAATTTCAAAGCCAAGTTGTAATTGAAGAAACCTCATGAGAAGAAGAAGAAAAAGGTAAAACATGTGTCTAATTATAGTGATATAAATGAGGAAGATGTAGAACAACTTGAAGTAGTACTAACAAGGTGATTTCATAGAGGTAAAGGTAAGTTACCTATCATGTGTTTCAATTGCAATAAGGTTGATCATATTGCTGCTAGCTGTCTAGAGAAGAATAATTATAGAGGTGGAGACAAGTACAAAGGTAGAAGAGATGAAGACAAGAAACATTATAAATACAAAGGCAAGAGGTCTTGTTATATTACTGAAGAAGAAACAAAAGATAGATCTAAAGATCATTATGATGAAGTTGTGTATGTTGCAATGAAGGATGAATATGATAAGGATGAGGCAATTGTACTAGTGTCCTATGTGAAAAAGAATGATAGATGGATCATTGACAGTAGGTGTTCACATCACATAACTGGAGATAAAAGTAAGTTCATTACCTTGAATTATTATGATGGAAATAGTGTAAGGTTTGGTAATAATGCACCCTATCTGATAAAAGGAAAAGGTTCTATCAAACTCACAGATAATAATCTATGTGACAATGCTTATTATGTTGAAGGACTTAACTATAAATTTTTGAGTGTGTCACAACTGAATAATTCAGGTTGTAAGATTGAGTTTGAGAACATGATTGCTAAGATATATGATACTAATGGAAAACAAATTGGAAAAGGTGATCAAACTAGAGGTAACCTATTTTATCTTGATATAGAGGATTCTAATTTTTTAGTTGTAGAATTTGATAATGTGTGGCTATGGTACAAGAGGTTATGTCATGTTAATTTTGGTAACTTGATTAGTATCAGTAACATGAGAAGAGTCAGCAGTTTTCCTAAGTTGAAGAAACTTGACAACATAATTTGTAAACAATGTCAGTTAGGTAAAATAACAAAGTCAAGTTTTAAGAGTAAGACTCATACCTTTATAGGAATATTAGAGATTTTTCATAATGACTTGCATGGACCAATTGAAGTGCAAAGGTATAAAGGAGATAAGTATATTATGCTATTTTTTGATGATTATTCTAGAAAGATGAAAGTTATGTTTTTGAAATAGAAAACTTATGCTTTCCAAATATTTGAGTGGTACTTAGCAATACTTGAGAAGGAAATAGGTAAAAGTTTGAAATATTTGAGATCTAGTAGAGGAGGATAATTTACATCAAATGAGTTTGAGATTTTTTCAATGATAGAGGAATCAAAAGATAGACATCTGCTCTAAGACTCCTCAAAAAATGGAATTTCTAAAAGGAGGAACAAGTTTGTAATGGACAATGCTAGGACACTCATGATGGAGAAAAATGTTGCTTTGAAATACTAGACAGAAGTTGTAAGTATAACTATCTATACTTTGAACCATGTGCAAGTCAACAAAGGTACTCATTCAACACCTTTTGAACTATGGTATGGATACTCACCCAATGTAAAATATTTTAAGGTATTTGGAAGCAAGTCTTATATTCTCAAAGATTCAAAGAATGGTAAATTAGATGCAAAAGTGAAGAATCTATATTCCTTGGCTATTCCAAAAGAAGTAAAGCTTATAAGTGTTTGAATACTAACACTAACAAGGTTGTGGAAAGTGAAAATGTGAGATTTGATGAATACATAGAAGTACATGAGGCTGAACCTATGAAGGAACCCAAAAAATACAAATCATTTGTATCCTTTTACGAAGGTATTCTTGTTGATGAAGATGGTATAAATCAAGTTGCAAACCAACAACAAGTTTCAATGACTAAGTCACATACTATGAATTCCAAGCTACATTTAGGTGCTGAGTTACTTAATGAAGTTGAGGGACATTCTAATTCTAAGATTATAGAGTAGAACCAAGAATATCTAAGTATGTCAAGAGAAATCATCTTGCTACAAAAATTATTGGAGATAATGATGCTAGATATATGAAAAGGAACAAGTTGAGAAATGTTACATGTTTTCTTAGCATGCATGAACCTAAACTAGTGAAAGATGCTTGAGAAGATGTGGACTAGAGTAAAGCCATGAAAGAAGAGATAGAACAAATTAAGAAAAATAAGGCATGGACTCTAGTTCCTAGAGCATAAGACAAAAATGTGATTGACACAAAGTGGGTATATAAAAACAAGTTAGATGAAAATGGTGAACTCACAAGGAATAAGGCAAGATTAGTTTGTAAAGGACATGCATAAGAAGAAGAGATAGACTATAGAGAAACATTCACCTCTATTGCAAGATTGGAAGGAGTAAGAACTCTACTTTCTTACTCTAAATAAAAAGGTTTCAAAGTTTATCAAATGGATGTTAAGTCTACATTTTTGAATGGTATATTAAAGGAAGAGGTTTATATAGAACAACTAGAAGGATTTGTTGATGCTAACAGCAAAAAGTTGTATGTAGACTACACAAAGCTTTATATGGCTAAAAGTGAGCACCAAGAGAATGATATGAAAGGCTTCATAATTATCTTGTGAAAATTGGATTTGAGAGGATTGATGATAATAACAATTTGTACTTGAAGACAAAGAAAGGTAAAGGTATTTTATTATCTAAATTTTTTGTTGATGATATCATATTTGGAGATCAAGATACTTTATGTAAGATTTTTGCAAATGAAATGAAGAAAGAATTTGAGATGTCTATGTTTGGAGAGATCAAGATCTTTATGGGTTTGAAAGTACATTAGATGAACTATGGTATATATGTCACTTAGTAAAAATATGTAAAGGAGATATTGAAAACTTTTGGATTAGAGGATTCCATGCTAGTAAGCATAAATATGGTGACAAGCCATAAATTTTCAAAGAATGACGATTCAGTTGAGGTGAATTAAACATTGTATAGTTCTATGATTAAAAAATTATAATATGTTGGGATAGTTGCAAGATTCTCTTCTAATCCTAGGGAGAATCATTTGATGGCTATTAAGAGAATAACAAGATATTTGAAAGGAACGGAGGACTATGGTGTATACTACAAGAAAAATGAGAAATTTGAATTGAGGGCCCACACTAATGCTAATTAGGATAGAAATATTGATGAAAGAAAAAGCATTAGTAGAGGAGCATTTTTCTTAGGAAAAAGGCTGGTCACATGGACTTGCAAGAAATAGAACTATATATCTTAGTCTAATACTAAAGCTAAATATGTTGATGTTTTAGTAAATTGTACAAAAATTGTATGGATCAATTAGGTACTCAAAACTAAGGAGGAAATCACCAAGCACAAAAATACCAAGCACATTGCAATCAAGTATCATTACTTGAGAGAATTAGTTAGAGATAAAGAGGTGAAGATAAAATATGTTAATACAAAAGAGAAAATAGCTAATATATTCACAAAAGCATTACCTAAGGATGCTTATGAGTATCTAAGAGGTAAACTAGGAGTGATACCCCTATCAAAGGCTATCTAAGATGCCTGAGAAGTGCCCTGCATATGTTACACATTGATGCAGTGGATCTTACTTTAGGAGCTTCCTAAAGTAATCAAAGAGATGGAATTAAAAATTTGTCATGATCTAGGTAATAGAGGGAGAAAATTAAAATGTTCATATTTGCATATTAAAATGAAAATTCTTTGGCATTATTGTCAAAGAGGGAGAAATCCTGCCAAGGGAGAAATGAGGGAGAAGTCTTGATTTTCCTGATCCTGTTGAAGGGAGAAATCCTAACTACTAAGGGAGATATGAGATATTGTTGATTAGTGTCAAAGGAGATATAATAAGTGATCAAGAGGAAGTCATAAGGGCGAGTTGATTGATTTTCTATTGATCATAATAGAATTTTGTAACCTATTCAAAAGATGAATAGTTGTTGATAGAGGGAGAGATTGAATCCTACCTAATCTAACCTAACTGTAAAATGAATGAAGGAAGATGAATGACAAAAGATATTAATTTTCTATTTATAGAAATGGTTGGTCAGAAGAAAAGGTTGTCATGTGTGAGAACCTAAGGAAGGCAAGGAGTCTAGGGTATTGCTTCATTCAGTGACCTAAGAGAAGACACTGCACTAGAAAGAAAAGAAAGAAGGCTTAAGAGTATGGATTCTTGAAGGGTGAACAAGCTGTCAGAGCTAAAGTGTGTGAAACCCAAGAAGAATGGAGGACTAAAAATAGAGATTTGTAATCTACAAAATAGAGTTTTAAGTTGTTATCACATCAAGCCTTATTATTACTTTATAATCATTATACCAGTCTAGGAAAAATCCTTTGGTGTAAGGTTGACCTTATAGTCATTTGTAAATCTTTTAACCTGGTGAAATTCCAAGTGAATGATCTAAAGTCCTCTAACAAGGTTCACTACTAACAAGGTGATTGAAATCATTTAACCAAGTCACATTTAATAGTGTGCATTGTAACCTTTAATAGGGTTGGCCTTTCACAAGGCATCACTTTAGAAGAGTGAGAATGTGTAGCATGTTATTGTTGGTTTTTTCCAAATTGGGTTTCCATGTTAAATCATTGTGTCAAATTCATTATTGAATCTACTATGTTTCATGTGTAAATTTTTTCAAAACTAATTTGACAACAACCTATAAGTTTAAGTGATTGTATGACCTAATTGATTCATGCATGATGAAAATGATTTATGCAAATGGGTTCACTAAATTGTGAAAAAAATTATTTGTACATCTAGACCTTGGATAATTGATTTCTCCCCAAATTATTCTAAATAATTCCAACATAAGAAAGCATAGAAAATGAGTGGTTCATGACAAGAAATTTACCATGACAAAGTCCTTCATTCTCTAGCCACAAATTCAGCAAGCTTCCCCATTCTTTCAACCAAATTTGGAGAAATTTTCTTGATGGGATTTTTAATGGGATTGTACTCAATGTTGAAAATATCTTCCACATCCTTTGAATGCCACCCTACTTTCCTTAGTGAATTTTACATCAAATCTTCTTTAAGTAATAAGCCCTCTATAATACTCTAGATATCCAAGTAAACATCTTCTTCAGAGTTTTCCAAATTTGGTGGTCTATTGTAGACACCTAAAATTTTCCAAATACCCTTAACCTAACTAGTTAAATATATATTTATTATTTATTTAATTATAGTCTTATTCCTACCTTTAATTAAATAAATTTACATTCATTTAATTATATTCATCTTTCCTTGATTTAAATAACCTAAGGTTTTTTTAAATCCTAGCCTTTCCCCTCTTTCCACTTGCATCCTAACACATTCCCTTTAATTAAGTAAAGTACTTCGTTTACTTAATTAACCCCCTCTAATCCCACTTGGAATTAAATACTAAATTTAATCCTATTTGAGCACATGGCACCTAACTTTAACCCTCACCCAACCTCACTTTCCTAACCTAACCCATCCTTCTAAACCTACCCACTTCCTAATCCTGCTTACTTTTCTTAATCACCTTGCTAATCCCCTTTTAATCCTAAGTGTGTGTTCACATGTGTGAGGAACACTCACACTTCCCACACCCGTCATACCTTCCACACCCCTTGTATATGTGTCCTCCTTCACATGAGAATCAAGGTGTCTCACACATGTGTGAGAAACCATACTTCTCACAACTCTTACACCTATAATTGACCTATCACATCAAAGGTTTCCCACACATTTGTGAGCATCTTCACCCATTTGAATTTTGAAAAACCCTAATCCACATGGAGTCTACTTGGCCTCCACCTCATGGTCACCTCATTGATCCTAAGAGATCATAGCCCGTCATCTTGTATTGAATCTCAATCATCAGTTTCATCTCATTTCCTATAAAAAGAGAGCCCTCTCCTCATGATTTACAAAGCACTATCTAGCCCATTGTTATGTTGTAGGATTTTTGAGCAACCACATCCCACAATAATGAAATCATCAACACTTGGTGATTTTATGAGGTTTGCATTAGTGCTATTTTAAGTAGATTAAGCTATTTTGATGTCATGTCTTCACTACTTACATGTTGTCTTTCATATTTGAGGTTTGCATGAACATGTAGGAATAGACATTAGTTTCTTAGTGTTTATTCCCTTGTTACATTTTTATGTAATACATTTTGGCATGCCCAGTGGGACCCACATCCTTTTTTTCATCTCAAAAATCCATCAAAATTTTGTAGTCCATCATAAAAAAACTTTGCATTGTCATCTGCATCGAATGCAGTGTCATCTACATTCTATCATCTCCATAGACCAGCATCTTCATAGACCAACATCTGCACATTTCAACATCTCTGTGTCATTTACTCACATTGCATTGGGGATAGAGTTTTAGTGTCTGCATAGGTTATCCTATCATTTGTGTTGGGGGTGGGTTTTAAAATTCCAAAACTTAGTCAGTCATCTATGTGTAGTATTCTGTCATCTATGTTTCATGCTTTTTGTACTTTATCATCTACGTTTCTAGCATCTTTGATCTTTAGTCTATCATTTGCACCCAACAAGAGCATTTGTTTGCCAGCTATACCTTTGTGCCTTCTGTTGTCTTTGCATTTTACCATCTACGAGTTTTGTCATTTGCGCATTTCAATGTTTTGATATTCTATCATCTGTTCTTGTGATATGTTGTCTATGCCTTTTGCAAAATTTTTAAACTTTGAAACATTATTATTTGCTAACTAGTGGTTTGTAGGGATTGCTAACGAATTTTCATGCAAGAAATAGACTTTGAAAGACTTAAAGAAAACCAATAGTGATTTTTATCACTAAGAAAATTTGTAATGATTTTTATCACTTTAGGATTAAAGGTTAATTAACTTGCATGTTATAATTATTTGTTCTTTCAATGAATGCTGCAAACTAATGAGTAATCTCCAAACACACTCTTGAGTGCCTAAAGGAATTTTTTTTCATCCAATCTTGAATGTCTTAAAAGAATTTACTCATATTTCATTGGAATGGATGTTTTGGTAGAAAAACCAATCTTGAATGCCCTTAAGGAATGAACCATCTTTTCATTGGAATGTATGTTTAGGTACAAAACATTTGGAATTGGTTCTTAAAATAAACTCATACACTCTTGAATGCCTTAAGATAATGGACATGCATGTTTAGGATAGCAAAAATTTGGGCTTGGTGCTTAAAATGAATTCACACACTCTTGAATGCCTTAAAGAAATTGGCATATATGTCTAGGCTAGCAAACATCTGGAATTGGTGCTTAAAATGAATTCAAATACTCTTGAATGCCTTGAAGGAAATTGATTTCATTTTTAGCATTTCTTTATGCAATTCTTGATTTACTTTCTTGTTGACGAATCTGTAGTTTTATTTATGTTGACGATGATTTCAAGTTAGAAAGAACATCGTATGACTTAAACATGCGTGTCTTCAAGTAGATTACAAAACCTAAAGCTTCATTGGGAAAGAACACATGTCTTTTTAAACCTCAAGACCACTTACGTATTCTCTCCCCTCGTTCCTTTCGGTGATCTTGGATGCACAAGAAATAAGTGGCCTTATTTTTCTTTCTTTAGGAGGCCTGCTTGGGGATTTCATCACCCCTTGGGATGACCTCAACTATAGCATTTTGGTGGAGTATAAATATTAGGAGGTGAATCAAAAGACACCTCTCTTGAAAGTAAAATCTTGTCACTCTTGGCTAAGTCCCAAAAAACTTTATACATTTTCAAAGTGAAGGAGGAGATTTGAGTTATCGTCTCCCCTTGACTGTGTGGCATTATTTTCTTTCATCTACAAATTTGGGCCTCACGTACCTTGCATATATCAAGGACACCCCTAGCTGAGCTTGTATATCCTAGTCAAAGCCTTATAGGATTGTTGGTGTGTTCTATGTGCTTGAATGTTCAAAAACCTCCCCATTCAAAGGGGGAAAACACCATCTAAACTTTCCTTGTACATATTTCATTGTTTGATTTTGCATCTCAAATTTGAAAAAATGAAAAACTTCATAAAACATAAAAATCCAAAAAAATCATAAAAGTTCAAAAATAAAAATAAAATCAAAAAATCTCAAAAATAACAAAAACAAGTCTTGGTTTAAGTCCTCTTAGTCAAGTTGTCCATATCAATTCCACATCACTTCTTCTTTCCATCACATTCATCACCCTCATACATCTCTTGTCTTCATCATTCAAATCATTCCTTGAAGTCTTAATCATCTCTATTCACCCAAATCATTTCCTCATTTTCTTAATAATTTAATAAAATCCATAATTTCCATCCTAGCCATGGTTCATACTCCACATCATGCTTTAATTCCCTCATCCAATGCTTTATAATCATCATCCTTCCAATCCAATTCCTTGTCAAATTCAGTCATTTCTAATCAATTCTTAATTCAATCCATTTACATCTTCATCCATAATCAATCTTTCTAATTTCGTTCACGTCTTCTTCTAATTTAACTTTGCATCAAATCTTCTACTTTGGACATAGGAAAATTTTCATAAACATTGGACTTTAATTCAAATCCCACATTCACTTATTTTCAATATCATAGGGTTTTTATCAAATCAAATCAAACCCTCATCCAACCCATATCAATATCAAATCAAATCAAATCAAATCAAATCAAATCAATATAAGGTCAAATCCAATTCAAATCAAGTCAACACAAAGTCCAACATTGCTCCTAGTCCCAAGTTCATATTCCATTCATCATCGAATCTCTCATCACTCTTCATCTAAATTCTATGGGTAAGCATTGGCTTAATCAAATGGTTGTAGGTCTTCAGCAACAATATGGAGTTATACCTCCCTTTCAACCTACATATAAAATCCATTCTCAATACTTCATATCTAGCACTCATCCATCTCATGTCCATTATTCTTCCTTTGACAAGGGAAATCCACCTCATTATCCTTCAACCACCTACAATTCCATTCATAGCCTATACAATTCCTCAAACAGAAATGCCATTGCCAAAGAAATTGAGGAACTAAAGAATTCTATCTTGAGCCTAGCCAATTAGTAGAAAAAGTCCACCTTCCATGCCGTATGTCCTCCTCCCCCATGTTTTGAAGACCATAGTCCTCATGTCCCATCTAACCCCAACCCTCCATGCAATTCCCACTACTTTGAGCTTAATGTCAACAACCATCATCCCAATCCCCTACCTATACTTCCACCTTCACACAATCCTAATCCTCCAAAAATATCATCCCCACCTCGTAATAGGTTTTTCTCACCCAAATTCCTATCTATGTGTAAAATTCAAAATAAAGCGATCCCATCACCCAAAGTCATACCCCTAATTCTATCTCAAGCCCTTCCTCCAAAGATGACATTATAGATTCCTCTTCTCCTCTAGATTTTAGCATTTCTCCATCTCATCATTCCCTTATCACTCAAGATCAATTTATCCCTCTTAGTCCATCTCATGATTCCCTTCCTAATCAAGATCAAGATATTTCATGTATTGCACACATTATCGATTCTACTCCATCTCAAGAGTTAGCATCCATAGATCCTTCACTTCATGAAGAAGTTTCTTCCAATCCATCCACTAACACTCCTCCATGTCAAGATCAAATCACTCCATCTCATGGTCCCATTCCCTCCACTCCATTATGTGATCCTATTCCATCTCATGATCCTCTTTTAAGTCAAGATCAAAGCACCCCTTCATTTTCCTTTCATGATCCCACTCCATCTCAAGATCCTATTATCCCTCATAATCCCCTTCATGATCCTAATCTTCCACATGATCCTATAACACCTATCCAATCCTCTCATGAACCCCATATACATAGACTCGCATCTCGTGTTGAAAATAATAAGTATCCCATGGAAGAAATAATGTCTCAAGATGTTGGTACACCTTCCACTCCTTTGAAATCCATAGTTACTCCTTCCAAACCTAAAGCTTCCCATCATTCATCTTCCAAGTCCGTTTTGGGCCCTTATATCCATATTCCCATTCCTTCCTCACTTCCATCCATTTTAGGTCCCTATGTTCCATAGCTAAATCATTCATCCCTTCCATCCATTTTGAGTCCTTACATACATCCATCCACCATATCCAATTCTTCCACTTCATCCCCTCATATACCTAGTAAAGATCAACAAAGGCACACATCCTTGAATTCCTTCCAATGTTCACCATCCATAAGCTCTCCATACCATTTATCCTCATACACTCCTACCATAGCCAATGGAACCAAATTGGATACTAAACATAATGTGAATCAAGCCAAAAATCTACAAAAATCTAAGGATCAACATGTCCCCTCTAAAAGACATGTCTAGGAAAAGAAAAATCAAAAGGCAACAAAGGCTAAAAATGAAAAATGCAAAAATCATGTGGATTCCAAAGCTACTTAATGAAGCAATGAATCTCAAAGAAAACTTCAAAATGACATCCAATTTTGCTAACCCAAAGGCTTCCTTCATTCATAAATCATCCAAGCTTCCATGTTCCAAATCCATTTTGGGCCCTTATATACCCAAATCCACCATCCTAAATCCATTTACTCCTTCATCCATTTTGGGTCCCTATATCTAAAAATCCAAACTTTCTCCTACACATCCTCTACAATTTCCTCCTTTCCATCACCCTTCAAGGTGTGTGCCAAAGAAGATCTTTCCACCTCCTTCATCCACTCATTCAGAAGTCTTGCAACCTAGCATCCATCAACCATATCTTCCCCCCATCCACTCCACCCCCTTAGTCTAACCTTTTTCATAAGTCATTGCCCTCCATTCACTATCCTATCAACATCTATGAGAAAATAGTAAAAATTCCTTGAAAATAACAAAGAAAAAAAAGGAAAAGATATCAAGGGATACCATCCATGTATCTAGATGCTTCAGTCCTCCCTTTCTATCCAATGTCTTCCACTTCCACTTATCCATCCATTCAATTTTCCTCTTCCACTTGCACTCTACATTGGGGGCAAGCTCCAGTCATACAAAACTTCCACACATATCTTCCATACTTCAATCTACCATTCATCATCCTTTTCCATCTTTGATCTTGACTTCCACTTTCCTTTTATCCATCCATATGCTAACTTTTCGTATCCCTTGTGCATTATCCATATTTTATCATATATACTTCCATAATCCTTTCATATATTTGATCTTGACATTCTATCCATATGTTTCATCCCATAGTCCTTGTCATGTTGATTTCCTCCATCCTTCATCCATTCAGCTACATACTTCCATCCCCCTTTCATATGTCCTTTGTCTCGGTTATGCCATCCATCCCCTCCACTTCATATCATACATTTGATCCATACCCTTCATATCATTATCCCTTTTTCATACCTTCCCTCCCATATCCATTCTTCATTCTACTTTCATACCCATGCTCATGATCACTATTAGAGGCACAACACCAAAATGTTTATACATGCTTTGGAAGAGCACATTCCTTCCCTTCCTCCATACACTATCCTTTAAACCATTTGTAAATTTTCATGCATCCTTTCCCTCCATGTTTTCTTCCATTTTCCTATCCTTGGTCTAGGGCATTTGGACTCCTTTGAAACATGGTCCTTGGCTCCACATTTTTTGCTACCATATCATTTGGCCTCTCATATCCTTTCACCATTTCTTTCATCCACCAACTCACTTTACTTTTCCTCCATTTAACATTCCTTAGCCCTCCCTTGTCATTGGTCCCAATCTATTCTATCCCACATTCATTCATATCACATTCAATCTAATTCTCCCACTCAATTCAATCAAATTCATTTATCCTCTAATTCAATCACTTTTCCCTTCTTTTAGTACTTTCACATCAAATCCATTTATATTCTACTCTCATCATTCTTCATCCTATCACCATAATTCTTCTCATATTATCCATCTTCATTATTCTCCTTGCATTTCAATTTCAACTATCCTTCAAAATCACCATAAAATCAAAAAAATCAAAAAAAAAAAAATCTCACTATGCAATCAACACTAATTCAATCAATCTAATCTTGCAATCTTGTACATCAATCCTTCATCAATTCATCAATTTGACCCAATCAACTAATAATCCATTAACCATATTCAAACATTATCATGGGATGAATCCTTTCCAATCCTCAAATGTGCGTTATGCTTATCATTCACAGTGTCATCCTTAATCAATCATCATCACTCACTCCATTAATGGGTTTTTAGCTTGACTAGGGGAAAAATGTTGGTTTTCTTTTGGTTTATTGTGCATGATTTCTTGTTACTTGTATGCATTAGTATTTTCTACATTCATCATGGTCTTTGCATCCTATTGACCCCAGGAATCATGGTCTTCCATATCATGGTTTCATAAGGCATATGGCTGTTTTAGACCCTTTTTATCACATACTTGACACAATGTCATCTTGGTTCCTCATACCTTGGTGCATAATGTTGAATACCATATCAAACTTAGGTTTTTCACACAATTTTAGCATAACTTTATCAATCTTATCATTTTTAACTCCCTTCTGTACTCCCTTCCATTTGAGAGAACATCTGTGTTCTCCTAACCCACATGTCCTCACAAGGGGGCATACCCTTCCACCCTCCTCATCCTTCGCCATCCTTCCATGACCGGGGCATCATGCTACTAGTCTTATCCTCCCATCCAATATATTTTATTCTTCTTTGATATAACATTACTAATACTATATCAAAGAGGGGCGAAATGTAGATACCTAAAATTGTCCAAATACCCTAAACCTGACTAATTAAATAGATATTTATTATTTATTTAATTATAGTCTTATTCCTACCTTTAATTAAATAAATTTACATTTATTTAATTATATTCATCTTTCCTTGATTTAAATAAACTATGGTTTATTTAAATCCTAGCCTTTCCCCTCTTTCCACTTGCACCCTAACCCATTCCCTTTAATTAAGTAAAGTACTTCATTTACTTAATTAACCCCTTCTAATCCCACTTGGATTTAAATACTAAATTAAATCCTATTTGAGCACATGGCTCTTAACTTTAACCCTCACCAAACTTCACTTTTCTAACCTAACTCATCATTCTAAACCTACCCACTTCCTAAGCCTACTTACTTTTCCTAATCACCTTGCTAATCCCCTTTTAATCCTAAGTGTGTTCTCACACATGTGTGAGGAACACTCACACTTCTCACACCCCTCATGCCTTCCACACCTATTGCATATGTGTCCTCCTTCATATGAGAATCAAGGTGTCTCACACATGTGTGATAAACCATGCTTCTCACACCTCTTACACCTATCATTGACCTATCACATCAAAGGTTGCTCACACATGTGTGAGTATCTTCCCCCCTTTGAATGGTCAAAAAACTTAATCGACATGGAGTCTTCTTGGCATCCACCTCATGGACACCTCATTGATCCTGAGAGATCCTAGCCCTTCATCTTGCATTGAATCTCAACCATCTATTTCATCTCATTTCCTATAAAAGGAGAGCCCTCTCCTCATCATTTACAAGAGCACTATCTAGCCCATTGTTATGCTGCAGGATTTGTGAGCAACCACATCCCACAAAAATAAAATCATCAACACTTGGTGATTTTATGAGGTTTGTATTAGTGCTATTTTGCGTAGATTAAGCTATTTTGATGTTATGTCTTCACTACTTACATGTTGTATTTCATATTTGAGGTTTGCATGAACATGTAGGAATAGACATTAGTTTCTTAGTGTTTATTGCCTTGTTACTTTTTTATGCAATACATGTATAAACTTGAAGTATCATATTATTGATGTCCCTCTCCTTCCATCCCCCATTTCTTAGAAGATTTGCAAGGTTCTACAAGTACTCCATTAACAATCTAGTCATACATATCTCAACAATGTTTATAGACCCATCATTACCACATTTATCTTTAGGTACATCAATGTCCACTTTGGGGGAACAAAAGAGGCTTTCAGGAGAAGGAGATGTGATGCAAGAGAAGAAAAAATTGGTGACCTAGTTTCATCCAAGTCACTATAAAATTCTACCCACCTTGGAGCCTTGGAAGAACACCATGGGGCAAGGGAAGCTATCAAATTAGCAAGGATCTCATCTGAGATGATCCTCTCTTGGAGAAATTTGGGGGAACTAATATGATTAGAGATAGAAACACTCCTCCTTGGCCACTCCATGAATCTCTTCTTATTCATGAAATCTGAGCTTTTTGTAAGAGAATTAGGGTTCCTCCCCCATGCCTCTATATTCTTGTACACCTTACCACCAACAAGTTCAAATTCATCTTTTCCCATGCATGTCCTCCAATACCCCATCATTGACCTCAAAGACCTATCCCTCCTAAAACACATTAGACTATCATCATGAAAACTATTTGTGCAATCCAAGGGATCTTGAGGCCCAAACTCCTCCCTCTGAAAGTAGTCACTAGGATCAAATCCAAAACACAAGACTTTATTCTTAGAGACAAAAAACACTAGATTACCAACAAGATTGGGAGAAGAAAGGAAATAATAGTGACCATAGATGGGAAAAAGAAGAGGCACCTTTTGAGATTGGACCTAGAAAATGCCAAGGAATTTTTCCATATCAAGGGGCCTCTTCTCCCATTGCTTGCCCCAGAAGCTTCCCTTGGGAAAGCAAGGTTGATGCAGTGCTGACTATGTAATGAATGTACTGCTAGCTATTGAATATAGCTACTAAGGTGGCACTAACGTCAGACTAGGTAGAGGGTGGTAGACTGGACAGGCGAAGTGACACAGGAGGGCAGTGTTGGGGTGGCTTGCAGGTGCCAGTCGGCCTGCGGTACTGCAGTGGTGGCGCTGCCAACTATGACTGCTACGAGCAGTATGGCAGTGGTTGCACAATGGCACATAGGTAGCCACTTGGCGGTGCACCCAAAAACCTTTTTAAAAAAATAATTCACCGAAATTCTGTATAATCTGTACGGCAGCCTGTAGGGCTAAAATTTTTTGCCTCGCGGAGCTCTATCTTCAATCAAAAATTTTTATATGAATCCTGACTGGAAATGGCCTTTTGAATCCAATGGTGATGTCTGTTTGGGCTGAAAACACTTTGAAGATTTGCTGATCCCCTAATTTGAAGAAAAAATGCACAAACAAACTAGGGTTTGTGACTTTAAATCACAACTTCAAAAATCTTCAACGAAGCAGTAGTAGGAAGTCTTTGATACCATGTTGGAGTTGAAGAAAGCCAACTCTGAAGATGCCCAAGATCACTTGCATGCAAAAACCTATCAAAGAGAAGCCAAGGAGAGGAAGAGCATGGAGCAAGGGAAAAACCCTAAATGGACATGAGCGACCACAAGATATTAAAACACAATAAAAATGTATTTAGAATGAAAATGTGATTATGTGATGTTGTACAATGAGAGAGAGGTCGCTTATAAAGACCTCAAGGAAGCCATTAGAACAAGTTGGAAGGTGGTAGAAGATAAGGATGACAACTCAACACATATCCACAAAAGGTGGAACATGCTAGAAGGGAACAAACTCCCATGTTGTCAACAACTAACCACTACATGCATTAAATACAAAATATTAAATAAATGCATTTATTTAAGTAAGCTTAAGTAAATAGAATAAATAATTAATAAATTAATTATTTACTCTAACACCCCCCCTTAAGTGCAACTTAGGGAAATGTCTTAAGCTCACAAGACTAAGTTGAAATGCATAATGGGTCTTGGCAACGAGGCCATGTTAGATACCCGTGTACAATGCAAGAAAATGCAACCTCTATAAAATGGGAAAAGAAAGAAAACAACGTGGGAAAAACCCTCCCCCAAAAAGAGGTAACCTAATGAAGAACTGAAGAATCCTCCAACTAGGAAAATGTCCCCTAAAATAGGAACAAGGAGTCATCATGAAGAAGCATCACTGAAGCATGAAGAAGCTGCAAATCTGCCAAACTACTAATCTAAAGAACCTCCATGGAAGAAGAAGGCACGAATTAAGCATGTCTATATGGTAGATGATCCATCTCACCGAAATGCATAGGTAGCCAACCAATGCAATCACCTTGTACATAGGATCAACCAATGAATACATAGTTCACACTATCGAACCATCAAACCACGAATGCATTAGAACAAGAGAATAACCCCCCCTTAATGCAGACAGGGTGTGATGATAGGTAATTGAGAAGGTGGGCCAAAGTCTCTTACAGATGAACCAAGAACAATGAGAGAGGAAAAGAGGTACAGACGCCTATAAAGACACGGTCAAACTGACTCTACATGAGGCTAATGTCATGGAAGGGACACTCACTTGACAAAGTGAGAATGCCTAAAACAACAAACAATGATCCCCCCATGGTGATTTATGAAAATAGTGCATGTGCAACTGACTCAAAACAATGTTCCTAATCCCCAGAATGCAAAAGTGGCACTTTATCTTAGTGTAATACAAAAAAGTGCTTCAAAATGATAGCTACAATGATCAAAACTAAAAACAAGCTACAACAAAATAAAGTACAACTCAAAACAAAGGAAACCATGCTAGGAAAATGATCCTCGGGCCTAAAACACTCAAAATATCCACCATATAGAAAAAATGCCAAAACTATGATAGAAAGAGAATGGGCCAAAAAATGAATAAAAGGACCACATTTTTGAAAAAGTGACAGAACTAGCGTTCCAAAAATATAAAGTTTTCAAAAAACAAGAATGGGATGCAAAAGATATGCTCGCAAGAGTAAAAAACACAACTTTAAAGTTTGATTGCAAAAATAAGCAATAAAAAGGCATCAAAACCTAAAAATTCCTACACCAATGTCTTCATCTCAGAACCAGCTTTTTGGTGCTTCTTTTGGATTGAAAAAATACCTTTGTATGCTCAAGTTATGACCAAAAAACCAAAGGTAGGTCCAAAAGTGACCTTGGAGATGTGCAAGCAAGGCTGATGCCACTAGAAATAATTTGATGGCCATGTCAGCTGTCACCCCAAAAAAGATGCCACGTGGGAGGCCATGTGGCAAGTCCATGTGGCAGCCACATGGCAGGGTGACATCAGTTGAGTGATGTGGCAGGGTCCACGTAGCAATATACCACGTGGCACCCATGCCACGTGTCACCCTTGTAGTGGCTGCAAATGCTGACTGTGGTCTACAAAAATTGCTAATAGAGAAATTGACTATGCATTGAATGTATTGCTAGTTTTTGACTATAGCTACTAAGGTGGCACTGACGTCAGACCATGCAGAGGGTGGCAGACTGGAAAAGTGGAGCGGTGTAGGAGGGCAGTGCCAAGGTGGCCCACGCATGGTGGCCGGGTTGTGGTACTACCGTGGTGGCACTGCCAGTTGCAACTGCTACGAGCAGTGTGTTGGTAGCCGCACAGTGGCATACAGTTGGCCACTCGATGATGCACCCAAAGACCTTTTTTTTAAAAAAAAAATTGCCAAAATTTTGTATAGTCCATACGGCAGCCTGTAGGGCTAAAAAAATTTGCCTCCCAGAGCTTTGTCTCCAAAATAAAAAAGTTTTATATGAATCCTGACTACAAACAACCTTCTAGATCCAATGGTGATTTCCATTTGGGCTGAAAGTGCTCCAAAAATTTGTTGATCCCCTAATTTGAAGAAAAAATACACAAACAAACTAGGGTTTGTGACTTCAAATCACAGCTTCAAAAATCTTCAACGAAGCAGCGGCAAGAAGTCTCTGATACCATGTTGGAGTTGAAGAAAGCCAACTCTGATGATGCCCAAGATCACCTGCATGTGAAAACCTGTCAAAGAGAAGCCAAGGAAAGGAAGAGCATGGAGCAAGGGAAAAACCCTAAACGAACATGAGAGACCACAAGATATTGAAACATAATGAAAATGTATTTACAATGAGAATGTGATTATGTGATGTTGTACAATAAGAGAGAGGTTTCTTATAAAGACCTTAAGGAAGCTTGTAGAACAAGCTAGAAGGTGGTAGAAGATAAGGATGACAACTCAACACATATCCACAAAAGGTGGAACATGATAGAAGGGAACAAACTCCCGTGTTGTCAACAACTAACCACTACATGCATTAAATAAAAAATATTAAATAAATGCATTTACCTAAGTAAGCTTAAGTAGATAGAATAAATAATTAATAAATTAATTATTTACTCTGACAACTTCTCCAACACCTAAGGATCATATTGGGGGTATTGAGAAGAGAAAAGCTCTATTCTAATTTGAAGAAGTGTAGGTTTATCCAAGCAAGCTTGGTTTTTTTAGGATTTGTCATTTCTATAGATGGTGTAAAGATGGATCTAGAGAAAGTTTGAGCCATTCTTGAAAGACATAGTCTACATAGTATCATTGAGGTGAGAAGTTTTCATGGCTTGGCTACTTTCTATAGAAAGTTCATTCATAATTTTAGCAGCATTGTAGCACGTGTGATAAACTACACTAATGGTTGGGAGTTTTCATAGACCAAAGAGGTTGAAGAGAGTTTCAATTACCTAAAAAAGAAGGTCACTAAGGCTCCAATACTAGCACTACTAGATTTTGACAAACTATTTGAAGTGTACTGTGATGGCTCACATGTGGGCATTAGTGTTGTACTTATCCAAGAAGGTAAGCCCATTGCCTTCTTAGTGAAAATTTGAATGATGTGTTAAAGAAAAATTCTACATATGTTATAGAATTCCATGCAATTGTGCAAGCTTTGAGGCACTGGAAGCATTATCTAGTAGCCAAATAATTTTCATTGTTTACAGACCATATTGCTCTAAAAAATACTTGAACACACAAAAGAAATTGAACACTAGGCATGCAAAGTGGGTCTCTCTCCTACATGGGTTTACCTTTGTTCTGAAGCATAAATCAAGGAAACATAATCAAGTTGCAGATGCCTTGAGTAGGCGAGTTTTTCTTCTGACTTTCATGGAAATAGAGGTGGTTGGCTTCAATGCAATCAAATATTTGTATGAATCTAGTAGTGACTTTTGGGAAGTTGTTGATTAGTTGAAGAATCTAGTACCTAGGCACACAAACACTATCCAAAGTGAGTATCTAATGCAAGATGGTTACTTATTCAAGGGGAAATAGTTGTGTGTTCCTATAGGCTCAATGTGGGAAAATATTATTCAAGAGTTTCATAGTAGTGGTATGCTTGGGAATTTTGGGAAGGATCAAATAATAAATTTGGTGGCAGATAAGTACTATTGGCCAGAGATGAAGTGAAATATCACCAGGTTTGTGGAGAGGTGTCAAATTTGTCAAGCAGCCAAAGTGCATCCCTAGAACACTAGATTTTATATGCCATTACTAGTACCACTAGGACCGTGGATAGACTTGAGTATGGATTTTGTATTGGGACTGCCACATACACAATTAGACAATGACTCTATCTTTGTAGTTGTGGATAGATTCTAAAAAATGGTTCATTTCATTGCTTGTAAGAAAGCTAGTTATGCTACTAGGGTGGCTGAGTTCTTCTTTTCTAAAATAGTTAGATTGCATGGGGTTCCAAAAATGATCACCTCTAATTGAGATACTAAGTTCTTGATCATTTTTGGAGAACCTTATTGAAAAAAATGGGAATAAAGTTATAGTTTAGTAGTGGTTACCATCCACAAACTGATGGACAAACAAAAGTTGTCAATTGTAGTTTGGGTAATCTATCATGATGTATTGTTGGAGAGAATCCCAAACAATGGGATTTGGCATTGCCCTAGGTAGAATTTTCTTATAACAATTGAGTGAATAGCTCAAATGGTAAGTCACCATTTCAAGTTGTTAATGGACTTAACCCTCAAGGTGTTCTCAATTTGGTGTAGCTTCCCTTGGGTGATAGAGTTAGAGATGATGGAGAAGCCTTTGTAGAGTAGCTCTACTAGTTGTAGGTAGATGTAAGATAGAAGTTGCAGGACAACAATGAGTAGCACAAAGCTTATATAGATACTACTCAAATGTATTAATTTTTTAGTTCAGGGGGTCTAGTGATGGTTTATATTAGAAAGGAGAGATTTATTGCTAGGAATTATCATAAATTGAAATATAAGAAAATTGGTTTCTATAAGATTTTGAAGATTTATGATAATTATTATGAGGTAGAGCTCTCCAATGGTCTTGATATATCTCCTGTGCTTAATATTTTTTATTTGTATACTTTCCACGGTAAAGATACCTCTATTGAAAAGGAGGATGTAGCAGATTAGAGACACACCATACCCATCAAGAAAAGAGAAAAGGTTGCACAGATTCTAGACAAGAAGATTTTTCAGACATGTCAGGGTGATTACAATTGATATCTCATGTAGTGGGAAGGGTTGGCACTGACAGATAACACTTGGATTATGGAATGAGATTTGCAGAAGCTAGATGAGCCTAAATGGAAGCACTTTGAGGACCAAAACTTGTAGGAGCTACATTCTTTTCAAGTAGGGGAGAATGATGTAGGGGCATCTGAGGGTCAATTTTTTTGACTTAGATTGGGTTTTGGTTGAGATTTACTTCTAGGGGTCATAACTCTTGACTTGGATGTGGCTTTTGGCTGAAATTTTACAGGTAGTTGGATTAGGAGGAGTTATTGGATTGCCAATCAAGCTTAGCTTGATAGGTGGCTATTTCAATATTTTTTTGGGAGCTTGAAATATCATCTTGACCTCCAAATTTGGCATTTTGTGTTTGTTCTAAGTTTTTTAGAAAGTTATTTTTGTAATAAATTTGAAATTGTATTTTTTATTTTGTTGATTAGTTGGCAATTTGTCTTGCCTTAGTTGGGGGCTTTTCTTAGGAAAAATTGGGATTCATAGGATGACTTTTAAAATTATTAAAAATTGAAAAATCCATTTTCCCAAAAATTTGTCAAATATGGTAATTTTTGAAATTGTAATAATTAGGTGATTTATTTCATTGTAGAGGCAGAGTAGAGTTGCAAAATTTTTAATGAAGAATTATGGTATTCTAAAACATCTATATTGTGTCAATTTTTGATTTATTCTTTTACAAGATTGGGTTACATCAATACCTTATGGTGGTGACCACTAACAATTTTGTTTCCATCTATTTGTACCTCTTTTGTAGGGTATTAAAAAGATGGATTGGCCCATTTTAGAATGATGGGATGGTACTAAATTTTATTTTTCATCTTGTGATAAATTACCTTTTGTAGACTTTTGCCTAGAATGAAAAGCCATGTTCAAATATTCCAAGATTAATTAGTTCTTTAAAAAGTGTAGACCAGGATGATGTAGACAAAATGTATCAGTACATCAGTACCAATTTCATTTCATTCAATACTAAATAATGTAAGTGTAGCTATATAACTAGTTTTTCAAAATCAGACCAAATGCATCAGCAAGAGATTCTTTCATTCAACAACATGCAAAAGATGGATGGTAGTGTAGCTAAACCCCCAATTTTTAGAATCATCAACATTGAGTTTCATTTGATTCAACATTGTCAGTACCAAGTATCATCCCAAATTGTGAAAGAGACCAATTTAACATATTCACATCTAGAATACACAAATAGATACAATCTTACAACATGAATGAAAATAAAAATTTGGCATACTTATAAACAAAGCACATGGTTTAAATTCATTGTAGGAATAAATACCTTGTATGGTGCTTTTCTTGTGCTCACTACATCATTTTCATTGAAAACTAGAACTACGAGAAGCTATAGCAAAGAACCTTCAGTTTCACTCAATTTTTTTTCTAAACTCTGAATCCTTGAATTCATTATCAGTTACAAGAAATGTGGATGATGCAACATCCAAATACATGATAACAAGATATACTTTAATTTATGTAATGTATTGAAATAAATTCTCTTTCCTATTTATCTCTTAAAAAAGTATATTGAGTGTTAGAAATATTAAAATCATAGATAAGATTAAGGCTACTGTAAACCTAACTAAATAGACTATCATTCAAAGCCATGAGACCACTTTTCCCAAAAAAAGCACACTGTTTTCCATCAAGTTCCACCTATGGTTTCTAGAGATCTACAATTTCTACCTGTGGTTTTCGGAGATCTACAAAACTGTTCAATATTATAGACATCAATGCCAATATAATAGAGTATTATCAAGTCATGGATAATAGGTATGCCAACACAACCACATTAAATATGAATATGAGTACTCTATAGGAAAGAAAAGCATGCTAAACAAGGTCAACCATGCATTTCGATACACATCTAATATTATTTGAATAAAAGAACCAAGATTTGTTTTTAAATTCTATGCACTATGTTTTTTGAGGTGATTGTAGAGCATTATAAAAAAATACCTTTGTAGGACATTGCTCCCCTCTTTCCTTAGTGATGTGTTGAACATCCAACAAAAACTTTCCACACTATTTGTAGAGATCACTACAATAGTTGTTATTATTAGGTAGTTTCATTAGCCCACTCACCACAGTACTCAAATGACTAGTATTTTGGAGCAACATCAAATGATCATTGCTCATATTTAGGTTCAATGGATAGTTATTTTGTGAAAGAATCATAATTCTATCTCCATAAGGTTCTTCCACTGATAGACTTTTATCAACAACCCAATTAATTTATCATCAAATGATCTAATAGACCTAATGAATACAATAGAATAGTAGTTGAAGGAAGTAGCGGTATTAGGATCAAAATTATATTACTTGGTAACTAAGCTAAAGATGATCAAGAATAAATTGCTTCTTTGGTAATAGTTTTGAAGAAAAAGAAAGAATAGAGTAGGAAATTGAGGATCCTAAGTGGGTAGTTATTGATAAAGGAATGGACACATAAATCTTTCTCAAAGAAAAGAAACTATTAGCTAGTTAGGAAGATATCCTTGGTATGTTAGTTTGAGCTTCACTTGGTTTCAAGAATACTTTAATATTCTCTACTTAACAAGGTCAACCATGTGAAGGTGAAAGCTCATTTTTCCTCACCCCCTCCCCCTAACATCAATCTAAATTACCCATTATCATCTAATTACATACTTCATTCATTCATTCATCTATTTATGAACTATAAAATTCAATCAATATAGTCACATAACATTCATTAATATGATATAAAATTCATTAGTACACAATACTAATCATGACTTCATTAGCATATTACAATATTCATTAACATGAAATAAAAATCAATATTAATATGCAATATTTATAGATAATTACTTAAAACAACATTCTTTTATTATCTAATAAAGTTTATCAAAGAGTATTTTTAAAAAAAAATCATTTCTTCTTTTTGTTTTTCTTAGCTCTCTTAAGAAAAAGGCTGATAGGAGCATCAATATCTTCCTCATTCTTCCCCTCTTGTTCCACATTTAATGTCAAATTATGATGTCTCCTCTTATTTTGAGGAGTAGGAGACTACTGCACTAAAGGGGGCTTTGTTGCAAGAACAAGTAAATGGGTTAAATTGGCATACTCTTTTTCTTTTTTTAATTGTTACAAGTATTTAATTAAGAAATACAACATAACATGCATTTTTCTTGCCTGACAATGCCATATCATGTACATTAACATTTTGATCCACCCCCATGTCAACATGTTGAACACTTGGAAAATGCTCCATTCAACCATGGTGTTCAACATGCTCTAAAATATTCAAGAAAATGTTACATGTCAAATTGTAATAGAAGATGTTAAATTGTATTCATTATTGGGTAATTAGTTTCCAATAGAAAATTAATACCTCCACCACTATGATGCACATCATAGCCTTCATCACATGTAGGTTCTATGATAGGATATGAAGGCTGCAATAAAAGGCTTCCATGTTTCAATTGATGTACTTGCAATCCAACAAAGAATTTGATTTCCCCAAAAATTGACATCTCAAACTCATGTTTCATCTGATCAACAAAATCTTTGCATAGGACATCTTTTCCTCCAAATATTATATCATCAACAAAGATTTTAGATATCAAAATGTCTTTACCTTTTTCTAACTTGATATATAGGTTGTTGTTGTCATCTGTTCTCTCAAATCCTATCTTCACTAGATATTTGTGAAGTCTCTCATACCATGCTCTAGGTGCTTGCTTCAAACCATAGAGTGCTTTATGTAGTTTACAAACCATGTTTTTATTGTTGTCATCAAAAAATCCCTTTGGTTTTTCTATGTAGACTTCCTCTTCTAGTATACCATTCAGAAAAAAATACTTTACATCCATTTGCTAAACTTTAAGACCTTTGTAAGTAGCATATGCAAGTAAAGTTCTTACTCCTTCCATCCTTGCAACAAGGGAAATTTTTTTCCCATAGCCCAATCCTACTTCTTGTACATAACCTTTTTAGACTAGTTTGACCTTATTTCTTGTAATCTCATGATTCTCATCTAGATTGTTCCTAAATACCCACTTGGTACCAATCACATTTTTATCAGCTAGTCTTGGAACTAAGGTCTAGGTATTGTTCTTCTCTATTTTCTCAATCTCTTCTTCGATAGCTTTACACCAATTATCATATTGTAGTGCATCTTTTACTATTTTGGGTTCAATCTTGCTCAGAAGACATGATTAATTCTTAGTTTGTTTCTTGTCATTATTCTGGCTTTGTTGTCACCAATAATTTTTTCAACAGGGTGATGTCTTCTCACATACTTGGATAGTCTTCATTCTATCATTCTTTCCATGTCTGGTCTTTTAGCTTTAGAGTCACTGTGCACATCTCTTTCTGGTATTTATTCATCTCTTTCATGTGTAGTGATTTTAGAATCAGAATGTGCATTTTCTTCATTCTACAACTCGGCTTCTAATTACAACTTGACATTCACTGGTTGTGACTTGGAAGTTACTGAGAGCTGTTGTTGATTCCCAACTTGAATGAAAACTTCTTCTCTAGTAGGCATTCCTTCATAAAAGTATGCAAAGGATCTATACTCTTCTAGTTTCTTGGTTTAATCAACTTGAATGTTTGTATGTTTATCAAAATTTACATTTGCACTCTTCACAATTTTGTTAGTTTTAGTATTCAAACACTTATATGCTTTACTTCTAGTAAAGTATCCAAGGAATATGCCTTCATCACTCTTTGCATCAAACTTTCCATTTGCAATATCTTTAAGAATATAATATTTACAACTAAATACTTTGAAATGTTTTACATTGGGTGAGTGACCATACCATAATTCAAAAGGTGTTGCATTTGTACCTTTCTTGACTTGACTCGATTCAAGGTGTAGATAACACTACTAACAACTTCTCTCAAGTACTTTAGAGCAAAATTCTTCTCCATCATTAATGTTTTGGCATAGTCTATCACTGATCTATTCCTTCTTTTTGCAATGCCATTCTATGGGGGAAGTTCTAGGTATTGATGTTTGACTCTTAATTCCTTTATCATTAAAAAATATCTCAAATTCTTTTGATGTAAACTCTCCTCCTCTATCTAATATTAAGCACTTCAGACTCTTCCCTATTTCCTTCTCAACCATCACCAAATACCACTTAAACATATGAAATGTATCAGATTTTTTCTTTAAGAACATGACAGTCATCATCCTAGAGCAATCATCTACAAATAGAATTATATATCTATCTCCTTTGTAGCTTTGCACTTCTATTGGGCCACATAAATCTATATGGACTAACTCTAATAATTCTTTGGAAGTATAGGTTTTTCTTTTGAAACCTGATTGGGTCATCTTTCATAGTTGACATTGTTTGCACATTATATTGTTAGGCTTCTTCAGTTTAGGCAAACCTCTGACTTTCTTCATTTTACTGATGCTAATAAGATTATCAAAGTTGACATGACATAGCCTTTTATGGCATAACCACAAATCATCAAATCTAACAATAAGATAGGCTACATCTTCCATATCTAAGTAAAATAAATTACTCCTAGTTTGGTCTCCTTTTCATATCAAATTTCCATTAGTATCATAGATTTTGGTAGTTTTATTTCCAAATTCTACTTTGCAACCTACATTGCCTAATTATGACACACTCAGTAGATTGTAGTTCAACCCTTCAACATAGTATGCATTATCACAAGACATTTCTCTATAAGCTTAATAGAACTGTTCCCTTTGATTAGACACAGAGCACCATTTCCAAATCTAACAATATTTCCATCATTCTGAGTAAAGGTAACAAACTTAATTTTGTCTCTTGTCATGTGATGTGACATCCACTGTCTATGATCCACCTATCTTTCTTGTTCACATAGGTTACTAGTGTTGTTGCCTCATCTTCATCCAACTCATCCTTCATGGCTACATAGACTACCTCATCATCATTTTCATCAAAATCTTCTTCTTCAACAATGTAGCACTTTTTTCCCTTGTCTTTTTAATAGTTGCTATCATCTTCTTTTATGTTCTTGTGCTTGTTTCCTTCTCTATAGTTCTTCTTCTATGTACACCATACAAAAATATGTCCTACTTCATTGCAATTAAAACATATGATAAGAAACTTATCTTTGAATTTTTCTTTGCCTCTATGAAATCTTTTGGCCAACAATGATTCCAATTGTTCCACATCTTCTTCATCTGTGCTGCTGTCACTAGATGCATATTTTACCTTTTTATTCTTCTTCTTTGGTTTCATTTCTTCAATGTATTTTAACAACAAATTTGCCTTAAAAGAAGATTCAAGATTCTCAAGTCTATAGTTATCAAAGTTGGATAACTCAAATGCAGTGAGTCTTCCCACTATACCTTCAAGAGTTAGCTTGTTTCCTAGCACACATCTTAACTCTTGGATGATTGAAACTCTAATAGCATAAATGGGGAGCAAGCTTTTTAAGAATATCCTATTAATAGTTTCATCATCTAAATGACCACCCAAACTTCTTATTGCACTTACCACTTCTTTTATTCTAGAGGCATATTGAGCAATGTTCTCACCTTCCTCCATTCTCATGTCATTAGACTTTTCTTTGAGGCTTTTTCTTTTTTCCTTTTGGATATTCTGATCTCCTCCATAAATATCTGTCAAGGCTTTCCACATTTTGAATGCAAAGTCACATCCTTTGATGTCATAAAACTTAGCATAGTTGAGGGTAGAGGCAATCTCTAGTATTGTCTAAATGTGCTCCTTCTTTTTCTTCATATCTTCTGTAGTAGGGACAACTAGATCAACATGTTCCACTTTAATTAAGGTTTGTGCATGATCACTTATTGATCCAAAGTGAAACTTCATTAGACTTTTCTATGTAGTGAAGTTATCTTTGTTGAGCTTAGAAACTTCTCTCTTGGACATCTTGATCTTCTTGCTTCTAGTACCTTTAAACCAAATTAGCAGATGGCTCTGATACTAATTGTTAGAAATGCTTCAGAATAACTAAGAGGGAGAGTGAATTAGTTATTCAAGGTCCAAATGTCCTGATGAAACTTTTTCACTAAATATACTAATCACATTAAACTAATCATACATCCAAGCTATCCATTCATCCTAGCAAGTTACTAAAGAATTAACATGCAAGAATAAAACATGAGAGATTAATGCATAACATAGTGATTTATATGGAAACCCAATTTGGGAAAAACCACCAGTAATATGCTACTCATTTTTCACTCTTCTAAAGTGATGCCTTGTGAAAGACTTTCTCTATTAAAGGCTACAACACACTATTAAATGTGACCTGGTTAAAGGATTTCAACCACCCTGTTAGAAGTGGACCTAGTTAGAGGACTTTAGAAAATTCACTTAGAATGCCACCCTATTAAAGGATTTACAAATGGCTATTAAAATAACCTAAGTCTATACAATTTTACCCAAACTGATACAATTGTTAGGGAGTAACAACAAGGGCTTTTGATTTGAGACAACTCACAACATAACTTGTAGATTTTAGATCTCAATTCAACTCACAAATTTTCCTAGCTTTCAATCTCTGTAGCTCTGACAGGTTGACCTCCTTTCAAGCTTTGTCTCCTTGAGTCTCCATGCTTGATGTACTAGTGCAATCATCTCTATGGTCACCTATCAAAGTAGAGTCTCTATACTCTATTCTTCCGTCTCAATGCCTTCGCCTTGACATCCTTTCAACAACTCTTTCTTTGTGACTTGCAACTCCTTAAATAGAAGGCTGGAATACTTTTCCCACTCTTAATCTTCCCACTTTTAATTTTAGTTTGAATGGATTAGGTAAGATTCAATGAATCTACCCTTAATCTTATTTTTTCCATAAACATCATGAATAATCCTCTTGAATTTGCCCAAAAATGGTTTATCTAAAATTATGTGCCACTAGCTCATCATCCTTATCCTCCATGTGGTTCACAAAATTCAAGGTAACAAACTTGTTGACTCAGATTTGGAAAATCTTTGACTTTTCAAATAATGTAGTAGCATGATACTATTGAAATTTTGATGTTCGAAACATACTACGTTACTCAACACATACTATGCTTTACTGATGCTCTGCACCTACTGTGGATTCACTTGGCATCAACTAAGTTTTTACTAATGCTCAACACTTACTGCTTGCTCAACACCTGAACTTGTTCGACTCCTTCTATTTCACTTGACACACACTAGATTTTGCATTTTCTTGGCACTTATTAATAATTTTCTTGAAATAAACTAGCTTGCTCGGCACCCACTAATGAACTTAGACAAGCTTTGTGGACAACTTTGTTGCAACTTATTCTTCTAGAGTTTTTAAGTGTAGCCAACCTCTACATCTTCAAGTGTACTATCAATACATTATTTTACCACTATCTTAACTTATCCTTATACTTCATTACAAAACCATAAATCAACCTTTCCCTTAGGTGCTTTTGTTACATCTTATTGATTAAATCCTCTTCATCAATCAACTAAGTGATAGTACTTGGATCTTATAAGAAATTTTCATTCTAGAAAATAGTAGGTTTGACATCAGTGACAAAAAAAAATTGAAAACATTCTTTATCAACAATCTCCCTCTTTGCAAACAATCTTCGTTCTTTAATAATGATCTTTTCAATTAGATTCCCACACTTAATAATATCACATGACATACCTTCTTTTGCCCTCTTTTGGTTCATTTCCTTTATTATCATGTAGCCTTTTCTCTTTTGCATCTTCTATTATTTAATTCCACTCTATTGATGAAATCATAGGAGGATGGTAGTACTTTGGGTTCTCCTTTAGAACCCTTCTATATTGGTCCCTTATAGTCTTTATATGTCTTGATGCTCTTTTGAGAAGTAGGGTAGTGTCAAAAATGTTTTTTACAAAAAGGTCCTCAAAAGATGTAATGAGTTGATTTTTTAATTCAGGACCCTGATCATTCTACCTTTAAAAAAAAAAAAATTTAGATCAATAACTTTACTATAGTACAATAAATGGAAGAAAATAAAAATATCATAGCAATGATATGAAACTACACACCTTTTACACATGGTGGGTCCAAATAGCCTTAATGTCATATCAAAAAGATGATGAAAGAAAATATTCTTTCCTACAAAAACATCATGGGATTATCAGTCCAAAATGAGTTATGTAAAAGTAAACTAAAATTACACTATAAATAACTTTTTTTTTAAAGTACTTGGAAGCTTTCCTAATTTTAACTAAAAGATTATTTTCTTGTTCAACAACAATGTCCACACAAATGATCTAGTACTAGTCACACACATTGCTCTAGGAAATGGATCAACTTTAGTAGTACTGGTATCTATTGCTCTATCAACTAAAGGTCTATCTATTAGTGCACAAAATAGGTACATGTGTATAAAATCCACCCAACAAAAAAAAAATGCATGATTAGCACATTACAAAATATAGAAAAAAAAGATTTTACCAATTGTGTTTGGCATAGACGATGATGTTTGCATGCTCCTTGTTGCTAACAATACAATCATCAATATCAGAGTGATTAACAAAGGAGGTGATTGCACTTCATCATGAGCTAAAGAATACAATATTCTTAGCAAAGATATTTTCAATCGATAAATATCAAAAAATGGTGTAACAATACTATAATTTTCAGTAATGTTGTAAAGAGAAAGTGTTACTTACACAAAGGTTGTGTGCTAAAACCCTCACCATGTTTACCACATGGTGTCACATGTGTCATAAGTTGTTGTAGAAGAAGACATAATATTTTAGATCATGATCCATAAGATACTATAAAATATAAACAACTATTGAACTTCTATTATTTCTTGAGATTAATTACTACTTCCCTTCAAAGATTTGACTCTATAGGCTAATTCTTCTTTCAATTCCTCTTTCTTCTCACTTGTGTCACCCTTGATGATAATATTAACAATTTCATCACTATATCTTTGTATGAGTTGTTGGGCCATGAATATAGGGTCAAGACTAAGGGCGATGTCATCTATAAATGACGCCCCCATTTCAAATCACATTTTATTTGTTTTTATTTTAGCTTTCCCCCGTCAATAAGTATCAAGTTGTGAGATCAATATCAATAAAATTCTATCAAAATAACTCCAAAGCCATAAAGAAAAGAACATAATAATATGACATTTGTTTCCATATAATTTGAACAATTATAATAATTAAGGTTTATCTTCACTAAAGAAGGTGTATGAGATGGTGCATCCTCACCTATGGGTGGTGCTCTATCCATGTCACCATGTGAAAAAGATTAGTAATTCCTAGCAGTTAGCAGTGAAATGAAAGTAATAGACTTACCAAAAAAAGTTATTAATAATAAAGTAGGTTGTTTATTGGAGTAAATATTAATTACAGACTATTGGTTTAAATGTTATACTTATCAGTCCCATGATAGGGAATTTTTCTCTATGTGCACAATTCAAATTGTAATCTATCAGAGCTCTTCACCTACATGACATTTCTTTCTATATAATTTGAACAATTATAATAATTAAGGTTTATCTTCACTAAAGAAGGTGTATGAGATGGTGCATCCTCACCTATGGGTGGTGCTCTATCCATGTCACCATGTGAAAAAGATTAGTAATTCCTAGCAATTAGCAGTGAAATGAAAGTAATAGACTTACCAAAAAAAGTTATTAATAATAAGGTAGGTTGTTTATTGGAGTAAATATTAATTATAGGCTATTGGTTTAAATGTTATACTTATCAGTCCCATGATAGGGAATTTTTCTGTATGTACACAATTCAAATTGTAATCTATCAGAGCTCTTCACCTACACTTATTCATTTTATCGCACATACAAAAACATGGCCCTCACGTGCCTTGAATATACAATTCACCAACTTATTAGTTGACACAGGTCAAGAACTATTTATAAATCCTGCAACATTCCCTATTGCTTTTGACCTTCCATCAATATACATAGAGAATGTTTTAATTTGATCATTTTCTTTGCATTGTATATAATCTGGTGACAATGCATACCTACACATACTTTTTTGATATTGCACAATTTGCATCCAATTATTGTAATTGTAACAAGGTCCTACATACTCCATGAATTCAAAAACTTTATTGTAACAAACCTTTATTCCATGCATGGAAAATAAACTCAAACCATGTAATGAAGATGGAGCTATGAGATATATCCTTTCATTAATAGAAAAATTAGTGTTAACTGGAGGTGGTTCCTTGAGTACCCATTCTTTTTAAAGATGTGTCTACCTTAAGAAAACCTTCCTATTAGCTTTTCTCTCACTATCATAAGAAAATGACCCCCCCTCAGAAAGAAAAAAATGTATTTATTTCTTGAATTTTATTCTAGTCTTTTGACCTCTAGTTGATCTCCCTATTTTAGACCTACTAGATGTCTCACTTTTGTCTTCTATTCCTGCATTTTCCTCACTTGAGGAAGACATGTTAGAAAAATACCTATTTAGCGATACCTAAAATCCATAAAATAAGAGACATACTAGGAAAAAAGTTTATGTTTATGGTAAAGAGAAGATATGAAAATAAAAAATTGTATCTATAGGGTCTATTGACATATAGCTATCAATCCATGTGACTATGCAAGATCCTAGTCAAAGGCATTGAATAGCCTGTACATGTAAATCATTTACCTGAAGTTAGCCAAATATTTGATCTAATTAATGTGTATATCTAAAAAATTATTGGACATGTACTAAATTTTTATGTCTACACATATGGTTTTGAAAGAAAGAGTTGGTCACCTCACTCATCAAATTCACCCATATTATAATAAATGAAAATTTGTTTGCTTACAGTGCTCTATAAATGATAAATTACATAGAAGAAAAAAATTACTCGATACATTCATTGAAATCAAACAAATTTCTATAAATAAAAATCATGACCCAATCATACTTAACATTGATCATACCTCGATAGACATTTCATTGATCATGTCACTGATCATCATGTTTATCCATGTCATCATCACCATTACCATCATCGTACTTGTCACTTTGATTATTATCATCACCACCATCTTCATTTTTATCATCATCATCTTCATCACCATTATCATGACCATCATCACCATCTTCATCAGCATGATCATGATTTTCATCATCACCATTATCATTAGCATAACCAAAATTATAATAATCTTCTTCTTCTACATCATTGTGTAATAGTCATTCATGATCATTTACTTCATCTTTTGATTCTTTAGTATCTTCTTCTTTCACCACATTATACTTTACTGGCCTTCTTCTTGGATCATGCCTAACAACAAATGACCAACCCAGTTTGTGTGGAATGCCAAAGTAAAACACTTGCTCACATTGGCCTTGAAGAAAATAGGGTTCATCTCTAACTAACTCAAATGACCTTGTATTAATCATTTTAAATTCACTATCATGTTCAATAATAGTCCTATCAGGATCATTTTAATTTAGCCATAGCCTATACCATTTGATGAAAAATAGAACTAATTTAAATGAATTAAAGTCATTTCAAGTACATTATCTAAAATGCCATAGTATAGATTTTCAGATTGTTGAGGATGTATGTCATTTCTAGACAAAATATTGGTGACCACAAAGACTTCACTTATCTTGAAATCACAAGTTTTCTTTGTTTTTTCTGAATTTTTTATGCAAAATTTTTGAACATGGTAGTACATAGATTTGTGATGTTTGATCTACAATTACTCAAACATGTCAAGATTATTTGCATCAATCTATGAGTTGATAATAAACTTATAGATCATGATTAGTAATCTTCTGCATACCTTTCTATCTCTTAAGCCATATGCTAGATCAAGTACCATTAGCCTAATATTGAGATCTCCATTATGATGAGCTTCTTTAACCAATGATACAACACTATCCTATGTTAATGAGCAACCATTTTCTTGAGATTTTTGAATCCATATTGTCATTCAAGCAAGATTGTTTGTAATATACAAATGTAGTGCATCCTACTCACAACCAATTAGAAACAACTTATATTGATGATGGATAATAATTAATTAACTACAAAAAAACTTATAGATACTTCTCACTCTCCTCATTCTACCTTTCCCTATCAGGTACTCCCCTTTGAATTTGTTAATAGAATTGGGATTCCAAATGCCATCGACATGGATATTTGCTACAAATTTTAGAATATATTCACTAATGTACACCATGATTTGATATACAATATATCTCTCTACCATAGAATCCTTAGGGCTGGCTCTTTGTCGAACCAAGCCTTTCATAAATTTCAAGTGCCTCTCAACCATCCACATTGACCTAGTTTGTATAGGTCCACATAATTCAATCTCCTTGATGGGGACACAACCCAAGCATAGAATGGATACAACAAGAAAGGGAAAATTTTATTAATTGTGAAAATATGCTAGTACACTTAGTGCAAAGAAATAGACTCCAAAACATGTCCTATGGGATTACAATAGCATAAATCCGGAGATAAATATCTTTTCTAGTACCTTCTCCAAACTCCACTCCGAACTACCTTTTACAATGCCAGAAATGTTCTTAAACAGACCCCAAAGAGGAAAGGATTAGGAATACATTCTAAAAAGTGCTAGTTTCCATCCACCGACCAAGTAGAAGGCTCTAGAAGTTGCATTAGAAGTTGGTACAAAATTAGAAGAATCCAAAAATGGTAACCGAACTTTTGGGAGGCATAACTTTTGAACTATAGCTTCGATTGATGAACCATTTACATTTTTGAAAAGTTCTCGAAGTTCTCTATAGCCCTATGGACCATCTTTTCTCACCTCCCATTTTTTGACCCAGTTCGAGGTTATTTAATATCCCTAACCTAACTTTAAAGCATTCTTAGGAGGTCTTCAAAATTGAAAAACTACGATAACTTTCAAACTGTGGGGCCTTTTGACCTGATTCTTTTTCTTGAATTCTCTAAATTACAATTACATTCATCTAGCCAATTTAAACCCTCTAATTTACTAAAATTATGGCTCAATTACATACTTTTATTTTTTTGGCATTTACACATATCCTAAGGTGTTCAAATACTCTAACTTAGAACACTAATAGTGGAACTATGAGAGTTGGAATCTTTATTTGACCCAAATGGGTATCCATAAATGAAAGCACATGAAATAAAAACTAAGTCTAAGTACATTTTTTGGTGACACAAGATTGCCCTTATACCACTGGATGCTCCTGCATCACTCCCCAACTTGGTGTATGAGGTAGTGTTCTTGAGCATTGAAAAGGGTTGAAGGTAGGCACTTTTGCATTTCACACATAAGCTATTAAATTTTTCTTTTCCAATATTCATATCTTTTTTATCAATTTAATTAGATGATAATCACCTAAAAGAGATTCAAGATGCAAGAACATATAAACAAGATTTTAGATAAAATTATAAAATAGATTGCATAAAAAGTAAAGTAAGTCATAAATATAATATATGTGCAAAAAATCTAAGAAATAACACTTCTAACTTCATGTATTTTTCAAGATCATATATAACTTGTTTAATATTGTTGTCAAACTGATGTGAGAGTGATAGAGGTAGGACATACTGCAATCATTAAAACATGATCATTTCAATATATTATGAAATAATACAATAGGTTGTACATTTAATTTTACAAATATGTTGTAAATAGAGAACACAACTTACCTTGACAAAAGTATGTGAATAATGTGTTTTCAACCCTAGCCCAAAATTACCTTTCTTTGATACAAGAGTGCTTACATTTGTAGCAAATCCAATGAGAATTTTTTTTATGACTTCTTTTAATGTATCACTTTGTTGCTCCATTAATAATCAAGGAAGGGCACTCGTATTTATTTAGTCTCCATTGCTATTTGATTTAATGAAATCTTTGACTGCATGATTGGATTCATGAATGTCAGTACAAATTTTGGCAATTTTTCTCTATCATGCCTTCCAACCAATATTTTCCATAGTGTCTCTGTTACATTCCTTCCAATATTCAAAGCATAAAACAAATGCATGATTGGGAGATCTTTGTAGTATAGTAACCTACTAAATTGAGTAGGAAAACTTTTTATTCCTCTAGGAAACAAGAAATGCTACTTTTTTCCTTTGTTTGAAGACCTAAAAGATCATGTACAATTATCATGTGAAACTTAAGCATACAAAAATAATGTTTAAGCACTATAATAGACCAAAAATATGTGACCTTAACTATATAACATACCACAAAAATGAGTTAGCCCAAGGGCATCATGTATTGTCCATACAAGCATTGTATGGAATTGAAATTGTCTTTGTCCTATTGGTCTAGAGATGTCATACATAGTGACCCCGTTTCATAACTTCAACAAATCATCAATAAGGGGCTCAATATAATTTTCATATCTTTAATTTGGTACTTACCTAGCAATTGAATAAACATAAACATTACATAACTATTATGACCATTTTCATGCAATTTTGATGGGGACATAAAACCAAGCACAAAATGGACACAAAAGGAAAGGGAAAATTTTATTTACTGTGAAAATATGCTAGTACACATAGTGCAGAGAAACAAACTCCAAAACATGCCCTATGGGCTTACAATAGCATAAATTTGGATTTAAATTCTTCTCCTAGTACCTTCTCTCAAACTCCACTCCGAACTGCCTTTTACAATGCCAGAAATGTTGTTAAATAGATCCCGGAGGGTTAAGGATTAGGAATAAATTCTAGAAAGTGATACTTGGCATCCACCAACCAAATAGAAGGCTCTGAAGTCACATTAGAAGTCAGCACAAAATTAGAAGAATCCAGAATGGTAACTGAACTTCTGGAAAGCATAACTTTTGAACCGTAGCTCCAATTGATGAACCGTTTACATTTTTAGAAATCTCTCGAAGTGCTCTATAGCCCTATGGACCAGCTTTGCTCATCTGCCATTTTTGGCCCTATTCGAGGTCATTTAATGCCCCTAACATGACTTTTAAGCATTCTTAGAAGGTCTCCAAAAATTGAAAAATTGCGATAACTTTCAAATCGTGGGGCCTTTTGACCTAATTCTTTTTTTGGAATGCTCTAAATTATAATTACATTCATCCAAAAAATTTCCACCCTCTAATTTACTAAAATTATGGCTCAATTACATACTCCTATTTTTTTAGCATTTACATGTATTCCAAGGTGTTCAAATACTCTAACCTAGAACACTGATAGTGGAACTGTGAGAGTTGGAACCTTTATTTGACCTAAATGGGTATCTAGAAATGAAAACACATGAAACAAAAACTAAGTCTAAATACATTTTTTTGGGTGACACAAGATTGCCCTTATACCTCTGGATGCTCCTACATCATACACCTAGGGTAGATTGAAAAGTGACCCTGTCAGTTTATGAATGGTAGAGGAAATCCCAAATGGGAAACCTTAGCTGTTGATATCCAAGATGAGTCCTCTATCGGTTGTCCTTTCCACTTGACCAGATACTCTTCATACTACCTATTTCTGGTACTCCTACCCACATGACACTCCAGAATCTCCTCTATCTCCTCCTTCTTAGAAGTAGGAATTGGACATGGCTCTAACTTAAGCTCCTCATCTACACCATCATCATGATACTGTGTTAAGTCTACAATGTTGAAAATAGGAGAAATGTGAATTCCATCTGGCACCTCTTCTTCATATGCATTTTTTGAGTCATGTTTCTTCAAAATTATGCAAGGGCCAAATTTCTTCATTTTTAGCTTGTTGTAAGTACTGGCTGAAAATCTTTCTTTTTTTAAGTGTACCATCATGAGATTCCCTACTTTGAACTCCTTATGTCTTCTCCTTTGATCAGCCCTAGCTTTATACTATTGGTTCATCTTGGTAATGTGTCCCTAGACCTCCTCATGTAGACACTTGATATGTTCAGCAAATTCTTTAGCTTCAACACTTGTCCTCTCCCCTTGCTCTATCTTCCTCACTTTTGGTGCAGTCCTTGGGATACTTCCATATACAATTTGGAATGGTGATCTACCAGTACTCCTATTTATAGAGTTATTGTAAGAAAACTCTGCTTGTGATAGAATCAAATCCCACCCCTTGGGCTTATCCCCAACTAAACATCCTAGCAAATTGCCCAGACTTCTATTTACCACTTCTATTTGGCTGTCAGTCTGCGGGTGATGTGTGGAACTGAATTTCAAGTTTGTTCTCAACTTCTTCCATAATGTTCTCTAGAAGTACCCCACAAATTTAGTGTCTCTGTCAAAAACTATACTCTTTGGAAGGCCATGTAGTCTTACCACCTCTCTAAAAAATAAGTCTGCAATATGGACAGCATCATTAGTTTTATGGCATGGAATGAAATGTGCCATTTTGCAGAGCCTATCAACCACCACAAATCTTGAGTCATTACCCCTTTGTGTTTTCGGCAATCCAAGAACAAAATTCATACTTATGTCCTCCCATGGCTTTGATGGAACAGGCAATGGCTGATAAAGTCTAGTATTGTGACTAAATCCCTAGGCAACTTGACAAATCTGACAACTCTGTACAAACTTCTTCACATCCTATGAATCTGAGGCCAAAAATAATGTTCTCTAAGAATGGCAATGGTCTTATCTCAACCAAAATGTCCTGCCATCCCTCCACTATGTTTCTCCTTAATCAAATTTTCCCTCATGGAACTCCTTGGAATGCATAATTGACTACCCTTGAATAACATATCATCCTGAATCAAATAGTCTAACCACTTAGTTCTGTCTACAAAAATAGGTTCTTTACAACCTTTCCATGCTTCAAAAAAATTAGGATCCTCAAGGTATAGATTCTTGAGTCCAGCAAACCCAACTACTTCAACCTACATTACTATAAGAAACAACTGTCTCATACTTAGTGCATCTGCAACCCTGTTAGATTTTTCACTTCTATGCTTCAACAGAAATGTATAGCTCTGCAAGAACTCTACCCATTTCATATGCCTCTGATTCAATTTACCTTGGCTATTTGGGTACTATAATGCCTGGTGATCAGTATATAAAATAAATTCCTTTGGAAAATTCCTTTCAGATCTTCAAGTGATATAACAAACCCCAAGTAGACTAACTCCCTTTTTGCAAAGATACACTTCTTCAGATTAATTAATAGTTTCTCTTCCCTTAACCTTTCAAGGACACTATGAATATGCAATAAATGTTCTTCCAAAGTCTTGCTAAAAATTAAAATATCATCCAAATAGACAATAACAAATTTTCCTAAGAACTTCTTAATTACCTCATTCGTAAGCCGCATGAAGGTGCTTGGGGTGTTCGTCAATCCAAAGGGCATGACTAACCACTCATATAGACCCTCCTTGGTCTTGAAGGCAATTTTCCACTCATCTCCTTCTTGTATCCATATCTGGTGATAACCACTCTTAAGATCTATCTTTATGAAGTACTAAGCTCCACTTAAATAGTCCATAAGATCATCCATTCTTGGCAAAGGAAACCAATACTTGATGGTTATCCTATTTATAGCTCAAGAGTTTGTACACATCTTCTACTGTCCATCCTTCTTTGGTGCCAGTATTTTAGGTACTACACATGGACTCAGGCTCTCCTAAATCAAGCCCTTCCTCAATAGCTCCTGAACCTGTCTATTTAGTTCCTCAATTTTAGTAGGAGTCATCTTGTGAGTAGCCTTGTTAGGAAAACTAGCTCCTAGGATTAAATCTATTTGATGATTGATTTTCCTTATCGGTGGCAATCCTTCTAGAACATTATCAGAGATGATATCTCCAAACTCACCTAGTAAATCTAAAACTTCAAGTGGTATTTCACTACTACCTTCTTTATCTTTCCTAGGAATCAAAGCATTGCACATATGTTGATGTTTCATGCCATCTAAAAACTTCCTTCCATCAACAACACAAATCCTAGTATTGCTACATACCTTTTCGCCTTCCTTTTTCATGGGCTTTAGTTTGTGGAAAACTCCATCCTTTGTTAGAGAGTATGTATTTGCATGACCATCATGTACTGCATGCCTATCAAATTGCTACGATCTACCCAACAATAGATGGAAAACATCCATTGGAATAACATCACAGAGAACTTCATCATGGTAACTCTCAATTTTGAACTTCACTAAACATTGTTCACTTACCAGGACCTTATGATCATCTTTCACCCAAGAAATTTGATAGGGCTAGGGGTGTTTCTCCCTCTTGAGCTTCAACTTAGAGACCATCTCCTCTGATACCAAGTTATCAGTGCTACCACCATAAATGATCACATCACAACATTTATCCTCACACTTGCACCTGGTACAGAATAAACTCCTCCTTTGTCCTAGTTCAACTTCACCACTTAGTAGGACCCTTTCATTTACTAAAGTCTCTCCTCTTTTTGTATCCTCTGAATGTGATGATTATGCATACTCATTTACTTGAACAACCCTATCTTGACCCTTAGCTCTCTTATCTGTCCTTCCTTGTCATTGAGGGCATTCAAAGGCATGATGACCTTCTTCATTACAATGGAAATAGGTACCATGGAAGCCTCCTATTCCTTGTCCATATCCTCTACCTCTTCCTCTCTGATTTCCAAAGTCTTGATCATGGGAGTGGTTGAAACTCTCATTCCTCTGGTTCTTGCTAGTACCCACATCTTCATTTTTCTTTTGGGTTTCATTTTGGCCTCCAATTGACCTATCACTACCCCTTCCTCCTTGACCATTCCCTCTTTGTCTCCCTTCAAACCTTTTATTTAGCTTCTCTTCAGCCCATAGGGAAAAATGGTATGCCTCCTCAACGCTGGTCATTCTTACCAAACTTAATTCCTCCTAGATGCTAGGTCGCAACCCACTGATATAACGAGCAACCTTTTCCTTATTTGCTTCTACATGACTTGCTCTAATTAAAAGTTAGTAAAAATCCTCTGTATATTCCTAGACTAATTTTCCTACTTGCTTTAACCCATGCATATTCTTAAACAAATCAAGCTCATAGTCAACAGGAATGAACTGCTTATTTAGTTTGTCCACCATGTGATCCCACCTTGTGATCTTCTCCTTTCCTGTTCTATTTCTTTCCAATTGAACCTCTTGCCACCAAATTTTGGCATGGCCTTTCAGTTTGGCCTTTGCAAAATTAACCCTATCTGGATCCCTAATATCCTCATACTCAAAGTACTCTTCCAATTCATTAATCCAGTTAATCAACTCATATGGTTTTAGATTTCCTGAAAATACACCCACATCAATTGTAGGTCTTATCCCAAACTTAGTAATGGCCCTAAAAAGCCTTTCCTCTACCTGATTCAAAACTTCCTCATCAACTTCCCCTTCTAGTCCAATTTCATCTTCTTCATTGTCATCCTCACTTTTGTCACCTGCAACAACATTTGTTCCCCTACGGAGCTCCTCTTGCAATCCTTGTAAGGAAACCTGGCAATAAAAAATATAACCGTTTCCTCATAACCCACAATAGATCTAAAATAAACACAGAATTAAAATCCACATGCAAGAGAATAGACAACATACCCACAAAATTGTGACACAAGATATACCTTGGGAAACCCTCATTGAGGGAAAAACCTAGCCTCCAAAAGCATCCATCACCATGTATTATTCAGCAAAAAATACCATTGCCATACATCCATGGAAGCCTTCATGGCCATAGCCACAACCGAGCAAACTATGTGAACAAGCATGAATCCACACATCCCATGCCATGCTTTCAACCTTCACAAATGCTCCCTTGGCTAACCTGTCAAGCCTTGTCCCACTCGACTCTTGCCTTTTTTTTCTTCTTGTCACTCTCTCTCTCTACAACAACTACCCTTGTGGCTGCTTATATAGTAGCAAGTCCCACAAAACCACTAAGTGGTATTACATAAACCATGTTCTACCTAACCCACTGACCCCACATTTAATATTGGGCATTTAATTCTTTTCCCTAATATTAAATAATTACATGAAATATTTTCACAATGTTACAATACAACTCATCAAGAATATTCCATGGAAATATTTACATGTTGCACGTCCATCTAGGTATAACATTACATAATAAAAAATAAAATAATAAAATAACAATATTATGCAATGTGTGCAACACCCATTATCTCAACAATCTCCCACTTGTTGTATACATTGCATAGGGTCAATCTGTAGCCACATAAATGAACAAGGGAACAATCCCTCCCAACACATCCACCATCATGGATCAAAATACACCAAGTGCTCCATCCTGGTACCTGCAACAAAATCAAAATATCTAGCATCTCAAACATGAATGATCTCACCTCCTATTATGCCACTCCCACTGGACATACATAGAAGCCATCCAAAGAAAAAGCCACCCAACCTATCGCATTAGAATAGAATAAAATCTTGTACCAACTGAAATTCCAAGCACAAAAAACCTGATCCAAAGGTAATCACATGTATTCATTGTTGACAAAATATCCATAGCTGAAATAGCACCCACAACAAAGTGCCAAACCCATCCAACTATCCATACCTCAAAGGTATAACAAGTGAATCTCATATCACCAACATATCCAATTTGCAGCCTGCAATCACAAGCCTCAAGAGCAATACCTGCCACATATATACCAAGAAGCTCCCACTGCAAAATATAATGTCAAATCTATAACCAATTCACTCACAACATCTCAAAGAAGTGAATCCATGTAGTATCAAGGACATCCACAATACATAAACTAATATCCTGCAAGAACAACTCTCATAACAAGTCTCCAATGCTCTACCAAGTTCATCACAACCAACACAGGAAAGAGATAAAAGAAATAACTATGCCATCTCTCACATGACATACATGAGCACAAACCAGTGATCACAATCTCTAACCAATCTCAAATCCAATGTAGGAAAAACTAAACATCTAGGAAGATAACCAAGACCAAAGAAACCATGCAAATCATAACCTGTATCATGTCCTTCTATACACACCTCTAGATGTAAACTGTGCAAGTATGATCTCCTCTATAAAACCCCAACAAGAAGCCTCAACAACACCCAAACCATAACATATAACTCATCATGGATGTAAGCCTCTCACAAGAAGATCAAACTCATAAAACCATTCCTAAACCAAAGAATAACCATTCCTAATCCAAAGAAAATGCCCAATATAAAACCATCTCCCAAATTCAACTAGCATAACAACATATGCACATGGAGATAACCAATGCTAAACCATATCTCAAATGAACCCTCCAGAACTAACTCATGTACCATAGCTCAAGATCCATATCCATGAAAGACTAGCATAAATATAATGAAACTGAGATAAACAATGGGCTATACCTCTCAAGTAGCAAACTGCCAAGTAGACTAAGAGTGGGGAATGCGAATGCTCATCAAGATACCCAAATCTCCAAACAAGACTCATCTAAGAACAATCTCCTCTCAAGTCCATATTAGGTGACTGCCCCTCAGACTTCCTACTGAAACCATCAACCATCCCAACAAGTACTTCTCTAATCCAAGAGAAATCAACATCACCACCATCTCTAAGTATCCATGAGCACTTGTAACCAATCAATCCATGCCAACTCCAAATGCAACATAGCAATATCATGAAGTATCCAGCTTATGATTAGTGTACTCAATACCAAGAAACTAAACCAAGATCAATGTCAAAGTTCCAACCATGGCCTTAGGAACATAGACATGACAACATGATCTAACCATCTCAACTAAAGAGATAACATGCTCCATATGAACATACTACAACATGTCACAACTCTAAACGCGTATCAAGAGTATACCATGACATAATAATGAAACCATCCTCATACCAAGGATAACATGCCAAATAAAAAATATAAACCACACCTTTGACAAGAACCCTGTGAGTCCTCAAGATGCAACCATCTCCACACACCATGAAGAAAACCATCTCCACATACTAGGAAGAACCATCTCCACATACCATGAAGATAACCAAGAACTCCATGAGTCCTCAAGATCTAACCATCTTCAAACATCATAAAGATAACAAGTGCACCATGCAAATGTCAAAGACACTTCTGCACCAATAGGATCTAAGACAAACCTCCAACATCTGCAAACACTCAATAAATATATCAATGCCAACAACTCCCACTCAACTGTGGTACCAAGTCACCTATGGCATCATAAAATCCATCCTCTCCAAACCAAGAAGATATAAACCAAGCTAGGAACTAATCCTACACTGTCACCCTATCACTATGACAAGATCCCACTAAACCGTGTATCCAAGCTATCCATGACATCATGATGAAAACCCATCCTCTAACCATGAGAATCAACCAAGGCATCAAACTATCAAATAACTCAAAGTGCACATCATGAGCTCCTCAAAAGAAAACCAAATAACCATGATCCTCAACCAAGAAGATATACCACCATAACCAAATTAGAAAATCCAAGCTAATGAACATCAAGGATGTACCTGTATAACCAATCATGTCATGCCAAAATCTATGACACCATGATCACATCCATGAACCGAGCATCTGGCTCTCAATATGTCTAACCTGTCAGCATAAAATAGTCAACCACAATCCTCCACTATGATTGTACTTGGTAACAACATCTCATCCCTTCTAAATGAAGAAAATAGTAAATCATGTGACTTAGGGCATAGAAAACCCAAATCCAAGCCACCAATTTAAATATGCATCAATAATGAAAGATCAATGGGCAAAGACAACCCATAACTAAGCTATAAATGCAATCTGTAAGTATAGACCACTTACAACACTGCACAACTTGTAGACCCAACAAGTCATCATGCATACCCAAATCCAAACATTGATAACCATATCATCATGAGACCAATCTGAAATATGAACTAAGTATACAATGACATCAAATCTTAAATCTCCAATGCTATAAACTCACAATGTTACCATAGTCAAAATATACCTATAAACTATTCAGATTAATATATCAACAAATAAATCATGCCAAACCTGCACCAAATTTAAACCAATGTGTAGAGCTCTTCAAGAGCTTTCCATTGACTACTCAAAGTCCAAAATCTGACTTTGTATGCCCAAGTTATGCCCCAATTCGTGCTCAAAATAAACAACATCTAACTTTAGGGCTCTTAAAACCTAACAAAATTTCAAAATCATAGAACCAAACCTACACCATGTTGTAGTGCTCTGAATTAGCTTTCCAATGCTTGTAAGAACTCTGAAATTCAATATTCTGAGAGAAAGTTATGACCATTTTACTAAGACAGTCTTTTTACCAGTTTTAGTACGATTTTTTATTTTTTATTTTTTCAGTGACGAAAATTCCAACGGGATTAAATTTGACGGCCATCATGGGCTGAAACTAAAAACTTTTTCATTTCCTTTGAACATGGCCAAACTAGGGCATATTATATATCAAAATTTATGGAAATGTCAACTCGGATCCAATGGTGAGGTCCTTTTTTACCTAGGAGGTCATTTATGCAAGATAACCCCCAAAACCCTCATTTTAAATGAAACATCCAAAAAATCCTTTTCTCCAACAATTTCACATGCCCAAATCTTTTAACATCCCATCATAACAGCAAATCCAAAACCCTCAGATTTTCAATAAATCATTCATATATCTTGCCCTTTCTATTATCCTCTCATGCATTCCCATGGATTCAATCTAAGGTTACAATAATAAAACCATAGCTCTGATACCACTTGTAAGAAAACTTGGCAATAAAAAATATAACCATTTCCACATAACCCATAATAGATCTAAAATAAATACGAAATTAAAATCCACATGCAAGAGAATAGACAACATACCCACAAAATTGTGACACAAGATATACCTTGGGAAACCCTCATTGAGGGAAAAACCAAGCCTCCAAAAGCATCCATCGCCATGTATTATTCAGCAAAAAATACCATTTCCATACATCCATGGAAGCCTTCATGGCCATAGCCACAACCGAGCAAACTATGTGAACAAGCATGAATCCACACATCCCATGCCATGCTTTCAACCTTCACAAATGCTCCCTTGGCTAACCTGTCAAGCCTTGTCCCACTCAACTCTTGCCTTTTCTTTTTTTTCTTCTTGTCACTCTCTCTCTCTACAACAACTACCCTTGTGGCTGCTTATATAGTAGCAAGTCTCACAAAACCACTAAGTGGTATTGCATAAACCATGTGCTAAAACCATGTGCTACCTAACCCACTGACCCCACATTTAATATTGGGCATTTAATTCTTTTCCCCAATATTAAATAATTACATGAAATATTTTCACAATGTTACAATACAACTCATCAAAAATATTCCATGGGAATCTTTACATGTTGCACATCCATCTAGGTACAACATTACATAATAAAAAATAAAATAATAAAATAACAATATTATGCAATGTGTGCAAAACCCATTATCTCAACAATGCTTGGACTTGCCTTTGGAGGGCTGTAACCTCCTCAGGATTAATAGCTCTGGCCTTTCCACCATGCTCTCTTTGTGGAGGCATCTTCTTAACTCGAACCCACAACTACACAGTCCTGGTGCAAACTGCCTCACAGTCGGCACTCTGTCTACACACTTAGGAAAACCAGCTCTGATACCACTTGATGGGGACATAAACCCAAGCATAAAATGGACACAATAGGAAAGGGAAAAATTTATTTACTATGAAAATATGCTAGTACACTTAGTGCAGAGAAACATACTCCAAAACATGCCCTATGGGCTTACAATAGCATAAATTTGGATATAAATTCTTCTCCCAGTACCTTCTCTCAAACTCCACTCCGAACTGCCTTTTACAATGCCAGAAATGTTCTTAAATAGACCCCGAAGGGTTCAAGATTAGGAATACATTCTAGGAAGTGCTAGTTGGCATCCATTGACCAAATAGAAGGCTCTAGAAGTCGCATTAGAGGTCAGCACAAAATTAGAAGAATTCAGAACGGTAATCAAACTATCGAGAGGCATAACTTTTTGAATCATAGCTCTGATTGACGAACCGTTTACATTTCCAAAAATCTCTCAAATCACTTTATAGCCCTATGGCTCCACTCATCCCCCATTTTTTGGTCCTATTCGAGGTCATTTAATGCTGCTAACTCAACTTTAAAGCATTCTTAGGAGGTCTCTAAAAATAAAAAAACTACAATAACTTTCAAGTTGTGGGGCCTTACCTGATTCTTTTTCTAGAATGCTCTAAATTACAATTACATTCATTCAACCAATTTTCATGCTCTAATTTACCAAAATTATGGCTCAATTATATTCTCCTATTTTTTTGGCATTTACACGTATCTCAAGGTGTTCAAATACTCTAACCTAGAAAATTGATAGTGGAACTGTGAGAGTTGGAACCTTTATTTGACTTAAATGGGTATCTAGAAATGAAAACACATGAAACAGAAACTAAGTCTAAGTACATTTTTTTGGATGACACAGGATTGCCCTCATACCTTTGGATGCTCCTGCATCAAATTTAGATAATTATTAAATGAAAAAAATACCTAGCACAATCATTGACAACATTATCTACTCCCTCTTTATGAAAATCCAAGGAGAAATGTTATTATTAATAACAAAAATAGGTCACAATGAGTAAACAAATCTCATATCTCCAAATGGATTGACATCTTCAGCTACTAATGAAAGCTTGAAAATTACAAGGTTCTTCTTTAAAGTGTGGTCATTTTTATTCTATCTCTTTAAATGAAAAACCATCCAAGCATTCTCATAATGTCATCTTGAATTCTATTGCATGTATAATAATCCATAAATTGTGCCAAGCTAGTGCACTTAAATAATCATTGAAGATGTGGAATAATTGGAATGTATTGAAGAATCTTGTGAGGCACCTTTTTTGTTATTTGATCTAACCAATATCTAATAATATGAAAATCAGGGCATTCTATTGAAAAATTCATGTTGTTTATGATATAGAATGTGATCATTGGGACATGCATGTATTGTTTGATACTTCATCCAATTTGATTCGTTGTGGTAGATAATTCTCGATACAAATAAGGGAGAATGTTTGATGGTGGTAAAAAAAACTCACCTATCAACCTACAACAAAAAATATAAATTGTTAATATAATGAATAGTAATGGTATTCTAACATTGAAGATGACAAAAATGGCATAAAGTTATGAATTTTATGAAAATTTTTTGTGGAATGTCTTCTCCATAGAAGGTTTAGGATAATGGATGTTAGAAGAGTAAAAAATGAAAGAAGAGGTGGAGCATTGTAGTGCAATTTGAAAAATTTGTTCCTCCATGTTTCATGCTATCTTTTTATAATAGTTATGCTCATTTGCATCACCAGTCCATAAAGAATAAACTAGAATGGAGAAAAGGGATGTTACTCAACAAATGAACCTCCAAATGTTCAAAAATCTTTCAAAGAATAATTAAACATGGAGAAATGTAACAAAATATTTCTGTCAGAGAATGGAAATATTCTCATCCCTAACACTATTTTTATTTACCCTTATCACTATTGCTACAATATATCTTTCAAAGTATGTTGCTCTATCTTAAACTTATAAGGAATCTTAAAAAAAGGATTTCATTTTCAGAACAAGAAAAAGAATCGAGAACCTGGAATACAGTGACTACAAGCTGATGAAGAAGTGATCAACAAATAATTCTAGAGTTAGCACACCCCCACCTTGTCTAACTTCCTGCAAACATAAGGTTACATATATTAGCAATTATTCCTATCAGATGTGTCATCAAACAAATAAAACTAGTTTAAAAGATTGCAAGTAATTTTCATAGAAAAAATTGAGAAACTAACAAAATATGCTTTTCAAGTTCCTCAATCTTCAACATAGATGTTATGGGTGCATATCTATCAATTTTATTAAATTGTCCTTCAACCACAAAAATAAAACTCTTTCTTATATTATGTTGAATTTTGGAAGTTGGACATCACAAGTGTGAATACAATTATCACAAATGTGGATTTGAAGTTTGTGAATGTCTAATGCATGAACTATATTGGGTTTGTCCTAGGTATATACATTTTATAACATAATCTATAAAACTATTGTTAAATTATTTATTCACTAATTATATATTTTTTTCTTACAAGGTTGTCAACACTTTACTTAGCATCTTTAAGACTTCATTTCAAATACAACTACACACTATTGAGTAGACCTTAAGTGTGTATACTACAAATTAAACACAAAAATAATTTTAGCATATATAAGCTATGCTGAGGTGACCACTATGTAGTATAGCCTAGGGCATAGTTCACTTAAGAATATATTTATTTTTAAGTTTAACCAAATTGGCTTTTAATCCAGAGATTTCTAATCTAAGATCCAAATGAAAAGTCATCAACATTTTATGGGCTTGTCAAAGACTTCATCTTAAATGCAACTACACATAATTGAATAGCTCTCAAGTTTATTGTCCATGCTAGCTGACATCTCATTTTTTAGCTTGATTTCAAAAGTGAAATCTATGAGAGGTTACACTTTTTTTGGACATATGATAATGAAATAAATTGAAAAAAAAAGGATAATTGTACCTTATTATCTTAATTAGAATAATAGACTTTCAAATCAGAAGAAAGAAACCCTATAATAGAGACTCTATGTCCCTGATTTTGCACACTTTGATGATGGTGTAGGAGCACCTCTGCAATCCTCATTGTAATTAACATTTTTGCTTGTATATCACATTAAAAAAGTTAGATTATTTATTGTGTGTTTATTTTAGACCTTAGGAGGTCTTGCTATGTGGACTAGGTGAATTGGTGTTAGAGCCAAGGTCACTAATTAGTCTTTGTTAGTTGTTTTAGCAAGTTTAGGCTTATAGGCTAGAAGAAGGGATTTGAGTTGTAAATGTGTCCCAAACACATATGAGAGGTGGAAAAGATGTTTTAAGGTAATTTATGATGTTTTTACATCAATATAGAGGGGTTAGGGATCCTAGAAACAAGGATCATGGCATAAGTGCAAAGATGCCAAATCCTGTCAAAAAGTTGTTAGAACAACATTTGCAATTTATTGCAAATGTTGCATGCAACTTAGTTACTTTTGTGTCCCCTAAACATGAGGAGTGGAAAATCCACTAAGATGGCCTAGAATCTTGAGAAAAGGAATCTAATACATATTGGAGACTCAATCTTGAGGAGGAGATTTATATTGTACCAAGTTTTATGCAAGTAATAGTGATTGTGACTATGATTTAGTGTGCACATTGAGCATTTCGAGCACTTGCATTATTGTATAGATTGAAAGAGAAAAGTTTGTATTGGATTCATGTATTAGGATTAGTTTCAATAATTTCTCATTTTTTGTGCTTTGAGCTTAGACATAGTTTAGTGGCCTTAGTAAATTGTTCTATAACTAAGCTATTCACTAGTCTAGTCCAGACCAGTTTGTGTTTTCATGGCTTCCCAATGAAATCTAATTTTGGAAAAGCCCTTAAGTTAGATGGAAATGTTAAGGGAGTTATTTAGTTGTAAATATCTAGGAGTAGGAGTCATGGGATGTAGGAGAATGATTTTTGAGACCAAGCCCTAAGCGAGCTGGTAGTGCTTGGTTAGAGGTTTGGAGGTGAAAAAATGAGAAAATCTTGCTGGGTTTGAAGGTATTGTATGGAAGAACCACATGTGAATGTGTGGTATGATCTAAGGAAGGTGTGTGTGAAGTTTTAGTAGTTCACCAATCCACTATGGTGAGTTGTGAGAAAGAAACCAGTAAAGCCCTATAAACTAGGTCTATTAGCACTATTAGCCCTAGATATTAGGATACCTATGTGCAGATGCCTTGAGAGTCTAAAAAACAAAAAAAATCTCATAAAATATAAAAGGGCATCTAGATGTGGTGGTATTTTTTCAACTTATTTGGAAAGTTTTGGCAAAAAGAGTAAAAAGGTCTCTAATTAGGCCTAACTACTAATAGGTCATCTAAGGCCTTTACAAGGCAAGAATTTGAACCTAGTTGGAAAGGAATTGTAGATCCCTCAAAATGGATCCAAATGTAACAAACATCAATGTTGATGGATAGATAAGAACCCCTACAATGTTCATCAGTTGATTAAGTTTGGCACTTGGAATCTTCTAAGTGTAGAGTTGAAATCTAAAGGTTTTTGTCCTTCAAGGTGAAGCACAAGGAGTAAGACTCTTGTAGAAGAGTAAGAGTGGGACTTAGTTAATAATCTAAGGCTAACTAGATCCTAGAGGAGATTGAGGATCATTGGGGAAAGTTAGAAGGATTTCCTAAGTGTTGGAATGTCTTAATGGAAAGAATGCTTTTGAGAGGGGGGGTGAATCAGAAATGCTAACTTTTATCCTATTTTTAAACCCTTAATAACATATGATTGAAATGAATATGCATGCATATAAACATTAAGCAATCATGAGAAACAAATTTGCATCACCACATAACACTTGAGATTTTGGTAACCCAGAAACCCTCCAGGAATAAGAAGGTAAAACTGGGGTGGGGATAATACCCAAAAAATCACTACAGCAATAATGTTTGACCACTTCTGATGGTTTTCCCTATTAAAGGCTTTACACTGTGTCAATAGTGACCTGGTTAAAGGATTTACAAATACTTTACATGAAGTGTTACCCTATTAAAGGATTTAATTACCTGTTTAAAGGATCTACAAAATAACTATTAAGCTAACCTATCAACATAGGGTTTCCTTTCTAATAAAATCGCTAGAGAGTATTAGGTGTAATAAACTTGATAGCTTACAATCCCTTGATTACTGAATTTAGGCACTTGATCTGCTTTCTATGATCTTGATCTTGTGAGATTTGATATTCATTCGTATCCCTTGCTTTGTTCTGATTGACAAAATGTCTAACTGGTGTTCTCTTCCTCTAAGTCTTTTAACTCTTCACTCTGAACTCCACTATAGTTTTCCCATACATTCCTTCATCCATTCTATTTACAATGAGATTTTTCCTTCCTTATAAAAAAATTCTAAGACTTAGGGTTAGGTGTGGATCTATGATCCATATTGAATCTCTATTTCTCGCTCATTCCTTGCACTTTTATTATTGGTTGCATGCCTTCTCCATTTTTCTTATTGGCTGCATGTAGATTGCATAAGAAATATAAAAGATTTGATCTTATCACTTAGATCCTTCGAGATTCATCATATGTCAGGCATAAAAAATAGTTTGCATCCAAATTTGTGCCTTTTCAAACTCATATATGCATTTTGTGTTACTCGGGACTTACTAATTTTTGATACTCAACACATGTAATAAAACTATCTCGCTCGGCTCCTATTGTATTTCTATTTTGCTCAGCATCATCTGTGAATCGACACTTAAATATCACTCGGCTCTTGTATCATGCTCAGCACCTGAAGTCACTCAGTACTTGATCTTCACTTGGCACCTGAAGGTTACTTAACACTTGAAGATTACTCAACACCTATTGGATTTTTTGACTCGGCACATGTTGTGGCTTAGCATACATAGTGTGCTTGGCTCCAATGTAGAAAGTTGTTAAGTGTGTTGACACTCAAATGTCAAAACCATTCTGAGACTAACAATCTCCCCCTTTGAAATGAGTGACAAAAAGACTTAACTAAGCATTATTTATCTGACCTTATGAGTATATTCACTAATCTGCTCAGTATATATATAGAAAAAAAATGTGATCAAAATTGTTCTAAGGAACAATATAGACTGCAAAATGGTTGTAACTCCCCCATGTGTTGATTGTGCCATTATCTGTGTGTTGAATAGGTCTCATGCTGATAAAAAATTATATCTCCCCCTTTGTCTCATCTCCCCCATTCTCTTTTCCCCCTTTTTGACACTTATGTCAAAGGGTACTAAGGGATAAGACCATATTTTGCCAAAAATGTACTATTTACCTCTATAATCATCCTGAGAGAAGCATCCCAATTACTCAAAGCAATTTCAAGAGATTTGTGTTGGATGGCAGTCTTTGCAGCAAGATGAACAAGACCATCTAAGGTAGAAATATTAGGGTCTTTCTTTAGAACATTTTTTGCAAAGGCTTGTTCCTTATGGAGGATTTCCAAGTGTGGGGTGATGGAGGATTGAAGCTGTAGCAATTTCGCTTTGATGGTGCTTTCTTCTATTGTTAATTCAGCCAATTCCTTCTGAGTATGAAGAGTTTGAGAAAAATGCTTCTCACTCTAAGCTGGATCCTTAGGTAGTTGCATGCTTGAAATATTCAAATTCCTCTCCAAGCTCATTATCTTCTGGCTGGTCTCTTGTGTGAAATATGAGAAGTCACACAATTTTTTGTACAATGAGAATATATTCTCAAGTACCTATTTGACCTTTTCAATTTTCTTTGCCAGTTCAACTTGGGCTATTTCATTTGCAATTTTCTTGTTTACTTGCCCTTGGAATTTCTTTTCAGACCATTCCATGGGTTTTGCATTGGTCTCTTGGTCTTCACTTTGTACCTGTTCCACTATATTGGCTAGTTGCTTCATTATGGGCTTTGTTTCATCAGGTACCTATAAATTGAAAGCATCTAGAAATATATCCTTAATTTCTACTAATGCTTGCCTCTGTTTTTACTCATACCTAAGTACTTCTTGCTTCTTTTTCTTTTCAAGTACCTCTTGCACTTTAGTCATTTGGGCAATGATCATGTTGTCATAGTCATACTTGGGAATGATTGTCTCTTCATCAAGAGTAGGGTCTCCATAGTGAAGTACCCTTGCAACCTTGGTAGAACTCAAGCCTAGTACAAATATCTACAATGGTACTGCAGAGCTCGACTGCTATGAAGTTTCAATGGGAGTCCCTGTTCTAGGCAAGTTGGCCAATGTTTGAATTGCCTACTACTCCTTCTCCTTAGGGCTATCCCCTTCCTTGTCCTATTCTTTTCTACCTTGATCAATGATAGTTATTTTGGGCAATGCACCTTGTGTTTGTGCTATAGATAAAGAGGTATCTTTTATTCTAGTTTGCTCTTTTGTTGTCTCCCCTGCAGGTGTACTTGCTGAAGTGTCAACCTTAGCAGTTGTATATTTGACTTTGTGCTCTTTAGGTTGAGTACTAGTAGCTATAGGAAGTTGTAAAGATGGATCTTGCGGATTCACCTTATCCTTGGTAATTTTAGCTACTGCCTTCTACAATTCATCTACACTCACCAAAATAGGACTAGTGCACAACTATGATTGCAATGTTGTTTGGTGAAGAATCTTCTTGAGATTCTCTATAGTGAGTTCATTGATGTTCTTGCAGATTCACCTTATCCTTGGTAATTTCAGCTACTACCTTTTTCAATTCATCTACACTCACCAAAATAGGACTAGTGCGCAACTGTGATTGCAATGCTGTTTGGTGAAGAATCTTCTTGAGATCCTCTACAGTGAGTGCATTAATGTTTTGACAAGAGGTATCAGGAACATCCTTTATTTTTACAGATTCTACAGGTGTAGTTGCAATATGTGGAGGACTAGGTGGTGGAAATTGGGTGTCTTGGACACTCTGTTCTTGTTGTTTCTCCTCAGCTATTCCATGTTCACCTTCTTGGACATCTTTCTCCACATCTTCCTCTTTTTCACTTTCATCAATATATTCTTCTTCATTTCACCCTTCAAAAGGGTCCTCTTCTCCCTCCTTTCTTGTAGTCAATCCATAGATTACCTTCCATATTTGTGTTGACTTTTTGACAACATCTTCAATTTGGTTTTGCAAGATACTGAAGGCTCGATATTTAGGTACAAATTTGCTTGCATATTTCTTGCTTGCCTTACTGATTTGACCTTTTGAAAAGTCTGGCATTACATGAGCCAAAGTTGGCTCTCTTATTTCCTTTTCCATTTTGAGGTAGTAATGCCATTTATTCTCAATTAATGTGCTTAGCTCCTTGGGTATTCAGTCATCAAGTTCAGGTGGAGTAGTTTTGAACTTTGCCATCATAGTATAGATTGACTCCTCAACTGTATTTTGTTGTTCTATAGATAACTTATTGAACTTTATGGTCTTAAGACCAGACAAATCTACATTATCTCTAATATCATTACAAATTCTTTCTAATTGGATGAAGTAGAGCATCTTACAATTTTAAATTTCTCTTCATCAAATTCTATTTCTTCTTCCTCTAACTCTTGTGGTGCAACAAAATTTCTTTTCTTCTACTCTACAGGCCCACCTTGCTCTATTGCCTTCTTCTTTTCTTGTTTCTTTTCTACTTGGGTTGTTCCCCTTGTATCTACCCTTGTAGTTGGCTTAGCTGGGCTAGGTTTTGTCACAATTTTTTGTGCTTTAGGCTATGCAACTGGTTGCTTCTCTGCTTTCATTTTCTTGGGCTCAGCCTTGGGTGCATCCTTCTCTGCACTTTCCTCTTCTTCAGCATCTTCACCCATGCCTTGGGTTAATGCAGGTGGTCCTTGTTCTTGCTCTTTTTCATCTCCTTCTGCTTCCTCATCCTCTTCATCCCCTTCTGTTGTGCCTTCACCAAATTTTTCCTTCAGTTTTTTAACCAATTTATCCTTTTTCTTGAGTGTGGAGGCAGTCTTTAACTCCATATTCACCTTTGACCTTACCACATCATAAGTGCCAAAATGTGGGGCACTCTTGTCTATCTCTTCTACCAATAATGTAGTTATTGCTACAGATGCTTCATCTATGTTGATCTCATAACCAAAAGGCCTCAACCATATCACCCTTGGTATGACTACTTGTACGTAGGTATAGTCAATATCTACAAGAAAAAAAACATCATTTACATGTTTCTCCACTAAAGAAATTGGAATCTTGAGTCTTTGCTTCATTGATTTCTTAAAATCTTCAAATTAACTTGTCATCAGTGTGTCAAAATTGTCTCCCATTTGTTCTATATATTCATTAATTTGGGCTATGATAGTTCTATCATTTCTCCATACAAATTTTCCAAAAGAGGGAAATTCATTCTGAACATAGAAGAATATACAAACCAAAATTGCACCAAATTTGCATTGGGCACCCTTTGTCCTTCTTATAGGTGCTACATTTTCATTTATCTATTGTAGTTGTAGTTTTGCAAGATCATAAGTATGATCCTTTTTCACCAATTTGTAACCTACATCTACTATAATACATGGCACACTGTTGAGTCTACTAGATTGATAAAATTTATGGGCAATAACTCTAACAACAAATTCAACAAGAGGATCTTGAATGGTGTGAATTGTCATTCCTCTTTTATTCTACTGGGCACCTGTGTTTTTCTCAATAACCTCCTTGGACTCACTTCTCAAGGTTTTGTACTGATCTAGGGTAGGATATCTATTTACCCTATGAATGATTCTTTTTATGATCTTAATGGGAACATCTTCTAGCCACATACTACCATCATGAATTCTACTTAACACAAGTCTGATCCATTCTATCTTAAATACGGTGGGAAAACTCAAAACTCGTGTTAAACCCTTCCTCTTAGCAATTTTATATTCATCCTTCAAAACTCCATCGACACACAACTTCTCATAAGCTTCCCTTATTTCCATATCTCCTATGGCTCCTATCTTATAGTTATAGCATCTCCTTACATCCTGAACCATTATAACTTTTGGGGGTATGCCAGAAAGGGCTTCGGTAGGGTCGTTCTTATATGAAACTTTAGGGATGGGACAAAAATCAAGCTGCTTAACCTCATTAGATACTATTTGAACCTTGAATGACTCTTTGTCATGGGTTTTCTTAGAACTTGAAGCCATTTGTGCAAACTAGAGTTTCCTTTACAAAGAAATATGAGACTATGTAGCTTGCCACAAATGAAAATACCTCAAGATCAATGAAAATGTGTTGTAAGAGGTTGGAGTCTACTTGGAACACTGGATTCTCTACTATGAAGTCACTCTGCTCTTTTTCTCTTCTTTGCTTCTCATTCATGATGAAGAAAGAATGATTAAAATCATAATAATATACCCAATTTCCATCGCATTAAATGCTCAACTACCCACTCAGCTTTTGAAGGATTTTTAACATTACTCAGCTTGCACTACATTTTCACTTCACTCAACTTCCATTGGATTTATTCAACTCGGCATTAGTTATCAACTTGGTTGCTATTAGGAACTCGACATCTACTAACTTTGTTAATAACTCAGCCACCACTGCAGTTTCACTCGGCATCCAAAGATAGCTTGACATCATCATTCAAAATTTTTGTCTTGGCATCTTGTCTCATAAAGATTTATACTTTTTATTACTTCTTCATGGTTTAGGGCTGATGTATGATACTTCCTTCTATGTATTAGCCCTGTAGGCTCATCTTGTGATTAAGTGGATGAGAAATAATCACTTGACCTCATGGGTGAAGTGACCCTTTCATTGGATGTACTTGATTCATCCTTTTTCTACCATGTCTCTTCTGATGTGTTCCACATCATTCTTTTCTTTGCCCTTAGTTACTTCAGTCTTGGGTGCCTTGGCCTTTGTTGGACAATTCCTGCTGATGTGTCCAATTTTTAAGCAACTAAAGCAAGTAGTTTGGTTCAACCATCTTTTATAGTTTCCCTTGAAATGCGTTCTTATGCAATTTTGGGGTATATGTCCACATTCCTAACAATAATGATAGCTATACCTGGTGTTGTAATCCCAATGGTAGTGATTTACATTTCCTTTTGTTTTTGTTGGTTGATTTGATGTCCACATAGGCTTTGATCTACATTCAAATGCTCTATGTCCATACTTCTTACAAGTATGGCAATTTCCATCAAATCTTTGTGTCCTTGTGACTTTGGACCTACAATCTTGTGTCATATGTCCTTGCATGTTGCACTTGTGATAGTAACCCTTGCTTTTGGGTATGTTTGGTTGATTTATTCTTCTACTCCTGCAAACATTATAAGTAATGCCCCCTTTTATTACAGTAATGACAAGTGGGTTTAGAATCCTTAGCTTTTTCACTTCTTTGGTCAACACTCTTTGATGATTCCCCAACTTCAGTGTTGTTGTATCCAAGTCCTGATGTATCATGGGTTGATCTTGGGAATTTCATCAACTATTTAAAGTACTTGATGGCTTCACTTGACTTTTTGAGATTCTCTACTATCTCTTTTTCTTTATTCAATTCATTCTGCAGTTGTTCATTCTATATCCTCAAAGTAGAGATCTCAATATCTTTCATATTGAGTTCATGATGAAGGTTCATCATTCGGAAAAGTGTATCCATCTACATGTTTGAGATCCTTGTTAATTCAGTATATTTTTCTTCTAGTTTGTTTGCAAGATTTCTTTTGTCATCTTCCATCATGACTCTATCCTCAACTACTCTTTTCTTTTGTTCAATGATTTCACATAACATTATGGCCTATGATTCATGTTCCATCTTGAGAGATCTTATCTCTTCTACTTGAACTTTGTTTTTCTCCATCAGTTTTTCTATTGCTGCATCAAACTCTTTAGTGTCTCCATTGGTAAACACTTGTGTGGTATCAATCTCCCTGTTGTTTATACCATTTTCAGCTATGGCTATCTCTTTCCTTCTTTTCAAGGATTTTCTTAATTCCACTCTAGCTTCTTCTACCTTGTGGAGAGTGAGATGCACATCTATCACCTGCTTCTCAATGATCTTTCCAAGTTTGAAAACTTCCATCTTTAGATCTTTTCCTTCAAGCTATTAGGTTTCTTCTTGAGAGAACTTAGCTCTTATACCAATTTTTGGAATGTCTTAATGGAAAGAATGCTTTTGAGAAGGGGGGTGAATCAGAAGTGCTAACTTTTATCCTATTTTTAAACCCTTAATAACATATGATTGAAATGAATATGCATGCATATAAACATTAAGCAATCATGAGAAACAAATATGCATCACCACATAACACTTGAGATTTTCATAACCCAGAAACCCTCTAGGAATAAGAAGGTAAAACTAGGGTGGGGATGATACCCACAAAATCACTACAACAATAATGTTTGACCACTTCTGATGGTCTACCCTGTTAAAGGCCTGCCCTGTTAAAGGCTTTACACTGTGTCAATAGTGACTTGGTTAAAGGATTTACAAACACTTTACATGAAGTGTTACCCTGTTAAAGGATTTAATCACCTATTTAAAGGATCTAAAAAATAGTTGTTAAGCTAACCTATCAACATAGGATTTCCTTTCTAATACAATGGCTAGAGAGTATTAGGTATAATAAACCTGATAGCTTACAATCCTTTGATTTCTGAATCTAGGTAGTTGATCTACTTTCTTTGATCTTGATCCTCTAAGATCTAATATTCGTTTGTATCCCTTTCTTTGTTTTGATCAACTAAATGTGTAACTGTTGCTCTCTTCCTCTAAGTCTTTTAACTCTTCACTCTGAACTCCACTATAGTTTTCCCATACACTCCTTCATCCATTCTATTTACAATGAGATTTTATCTTCCTTATAAAGACATTTGAAGACTTAGGGTTAGGTGTGGATCTATGATGCATATTGAATCTCTATTTCCCACTCATTCCTTGCACTTTTGTTATTGGTTGCATGCCTTCTCCATTTTTCTTATTGGCTGCATGTAGGTTGCATAGGAAATATAAAAGATTCGATCTTATTACTTAGATCCTTTAAGATTCATCATATGTCAGCCATAAAAATGATTTACATTTGAATTTGTGCCTTTTCAAACTCATATATGCATTCTGTGTTACTCAACACTTACTAATTTCTGATGCTCGGCACATGTAATAAAACTATCTCACTCGGATCCTATTGTATTTCTATTTTGCTTGGCATCATCTGTGACTCATCGCTTAAATATCACTCGGCTCTTGTATCATGCTCAGTACCTAAAGTCACTCGGCACTTGATCTTCACTCAACACCTAAATGCTACTCGGCACCTGTTGGATTTTCTGACCTGACACATGTTGTGGCTAGGCATACATAGTGTGCTTGGCTCCAATGTATAAAGTGGTTAAGTGTGTTGACACTCAAATGTCAAAATAATTCTTAGACTAACACTAAGTACTTGTGCAAGCATACCCTAGAGAACTTACACTAGATTTCAACAAGAAATATGTCTATACTATTACATCCTATCATACACTTGAAAGATTTTATACCAAAAATCGGGCAAACCTTGGAAAAATGCATATACCATTCTGTAAAGGTATAGGAAAGTTTTATTTTTGTAATCACCAAGGACAATCAAATGTTGTGATTTGTTATGATTTCATCCAATATATAAACACTGAGGATAATAGATTGCTTGGAAACTCATCAACACCAGACATTAATACCTTCAACTTGAACGTGCATATTCTCCTACTATGTGTGTGTGTGTGTGTGTGTGTGTGTGTGTGTGTGTGTGTGAAAGGTTAGTACTATTCGATTGAAGATTAATATTCAAGTAAAAGATCATAATTTATATAAGTCATTGAATTAAAAATTCTACAATTGCTAGACAATATCATTGAAGGGTTTGTAAAGTATTCCATCTCATTGTTATCTAAAAATTGAATTCAAACATATACTCTACCTAGATCCTATTTCTTTAATAGGGTTGAGGAGCAATGTTCCTTCATGAGGTTTCCACTATTAGGGTTGAGGGGCAATGTCACTTCACTATCTAAGAACAAAATTAGGTGTTTGTGATTCATTGTCTATAGAAGTTAAAATCATGAAAAATATTTAACATTACATAAAAAAAAAATCATTGAGACTAGTTTTCACAAAAATCATGAACTTTGTGATTTTTGGTCAAAAAAAATAGCTATTTTTTAGGTGAGTAATCCAAAAAGCTTTTAGGTTGGGAACTTGTGGCTGTATATGAGAAATATGTTAGCAAGTAATACTAATCTATTCAAAAACAAAAGCATTAACTAGCATATAAACCATAACATAAATGAGAGACTAAAGAGAAGACAAACTCAAATGAGAATGTGAGCCATGGATAGGCTCTCTCAATGAGATTTGTTCTTTTGTTTTTGAGATGTGTCTATGTGTAGATATGGGATGTATGCTCAAATTCTCAAAGTTGCTTCAATGGTCGAGATGGATAATAGCAAATTGGTAGCTTTGTGAGCTCTCAATTTGGCATTATAAGGGTATGGGTATGGCTTTTGGCTCTCAAAAGGGCATGGTAACTTTAGCTCAAAGATTGTTGATTGAAATGGCTTGGGATGGGATTCAATTTATAGGCTAAGGGGTAGAGGGATGGAGGGCTTAGATGCAAGGATGGATGAAGGCTTAAGGAGGGCTAGGATGCACTCAAAGGAGAGCACATAGATTGTGCTTATTTAGCACCAATGGGAAGGTGACACTTGTCACAAGGAGGATGAGTGTGAGAGGGTAGGGTAAAGGGTTGGTTAAAGCCATGATGAGTGGGGTTGAGTATGTAAGAGGGATGTAAGAGGAATGAGTGTGGAAGAGGGAAGAGTGTGGAAGATGGATGTAAGAGTCATGAGTGGGCTTGTAAGAGTCTTTTATGGTTTGTAAGAGCACTCATGACTTGGTGGTTGGGATTTTTGAGGGGAGACTTTGGTTTGGATTAGGAAATTCTTAAACTTGTTTAAGGAATGTGACAACATTAGGGGGTGGATTAGGCTTGGGTTTAGGATTAGATTAGGAATGTTAGAGATGTGCAAGTGGATGGCACTAATGAGGGTGGGTGAGTTAGTGGCTAAGCTTGGTTAGTATGGGTGGATGGGGTGGATTAGGATAAATGGAGGATTAGAGATAGGTTAGGGGTTTTTGAATTCGAGGATTTCATTTATCAAATAGATTTATTTAATAAATGGGGATTTTTGGAATTAGATAGGAGAAAAGGATTTAATTGATAAATAATAGATTATTTGATTTATCAATTAGGACTATAGATGATTAATTAAATTAATCAACTAGGGATGGAAAAGGATTAATTAAATAAGAATTTAATTAATGATGCCTTTAGAGATGGCTAAATTAGATTACCAAAGCAGTGTAATCAAATTTAGGTGTCTACATTGGCAAGTGATAAGATACAAGCTAGGATACAAGATTATTTACAAGCTGGAATATGGTACAAACTTTGGACAAGATTTAGATATACAAGGTATGATACAAAGGATGATACAAGATTTACAAGCTGTACAGGAGGTATTTACAAGCTTCATCAGATTTTGGATATTTGGTTGGAACACCAAGGGAACAAACAGGTATTTTATGGGATGGTGAATGGGTGGATGAGGGATAGGATAGTGATAGATAATGGATGAGTCTTAGTACACAAGGTGCCTGAATTACTAGGTCTTCACCAAAGTACTTATCCAAGGTGCCTGAATTGCCAAGTTTTCACCATTGGATGCTTATTTCTCTTTACCATTTTTTTGTATTTTTCAAAAGCTGGGTATACCAAGGATCTTCAAGCATAGAAATTCTTGAGATGAATGATGTTAGTAGGATCATTCAAGAGTTCTCCTTCTGGTGTAGATAACTGATAGGCTCCGGATCCAAAGGAGGTGGTAACCACATAGGGACCAAGCCATGTAGGTTCAAACTTGCCTTTCTTTTCTTGATCTGCTTGGACCTTCATATTTTCTTTGAGGACCATGTCACCTGGCTGAAAGTGTCATGGGAGCACCTTCATGTTGAAATTCCTTTTGAGATGAGTTTGGTAGACTATGAGATGGCCATAGGCTTGTTGTCTCTTCTTGTCTAAGAGATCTAGCTGGGTGAGCCAAGCTACTCTATATTCTTCATCTGAGATTTGCCCTTGCAAAGATATGCATAGTGAGGGAAGTTCAACTTCTATAGGTAATACCACTTTGACAACATAGACTAGGGAGTATGGAGTTGTTCCTGTGGATGTACGGAAGGAAGTTCGATAGGCCCATAGGGCTAGATTTATTTGTAGGTGTCAATCGCAGCCGGAATCATTGACAACTTTCTTTAGGATCTTGAGGAGGGTTTTGTTAGTTGCCTCTACCTGGCCATTACCTTGTGGGAAATATGGGCTAGAAAAGCGGTGATGGATGAGGAGGGAAGTGCATATTTCTTCCATGTTGAGATTTTCAAAGTTACCTCCGTGGTCAGTGAAGATGGTGGATGGGATGTCGAAGCGGCAAACAATGTGGTACAAGATGAACTTGGAGACTTGAACTCCTGTAGCTGAGACTAGGGGGACTGCTTCCACCCACTTAGTGAAATAGTCTGTAGCTATTATTATCCATTTATGTCCATCAGATGAGAGAGGTGTGATAGTTCTAACTAGATCAAGGCCCCAACAAGCGAAAGGCCAAGGTGGTGCAATAGGCTGTAGATCCTATGCTGGAGCGTGCACAAGATTTGCATGCTGTTGACATGGGAGACACTTTCTAACAAAGTCACAAGAGTCTTCTTCAATGGTAGGCCAATAGTAGCCTACTTTAAGAATTTTTTGTGCTAGGACAATACCACTCATGTGGGCACCGCAAAGTCCAAAATGTACTTCTTTTAATGCCATCACAGCCTCATTTTCATCTAAACATCGAGAGAGGGTATCATGATAACCCCGACGATATAGGGTATTGGCTATGATGACATAGTGAGATGATTTTCAAATAAGGTTCTAGCGTTGGGTGTGTGTGAGGTGAGGAGATATGATACCATCGTTAAGGTAAGCATGAATTTCATGGTACCAAGGGGATTGGGGACCAACCAAGATACAAACACGATTTGAATCCTCATTCGCATAAGCGGGTGTGAGGAGCTGCTCAGCTAAAAATTCATACTGCGTAGCTTCTTGGGGAATTTCCAAGAGCGAGCCGATAGTGGCCATGTCATCTACTACTTTATTTTGCATTCGTGGCACTTGTGTAAACTGAAGCTTTGTAAAATGCTGGGTCATCTGATCAACTAGCTCTTTGTAGGGTAATAGCTTTTCATCTTTGGTTTGATATTCATTTAAGACTTGTTTGATGATGAGCTAGGAATCACCAAAGACTTGTAACTCAGTGATATTCCATTCTACAACTATCTTTAATCCTGCTACAAGAGCTTCATATTCTGCTATATTGTTGGTGCTAGGGAATTGTATCTTGAAGGCTTTCGGAATGTAATCTCCTTGAGGTGTAACTAATAATATTCCTACCCCTGATCCATGAGATGTGTATGAGCCATCAAAATAAAGCTTCCATGGGGGTTGTTCTTCAATTAAGCAGATATGCTCGTCTGGGAATTCTGTGAGCAAAGGATATGCATCTACTAGAGGTGCATCAGCTAGGTGATCTGCTATAGCTTGCCCTTTGATTGCCTTTCTATCCACATACTGGATGTCAAACTCACTTAGTAGCATAACCCACTTTGCTAGCCGACCTGTGAGTGCTATTCTAGAGAGCATATACTTGAGAGGATCAATCTTAGAGACTAGTTGGATGGTATGAATTAGCATGTAGTGGTGAAGCTTTTGAGTTGAGAAAACAACTGCCAAACAAGCTTTTTCCATAGGAGTATAATTGAGTTCATAACCAACGAGGGTTCTACTGATATAGTAGATGGCTCTTTCTCTACTATAATCATCATGTTGTGCTAGAAGTGCCCCTAGAGTAGTAGGTGTTGCTGATATGTACAAGATCAAGGGATGACCAGGAACTGGTGGGACCAAGATAGGGGGATTGGCTAGATACTGCTTGAGCTGATTGAAGCTATGTTGACATAAAGGATCTCATTTGAAGTTCTCATCCTTCTTTAGCAAGTGTGAAAATGGTGTACACTTATCTGCAAGCTGGGAGATGAAGCGCCGGACAGATTGAAGTTTTCCCTGAAGAGAGCGAAGCTGTCACAGTGTCTGAGGAGGATGCATGTCTAAGATAGCCTTGACCTTTTTGGGGTCGATCTCTATATCTTGTTTAGAAACTATGAAGCCTAGAAGCTTGCCAGATGTGACCCCAAAGACACACTTCTTAGGATTCAGCATGAGATGATATTGGGCTAACCTATCAAAGTCTTTCTCCAGGTCAGCAAGATGATCCATGAAGGTGTGAGATTTGACTAGGATATCATCCACATAATCTTCCAAAATGCTATGGATAAGATCATGGAAAATGGCTGTCATTTCTCTTTGATAGGTAGCCCTAGCATTCTTTAGGCCAAAAGGCATCATGGTGTAGCAAAAGGTTCCCCAAGGGGTAGTCAATGTTGTCTTATGTTGATCCTCTTCTTCAATCTTGATCTGATTATACCCGGAAAATCCATCCATAAGCGATAGAATTTCATGTTCAGCTGTAAGATCTACAATCATATCTATGTTGGGAAAGGGAAAATCATCCTTTAGACAAGCTTTGTTAAGATCTCTAAAATCAGTATAGATTCTGATGTCACCGGAAGGCTTAGTGATAGGGACCATGTTGGAGATCCACTCTGATTAGTCAATATGTCGGATAACCTTAGTAGCTAACATTCTTTCTAGTTCAGCTTTGACCAGTAATGCCACCTTGGGGTACATTTTTCTAAGCTTTTGTCTGACGGGCTTGATCTTTGGATCAATGATAAGATGGTGAACTACAAGCTTTGGATCCAACCCTTTCATGTCCTGATATGACCATGCAAATCGGCCAATGTTCTCTCTTAAGACCTCAAAGAGGAGATCAGCTTGGTCTTGTGATAGAGATGCAACAATATGAACAAGTTTGGGGATCTCTGAAGAACCGATGTTGACTTCTCTAGTATCCTCTATTAGAAAAGATGACACCTCTAGTCGATTATCTTGAGGAGGCAATACTAAATCCTCATGTTCTTCTTGTGGCTCTAGATTTTCTTGCTGAGGGGTTCTCTTTGCTACCTTAGCTAGTCCCAGATTTACCTTAGTTCTAGTTTTAGGTGTATCGAAACTAGGTTGGGGATTTTCTCCAAAATACCCCTTGGGATCTAGCTTGTAGATGTAGGCAGAATATGGCTTTGTCTTCTTATGAGGAGTTTCAGCTCCCATGAATCTTAGAAGCACTTCCTCTGATGCAAACTCATCAATATGTATGACACTTGGTTGGTCCCAATCTATGAGTTGTGGCTGAGCGAGTGGTAGTTCAATGAGATGGATGGATAGTTCTCGAAGAACAGAGTCTCCTAGGAAGATTTGGTCTGGGATATCGTCGTAGGCTCTCTTTTCAACTTCCTCATGAATGTCTTCAATTTTGACAAGGTTGTGGTGGATGTTCAAAAAAGAATGACCTTTCTCATTGGTGCCCCCAGTTGTGGGTATGCCAAAGCCAAGACCTGACTTCATTTCCTAATTATGTGCTTCGATGGGACATTGCATGCCCCTTTCTTCTGGTCCAAGTCCACCTCCTTGATAGTTCCATTTTTCAGTGATGAGCTTATGTTCTTGGGGATACTTCTAGCTGAAGTGATCAAGGCGTGCTTGATTTCTTGGAGGTGCATCCTTATGTAACCAATTGTTGATATCTGGAGTGAGCTCCTTATGAAGAGGGGTTTTTGAGGACACAAAGGTGGTTGGGCCAAACTGTTTGTATCAAGGAGGTGGAATCTCCTTAGCTTTGTGATATGTTGGTCATCCATGGGTATGTGGATCAAGTGGGATTGCTCCGATAGCAAATGCATCTGACAGACTATATTCTCCGCAGCCTTTGTTGTTGATCTTTACAGTAGATAGGGTGGAGGCGAGGATGGTTTTTGCGTCATTACAAGTGTGGGATGAGCTGGTGATGGTTGTGCCGATGTCTATTCCAGGGCAATGATTTGTATATGAAGCTTCAATCGCATTGCAATAAGCAAAGGGTTTTGGATCGGCATGGATAGTTACCTCAGTGCCCTGATGCAAAAATTTGATGCACTGATGGTAGGTGGATGGAATGGCCTTCATAGCATGAATCCATGGGTGACCAAGGAGGATGTTAAATGGTAGGTTTAGATCAACAACATGGCAACCTATCTCTTGGATGACTGGCCCAACCTTGATTGGTAGCAAAATAGTCCCTTCTGTGGTTCTTTCCAAGTTGTCATAAGCTTTGATGGTGATAACCTCACTGATCATATCTGCCTTAGTATACCCAGCTTGTTTTATGAATTTTAGGGTGCAAATGTTCAAGGCTGATCCATTATCTATCATTACTCTTTTCACGGAAAAATTGGATATCATGATGGCTATGCGAAGCGAAAGGGTGTGATCTGGCTCAACTACGGGTATGTTAGTGGGTTTGAAAGATAGGACAAATGAGGATGAAAGGTGTCCAACAAGATTACAAAAATTAGTAGCATTGATATTAGAAGGGACACGAGATTCTATGAGAGCACTATCAAGGATGTCTTTGTACACAGGACTAGTGTGGAGAAGGTCTAAAATGGAGATTTGGGCTAGCATGTTCCCAAGGTGTTCCAAGATATTGTACTAGCTTTTTGATGGAGCTAATGGTGCTGATGAAGCTGGTGGGCCTATGATGTTAAATTGTGCTCTTCGAGTGGTGACTGCACACTCATTATCTGGTCCTCAGATATTGATAACATTGACAAAAGGCTCTTTCTTGGATATACAACCTATAAGGCTACCATAGTCTATAGAGGATGAAGTGTGGTCATTGTTCTTCCCATGTTGTTGGTTTGGTTGGCGGTTGTTGGTGTTGTTTTGGATAGGTGCTTTTCCAAGATTTTGGTTGTTGTGTGGAGGAAAAGCATTTTGATAAATCTGCAAGCTTGCATTGGGAGAGGTTTGGGCACCAACATAATTTCTTTCTGATCAATGAGGTCCTGCACATAATCTTTCAGTTTCATGCATTTGAGGGTGGTGTGACCATTTACCCTATGGAACCTGCAATACTCATTATCCTTGTACCATGCAGCTTTGGATTGGCTTGGATCAATTTGCTGGGTAGGAGAAAATTTGATGAGATTTTCCTTAGCCAATTTCTCAAAAATAACATCCAATGGCTCACCAAGGGGTCTATAGTTTCTAGATACAGGTTGGAATCTGGGCTTTTGCCTTGCAGCTACATTTATGGCATTAGCTTGATTGTTAGACCCTTGAAAGTTGGGTCTTGTATTGTGGTTTTGATAGATTTGGTTATTCCATTGTTGGTAATTGATAACTTGTTGGTTGTTTGTTTGATATGGTGGGTTAGACTGGTTTTGAGAAGGACCAACAATATTCACATGTCTGGTGTCAGTAACCCCATCTGTTGCAACATGCTTGTTTTTGTTCCAATATCTAGACCTGTCATTGGAATGTGATTGTTTTTGGTTGGCCTCTTTGTAAATCTTGACCACACCATCTTTAATGAGTCCTTGCTCAAGGATCATTCCTTTCTCTTTGATATCCTTATAGGTCTGTAGACAGTTCATGGTCATGTGGTGAGCCAAACTAGGATGGGCACTATTAATAAACATTTTCACCACATGGCGTTCTGGCAAGGTACAGGATATGTGGGTGGTAAGGGTTTGCCATCTTTGTAGGTATTCGACAAGGCTTTCTCCACCTTTTTGCTTGGTGTGGACAAGATCAACTATTGATAGCTCTGTTTCAACAAGATGGGCATATTGGGCTACGAATGCCTAAGATAATTTAGCAAAGTTTTTAATTGTGCCATAGGGGATTCTGTAAAACCATTCAAAAGCTGGTCCAGCCAAGCTTTTGGGAAAAAGGTGCAAGAGGAAGACATCATTGTATGCCACGTCCTGGCAATGCATGTAAAATTCTTTGATATGTGTGACAGGGTCTCCTTTTCCTCTGAATTTGTAAAATTTGGGTACCTCAAAGTGTTTGGGAAATGGTGTTGTGGTAATGGCTCTGTCAAATGGGTAAGGACACACATTCTCAAACTTGAATGTCTTCGGATCATTCCCTTCTTGGATGGCTTTCAAAGCTGTCTTCATTTGCTCCCATTCTGAATTGATAGGTGATGGCTGGGGTGCCCCCAATGTAGGAGTGCCTTGAGGTAGGTATGCGCTAGATGGGGTCACTGAATATGGATGGCTGTGAGGGATTTGCTGATAGGGATTGTACATTACTTGGGCAGCTGCATGGTGGATGACAGGTTGCTGAGGGGGAGGTGGCGCATATTGCTGCATGTGTTGTGAGGCTTGCTATTGATATGGGATTTGAGGTTGGGATTGAGGAACATAAGCTGGCTATGGGATAAATGGATTGCTTTGTGGGGGTAAGGTATAATATGGTTGTGAGGCTTGGGGAAAGGATCAGGGGGCTTGTGGGGTTTGACCAATATATGTGGGTTGTGCCCCCATTTGGGATGGTATTTGACAATAATTGGTGGTTGGTTGGATTGGTGGATTACCTCCTAGAAGTGGCATTGAAAAGTAGTTGGTAATAGGAGGTAATGGATTAGTTGGTGGTGGAGGTGGTGGGAATTGAAAGCTTGGGAATGGAATTGATGGGGTTTGATAGCTTGGTGGCTGGATTTGGAAGCTTGGTAGAGTGGTGGCGGGAGTTCGGGTCACTTGGGAGTTTGGTAGAAAATTGGCAGTAGCTTGTGGGATTTGATAGCTTTGTGGAGTGAAGGTAGTAGCTTGTGGATTTGTGGCTGATGGTATTGAGCTCCCAAGACCTAATGGAAATGATGGGATTGTGCTTTGGGCTATGGTGAATAAGCTGGGGGCGATGAAAGGTTGATTACTTGGCCCCATGGGTGGCATCCCTGTTGTATATTGCTGAGGCTGGCCAAAGATGCTAGCACTGATTTGGGAGATGGGTGGATTTGGAAGGCTAGGTTGGGCAGCAACAACAATAGTGAAGGGGGTGAACGGTGAGGTGTTTTGGGTAAAGGGGGTTTGGAGCAGAGAGGTATGAACCAAGGATGGAGTGGTGGTGGCTGGGTTGGCTTGCGGCATAGAGATTTCAACTTGGGTGGATGATGGTATGTTTGGGTCTGTTGGGTCATATAGATTGCCTGGAGGCTCTTCTTTTGGCATATATTGAGGATAATTTGGATCATAAGAGCCTATGGGTGGTGGTAGCTGCCCAAAAAATGGGTGAGATGGATCTGATAATGGAGGGGGTCTTCCAAAGTCAAAGGTTCCTACATTGTCCCTTCAAAAATTAGCCATGATTATCTCTTTGTTCTTGTCTATAATGGCTTTTACCAATACTGCATTTTCTGGTTGGTTCATGAAAGCTTCAATGTTAGTAGGTGATGGCATAGCTTTCTCTGGGCTGAAGGATGGCTGAGTGCTCAAGGGGGGTGAGGCTGTTCGATCCAAATGATAGGGCTCCATTGTTTCTTTCTTCTTGGCTAAGTGAGTGATGGGTGGCATGAAAAATGCTCCTAGGGATGAGATGTAACAAATGCTGGTGGATGCAAAAGGGGGGAAGGCTTTTCTATGCAAATGATTTCCTAGGTTGAGGCAAAGCTATATGACTAAACCTAAGGAGGATTGGGTTGGGGATTCTAACTTCAAAGATATGTTGCCAAAGCACAAAAATTCTACTTTCCTATGTGCAAGCTTGGTGGTGATTGTGTCAACTTAAGGATAGACTGATGATCCTTTAGGAAGAACACGAGACTGACCACTTATGGACCCCAACCTTTAGCTCAAGGTGATGAGGGATAACAAGTGAAAAAGCTAGATTACCCTAGACAAAGATCTGTCAAAGGGATAACCTTGGTGAGATTGGTGGATTTGGAAGATTTTAGGAATGGCAAACTTTTAGCAAGGTGACAACAATTTTGAAAGCTTAGATGTGTAGATTTTTGATTTCTGGCTAGATGGTTTGATTCTAAATGAGATGGATGAGCTAATAATGCTTACAGGGATAACCTAAGATGGCTGGCTTTTCTACAAAGATGACTCTAAAGTGAAGCTTATCCAAGAAGATGGGGAGAAACAAGGGTGTCTAATCATAGAAATCATGCCTAGTTGGTAAGGCATAAGCAGGATTAACTCCTGGACGTTGGCTAAATTTGATGGTGTGCTCTAACCAAGCCTCTTGAAGTGCTTTGTCGGTAGCTTTGTCCTCTGCTTTGTGGAGTTTGGCAATTCGTGGGCTTGGTGTTATTTTTTTTTTCTTGGCTGAAAGTTCTTGGTATGCTAGAGATGGCTTGAGTTTGACCTTGTGAAACTTCTTTTTGGGCTTGGGTTGTTCCGACATAAATTCCTAAATTTGCTTGGCTTTTGAGAAATCTCAGTTGTTTTGCTTCAACTTGTTCAACTTCTAAAATAGGCAGTGACTACGCTAAGTGTGCCCTAAGCTAGGATTGACCAAGTTTGGCAAACATTCATTCAACAAGTAAAATAAAATCAAGCAATAGATAGGAACACCCAGATAGAAGATTGTGGTTCTCAGAATGTGATACTTGCGCCAAGGAGTGTGTATGTTCTACAAATGTTTCGATCAGTCACTCCAAACACATTAACATCCTAGATGGTTTTCTGCAAGGCTGACAGTTGGTTTAGCTAGGGAGTCCTCGATATACGCAAGGTACATGAGGCCCAAATCCATAGATGAGACCAAAAGGATGTCACACAACCGAGAGGAGCGATAACCCACTTCTCCTCTTTCACTTCTCAAGGGTATAAATTTCCTTGAGGCTTAGCCTGAATGACAAAATCTTGATCCCAAGAGAAATGTCTTTCGATTCACCTCCCGATTCTTATACTCCACTAGAACGCTGGAGTTGAGGTCATTCAAGGGGTGATGAAATCCCCAAGCAGGCCTCCTAAAAAGAAATAAGATTTTAGATCCTAATCTTATGCACCTAAGATGGCCTCGAAAGACGACAAGGGGAGAGAAGACTTGGATGACCTTGGGCTAAAAAACACGCTTCTTCTTTTATCAACTGACTCTTATGTGTGCTAATCTAGACCTTGCAAGCACTCATGTTTAAGAGACAATGTTCAATTCCAACTTGAAGCACCAACAAAAGTAAATCGATCGAAGAATGCAAACAATAAGAAGAATTAGGGTCAACAAAAGCAAACTCGCGCGCCTAGAGGCCCTCCGCATCAAGTATCGATTAATTTTCTTTAAGGCATTCAAGATTGAGTGTGAGTTTGTTTTAAGCCCAAAACAAAAGCGTGTGAGATTCGATTTCAAGCGCGCGCCTGAGGGTTCTCCATGTTAGTTGTTGTTCAATTTTAGTGCCCAAACTTGAAGTGTGATCGATTTAATCTAGATTTTTGGTCATTTAAGAATTTTGATAAAGTTAAAGAAAACGTTCAAAGACCAAGTGAGTGAGTTAGATTGTGGAACATTTAACACTTTTTTCAAGTAGACCCATCCCCATAAATGGCGCTGAGATTGCAACCAATGGTTAATATTTGATGGGTGATTAGAAAAGAGGTGAGTCCAAGGAACTACTCAAATTGATTTTTGCAAATTTGTATTTTAACTTAACAAAGTTTCTTAAATGTCCAAAAATCAAACTTTACCTAGATTGCATGTGGAAAAGAGATTTGTTTTGTTCAATTTTTAGAAGCTCCAAATTAAGTGTTTGATATTGCAATGGTTAATTGATCCTTGGCATTTAAGATTGGATTTGTTGTTTTAATCATGCATGCAAGGAAAATTTGATTTTGACCCATGGCATTCAAGAGTGTGTTTTTTAGCAACATTCATTCAATAGAAAATGTGTTTAACCATTCAAATTCATTCTTTAGCAACATGCATTCAAAGATAAATGGTTAAACATTCAAGTTTTTTTTTTTTTTAGCAACATGAAAACCTGCAAGAAACATGGTTAGTGGTTCCATATGTGCTCCAACCTGCAATGAGACAAAAAAAAACAATTTAGTTAGTTAGCCATAATCTTCAAAAATGAGAGCTTAACTATGGAAATTTTTTTTAAAACTTTTTTTGTTATTTTTCCTACGCGTAAAAATGCTTAAAATGGTCTAAATCCTATGCAGATGACAGAGTGGAGACGACAGGTCAGATTTTGTCAAACTACAATCAGAGACGATAGCCTATCAAGCAGAGACGCCAAACTACGAAGACGCTAAAATGCGAAGACGCTAGTATTCGAAGATGATAGAGCAGAGACGACAGGTCAAATTTTGCAGTGCAAAAAATATGTGACAAGCAAAGACGTTGATTTGCGCAGACACGAATTTTCATAGACGACGATTTGGGTTAGCGATGGTGGAGATGACATAACAGGTTGCGGAGACGACAGAGTAGCTGGCGGAGATGCGAATCTGCAGAGACGACGGTTGAGGATGCACAGACGACAGTCTAGTGGCAGGGCTGACAAAAAAAAATCAGGCGAAGACGCCAAACTACAGAGATGTCGATTTAGTTGCGCAGATGACAAAGTAGTTAGTGAAGACGACAATTTGCAGGCGCAGATGCCAAACTGCGGAGACAACAGGCGGAGATGACACTGCACGAAGTGAACCGACAGATGCGAGTTTTTTCTAGAATTTTTTTGTTTTCTTGGTTATTTTCGGATTTTTGAGGGTATGTCTTCTTCCCAAGTGCGTTCTTCAACCTACAAAATAAGAAAACAAACTTGCAACAACTCAAACAACATAAACCATTAGATTGTTAGTTTTTAAAAACAACATGTAGATTGAAATGGATGAAAAAAAAAAAACCCATAGCGAGGTCCCACCGGGCGTGCCAAAATGTATATGAGAAATATGTTAGGAAGTAATACTAATCTATAATATAACAAAAGCATTAACTAGCATATAAACCATAACATAAATGAGAGAATAAAGAGAAGACAAACTCAAATGAGAATGTGAGCCATGGATAGGCTCTCTCAATGAGATTTGTTCTCTTGTTTTTGAGATGTGTCTATGTGTAGATTGGGGATGTATGCTCAAATGCTCAAAGTTGCTTCAATGGTGGAGATGGATAATAGAAAATTGGTAGCTTTGTGAGTTCTCAATTTGGTATTATAAGGGTATGGGTATGGCTTTTGGCTCTCAAAAGGGCATGGTAACTTTAGCTCAAAGATTGTTGATTGAAATGGCTTGGGATGGGATTCAATTTATAGGCTAAGGGGTAGAGGGATGGAGGGCTTAGATGCAAGGATGGATGAAGGCTTAAGGAGGGCTAGGATGCACTCAAAGGAGAGCACATAGATTGTGCTTGTTTAGCACCAATGGGAAGATGACACTTGTCACAAGGAGGATGAGTGTGAGAGGGTAGGGTAAAGGTTTGGTTAAAGGCATGATGAGTGGGGTTGAGTATGTAAGAGGGATGTAAGAGGAATGAGTGTGGAAGAGGGAAGAGTGTGGAAGATGGATGTAAGAGTCATGAGTGGGCTTGTAAGAGTCTTTTATGGTTTGTAAGAGCACTCATGACTTGGTGGTTGGGATTTTTGAGGGGAGACTTTGGTTTGGATTAGGAAATTCTTAAACTTGTTTAAGGAATGTGACAACATTAGGGGGTGGATTAGGCTTGGGTTTAGGATTAGATTAGGAATGCTAGAGATGTGCAAGTGGATGGCATTAATGAGGGTGGGTGAGTTAGTGGCTAAGCTTGGTTAGTATGGGTGGATGGGGTGGATTAGGCTAAATGGAGGATTAGAGATAGGTTAGGGGTTTTTGAATTTTAGGATTTCATTTATCAAATAGATTTATTTAATAAATGGGGATTTTTGGAATTAGATAGGAGAAAAGAATTTAATTGATAAATAATAGATTATTTGATTTATCAATTAGGACTATAGATGATTAATTAAATTAATCAACTAGGGATGGGAAAGGATTAATTAAATAAAAATTTAATTAATGATTCCTTTAGAGATGGCTAAATTAGATTACCAAAGCAGTGTAATCAAATTTAGGTGTCTACAGTGGCAAGTTCTTCAATTGTCTTGTGAACCATCAAAACATGCAAGACATGTGACCTACTTAAGATTCTTTAAAGAATCATCATCAAAGGATATGCTATCTACATCAACTAGGGTAATGAGACAACATAAAATATGGCTCTCTTGGAATCAAGAGAGATGATGATCTCAATGGATTTACTAAAGTCTAGTTGAATGTGTTTAGGGACAATCAATGTTTGATACAATACACATTGTCACAACCAACATTAGAATAAACCAATTCAACAACATGATGACTAATGTTATCCATGTTGATCTTCTCAATAGTGTGCCTAGTTTAGATATGATTCCATAAATATAAGGAAAAGTTTGAGCCACTTGAGTTGTATTAGGATGCTGATATGACAAGGCTCATAATTACTCTCTTTTGGGATTATCACAAAAGGATGAACAAAGAGCCATGGTACCTCAAATGATAAAATAGAGACCAACTATATTAATGCATTTGAAGCATCTCAAATGAAATCATCTCATACAAATAGAAAATTTCAAGGTGCAAAGATGTCCAAGTAACTAACTAGGATGTGAAATAGCAATGAATTAAATTAAAAATCATTTCCCAATGCATGAATAGATTTGGAGATCTTTGAAAAAATTTCCAATGTTGCAAGAATCATGAAAATTCGAAAAAATAGTAGATAATTTTTCTAAAACAAAAAAGCCTTCAGCCAAAGTTGGAGAAACCAATGTGGAAATCTAGATTGGAGTTTGGAAACATGCATGTGGTCTATCATCTATTGAAGATAGAAAATATGGTTTCTCTAAAATGTGTAGGAATAGTTAGAAATATGAGTGTTAAGCTTGAAATTAGCACCATGAATGAGAATATTGTTGGCTCAAAATTTTCTAAATTGTGTAAGAGTGATATATTTTCCAATGATACAATATCTACTCTTGGGATGTCAGATGGTGAGTAAGAAAGATTGCCTATTAGGACACCTAATATAATTGGGATTTCAGACCCCAAAAATGGAAATCTTAACCAACAATGCAATTATGTTAGTATCTCCTTAGATGGAATCAAATGGGAATGATGAGAAAATTAGGACTTCTAGGAAGAATAATGGAATCATGGATGAGAAGATGATGGAGGGTGCTGAGGAATATAGTAGTGCAACTTTATTATCATCTCCTTGGAAAGGGGTTTCCCTAGCCCTTTGAAGGCCCCTACAAGTGAAAAAATTGGATAAGATTTCAATGTGTGGTGGGGGGAAAGTAAAGCATTTAGCAAAGGCATTTAAAAAATTTCCACCACTTTTAGATTGTGGAGATATAATGGGTCCTTAGGTAAATAAATTATAACTATTATAATATTTTATTATATTATGAAAATTTTATTTCTATAAATTTGATGGAAAAATGTGCACAAAAGAAAATTCATATCTATATAGTCATTAAAAAATTATAAATATTACTCCTTAATTAATCTATTAAAATAATTCTAAAGGATAAAGTAACCTAAATCTAATTTGACATTTAAACAAAAAATTGGATTTAACCATTACAAGGTTGTCACTCCATAGGTACATTGTCCACTTAAGAAGATTGTAGAGGATATGGATGTTGTAGATCATATGCTTTCATTAGGATCAATGCAATCAAACCTTCATGTTCCACTACATGCATCATTAATGATAGAGCTATTGAACAATGAGGTAACTTGAGATGAGATAATGCATGACATCATGGTCGAGGCAGAGGGTGGTAGTCAGTGTCCAATTATAATGACACAAGTATGTAATTTTTAAGCTGAATTTATAATATAAAATTCAAAATAAACTCTTATAGTCCTTTAATAGTTTTTGCAGAAATAAAACTAATATTTTGTTTTTACATTAATTTTGTAGGTTGAGTTAGTGGATGATATTGCTAGCTCAAAAGTAGAGTAGGTACACATATGAACTTCAATTGAAAATAGTGAAATGGTGTGATATTTATCATTGATAATATATGGTTGTGATCCAATGAAATATATTTTAATTGGAATAAATATTTCATATTTGCTTGGATTTGTAGGTTAAGCTAGTCGATGATACTCAGGACAGTTCAAGGGTAGACAAAAGACAAGTAAGATATTTATCACTTAAAATGTATATGGTTCTACTAGCAGGTTGAATAAATTATATGTAACATTAAGATATACCAATAACACATCTTATATACACTCTATTATATTTGAAACTGATATTTCATATTTAAGAATTTGTAGGTTAAACCAATAGACAATACTCAGGATAGTTTTTGGCTAGAGCATGTACACATGTGCACTTCACTTGACAGTAATATCATGATCTTAAGTTTTTTTGTTTCTAGAGGTAATGATGATGTCTAATTTTCTCCATGATGCACCATTTCCCCCCCTCAAATACAAATCTCTATCAACAAAGGACAAGTAACATGTTGGTGCTTTGATAGCATATTGGTGTTGATTGTTGAATCCCATAGTTTCTAGAAATAACCTGCAAAAAAAAAACTCATAATATGAAGAGAGATAGGAAGTAGATAATGCACGTTCAACTTTGAGAATTGATTTGATGCAACCAAGTATCTTATTATGTATTGAATGGGATTGGATTGGATTATTACAATGATGAACATTGAATCCTTATAAGAGCAAAAAAGCAACCATTGATGAAATCCTTGGTGAGGATTAAATTTCTTCATGATAATTGTCCTTATTTTATGCTCCATGACAGAAAAGAACATCACCTTAAATAGAGAAACAATTCCAAATTTAACTCAAGTATAATAAAACAAATGGAGATCTAATGAATACATCAATTATGTGATTTTCAAAATTTTTACCACTATTGATTTTATAACAAAATTTAAGAAAAATAGTAAAACAAGAATAATGAACACAAAGAAATAGAAAATACCCTAGGGAGATGAGGTCTTCTTCCTTCTTTTTTATTTCTTCCAAATGCTCAAAGGTTAGTTTCATTAACACGCTATGTAGAAAGTAAGAAAGAGAGAATTAAATTTCTATAAATGAACAAAGGAGTGGGCAAGAAATAGAGCATTTAAGTTCATAAATGACTAGAAGTAGTTTGATGCAAATCAAAGGCTACATACATTTTTCTATTCTAAAGAAAAAATACTATGGGAAAGGGACCCTAAATTAGAAACAATTGTATACAGAGCATAAATGTCAGGGATCTTGAAAACGGACTACATCCCAAATGATAAATACTTAGATAAAGAAAAATGAATATGAATATGCCTGCATAATACATAATATAGTTGGGGGAAAATGATGCCACAGATTAAATCAACCATGTGCTTAGCATATGTGATTTAAAAATCATAATGAAAATTATTCTATATTCATGACATATGAGTTCCAACTATAGTCATCCAATGGTGTAAGAAGACTTGTATAGTATTGCAATTTATAAATTCATCGTCCACTGCACATGACTTAATATGTTTGACCCAAATTCCTTAGGAAGCTCTATAGTTGAAAGTACTTTCTTAGAAGAAGGTTTAGGTGCTGAGGAAAACTCACTTGCAAGAGAAGATCTTGTCGAAGGTGATGGGGAAGAACAAGTGAATCTTGTTACTGTCAAAGTAGGTATAGGTGGAGAGGGAGCATATGGTAGACTTGGAACACTTGAAATAATTAAATATTTCTAGGGAAAGGTTTTGGAGCTATCCCTTGTTCACAAGCTACACAAGAAACATAGTTATCATAATGTATCATAAGTCTTGGTATCCTCTATATTAATAATTTTTCTTAGAGGTGTTTCTATGCTTTGTAGATTCTCTTGTCTAGTTGTTGCTAACAATATGAGTGTTAATAAAATAATTTAATTGTATTTTAAACTAGTTGAGGACTTTGTTCCTCAAAATATCGATTTATTATTGCAACAAAAAAAGGCTCAACTTAATAGGGTAGGATAATACAAATTAGTTTCTCGCTATAGCACAACCATTACTAAAATCGAGGGAATTAGATCCCTATGGAAGGGCCTCACATATTTTTCCACACATTTGACCCTCAAGTACATGATCAAGATGGAGACTACTGCTATATTGTAGGTTGTCTTACAATATTCTCTGAAAAGGAATCTTAACAATACAAGAAGGACGATGGTTAGATTTGGTGTTGGGGTGTTGGACTCCATTGTAATATCATACCATTCGAGGTAGTGGTGTAGGGAACCCTGGTCATCTACCATGAATTTTGAGTTATAATTATCATTTTTGAGTCATTTTAGATTAGGATATTAGTTGTTTCATATCAAATTATTAGGTGTTCAAATTAAGGTCATGTTGATCAATTTCTTGTTTTAAGTGTTATGGGTCAAAGTCAGTTACAAGTGGGAAATTGCCATGAAAGGGAATAAATGGAATATATTATAGAGTTAAGATTTCATAATGTGATGTTGAAACTATTTAGGGTGCCTAGGAAAGTATATTAGAACTTAAAATGAAAAATATGGAAAAAAGTGTAAAAATTACCAGCAATTCTTTGCAAAAATTGACAAAGTGTAGAAGGTGAACAATCATTCATCTTGTTCAATTCATTAGGGAGATGAAAAGTTATTTTATGCTATAAAAAATGTAATCTCATGTTATTGATATAGAGGGAGATATGGAGAAGGTAAATGAAAGGTTTTGTGTACGGTTTTTGAAGTAGAAATGAGTTTTTTGTGTAGTATTGTTGATATATTGGTATTTATATTACAGTCCTTCTATCTTCTCCTTTAATTTGTGGTTATGTTGGTTATTAAGTTTCTTATATAGAGAAAAGAAGATCTAGAACTACTTTTGATATTATAAAAGGATATAACATCATTTGGTGATTGAAAAGAAGAGCTCACTACTCACAGTTAGGCAATAATGTTTGAATGATAGTCATTGTTTCTTCTTCATATCTCATGGTTGTGGAATTCACTAAAATTCCCATATACATGGAAATGAAGGTTGATATTGAATGTTTTTTCTAGTATCTTGAGGTTATCACCATTAAAAAATATATTGTTGGAGAGGGAAAGAATCATAGTCACCTTTCTTGTCCACTTTCTCACTTTTCATCACACATCACAGTTGAATTTTTGGTTTTTCTTACAAAATTATTCTAGGGTCCTTTTGTACCAAAATTTTTTCTTTTAACTTCTATATTCTTAAATTCACATCTACATATTTATCAATTTTTCAATTATCACAATCTCTTGGGTTGAGATCCTTGATCTTTTCTTCTCATGTCTTCATTCAAAAAAGTTTCTATAACAAAATTAGAGTACAAAATAGCTTCCTTTATTATTAGATTTTAGAGCTACTAATTTTAATCACCACTCCTTTCCAACTATCAAGAAGGGAGCACAAAAACAAGATGACCTTGATTTCTTCTTCAAAATTACTAGTATGATAGCTTCCTACAACTTCCCGCTCATCACCATTGTATCCCAATTTTGTATTCATGTATTCTATCATGGTAAATAATTATCTCATAATTTAAATACAAGTCAATCATTCATGTTTTCTAAAAACATTTATAAATCAGAAATTTCCTTACTTTCAATGTTACAATAAGCAAATATCTAAAAGCATTTCAATCCATAAAAAATATTAAATTGATTTATGTTACAATTAGGCTTCAATAACCAAGCCTGGATTGCTCAAAAGAAACTTCAAAATTTTAACAAATAAATTTAAAATAAACTTTGAAATTAAACCATGTTAGAATTTATAATCGAGTAAACAAGTTTTTAAGAGGCTCGTGTAGAAAAAGTAAATAGCTTAGATCCCTCCACCATACAAGGTGAAGAGTTATTTTATCTATTCTAAACATATTTGTGTTTCTTCTTGTTGTATTCTTCCCAAAATTGGCTTTGCTTATTGAAAGATGACATAAATATTTAGGGGCATTTGGGACCTCCTTCCTTATACACATTTTTAAAAAAAAATTACTTATCGATTTGATGAAACCCTTTCCAAATACATTATGCGATAAGTAAAGTTGCAGATTTCTACCAGTTAGGCATGACAACTTGAAACTAGTTGTCAAACATTTGCAATGGAAACTCCAAACCTATCAAATGTCTGCAATAACAACTCGATCAACCTACAAACCTATGAGAAATACAAATGTAAATAGTAAAATCTCCAATGGTAACTTGAAATATAATAAACAACAATCTCCAATGCAAAATTTACTAGTGCAAATACAATTAGAAAAATCTCCATTGACAACATCAAATGGCTTCCAGGCACATAGAGCCCATTGAACAAACTACTCTTGTAAAAAAGAAAATGTTTTGATGTTTTCTTTCTTTTTTACAATTAAACCTGATTTGGTTGAAATTTTTCCCAAATTGGGAAACCCTAATTTGGTCAAATTTTGATCAAATCAAGAAAAAACACAAAAAAAGGATTTTGTAGGCCACTTTTCCCTTTGGTCAAAAATCCAGGTCAAAAAATTAGTGCAAATGTACTAGTGTAATAGACTCATTCTCAAATGACACAAATAAGACAACTATTCATGATATATGTCCATTGACAATCAAATAATTTCTCCTCCTTGGTGGACAAGTGTGATACACATTCCATTGGTTAAGACCACTGTTGAAGTTGATGAAAGATCAACCCCACAGCTCCCAAGAATCATCTACATGCAAACACCTATCATAGAAAGAGAGAAGCAAAAGGCTATGGAGGTTGGAATTGCCAGATCCATAGATGAGACATTCTTGAAGAGAAAAAAAAGAGATTTCTATAATCAAAGTGAATGAATTAGTTACAAAGAGATCAATTCTGATAAAAGGAGATCAAAACCCTAGTAGGAATCTAATCTAGGTTGCATGATAATAATTAATAAAAGAATTAATTATTATATGCCTAAAGTTTAGCTTATGTAAACTAGAGATAATAAGTGAATAATTAAATCAATATGATTTAATTAATAAGAAAATAATTTATTACTCTAACACCCTCCCTTAATATAAACTTAGGGAGTAGCTAAAAACCTAGAAACTACTACTGAAAGGAAGTTGGGTCCTAGTAGAGAAAACCACATGGGAAAAAAAAACCCTACTCTAAAAAGAGAGAATGTTCTAGAAGATAGGAAGAAAAGGATAATCATGAGGAACACCACTAAATCATGAAGAATACCACTGAAGCATGAAGCTACAAACATTGTCGAACTACTAATCTAAAGAACCTCCACTGTATAGAACATGACCAAGTAGAGAAGACTAAGTATGAAAAGTTGATAAATCTAAAATGGAAGGTATCTTCATGGCCTCCAAAAATATGAATGAAAGAAATTCTATATGATAAATTATCCATCTCACCGAAATGCATAGGTATCAAGCCACTACAATTGCCTAGTACATTGGATCAAATAATAATTACACAACTCACTCGACTAAACCAAGAAAAAAATGGAGCCAACATAACCCCCCTTTAATGCTGAGAGGTAAGACATGAACACTAAAATTGAATGCAATATCTCATTCAGAAAGAAAAACTAGGAACATTGAGAGTGCAAAAGAAGTACAAACATCTCTACTGGCACGCATCATCAACACATCATGAGGCTAATGTCATGGAAGAAACACTCACTTCACAAAGGAAGATAGTGAATATGCCCAACATAAAACCCCCAAGGTACTTTATAATGTAGTGTGACTATAAAAAAACACAAAGATGTCCAAGATCCCTATATGCAATAGAGTGACACTTTATCTCAGTGCCTTTGCAAAAATACTACAAAAGGATGGCGACAAAGATCAAAAGACACATAAGGATGATAAAATAGATAGTAAAACCCATGAAAAATCATCTAAAACATTAAAAATGATCCCTAGACCTAAAAAAAACAAGATATCCATAAAAATGCTGAAAAGAAAAAAAACTAAATGGGATGTGCGTAGACTAGAATTTGGAAAATAGAATGTCTCAAAATATGTCTCTCGAAGTGGTAAAAATAAATTCTGAATTTGACAGCCAAAATAGGCCACCAAATAGCTTTAAAAATATAAATAAACCACACCATCATAACATGCTTAGAATCATCTTTTTGATGCTTCTTTTAGATCAAAAAATGGAGTTCAGATGAGCAAGTTCTAGCCAAAAAACCACATTTAGGTCAAAAAAGCATTGGAAAATTAAAAAAAGTAATGTCTCATGATTTGTGCCAAAATACCTCAAAAAATGTGCCCACTAGTACCAAAATTGCCTCGAGAAGCATGCTAGTTCTATGCCAAACCATCTCAATTTGCATACCTAAAAATCTTGATTTGCATACAAAAATCACAAAATCACCACTTTGGGGAACATGAAAAATATCGATTTATGTACCAAAGTTTAGAAAATCACCACCTTAGGAAATGTGCTAAAAAAAAATTCGAGGCAAAAAATCTTGATTATCTTGCAAAAATCTGAAAATCACTGGCTCGGGAAACATGGCCAATCTAGGAGCAATATTTTTTAGCCTCAAATTTTAACTATCTCCAAATTGGACAAGCACCAAGAACATGATATGAAGGGTTGCATTATTATTATATTAAGGTTGGATTCACTAGAACAAGTGGGAACAATAATTTTTATTTCAAATGTGAATATGAAATTATGGCATTGATTGTTGAGATATTTGTGGACGACATTGTATTTGATGGAAATGAAATACTATGTAAGACATTTTATAATCAAATGAGTACAAAATTTGAGATGTCTATGTTTGGTGAATTCAAAATTTTCATTGGTTTACAAGTTCATCAAAATATGAAAGGTATATATGTGACTCAATCTTAGTATGTGAAGGAAATCTTGAAGACATCTGCAATGGATGAGTCTAAACTAGTCAATACACCTATGGTGTGTGGAGTGAAATTATCAAATTAAGATACCTCTACATATGTAAATGAAACACAATATAGATCTATGCTTGGTAAACTACAATATGTTGTACATAGTAGACCATATTTTACACATGTTGTTGGTATAGTTGCAAGGTTTTCCTCTAATCCTAAGGAAACACACATGCTTGCTATAAAGAGGATATTCAAATATCTAAAAAGAACTAAAGATTTTATCCTTTGGGATAATCAAGATGATGAATTTAATCATAAAGTCTACATAGATACTAATTGGGATGGTAATATTGATAATAGTAAAAGTACAAGTGGTGGAGCTTTCTTTGTAGGAGAAAGATTGATAACATGGATAAGCAAGAAACATAGTTGCATTTCATAATCTACAATTGAAGTTGAATATGTTGCTACTACAATCAATTTTTCAAATATTGTATGGATTAAGAAACTATTGGAAGGTATGCAAGAAGGGATAATTGAGTCTATTTCTATTTATTGTGATAATACTAGTGAAATAAATATATTAAAGAATATGGTAATGCATAAAAGAACAAAGGATATATCAATAGAGTATCATTACTTAAAGGAGAAAGTAAAACATAAATAAGTAAGGCTTGAATATGTGAAATCTAAAGAGAAAATTGTAGACATATTTACTAATCCATTTCCTAAGGATGTTGTTAAGTGTCTAAGAAGTAAATTGGGGCCCCTCCCCCTACCCAAAATTCACTAGGTGAAGATGCATGCTTCATCAATTCATGGATGAACAAAAATATCTTTGTGGAGTTGATGCAAGAGTTCATTCTTTAGGATTTTCCTAAAGTTGTGATGATGATTGTGATGAAACTGATATACAAACATACATGTAAGGTACAAGGGTAATTGCAAGGTTTTATAAGTTTCACATTGTAACATATAGTTACCTTTGACATTGCTGTTGAAGGGGGAGAGAATGATTAGAGAGAAAATTAGTAAATGATGAAGGGTGCTCCCCTTATACCATAAACACATAATAGAAATAAAGAAATAACAACAAGTGCAGAAACAAAATATGGCCTTCTTATTATCACCACAAATATAGAATTACAAAATTTAGAAATACAATATGCTAACCCACATGGGTGGCTTCACTATAGCAATCTGTAAGACAATGCTGTGAACTATCACCTAGAGCTATCCTAGATAACATTTGAGTCTTTCTTAACTAGGCAATTTTATGCTACCCGAGAAGGTTATAGACACTCAAACCGTATACCTAGGTCCAAAAAACCCTAACAATACATATAGAGTTGGCCAAATACACTTTTGACATTTATTTTAGAATTTTTAGGTAGCCCAACTTCAGAAGACCATAACTCTCTACCCATTTCTTTGATTGGCTATTATAACCACATTTCAAAAACCATAACTACTGATCTAAAGGATCGAATCTAGGAAATTGTCCATCTATTGAGTTTTCGAGCTTCATCTGGACCCTCTAAGGCCTTCAAAATAGAGCCTAAATTTTTTATACCAAAATTAAACATTGAAAATCTATAATAACTTTACAAATACATATAATCTGGCCATGAAAATCCACTAAAAATTTGATATAACTAAAATGAACCTTCACCACTTAAATTAGAACATTTTGAGCTCATATGATGAACTTACTAAGTAGCAAGCCTACACAAATTTTTTTTCTTGCATTAAGACAACCCTTATTGAAATAACTAAAAGGAAATATTTTTGGGTGATGCAATATTTATCTTACACCTAGGATGCTCTTGCATTAGTAAATAAGTATATTGAAGGAGAGAGCTAGTAAGATAGATTCTGACAAAAGGGGAAGAAGAATAAGTCAACAAGGGGAGTAAATGAATAAGAGGAATAAGAAGAAAATAATATCCAAAGGGGGAGAAATGTTGAAGAAGATTGATACTACTAAAGATATAGGTCGAGTACACCCGTCAAGGAAATTTGATACAAATAATTTGATAAACAAAAGATCTGAATAGTTTTATTATTGTCAATGGTTGCATTTGATTATCTTATGTAATGTTTTGTAATGTAAAATCATATTTTATATGGTAAAATCAATTCTAAAGGGGGAGACTAATAGCCCCTCTTGATAATTTAATTGATGATGCTATGAATGTATGTAAAAGAGTCATACCAGTTTTTATGTTGTCATTGATGTCAAGAATTTTTTGGCTAGACATTATGATAATTAATTAGAGTACCATATTAGTTGATTGACAAAGAGGATTTGAAGAAAGTGTGTTGATGACAAAGTTGATAACTATGATTTTCAATAGGCACTTGAATGAGTTGGATAGTGGTAATGTAATATTGATTTGATTATTTTAAAATCATTTAATATTGTAATGTAATGAGCTATACAATCTACACTAAGTGGCAAGGTGAAATAAGCAAGACAATTTTCACCAATCAACAAGGTGAAAGAAGTAAGACAATGTTCACCAAGTAACTACAATGTTCACTAAATAGTTGGTTGAATAAAACTTGACAGGTTAGTATTAATTGAGTAATTTAAGTATTGACCAAGTGATATATTAGTTGAGTGAAATGTCATGTTGATTGAGTAACAATAAGAAGAACTAATTTATAAAGATGGAATCTGAGGCTAACTTTTGGTGAAAATAAAGAGTGTTCAAGAAGTTCAAAGCCATGAGTCAAGGTTTGTTACAAGATATATGACTGGAAAAATACAATGAAGATCTCATGATAGAGATTGAAGAAGGATAAGGATGAGCACAAAGTTCTATTTTAAAAGTGATAATTTGAGATCAACAATTGTGATTAAGTGAAAATAATTGGAAGAATCTGGAAGCATATAGACTACTATATAACGAGAATTTGAATAAAGTTTTTGCTACTAGTTAAATGCTAATGGTGATAAAGAAAGGAGGCCAAAGTGTAATATATTATTGAGAAGAAGAGGGTTAAATGATTAGAGAAGAGAGAAGATGAAAGAAGAGTTAAGGAAAAGTGGAAGAGTGAAGGATTGAATTAACTAATAAAGAGATCAGAGAAATAAGATTAGAAAAGAACCAATTGAAAAGGAGATATGATCAAGAAAGGTAGTGCTAAACATAGCAGATCATTACTATTACTTTCTTACAACTATAGTAGAAAAATATCTTAACCAATTGGACCTAAATTTTTTATGAAATCCTATATGGTAACATCGATAAGTGGTGTTTATAAGTCCTTTAGAAAAGGCCATTCTTTAGATAGGATCAAGGAGTGATTAGGTCTGGATGATCTTTTGGTGTAAATCCTCTAACCAAGTCACATTATCAAATGAGTATCAAAGAGATTTGAATCAAGATAAGATAAGTAGTTATCTTCCATAGGTCAAACTTCTTGTTGTTCTCTTACTTACAATAAAAAATCCCATTGAGGGAAAATTCTAATAAGTCTTTTGTATTGAATCCCTTAATTGGGTATTACATTCATTTGTATTCAAAGCCCTCGAACAAGGTTACCTCTAATCAGGTAAAGAGTATAACATGTCCATCTCAAATACCTTAACTGAGTGACACTTGACAATGTCTTTGTGATCTTCTAAAAAGGATAAGCTCTTAAGGACATGCACTCTAGAAGAGTGCAAATTTAGTGAGCATCACAATGTTCACCCAAATTAGATTTCCACAAATTATATTAATATTATGTGTGAATACATTTCCATCTTGCATGCCATATTATTTATTGGATAAATAGTTAGAAAATTGGTAATAATATCACAAATTAGAAAACAGTAAAAGTTTGAATTGACCAGTATTATACTAATTCATCCCCTCTACGTATAACTAGATATGTGTAGACCAATAATTGTTATTAAAGCCACTATTCATCTAAAGGTACAATCTTAACAACTTGAGGAAAAGATCAAAATTATGTAAAGAGAAGCACAAAAGTTTTGTAAGTAAAACTATGTCTCATGGTGTGGGAAAATGAAGTTGCATCTTAGAACCTTGGGAGATATTTACTAGAAGCATGTAGAGATAAAATGTAATGCCCCACTTAGAGATCTGTGTAACAAGGATGAAATAAAAGCCAAGATTTTTTTTTGACAAGCATGAGTGCACATGAAAACATCATACTCAAACAAAAAATATCACAATGGAAAACTTAGCCACCATCCTGACAACCAACAAATCTCCAAATGCCACTACTTGAACTGACATGCTCACAATAGAAAAAGGAAATAAAAAATGAAAACAACACTAAGAATCTAAGATCTTTCAAGTCATGGAAAATTAAGTAAAAGAAAAGGGTACTAGAATTACCAAAAATCAATCCCCAAAAAATTAGCAGAGAGACCCCGTATTTTTTGTGTGAGGACCACATATTGATAGATTTTTGTGTGAAGATATGTAACATGCCACATGAGGAAATACCTTCCACACAAGGATGTGCACCATACAGTGTGAGAAAGTGCTTGGCCAAATAGCCAAGACACCCAAAATTGGTGTTAGGTTTCATGCAAGAAACGCCAAAGGCCACACAAGGGAACCTAACACACCACACAAGATCTTGCATTCTCATGCAAGAAAGCACAATTTTGTGTGAGATCCCAATATAACAAGCTAAAAAATGAAAAGGGTAAAAGCTAAGAAATGAAGTTCCTCTACACCAGGGAGTACCAGATCCACATATCGAGGCAAGGACACTTGAACAATAATTGAAATATGGAAACCCAAAATCTGAATCTAAATGAGTAAACATAGCAGTGAAGGAAAAGTATGAGAAGTAACATTATATAGTACTTAAAGAAATATCACAATAAATAGAAATAACATCACAATGAACAGAACAATCAAACTAAGTACGTTGTTCCTCCTAACCATAATAGCATCATAAGACCATCGTGGGCCCTAGCCATCCCTTGCACGTAACATCCCAAGATACCAATGAGATCATCAATAATATCATATAAGGATGTCACTACTAAAATGCACTACAACATAAGCATAAGGAAATCTAACATGTTAGAGGTAAAGCATAAGATAATCCTACAATTATGAATAAAATCATCTATCATATGCTAATTGTCATAATACCAAAATGTGATAGTAACTAATATCATCTACCATGATATACAAGCACTCTAATGAAAGAATAAATCATAAGAAAGAATACTATTAAACCTAAAGTACCAAGTGAAAACATCCAACAATGACTACACTAGAAAAAAGACCATCTTTGTACATTAGTCCCTAGTAGTGGTATAGGCATCCATGCCTCCCAACCACATGGAACCCATAGGCTCACTCATGTTGTGTTGATGGAGATAAAGATCCAACCACAAACACACACAAAGTAAACATCCATGGCTAACATACATGCCAGACAGTATGATGACTAAAGCCAAGACATAGACAATGCATAAACTATAGGTCCTTGTCAAATACTTAGTGGGTTACTAAGTAGGGGCTGATATCATGGAGAGTTCCTTAGCATTGACAAGCCCAAGCTTGTATTGGAAGCTTAGACTTCCCTATGGAAGGAGTACATCCTAAACCTTTTTATTATCTTAAGTTTTATTACTAGCTAGTGCGTTATTTTAGTTATCACTTAATCAAAGCTCCCTCTACCAACCTATGGTGCTATGATTGCCAGGTTGCAAGATAGAAGCCATCACCATATACTTCCTTATCCTACCCATGCTCATCCAGTAATGAGTGCACATAGGCATGTAGATTCCCACCCTAACCCCTATGATCATAACTTTCAGAAGTACCATGAAAGATCGGGCCTCACAAGTCACCTGATAGATGTAGGAACATGTACTCATGTATGGCGCACCACAATCATGAAGATCATAATACAAGAACTGAATGAGAACATAAAGATAAAAGTCACTCAAGCAAAAATAGAATTCAAGAGGACGGATGCAACAGGCATCCCAATGCAACATAAAAGTGTAAAAATGGTTTGAATGACATCCAAATAGATGATCCAAGTCAATGACCAACATTGTAAGAAGAAAACTTGAGAAAATAGGGTGGCACACAAAACAAGGTAAAACCCCCAAAACTAAAAAAGTTCAAAATTAAAACCCATTTGGTCTTTGGGTACAAAAACCCTAAAAATCCAATAATATTTGAGTTTGGACACCATATGCAAAAATAACTAGCATAATAGTGTGAGACCCCAAACCTCCATCCCAAAAATTGGGAAAATGTTTATACCCAACTAATTAGTAGAACCAACAAACCGAAATGAAGGGACACTAGTTCTTAGCCTCCTAACAAACTACTACTAGAAACAAAAGCTGAAATGAAGTAGAAAAAAGAAAATAAGAAGGCCCTACTTGATAGAAAAAGGGTCAAAAAATGAAAACAACACAATGAAATAAATCACTTATTGAAACTATTAAAAATCACAACAAAGAAAGGTCTCCTTATGCTAGATTGAAAGAGACTGATCTTGCAAAAATCCTATGCTCATAGTTCTCAAAAAAAATAGACATCCAATTCTTTAGAAGGAGGATTTCAGAAAACATCTCAAATTTCTAAATTATAAAATTTAAAAGTGAAAATACAAATCCATTTTTCAATAAATATTCACTTTTTGAGTGAATAGTCGATTAGGGAAAATAGCTAGACTAGCTAGACTTCAAATCAACCCAAATGAAAATAGGTTATTCCTCATAATGGAAATTTGCCAGCTACCATAAATTAAATTTGAGAATATTTTAAGCCAAAAAACCCAAAATCACAGAAAATTAGTTAACAAATTTCACGACATTACAAACCTCTAAAAGCATAGACATGCTCACTAGTCTAATCACATGATGTAGATGAGTTTGGATTTAATAATCAGTTAAAGGTTTTAATTTAAACAATTAAAATTAGGATATGTTGACCATATAGGAATGACATTGATAAAATATGAATTTCTAAATCACTAACTCCATAGGCCACTACCAAGGATATAATTCCTGCACACTAAAGCACACAATCAAGTGCAATTGCATATAATAACATAGCTAAAGCAATAAATTCATTAAATAAATAATTTAACCATTTATTTAGTTATACCTAAAAAACCATTTACATCACTCATGTTCGCATAAACCATAAAGAGACAAGAATGAAGTAATAGCCATAGCATAAAATCCATCACATAACATAATCAAAAAATATGTCCAAATACCAGAAAATTAGATATCATCATAGATCTACTATCATATCAAAATGGCATCAATATGCAAATATGATAAACTAAACTGCATAGCAATATAGCATCTATGGTACTGAATCAAAGTATAACATTCAACTTTCAAGTCATCTCAAAGTGCATATAATAAGAGTATCAAGTATCTCTTGAATCAAAATAGACAAGGTATAGTCTACAAAAATGAGAGGCACTACATCCTCCCCCACTAGCATAGGCTTACTTCTGGAAGTCAATAAAAAGATAGGAGTATAATCCCCTCAGTTGTGTAGCATCTTCCCAACTCACAGAAGTCTCATTGCTTGGGTCCCATTGGACCCTTGCCTGCTTGATGTCCCAACCTTGTAAGGTTAGCATCTGCTTTTGTAGGATACAAATGGGCTCCAAAGTAACCTGCCTATCTGCTACCTACAAAGTATCCCAATCAAGGACATGGGTCACATCTAGAATTTACTACCTCAAAACATAAACATGAATAACATTGTGGATGCATGATAGGCTAGGTGGCAACACTAGTAGATAACCAACAAGACCAATCCTCTCAATGATCTCAAATGGTCTAAAAAAATGTAGTGCCAACTTAGAGCCTTTCCCATAATGGATAGGGCCCTTCCTTGGATGCACTCACAAAAACACCTTGTCACTAATAGAAAAGTGACGATCCAATCTATGGGCATCTGCATACTTCTTCTACCTGTCCTGAGTAGTAACCAAATGCTCCCTAATATGAATAACCTCCTACTCCATATCCTGAAGCATCTTTGGACCCAAAAGAACTCAGTCCTCTAAATGATCCTAACTCAAAGGGGTATGGCATAGTCTACCATACAAGGCCTGAAAAGGTGACATGCCAAGAGAACTATGATACCCATTATTGTATTCAAACTCAATAAGGTACAAATAGTCCTCCCACTTCACCTACCTATCCATAACATACATGTAAAGCATATGCTCTAGAACATGATTCACTCTCTCAGTCTGACCATCGATCTCTAGTGATAAGCCAAATTGAAATTGAGCTGTGTGCCTAAAGCATGCTAGAGAGATGTCAACAGTACAAAAGTAAACATTGGATCTCTATCCAAAATGACCCAATTAGGAATCTCATGTAAACGAACAATATCTTCCAAGAAAACATGCACTATAGATGAAGTTGTGAAGGATGTTCTTAGGGGTGAAAAATGTGCTACCTTGGACAACTTGTCCATAGTCACCATGATACAATCATGTCTATGTGATGATATAGGCAACCTTGTGATAAAATCAATGGATATCATAGCCCATTTCCACTTTGAAATACTATGCGGTTGCAAAAGAATTATTAGATGTTGATGCTCTACCTTCACTCTTTGGCACTCAAGAAATCAAGAAACAAAATCAACAATCCCTACCAAAAAATACAACTATTTGAGATCAGCATGCATCTTCTTAACACTAGGATGTGTGAAATATAGTGCACAAAAAACTTTTGACAGAACCAAGGTATGAAGATCACCTGACATGGGTATGCAAATACACCCCAAGTGTCAAATTAGTCAATTAGACTAAAGCATATAACCTCAAAATCTCCCCTCAAGGGTACATCCAGACTTGATCTCTACCCTCACCTCATGATACCAAGTGTCACTAGGAAAAGCCGCCAAGATACAACCACACAAATCCACTCCCAATGACATCAATGACACCTCATGTTGCCTCCTACTCAAGGCATCTAGGATAATATTATCCTTCCCTTTAATGTAATGAAAATAAAAGTCATATTCACATAAGAACTTCATCCAACGATGTTGTTGTGCATTTAGGTTTTGATGAGTAAAGATATATTGCAAGCTCCTATAATCGCTATGCAACTCAAACTTGTGTCCCAAAAGGAAATGCCTCTAGTGGACAAAGGCATGCACTGTGTCTATGAATTCAAAATAATGAGTGAGGTTGTTAAGCTCATGTTCCTTGAGTTTTCTAGACTCATATGAAATCAGTAGACTATCTTGCATCAACACCACACCCATGCCTTCCAATGAAGCATCTATGAAAACCATGAAATCACCTACAAGATTAGGCACTAAAAGAACTAGTGCACTAGTCAAATACTCCTTAAGAGCATTAAATGCTACCTCATATTGATATGACCAAACATACTTCTTTCCTTTTTGCTAAAGAGAAGTGATGAGATGAGCTTCTCATGAAAAATCCTCTACAAAGTGATGGTAGTAACCGGCCAATCCCATGAAACTATAAACTTTTGAGACATTAGTGGGTACCGACCAATCCATGATATCATGAATCTTCTCTAGATCCACGACAATTCCATCACCAATGATGATGTGTCCCAAATATTTTACCGCTGACTAGAAGAACCCACATTTACTCAAGTTTCCATATGACTAATGGTCTCTCAAGCACTACAATACCTAATGTAAGTGGACTTCATGCTCCTCTAGAATCTTTGAATAGATCAATATGTCATATAGGAATACAAGGACACATTGATTGAGGTAAGTGCAAAATACACCATTCATCAAACTCATTAACACTGATGACACATTGTTTAACCCAAAGGGTACAACCATGAACTCATGATGCCCATAATGTATACAAAAAGTTTTTCAATGAATATCAGCCTCTTGGTTACAAAGTTTATAGTATCCTAACTTTAGATCAATCTTTTAGAACACTTGTGATCCCTTCATCTATTCAAACAAGTCGTCTATCCTTGAAAAAAGATAATGGTTCTTCACTATCACCTTATTCAACTATTAGTAGTCAATGCACAAATACAATAAACTATCCTTATTTTTCACAAATATGATTGGTGCTCCCTAGGGGATACACTAGGATGAATATGGCCCTTGGAAAATAATTCCTCCAACTATAATCTAAGCTTACTCAAATCCTAAGTATTTATGTGGTAAAAATTGGCTCTACTCCTAGTATGAGATCAATCCAAAAATCAATGCCATGTTGTGGTGGCATACCTATAATCTCATTAGAAAACACATTGGCATTCTCATGAAGGAGAGGGTGATCATCAAGTGTCACCATACAACTCTTGACTTCCTCAAGATCACTAATACAAACAAGAGACAACTAACAACCCTTCCACGCACTCCACTTTAGCTAATTAGCTGAGATCATTCAAAGTGAGACTGGTCTCTGAACTCCCAAAAGTTCTACCTACCCACCTATGTCATCAACACATTGTATCCTCTTGTGACAATAATTGATATTTACTTGATGAGTGGTTAACAAATCCATGGCCAACACAATGTCATATGATCCCAGAGGTAGAATGCATGGATCCAATGTGGTGGTGAAGGTTCCCAAATTCAAAATACAACCATTGAATAATGAGTCTACAACTACTTTGGAACCCAAAGCTAACTCAACCTGCCACCTATCAACCTAACACATTGCCACTAGCCGACATTGTTGAACAAGAGATGGTGAAATGAAAGAATCAAAAGCACCAGAGTCAAATAAAATTGACGTTGAAATACCATGCAATGTACTTATAGCCTCTATCCACTTGACTATTGTCAACTGGTACAAAGACTTTTTTATTCCTACTAGCATCTCCTATAGTAGGCTCAGAACTCACTATGCCCTTACTAGGTCCTAAAGATGGTTTAATGGAGCACTCAAAAGATTTATGGCTAGGCTGGCCATAGGAATAACAATTTCCTCCAAAGTTGGAACCTATTCTATGACCACCCTGGGTAGCACCAGGATAAGGTGCACTACCCCTACTAGAATTTTGGTGATCACTCTGAGGAGGATGATTCTAATGAGATTTCTATCCTCAGTTCTAGTCATCTCCTTTCTTTCTTGAGGTAGCAGAAGATTGTTCACCCTTGGTCCAAAACCTCTTCTTATTCCTATGGTGATCACCACCCTACAACGGTGTTGATTGGGCTTGGCCCTTTCTAGATGAATTAAGAATACTATGCATCCTACCCTGAATTTTGAGCACTTTGGTTCTAAGAACTAGATCTACTATTGAAACCTCAAGCCATATTCTCATCTACAATACACACCTTCTCAATAATGAGAACAAGAGTCCTAGGCTGATGCATACAAACTTCTATAATGAGGGCATCCTTAAGGCCTTAGATGAAGTGATGATCCAGGAGTAAATAATTATTGTTGTAGCATGAGTACTACCTAAGCTCCAAGAATCAAATTTCATACTAATCCACTATTACGTTCCCTTGTTGGATTGCATGGAACTCATTAGCATGGGCCTCCCTGAACTAAGGAGATAAGAATCTCTCTCAAAATATTTCCTCAAAGATCTCCCAAGTGAGATCTACAATGCTGATCTAGAGCTTTAGAGTCAATATTCCACCATATGGATGTGTAGTCCCTCAACTACATAATCACACAATGTGCCCTTAAATTGGTTTCATATGGGTACATGAAGAAGTAGTGCTCCATGTATAATAACCAACTTTCTACCTTGAGGCCACCTCCCTTACCATCATACAATGGCAGTTTGGATTGATGAAGAGACTTCATGATATCCAACCTAATAGAATCTTCACTATTATAGTCCCTACCACCCTAATGGTACCCTCTTCCACCTGGTGGAGTACAGGAACATTAATGATCATGTTCCTCCTCTCTATGCTCTAAATGGTGGGAATCCCCATTATGGGATCCCTCCTCCTAGTTATGATCATGCTAGCATTCCTCTGCATGAGGGCTTAATTTAGGAAGAATCTCTTAGAGAACTAGCATCAATGCCCCCATGAAATTCTAATTAGCATTACTCTACTCTCCCTCTCCTTCCTTACATCCCTCTTCCTAGCATTCTTCTCTATGGTTACTGATATGGCTACCACCTTGACCAATAGGTCTATGTATAGGTGGCATCACAATGGGAAAAATACTTAAGATATTGTCAAACTAATTAGATCACACGCATAAGAGTCAAAACCATGAACTAACAAGATATCAAACTGGCAACCATAACATAATAATACTCAATGGAAAAGAAAACCATAGTGGAAGCATAACATATAGATCCCAATGTTACAACATGGGCTTTGATACTAGATGTAATGCCCCACATAGAGATCCTTGGAACAAGGATGAAATACGAGGATTTTTTTGTTTTGAAAAGCATGAGTGCACATGACAACATCATACTCATATCACACAGATCATAATGGAAGACTTAACCACCATCTTGGCAACCAATGAATCTCTAAACACCACTACTTGAACTAATACTCTCATAATAGGAAAATGAAATATAAAATGACAACACTAGGAATCTAAGATTTTTCAAGGCATGAAAAATTAAGTAAACCCAAATGGTACTAGATATACCAAAAATCAATCCCCAAAAATTAGTGTAGATGCCCCCTTCTTTTCATGTGAGGACCATAGATTGAAAAAAAATTTCGTGAAGATGTGCAACATGCCACATGAGGAAATACCTTCCACATGAGGATGTACACCATATGACATGAGAAAGTACTTGGCCAAATAGCCAAGACACCCAAAACTACTATCAAGTTTCACGTGAGAAACTGCCAAAGGCCATCTGAGGAAACCCAACACACCATGCTAGATATTGCATTCTTGTTCGAGAAAGCACGATTTTGCACAAGATCCCAAGGCACCAAGGTAGAAAAAAAGAAGGGAAAAATATAAGAAATGAAGTTCCTCAACACTAGGGTGTACTAGATCCACATATCGAGGCAAGGGCACTTGAACAATAACTAAAATATGGAAACCCAAAATATAAATCTAAATAAGTAAACATAGAAGTGAAGGGAAAGTATGAAAGATAACATCACAAAGTACTTAAAACAACATCGCAATGAATAGAAAAACCAAACTAAGTATGCAGTTCCTCCCAACCACTATAGCATCATAAAACCATCATGGGCCCTAGTCATCCCCCATACGTAACATCCCAAGCTACCAATCAGATCATCAATACTATCATATAAGGACATCACTACTAAAATGCACTACAACATAAGCAAAGGAAATCTAACATGCTAGAAGTAAAGCATAAGATAATCCTAAAATTATGGAAAACATCATCTATCATATGCTAATCATCATAATAAGGAAATGTGATAGTAACTAACATCATTTAACATGATATAAAAGCATTCCAATAAAAGAAAAAATCACAAAAAAGCCTACTCTAAAACCTAAAGTACCAAGTGAAAATATCCAACAACAACCACATTAGGACAAAAGAATGTCTTTGTACACTGGTCCTTGGTAGTGGTATAGGTAGCTATGCCTCCCAACCACATGGAACCCATAGGCCCACTCCCACCATGCCAATGGATATAAAAGTCCAACCACAAACACACACAAAGAAAAAGTCCATGGCTAACACACATGCCAGCCAGTATGATGATTGAAATCAAGACATAGACAATGCATAAACTATAGGTCCTGGTTAGAAACTCAATGGGCTACTAAGTAGGGGCTAACATCATGTAGATTCACTTGGCATCGACAAGCCCAAGCTAGTATTGGTAGCTCAGACTTCCCTATGGAAGGAGCACATCCTGAACCTTTTTATTATCTTAAGTTTTATTACCACCCAGTGTGTTATTTTAGTTATCACTTAATTAAAGCTCCCTCTGCCAACATATGGCACCATGATCACTAGGCTATGAGATAGAAACCCCCTCCATATGCTACCCTACCCTACCCATGCTCATCCAATAATGAGTGCCCACAGGCATGTAAATTCCCAACCCAACCCCAATGATCATAACACTAGAAGTACCACAAAAGATTGGGCCTTGTAAGTCACCTAGCAATTGTATGTGCACATACTCGTGTGTGGCACACCACAATCATGAAGATCATAATATAAGGACTAGATGAGAGCACGAAGTAGAAAGTCACTCAACTGAAAATAAAATTTAGGAGGATGGATGTGGCACACATCCCAATGAAACATAAAAGTACAAAAATGGTGTGAATGAAATCCAAATGAATAATCCAAGTCCACAACCAACATTGTGCCAAGATAACTCAAGAAAATAGGGCAGTGTGCAAAATGAGGTAAAAACCCAAAAAATTGGAAAACTTTGAAATTAAAACCTATTTGGTCTTTGGGTGCAAAAACCTTGAAAATCCAATAATATTTGCGTTTGGATACCGTATGCAAAAAAAACTAGCATAACTATGGGAAACCCCAAACTCCCATCCAAAAAACTATGAAAATGTTCATACCTGATCAACTAGACATAACAATTAAATAGAAATAGAGGGGAACACTAGTTCTCAACCTCCTAACAAACTGCTACTAGAAACAAAAGTTGAAATGAAGCAGAAACAAGAAAATAGGAAGGCCCTACTTGATAGCAAAAGGGATAGAAACTAAAAACAACACACTAAAACAAATCATCCACTAAAATTGCTAGTAATCACAACAAAGTAAGGTCTCCCCAAGTTGGATCCAATGAGACTAATCTCTCAAAAATCCCATGCTCATAGCTCTTAGAATGAATAAAAATCCAATCCTTCAGAAGGAGGATTTTAGAAAAGCTCTCTAATTTCTAAATTGTAAAATTGAAAAGTGAAAATGCAAATTCCTTTTCAATACTTATTCACTTTTTGAGTGAATAGTTGATTGGGAAAAATATCTAGGTAGACTAGCTAGACTATGAATCGACCCAAATAAAAATAGCTTATTCTTCATAATAGGAGTTCAACTAAGGAAAAACTACTAGAAATTAAATTTGAGAATATTTAAAGCCTAAAAACTCAAGATCACAGAAAATCACTTAACAAATTTCGCAACATTGTGAACCTCTAAAAGTAAAGACACACTCACTAGTCTAATCACATAATGTAGATGAGTTCGGATTTAATAATCACTAAAAGGTTTTAATTTAAATAATTAAAATAAGGATATGTTGACTATATAGGGACAAAATTGGTAAAATAGGAATAGTTGAATCACTAACTCCATAGGCCACTGCCAGGGATATAATTCTTGCACACTACAACATAGTAAAATAAATTGCCCACTAAAGCTGCCAATAATCATGGCAAAGGAAGGTCTCCACAAGTTGGATCCAATGAGACTAATCTCACAAAAATTCCATGCTCATAGCTCTTAGAATGAATAGAAATCCAATCCTTCAAAAGGAGGATTTTAGAAAAGCTCTCTAATTTCTAAATTGTAAAAATGAAAAGTGAAAATACAAATTCCTTTTTCAATACTTATTCACTTTTTGAGTAAATAGTCGATTAGGGAAAATAGCCAGTTAGACTAGCTAGACTCTGATTTGACCCAAACAAAAATAGGTTATTCCTCATAATAGGAATTCACCTAAGGAAAAGTTGCTAGAAATTAAATTTGAGAATATTTAAAGCCTAAAAACTCAAAATCACAAAAAATCACTTAACAACTTTTGTGACATTGTGAACCTCTAAAAGTATAGACACACTCACTGGTCTTATCACATAATGTAGATGAGTTTGGATTTAATAATCATCGAAAGGTTTTAATTTAAATAATTAAAATAAGGATATGTTTTCCATATAGGGATGACATTGGTAAAATATGAATAGTTGAATCACTAACTCCATAGGCCACTGTTAGGGATATAATCAATGCACACTAAAGCACACGATCAAGTGTAATAACATAGCCGAAGCAATAAGTGCATTAAATAACTAATTTAACCATTTATTCAATTATACCTAAAAATCCATTTGCATCACTCACGTTTGCATAAAGCATAAAGGGACAAGACTAAAGTAAATAACCATAACGTAAAATCCATCACATAACATAATCAAAAAATATGTCCAAATACTAGATAATCAGATATCATCATAGATTTACTGTCATCTCAAAATGGCATCAACATGCAAATATGACAAACTAAACAACATAGAAGTATAACATCTATGATACTAAATCAAAGTATAACATTCAACCCTTGGGTCATTTCAAAGTACATATAATAAGAGTATCAAGTATCTCTCAAAAAAAAAATAGACAAGGTACAAACTACAAATATGAGAGGCACTACATGAAATACATCCAGTCTGCTGCACCACTTGATATATACCAATTAAAGGGGAATGAAATCCATGTTTCTACCATGGATTCCCTTGCAAGTACTTTCATAATGTTGAATATTTGAATTTAGACAATCTTGACACTATGTATGAAATTTGTGAAAATCTCAAGACTATCTATGGTAGAGGCAAACATGTATTGAAAGAAAATGATTTTAATCGTGAAGCGAAAGTATGGTAAAATGAATATGAAAGAGAAAGAGAAAACTAAGTATTATAGTTGTGGTTGGAAAAAGAGGGGTTGGAAGAAAACTAGAGGAAGATTATGTGATAAGAAAGATATTGAGGCAACTACAACCACAATATTCTGTAAGAGTATCAACCACTGAAGTAATTAGACCTCTAGAGAAAGGTGAGGTTTTTCTTGATGACCTAGTAGGAAATATCACAACCTTTGAGATGAGAAACTACAACAACAGCCTTCCTAAAGGAGAATCAACATTCAAAACATTTGTCACATTTGACACACCTAAAAGAGGAAGAGAAGTAGAAAGTACTTCTAAAACTAGGAGAGACCTTGAAAGTCTCATATGAAGAAGTTGAAAAGGAAGAGCTAGAGGCATTTCTTGTAAGGAGAGTACCTCAAGGTAAAGGGAAGTATAGCCTGGAAAAAATCCTTTTAAATGTTTTAACTATAAAAAGATAGGACATACAACTTTAGAATGTCTTGACAATGATAGGAAACAAAATAATAGGTGGTGGAAAAGTCAAAAAGACAAAGACAAGAAGCATTTATTTCTTGCAAAATAAGGTGTGACTTATGAAGAGTCAACCTACTCAAATGCTGACAAGGAGATAACTTTCTTCATAGTGAAGGAAGAAAGGGTACAAAGAGCTCTACTATTGAGCACAAGGCACAATAAAAATTGGATCATTGAGAATTGTTTATCTCATCATATTATTGGATATTGGAGTAAATTTCTCAAAATGGAGGAATGTGAAGGAGAAATAGGTCAGATTTGGCAATGGTTCTCTATGTGTCGTAAGGGGTAAGGTTTGTATAACCCTGAATGACTCCAACAATAATGAATATATATAATAGGTGGAAAGACTAAAGCATAACCTATTGTGTGTAGAGCTCAATTTAGCAACAAAGGTTATAGATTTAAATTTGATGAAGGGGTAGGATATTATGCAAGACAATTAAATTGTTAGCATTTGGTGAGAAAAATAGAGGTAGCCATTTTTTACATTAAATCTACTATAAATATTTAATTAATAGCCAAATATAAAATTAGTTGGCTTTGGCATAAAAGGATATTCTATGTAAATTTTGAAAGCATTATAAAGGTAGGTATAAAGAAATGTGTGAGAGGCCTACCTTGTTAGTTTGTGGTGATTGAACAAGGAAGGGCTTAGGGTTAGGGATTATTTCATAAGGTGTGATGCAAAAATTACTTCTTGTGGAGATATTGAGCTATAAGGGATTATGGATTATAATTAGGTTGTACTCACTAGATTATAATAATATTGGACTTATTGTTTGGTGGATGTAGCCTAGAGATTGGGTGAACTGTATTAAATCTTCGTGCCTTGTGTTGTCTTCTATATGATCTATTATTTTCTGTTATTGTTATTTCTATCTATGGTTAAATCCTAACATGCCTCTGATGACTAAATTGATAATACTATGTGGAAATATTGTCAATTGGGTAAGCTATCTAGTTTTAGTTTTCCTAGTAAATTATTTTCTTCTAAACACATTCTAGAGATAAATCACTCTAATTTGAGTGGTTCCACGATGACTTAGAGTGTATTTGATTATAGATATTTTATGTTGTTCATAGATGAACTTTTGTGAATGATTTGGGTTATCTACCTAAAAGAAAAGTAAAGTGGAAAGAGAAACAAAAAAATAAATGATGTTCCTAAGACTAAAGAGGAGAGGTGAGTTCACCTCCCAAGAATTTGTAAGCTATTGTGGAGAGAATCATATCAAAAGGAAGATGTATGCCCCCATAATACATCAACATAATGGTGTTGCTGGAAGAAGAAATAAGACAATGATAGAGTATTCTAGAACTCTCATGATATAAAAAAATGTTGCGTAAATATAGTAGAGAAAAGTATTGAGCACAACACTATATAGCTTGAGTAGGGTATAGGTAAAGAAAGGCATATTAAAAAATCCCCATCAACTATGGTTTGGATGCTCACTATCGGTGAGTTACTTTAAATTTTTTGGAAGAAAATGCCAAATTAAAATTGTTAAGCATGGATTCTAGATGTTTATGTATGGGAGAGTTTGTTAGTATGTTTGAGAGACAATCGTGTACTTATATGTTACATTCATAAAAAGGTTTTTCATTGGTGTCAATATATCAATTTTTTGGATAGTTTAACTAGAGTTACATATGAAGAATCATTTTTCGAGGTTCATGGTCAATGTGTTATGTTATGCACACTTAGAGTAATATTTAGGAATATTTTTTGATGTTTTATCTATGTTCACAAAAAGAGTTATGAAGATTTATGAGAGTTATAGACTATCTTGTGGAGACTACTCTTAGACCAAGTTTTTGGTAAATAGTTTTGGGTAATTGAATTGTATCTTTTTAGTGTGACTAAGGATCATTCAATGGGATTAGATTATCATAGAGAACATGTTCAATATGCTAAGGTGAACATGGTGGAATTAGATTCTCATTTTGCGATGAGCTGTGAAGTATGTTCAATGTGTTGTTCCTAGGAAGCTGACTTTTATTAATATTTTTAATGGGAAGTATTATTTGTAATGTAGCATTTAAATATAATATCATGACATCATCCTATATTATTCATTATAAATTGATAAATCCTTAAGGATGACTCAATTAGTAATTAGGAATTGGTATAAAGCAAAGTTTGTTTCCTTGTGGTAAAATGTCCATGTGATCTAGTGTGGATGTTTATCATATTATGTGAGCTTTAGATATGAATAATGTATGTTTAAACAAGAGATTCAAAGAAATTGTATTGGGAAATGAGTTTCTATCTAATCCGTTCAAGAAATTGGATATGTTATCTTGAAGATTATTTAGTGAAGACAATCTGAGGCTATTTAAATAGTCGGTTCAGTTGTCCTTTTGTCAACTCCTAGTAGGGTTATCATAGTTCCTAATAGGGTTGGATTCTCCTAACATGGATTCAAAGTCTCCTAATAGGGACTCATATCTATTGATTTTATTTCTTTGATTCCTAATAGGGTCACATCCTTTCACAAGGAAATTTCTATATTAGTACATCATCTTGTGGGCTTAATTCTCACTAGGGTTTTCCCTCTTAACATATCTAGTATTATTGTGTATGGTTATCTTTCTATGATTGTTGCATCTTTTGGTTACATGTTTCATATTTGATAAAGTTATCAAGAGTTGTTTTAAGCCCATAACTAATTCAACCCCCTCCCCCCTAGCTCAGTTATCTTAGTGGACTTTACTTTCTAATAATTGGTATCAAAGCATCAAGTCCTTGAAGTAAAACTCTAACAACTTAAGGAAATCCATGGTTTCTAATTATAGAAAAGGAAGTCTAAAGTTTGATTGGATAAGTTATGATTTTTGGAAGGAAAACATGAGGACTCACTTGATGTGCATGGGTTGAGAATTAGTTGATTACATTGAAGTGAAAGGCTATAATAGATGAAGATAAGATTCACTCTTGTGAATAAACATAATAAGATCTAGTCATCCAACACATGCTTGCTAAAGAGTGTCAACTCTTCCTAAATTTGAATATTCAAAGGTAAATACTTTAAATATTGTACATGAAATTTGGATTAGATTAAAAAGTATATTTGAAGGTGATGACTATGTAAAGAGTCTAGATTGTAGAGTTGGATATTTATGTTTTAGGGTGCTAAAATGCAATAAGATGAAACTATAAAGGGACATTTAGGTAGGATATTGTACACACAAATTCCAGTGGTCCTAAAAGAACAAGATATTTGTATGGTGAAAGGTATGCTAAATTATTCTTATTGATGATTTTACTAGAATGATATAGGTAGAATTTCTTAGAGAGAAGTATGGAGCTTTTGAGAAATTCAAGATATTTAATGGTAGAGTTGAGAATGAATTTTTTCTAAAGATTAAATGTTTGATATTAGATAAAGATGGAAAGTTTATTTCAAATGAATTAAATATCTTTTGTGAAGATTATGGTATAAAAAGATAGGCTTCAACCCCTAAGATACCATAATCAAATGGGATAGCAGAAAGTAGGAATATATCAGTGACTACATTAGTAGAGTAATGACGTTTAAGAATAATGAATGACATATCTTTTGGAGAAAAGTAATGCAAACCAAAGTATAGAAAATGAATAGATTTTAAATTAGACAAGGCACTAATAAGACACCTTATGAACTTTGGTTTGGACATACACCTACTACAAAATACTTTAGAATCTTTGAAATTTTCTATATTAAGAGAGATGATGACATTATAAAGTTTGACTCTAGAAGTGATGATTTTTTTCTTGGATAATCATTAAGAGTAAAGCATATGGAGATTTTAATCAAAGATTGAAGAGTATTTTTGAAACTGATAATGTGAGAGTTGATGAAAGTTTAGAATTCAAGAAAGGATACTTGATTCTGATGGAGGGACTAATCAAAGGACTAACAATCACTATGTCAAGAAAGAATTATCTTATGAAACTAGCACTCATTTGCAAGTTGAATTACAAAGACAAGAACTGAGAACTGAAGCTAAATTAGAACCTAGAGAAAATATTAGAATTGAGCAAGGAACAACTAACAAAAATGTTGAAAAGAATCATGATGAAGGGTGCTCCCCTTAATACCATAAACCATAAAAAAAACAATGAAACAACAAAATATGGAAGAAAAAAATATGGACTTCTTATTTGCATCACAAATGTGAAATTATAGATGTCACAAGTATAATATGATAACCCACATGGGTGCCTTCATTATAGTAATCTACAAAACTAAGCTGCAAACTTCCACCCAGCGTTGTTCTAGATAATGTTCAGACCTTTTTGAAATAGGAAATTTTATGCCACTCTAGAAGGTTCTAGACATTGAAACTTAATTCCTAGGGCCGATACACCCTAACAATACATATAGAGTCAGCCAAATACATCTTTGGTAATTATTTAAGAAATTTTGGGTAGCCCAACTTTGGAAGGCCATAACTCCTGAACCATTGCTCCGATCGGCTATTATGACCTCTTTTTAGAAACTCTACTTCTAATCTATAGGCTCAAAACTACAATAGTACCCTCCCATTGAGTTTTTGAACCTCATCCTAGCACTCTAAGGCCTCCAATGATGAGCCTAAAGATTTTTCTCCTAAAATTTCCACCAAAAATTTGCAATAACTTCTCCAATACTTAAGCTAGAGAAATGAGATTTTTATGGTAGGCTTATAACTCTTAAATGCACCTTCATGTAGAAAATGAGAATATTTCAAGCTTGTATGAAAAACTTAATAGAAATAACAAGTTCCTAGAAATAGTAACCACCCTATCTACTAGTGCTTATTAAAATAGAAAAGAATAAAAAGGAAAATATTTTTGGGTGATGCGAGATTGCTCTTACACACTGGATATTATTACATCAAACACCTGAGGTAATTTGAGAAGTGACTTAGTCACATCTCAGGTATTCAGAGGAAAACCAAGATGGTTAACCTCCTCCCTTGTTAGCTATGATGAATCCTCTAGTGGCCTCCCTTTCTATTTGACAAGGTATTCCTCATAAGTTCTTTTCCTTATACTTTTGCCAACACAACTTTCCAATATCTTTTCAATCTCCTTTATAGCCAAACTAGCTGCTGGAATACTCCACTATGTTTCTACAACTATCTCCATCACCTCCTTCATAATAAAATATCAAATCTAAAATATTAATTACTAGTAAAATATTCAATTTAGTAGGAAACTCCACTTCATAAGCATTTCTAGAATCATGCCTTTTCACTATCTTGCACGATCCAAACTTCTTCATCTTCAGCTTATCATATGTACCCACTTGAAAATGCTATGTTCTCTAATGAACCATGACTTCATCTCCAGTATGAAATTCCTTATACCTCCTTTTCACATCTTCCTTAGCCTTGTACCATGTATTCATTTTTATGATGTGCTTCCTCGCCTCCTCATGGATAGTCTTCAAATGTTCAACAAAATCTTCTGCTTCAGCATCACTTATCTCTTCTTTATCCAACTACTTCAATTTAGAAGCATTTTTGGGACTACTTCCATATACAATCTGGAATGATGATTTACCAAAACTTCTATTGATAGGATTATTATATGAAAATTTTGCCTATGGTAAAATCACCTCCCATCCTTTTTGTTTATCTCCAACCAAATATCTCAATAAATTTCCCAAACTCCTATTCACCACTTCTATATTCCATCATTCTATGGATGATATGATGATCTAAACTTAAAATCTTTCTTTAGCTTCTTCCACAATGTATTCCAAAAATACCCAACAAACTTGGTATCTTGATCTAAAACTATACTCTTTGGTAAACCATGTAGTCTCACCACTTCTTTGAAAAATAACTCTTCTACATGAACATAATCACTAATCTTCTTGCAAGGAATAAAATGTGTCATCTTTGCAAACTTGCCAACCACCAAAAAAATAGAATCATGCCCTCATAGAGTCCTCTGTAATCCAAGAAAAAAATCCATGCTAACATCCTCCCATGGCTTCTCTTTTATAGGTAATGGTTGATACAACCTTGTATTCTATTTTACTCCTTTCACCATATGACATACTCTGCAACTCTATACAAACTTTATCACATCTTTCTAAAACTATGGCTAGTAATAATTCTCTGCAATCAAAGGTCTAGTTTTATCTCTTCCAAAATATCCAACCAATCCTCCACTATGCTTCTCCTTGATGAGATTCTCTTTCATTAAACTTCTAGGAATGCACAACTAGCTTCCTTTGAATAATGTACTATCCTGGATCATGAATTCCAACCACTTTTTCCTATCAAGTATAACAAGTTTTGTACAAGCCTTCCACACTTCACAAAAATTAGGATCATTTGGATACATAGTAATAATTTCCTTGAACCCAACCACCTCTATCTTCATTCCTATCAAAAAAAGTTTTCTTCTACTAAGAGCATCTACAACTTTGTTAGACTTCACACTCTTGTGTTTCAAAACAAATGTATAACTTTGCAAAAACTCAACCCACTTCAAATGTATTTGGTTTGATTTTTCTTGACTATTCAAATATTACAAAGCTTGATGATTAGTATACAAATGAACTCCTTAGGAAGAAGATAGTGTCTCCACTTTTTCAATGCTTGAACTATAGCATAAAATTCCTGACCATAAAAAAATATAAGTTCTTTTTGCATCATTCAACTTCTCACTAAAATAAGAAATAGATCTACCTTCTTGGCTCAAAATAGCTCCTATTATAGTACCACTAGCAATACAATCTACTTGAAACACCTTGTTAAAATTAGGAAGTGCTAAAATAGGTTGCTCAATAACTTTCTATTCAACATATAAAACTCTTATTTGCTGCTACAATCCACTTAAATTATTTCTTATCTCCTCTCATTATTTCAGTCAAGGGTCCACAAATATTGCTAAAACCTTTTATGAATTTTTTTTCAAAACTAGCTAGTCCATGAAAATATCTTACCTTTGGTGCACTCTTTGGAGTAGTCCATTCAAGGATAGCCTTCACTTTCTCTGGTTCCATTTTTAGACCCTCTATTGAGACTACAAATCCTAGGTACACCAACTTCTTTTTGATAAAATTGCACTTCTTCAGGTTTATTAGAAAATTTTCTTCCCTAAACTTATCAAACACCTTGTGAATATGAATCAAATGCTCCTCTAATGTCTTACTAAATATCAAAATATCATCTAGGTAAACAATGACAAAGTTACCCAGAAACTCTTTTAGTACCTCATTCATGAGCCTCATGAAAGTGTTTAGTGCATTGGTTAGCCCAAAAGGCATGACTAACCACTCATACAATCCTTCTTTTGTCTTGAAAGGAGTCTTGCACTCATTAGCTTCTCTGATACAAATCTGATGGTACCCACTCTTCAGATCTATCTTTCTAAAATACTTAGCTCCTCTCAAATAGTCCATAATATCATCCATCCTTGGCAATGGAAATCTATACTTGATTGTGATCTTGTTGATAGCATGAGAATTTGTACACAACCTCCATTCTACATTCTTCTTTGGTGCTAATATAGTTGGTAATTTTTTTCTTTCCCTTTCTATTTCACTCCAACTGAACCTCCTACCACTAGATCTTTGCATGTCCCTTTAGTTTCTCCTTCACAAACTTGACCCTGTCAGGATCCTCAATATCTTCATACTCAAAGTACTCCTCTAGTTCATTGATCCAATTGATCAGCTCCTCTAGGTTAAGATTTCCTGAAAATGTGAGAACTTCAAACTTAAGTCTTTTTCCAATCTTGGAGATGGCCTTAAAATCCTCTTTTCCTCTGGTATTAGAAATGCCTCTGCTTCAACATTTTCTTCTACTTCATCCTCATCCTCACTTTCATCTCCTATGGAAAGATTTATTCCTCTATTCATTTTTTCTTCCAATGCTTGCATTTGTCTTTAGAGGGCTCTAAAACCCTTAGGTGTAACACCTACATATCTTCCACCACTCTCTCTTTCTAGAGACTTTTTTGCACTTTTGCTAAAACTCTAGTGCAAATTGTCTCACAATCAGTGATATATCTACATGCTTAGCCCAAACCATAGTCTTGGTGCAAATAGCCTCATAGTTAGTGATCTATCCACACACTCAAGAACTCTAGCTTTGATACCACTTGATGAAGGTTTCTCCCGTTAATACCATATACTATAACATAAATAAAGAAACAACAAAAAATGCAAGAACAAAATATGGACTTCTTATTTGTGCCACAAATGTAGAATTATAGAATTCACAAGTACAATATGCTAACCCACATGGGCACCTTCATTACAGTAATCTGTAAGACTAAGTTGTGAACTACCACCTTGAGTTGTTCAACACAATGTTTACATTTTTCTTAAATAGGAAATTTTATGCTTCCTAGGAAGGTTCTAGATATTGAAACATAATTCCTAGAGCCGATAGACCCTAACAATACATATAGATTTGGCCAAGTACACCTTTGACAATTATTTTAGAAATTTTGGGTAGTCCAAATTTGGAAGGCCATAACTCTTGAATTGTTTCTTTGATTGGCTATTATAACCACTTTTCAGAAATGCTAGCTCTTAATCTACAGACTCAAAACTACACAAGCATCCTTTTTTCATTTTTTTGAACCTCATCTAGGCACTCTATGGCCTCTAATGGTGAGCCTCAAGATTTTTTTCCTAAATTTTCCACAAAAAATCTACAATAACTTCTCAAATACTTAAGTTGGAGCAATGATTATTTTATGGTAGGATTATAACTCTAAAATAAACGTTCATGCAGAAAATGAGAATATGCTAAGTTTGTATGGAAAACTTACTAAAAATAGAAAGTTCAAAAAAATAGTAACCATCCTATCTAGTAGTCCTTATTAAAATAGAAAAGACTAAAAAGGAAATTTTTTTTGGATGATGCAAGATTTCTCTTACACCTAGGATGCTCCTGCATCAAATAACAATGTGGATCAAATCCTTGGGAGTGTGAACAAAGCACTTATGAAAAGAAAAAAGGTTAGTGAATAATTATGTTTGATATCTGAAGTTGAACCTAAGAACAATGATGAAGCTTATAAAGATGATTTTTGGATAAAAGTTATGAAGGAAAAACTTGAGAAAATAGAGAAGAACAAAACTTTGGAATTGGTTCCTAGATATAAAGATAAGAATTTTATTGGAAATAAGTTGGTATTTAGTAATGAGATGAATGAGAAAGGTGAGGTAGTACAAAGAAAAAAAAGGTTATTCACAACAAGAAAGAATTGATTTTGAGGAAACTTTTGCACTTGTTGCTAGATTAGAGGTGTGTACATGAAAACCTAATCTGTTGGGAGCATGCATAAACAAGCAAATGTTAGTTGTACATGCGCATATCAAGGATTCAAAACAAAACAAAAATAAAACTAAATGTTAGACTTGAGTTTTTAAACTATGAAATTGAAAAGAAAGAGTCTCCATGCAATCTCAAAGCAACTCAACAAGGGCACCCATAAGAGGCCTTATTGGTGTCCTTTAGTTGGAGGGATGTAGATGTGCTTTCTCAAACACAACTATTGAATGAATCCCAAAATATGAATGAGAATGCAGCTATGAAAATGTGAATCTATACTAAAAATGTATGTGAAATGCCTTCAAGAAATGGCTATGAGTAAGCCATCTTCAAAAAATTCCATGGATGTGAATGTAAATGAAATGCAATAAAGAAAGTAACCTAACAATATTATGCTACCATGAAGCTAATACAAAATCTAGAAATTTAAACAATGCAAACAATTACAAAGGTTAGCTCTAAGCATAAAAGCTCTAAAAGCTCTAAAACTAAACTAGCATGATAACAATGCAAATGAGGGAGATGACAAATGCTTGAGACGAGAGCTCTATTTATATTTTTGAGAGAGGTGTTGGGGAGGTGGCATCTATGTGGTATCCACATAGGTGCCACAAGAGAGACACATGGAGTAAGGGGACAAGCCATGAAAATGTCAAAATAAGCCTTTTTTTATGAAAGTGATGGCTCAAGGTTTGCTCACACATGTGTAAGAAACCTTAGAGAAAGGAAATGGGGACAAGTGTGTAAGAGTGTAAGAGGCTTTTGAATAAAACAATAAAATGGAAGCTTTATTAGATCTTAAGTTTCTCACACATGTGTGAGCAAACACTTAGGAGCTAAAAGTTGTTTAGGAATGTGTTCAGGATAATTAAGTGGGATTAATTAATGGGTAGATTTAGAAGGATGAGAGTGATGGGTGTAGACTAGGTTTTAGGATGAGATTAGGGTTAAATTAAATAGGATTTAACTTAATCATAAGATTATAGAATTTAATAAAGTGGAGGGAATTACATAAATTGAGATTTATTTAAAAGGAGATTTTATGGAGCACTATGCATTAAATGAATTTAACACATTAGAGGGGATGTATTCAAATTAAATTTAAATACATTAGGGAAGTGAACATATTTAATTAAATAAATTTAACTAAATAAGTAGAGGAATATGAAAAATATAATTAAATAATAATTAATTAATTATAGTGTCAAGGGAGATATTAAATCAATTAATATAGTGTTTAGGACAATTTTAAGTGTCTATAAGAGGTAGTTTGAATGATTTTGGCATATGCTTCAAACAAAAGCTTTAAATTTTATCAAATCAATATTAAGTTAGATTTTCCTAATGTAAAACTTGAGGAAGAGGTATACATTAAATAATCTAATGGTTTTCCTTTGACATAGAAAAAAAATAGTTTGCAAAATGAATAAAGTATTATATAGACTAAAATAAGTGCCTGTTGGATGCAATAATTTAATTCTATGTTGTCTTTGATATTAAACAAATGTCAAGTATATACTAAGCAATCATTGTATGTCAAACTCACTCAAGAGTCAAAGCAAGTTACAGTGTATGACAGACATCTCAATGCTAACCAAGTTTAGAGTGAGTGTTAATTGAGCTCACTTGGAAACCAAAGGGAGTTTGTAGGAAGATAGTGTCTTCAGAGTTCACTTGGGCATCAAATAGAAGTTGGCATAGAACCAGTATTAACCAAGCTCACTAGATTACAAAGGAGGTTTGAAGAAAAATCATTTCTAAGTTAGTGTTGACCAAGTTGGGTCAGCTAACAAATTTTTTTCCTATATCAATTTTGTTGGTTAGTTCTAGCTAACTCATGGATGAATTTTATTTATTTAAAATTGTATTCAAGCTGATTTGACAAGGTAAAAAAAATAAGTATAAGGTCAAATGGAGGATTGAATATGAAGTGGAAGAGAAGAAGAAGCATGGGATTAGAAAGATAAACTGAGGAATAAAATTGATCAAGCTACAAAGAACATTCTAATCAAGGAGGATCAGGTATTCATGCTACAACAGAGATCTAAAATCATCAAATATAGTTTTCATTACAAATTAGGTCATATCATTGTTACTCTAATAATTGTAGCAGTGAATCAAATCTCTTAATAGAGTTAGCTTAACAACTATTTACCAAATCCTTTAACAATGTAGAATTTCTAGATTGAAGTGTCTAAAGACCTCTAACAAGGCCACTACTAACAAGGTGAACTAAATCCTTTAATAGGGTCACATGTAATCATTTTTTTTGTAATCATTTATAGGGTTGGATCCTAATAGGTCTCACTTTAGAAGAGTGAAAAATAGTAACAAGTTGCAATTGGTGGTTTTTTCCAAATTGGGTTTCCATGTTAAATCTTGATGTCTCTTGTGTTCATGTTATTTGCTTTATAATTTTTCAAATGAAGGTTAATTACACTTAATATAATAAGATTTTCTTATTCATTATTAATCAGTAACAGTGCATATATTCAATATTAACTGAGTGATAATGATTTTTAGTGTAAACTGAGCTACTGTGTTAACCGAGTGCTTTAGTGCTAACCAAGTTACAATAGTAGAGTGTGATTTTATTTTGTACTGAAATATAAAGGGATTTGTGAATTTTTTTACAATAACTGATTCACCCCTCCCCTTTTAGTTAGCCCTCTTACATTTCCAACAATTAGTAGCAGAGCTTTTGGTGTTACAGAGAAGGTTTCAAGGACCTAAGCTAAAGATAAGATGTCTTACTGATGGAGACACAACCAAAGACCAAAATGAACACATAGGAAAAGGAAAGATATTATTATCAATGAAAAATTCCCTATGGGTTTGCAACAATATGATTTTGGAGAAAGAAATCCTCCACACAGTACCTTCTCTCTAACTCCACTAAGTGCCCTTTTACAATGCTAGAAATGTTCTTAAATAAGCCCCAAATTGTTTAGGGTTAGGAATAAATTCTAGAATATGTTGGTTGGCATGCACCACAAAAATAAAAGGTTCAAGAAATCATGTTAGAAGTTGGTGCAAAATTGGAAGAATCCAGAAATGGTAGTTGAACTTTCAGGAGACATAACTTTTGAACCATAGCTCCGATTGATGAACCATTTACATTTCTAGAAAGCTCTCAAAGTGCTCTATAACCCTATGGACCAAATTTTCTCATCCCCCATTTTTTCCCTATACGAGGCCATTTAGTGCCCCATATCTAACTTTGAAGCGCTCTTAGGAGGTCTCTAGGAATTGAAAAATTGTAATAACTTTCTAATTGTGAAGCCTTTTGACCTGATTCTTTTTCTAGAGTGTTTTAAATTATAGATATAACCATCCCTCTAATTTACACCCTCTAACTCACCATAATTATGGCTAATTTACATAGTCCTATTTTTTGGCATTTACACATATCCCAAGGTGCTTAAAAACTCTAACCCAGAACACTAATAGTGGAACTGTGAGAGTTGGAACCTTTATTTGACCCAAATGGGTATCTAGAAATGAAAAAAAATTAATCAAAAACTATTTCTAAGAATATTTTTGGGTGATACAGGATTGCCCTTACACCACTAGATGCTCCTACATCAGACACCTAGGGTAGATTGAAAAGTGACCCTATCACTTTATGGTAGAAGAAAACCCAAATGGGCAACCTCTACTGCTAAAATCCAAGTTGAGTCCTCTATTGGTCATCCTTTCCACTTCACCAGGTACTCCTCATATTTCCTATTTATGGTACTCCTACCCACATGACTATCCTGAATCTCTTCTATCTCCTCCTTCTTAGAACTAGGAATTGGACATGGTTCCAACATCAAACCCTCATCTGCGCCATCATCATGATATTCTGTTAAGTCTATAATGTTGAAGATAGGAGAAATATGAATCCCATCTAGCAACTCCACCTCATATGCATTTCTCGAGTCATGTTTTTTAAAAATTTTACAAGAGCCAAATTTCTTCATCTTCAGCTTGTTGTAAGTACCCATTAGAAACCATTCCTTTTGTAAGAATATCATAACCACATCCCCTACTTGAAAGTCCTTATGTCTCCTCTTTTGATCAGCCCTAGCTTTATACTGTTGATTCATCTTGGTAATGTGTGCATGGAATTCCTCATGTAGGCTCTTGATATGTTTAGCTAATTCTTCTGCCTCAACACTTGTCCTCTCTCCTTGCTCCATATTCCTCAATTCTAGTGTAGTCCTTGGGTTACTTCCATACACAATTTGGAATGGTGATCTACCACTACTCCTATTTTTAGAGTTATTGTAAGTAAATTCTACTTCTGGTAGAATCAAATCCCACCCCTTGGGCTTATTTTCCACTAAACACCTCAGCAAATTACCCAAACTTTTATTTACCACTTCGGTTTGTCCATCAGACTGCGAATGATGTGTGGAAATGAACCTCCATTCTATCCTCAACTTCTTCCATAAAGTCCTCCATAAATACCTCAAAAATTTAGTATCTTTGTCAAAAACAATACTCTTTGGGAGACCATGTAGTCTCACCACCTCTTTGAAAAACAAATCTACAATATGTACAGCATCATGAGTCTTGTGGCATGGGATTTAATGTGCCATCTTGGAGAACCTATCAACCACCACAAATACTGAGTCATTGCCCTTTTGTGTCCAAAGAACAAAGTCCATACTTATGTCCTCCCAAGGCTTTGATGGAACATGCAATGGTTGATAAAGTCTAGTATTGTGACTAAATCCTTTGGTTGCTTGACACACTTGACAACTCTACACAAATTTCTTCACATCTTGTGACAATTGAGGCCAAAATAATGTTCTCTAAGAATGGCAATGGTCTTATCTCGACCAAAGTGTCCTACCATTCCCCCACTATGTTTATCTTTGATCAAGTTTTCCCTCATGGAACTCCTTGGAATGCATAATTGACTACCCTTGAACAACATACCATCCTGAATCAAAAATTCTAGCCACTTGGTTCTATCTACAATAAGAGGTTCTCTACAAGCCTTCCAAGCTTTAACAAAATTAGGATCCTCAAGGTATAGATGCTTGAGTTCATCAAACCCAACCACTTCAACCTGCATTACTATAAGCAACAACACTTCTCCTACTCAATGCATCTACAACCCTATTAGACTTTCCACTTCTATGTTTCAACACAAATGTATAGCTCTTCAAGAACTCTACCTACTTCATATGTCTCTAGTTCAATTTACCTTGGCTATTTAGGTACTAATATGCCTAGTGATTAGTATACAAGACAAATTCTGTTGGCAATAAATAGTGCCTCCATTTCTTTAAGGCTTGAACTATTGCATAGAACTCTTGGTCATAAACAAAATACTTCTTCTTTGCATCATTCAATTTTTCACTAAAATATGCAATAGGCTTAGCTTCTTGGCTCAATACAGCCCCAATAGCACTGCCACTAAAATCACAATCTACCTAGAATACTTTACTAAAATGAAGTGCCAACATAGGTTGCTCTATCACCACCTTCTTCAACAATTCAAAACTCCTTGCAGCTGCTATAGTCTATTTGAACTCTTTTCTATCTCACCTTATTGTTTTAGTTAGGGGTGCACATATGTCACTGAAATTTTTAATGAATTTTCTGTAAAAACTAACTAGACCATGGAATGATCTTACCTCAGTAAAAAACCTTGGAGCAGGCCATTCAAGATGGCTTTTACCTTTTCTGGATCCATTTTTAGACCCTCATATTATACAACAAATCTTAAGTAGACTAACTCCTTTTTTACAAAGCTACACTTCTTCAAATTAATCAACATTTTCTCTTCCCTCAATCTTTCAAGGACACTACAAATGTGCAATAAATGTACATCCAAAGTCTTGCTGAAAATTTAAATATCATCCAAATAGACAATAACAAATTTTCTCAAGAATTTCTTTAGTACCTCATTCATAAGCTGCATGAAGGTGCTTGGCGCATTGGTCAGTCCAAAAGGCATGACTAACCACTCATATAGACCCTCCTTGGTCTTGAAGGTAGTCTTCCACTCATCTCCTTCTTGGATCCATAATTGGTGATAGCCACTCTTGAGATCTATCTTTATGAAGTACCAAGTTCCACTCAAGAAGTTCATACGATCATCCATTCTTGGCAAAGGAAACTGATACTTGATAGTTATCCTATTTATAGCTTGAGAATCAATGCACATTCTCCAGTCTCCATCCTTCTTTGTTGTCAATACTACAGGTACTACACATAGACTCAGGCTCTCCCAAACCAAACCCTTCCTCAATAGCTCTTGAACTTGTCTATTTAGCTCCTTAGTTTCAGTAGGAGTCATTCTATGAGCAGCCTTGTTAGGCAAACTAGCTCCAGGGATTAAATCTATCTAATGATTGATCTACCTTACTAGTGGCAACCCTTCTAGAAAATTATCAGAGATAACATCTTCAAACTCACTTAAGAGGCCTGAAAATTCAGGTGGAATTTCACTACTACCTTCCTTATCTTTTCTAGGTTATCAAAGCATAACACATACGCTGATGTTTCATACCATCCAAAAAATTTCTTCCATCAACAAGACATATCCTAACACTACTGCATACCTTTTCACCTTCCTTTATCATGGGCTTTAGTTTTTGGTGAACTCCATCCATGGTCAGAGAGTATGTATTTTCATGATGATCATGTACAACATCTCTATCAAATTGCCATGGTCTTCTCAACAATAAATGATAGACATCCATTAGAATAATGTCATAGAGAACTTCATTGTGGTAACTCCCAATCTTGAACTTCACCAAACATTGTTCACTAACCAGGACCTTATGATCATCTTTCACCCAAGAAATCCGATAGGGTTAGGGGTGTTTCTCCCTTTTGAACTTTATCTTAGAGACCATCTCTTCAAGCACCAAGTTGTCAGTGCTGCCACCATCAATAATCACATCACAATAGTTATCCTTGCACTTGCACTTGGTATAAAAAAAACTCCTCCTTTATCTAGGTTTGGTCTCACCACTTAGTAAGACCCTTTCATTTACAAGAACCTCTCCTCTTTCTGCATCTTTAGAATGTGATGACTATGCATCTTCATCCACATGAGCAACCCTTGCTTGACCATTGACCCTCCTATCTATCCTTCCTTATCATTGAGGGCATTCAAAGGCACAATGACCTTCTTCATTGCAATGAAAAAAAGTACCACAAAAGCCTCCTCTTTCTGATCCTTGTCCATGTACTCTACCTCTTCCTCTCTAATCTCCAAAGTTTTGATCATGGGATTAGTTGAAACCCTCACTTCTCTGGGTTTTGCTAGTACCCACATCTTCATTTTTCTTTTGGGTCTCATTTAAGCCTCTAGATGACCTACTGCCACCCCTTCCTCCTTGACCATGCCCTCTTTACCTTCCTTCAAACCTTTTATTTAGCTTCTCTTCAACTCATAGGGAAAACTGTTATGCTTCTTCAATGCTAGTCATTCTAACCAGACTTAACTCCTCCTGTATGCTAGGTCGTAACCCACTAAGGTAATAGGCAACCTTCTCCTTATTAGCTTTTGCATGCCCTGCCCTAATAAGAAGTCAATAAAATTCCTCTATATATTCCTAGATAGATTTTCCTGCTTATTTTAACCTTTGCATTTTCTTGAACAAATCAAGCTTGTAATCAACAAGAATGAATTGCTACTTTAATTTGTCCACCATGCAATCCCACCTTTCAATTTTCTCCTTTCTTCTTCTATTCCTTTCTAGCTAAACCTCTTGCCACAAGATTTTGGCATGGCCTTTTATTTTGGCCTTCACAAATTTAACCCTCTCAAGGTCTCTGATATCCTCATACTCAAAATACTCCTCTAGTTCATTGATCCAATCGATCAACTCATCTAGGTTTAGGGTTCTTGAAAACATACCCAAATCAATTTTAGGTCTTTTTACAAGCTTAGAAATGGCCCTAAAAAGCCCCTCCTCTACCTAATTTAGGACTTCCCCTTCACTTTCCCCTTCCTATTGAATTTCTTCTTCTTCATTTTCTTTCTCACTTTTGTTGCCTGTGGCAACATTCAGTCCTCTACAGATCTCCTCCTATAATACTAGAACTTGCCTCTGGAGGGCTCTAACCTCCTTAGGATTAATAGCTCCAGCCCTTCCACTGTGTTCTCTTTGTGGAGGTATTTTCTTGACTCAAACCCACAACCACACAGTCCTGGTGCAAGCTACCTCACAATTGGTGCTTCGTCTACACACTCAAGAAAACCTTCTTTGATACCACTTAATGGAGACACAACCAAAGACTAGAATGAACACAAAATAAAATGAAAGATATTATTATCAATGAAAAATTCCCTATGGGCTTACAACAATATGATTCTAGAGAAAGAAATCCTCCACATAGTACCTTCTCTCCAACTCCACTAAGTGCCCTTTTACAATGCCAAAAATATTCTTAAATAAGCCCCAAATGGTTTAGGGTTAGGAATAAATTCTAGAATATGCTAGTTGGCATCCACTAAAAAAATAGAAGGTTCCAAAAATCACATTAGAAGTTGGTGCAAAATTAGAACAATACAAAAATGGTAGTCGAACTTTTGAGAGGCATAACTTTTGAACCCTAGTTCTGATTGATGAGTTGTTTATATTTTTAGAAAGCTATTCAAGTGCTCTATAGCCCTATGGACCAGCTTCACTCATCCCCCATTTCTTGGCCCTGTACAAGGTCATTTAGTGCCCCATATCTAACTTTGAAGTGCTCTTAGGAGGTCTCCAGGAGCCAAAAAATTGCAATAACTTTCTAATAGTGAAGCCTTTTGACCTGTTTCTTTTTTTGGAGTGTTCTAAATTACAAATATAACCATCCCTATAGTTTACACCCTCTAACTAACCATAATTATGGCTCATTTACATAGTCCTATTTTTTTAGCATTTACATGTATGCCAAGGTGCTCAAAAACTCTAACCTAGAACACTAATAGTGGAACTGAGAGAGTTGGAACCTTTATTTGACCCAAATGGGTATCCAAAAATGAATTAGAAACTATTTTTAAGAATATTTTTGGGTGATATTGGATTGCTCTTACACCATTGGATGCTCTTGCATCACTTATAGAAGAGAGATCCCTAAGCTAAATAAAGATAACTTCAAGGCATGGCAAGAATCATGAAACTGCATTTGGCAACCATTGGAGATTTAGGCCTAAAGTACTTAGACACCAAGTATGTAGGACCGATTAGAACTATGTCTATTGAAGGAATCACATAAAAGAAAAATCATAACATTATGATGATTGATATTACCTCAACTCTCAACTATGTTGAATTTGATGAAGTCAAAGAATGTGGTACTACTTATGAGACATGGATCAAGCTAAAAGCCATGTATTGAGGAGATGACAATGTAATAAGAGCTAAGGAAAAAAGTCTTAGAGTTTGACTTGATTAGATGAAGATGAGAGAAGATGAGAACATTCCAAAATATAGTGAAAGTATCAAAGCTAGTGTGTATGCAATTAGATCCTCAAATGGGAAAATTGATGATGTAACAATGGTAAGAAAGGTGCATAGGACCCTTCTTCCAATTTATGTAATCAAAGTGTCTTCTATTCAAGAATGAGATTCGATCCTAAGGATGATATAACCTTGTATGTACTAGTGTTAAGGTTGACTACATTCAAGTTAGATAATTTTGATAATTATATTCCTAACTCTAGTGAACTTGAGTTTGCATTCCAAGGTAAGCTATCACTCAAGAAGAAAGCTATAAAATCTATAAGAAAGAAGTCTAATAGTGAAGATGAGGATGGTTTTGATGATGATATTGAATTCATTGAAGAATTACTTGCAAGATTTCCCAAGGGCAAAGTGAAGTACAAAGGTTGATATTCTTTTCTTGTGAAGAAGTTGGTCACATTGCTGCAAGGTGTCCAAACTAAGAAGGAAAAGAAGAAAAGAAACATGAAAATTAAAAAGGTAAGAAGGATTTAAAAACATACAAGGATTACAAGGACAAAGGTAAGAAATTTTGTCATATTACTAAAGATTCTAATAGTAGTGAAGAAGATGAGATGATCTACATTGTTGTTAAAGATAAATTAGATGATGAGAATGATAAGATGGCCCTTATCTCACATGTTAGTAAGAATGATACATGGATTATTGATAGTTGTTTTTCTCACTATATGACTAGTGATAAATCTAAATCTAAGAATTTGGTACACTATGACGGTGGAAGTTTTAGATTTGGCAATGATGAACCATGTTATGTGAAAGTAAAAGATTGTATTTCCCTAACCAATATTCTTAGATGTGATTGTATTTCCCTAACCAATGATCTCAGATGTGATAATTATTATTGGGTTGAAGGACTGAAGGATAATCTACTTAGTGTGGCTCAATTTAGTAACATTGGATTCAAGGTAGAACTCATGAATGGAAAGGCCAATCTACTAGATGGGAAAGGAAATCTAGTTGGGACTTGAAAGAAAACTAAAGGTAATCTATTCTACCTAGATCTAAATGAAATTTCATGATTCATTGGTCAAGTAGAAGAAATATGGTTATGGCATAAGAGGTTATGTCATGTGAACTTTGATAACTTGAGCAATATAATGAAGAACATAAGAGAGAGACATTCCAAGCCTCAAGAAACCCGACATGGGTATGTGCAAGAATTATCAAATTAGTAATGGAGTTAATTCATACAGACCTTTGTGGACCTATTGGAATACAAAGCTATACTAGAGATAAGTACTTTATTATTTTTGTTGATGATTATTCTAGGATGATGATAGTTATGTATCTAAAGGATAAATCATAAGATTTTAAAAAGTTAAAATGGTATCTAGCTAGAGTTGATAAGGAAATAAGAAAGAAACTAAAATGTTTAAGATCATAAAGAGGAGGTGAATTCATCTCTAATGAATTCAATGAATTCTATAATGAAAGAGGAATTAAAAGACATGTATCTACACTTGGTACACCCCAATAGAATGGGATTTCTAAAAGAAGGAATAGATCAATCGTGGATTGTGCAAGGAACCTAATGATAGAGAAGAATGTTGCTATCAATTATTGGAAAGAAGTAATGAACACTATAGTTCATAACTTGAACCAAGTTCAATTGAAGAAGGATTCAAATCAAACACCTTTTGAATTATGGTATGGCTATAAACTTAATGCTTGTTATTTCAAATTATTTGGAAGCAAATGTTATATTCTAAAGGATTCAAAAAAAGGAAAGTTTGATGTGAAAAGTGATGAATTCATATTCTTGGGATATTCCTATAAGAGTAAAACATATAAATGCTTGAATCTATCTACTCATAAAGTTATAGAAAGTGCACATATGAAGATTGATAAGAAGAGTCTAAAGAATAAAGTAGGAAAGAGCCTGAAGGCTACACAAACTTTGTTTACTATGAGCTTGTTACTGTACCTAAAGTTCAAGCAAGTGGAAATAAATAGTCTTCACCACCCAAGTCCCCAAAATCCTTAGTTCAACCCAAGTCATCAAAAGAACCCAAGTCACAGTTAGAAGGACTCAAGTTTTAGCCAATACCAACTGAGTCATTTGATAGACTTTAGTCACAAAGAGTGGGACTTGAGAAAGATTTAGAAGTTCATGGTGAACGTAGTGAATTTAGAAAGAAGGAGCCCATATTTGCTAGATATGTCAGAAGGAATCATGCACTTGAGAAAATTATTGGAGATCACTCAGTTGGTATAATGACAAGGAAAAAATTAAAAGGTACATGTTTTCTTATTGAATTTGAACCTAGATCTGTAAAAGATACATTTAAAAATGAAATATGGATTGAAGCAATAAATTAAGAGATTGATCAGATAGAAAGGAATAAAACTTGGACTCTTGTTCCTAGACCCAAGGAAAAGAATGTAAGTGGCACAAAATGAGTATTTAGAAATAAGATAAACAAGAATGGAAAAGTTTCAAGAAACAAGGCAAGGTTAGTTTTCAAGGGTTATGCTCAAGAGGAAGGTATTGACTATGGAGAAACTATTTCTATTGTTGCTAGACTTGAAGGTGTTAGAACATTGCTTTCATATGCAACACACAAAGGATTCAAAGTATAGCACATAGATGTAAAATCAACATTCATGAATGGAATCTTAGAAAAGGAAGTCTACATTAAGAAACCAAAAGGTTTCATTGATCCTAGCAAAAGGGACATGGTTTGTAGATTACACAAAGCATTGTATAGTATCGAACAAGCCCCTAAAGCATGGTATGAAAGGTTACATAATTATTTCATAAATATTGGTTTTCAATGAACTAATGATAACAACAACCTATACATCATATAAGGACAAGATAAGAAGATTGTATTGGTAGAAATCTTTGTGGATGATACATTATTTACTAGAAATGATGATTTGTGCACATATTTTTCTCTTGAAATGAGTAAGAAATTTGAAATTTGAATGTTTGGAGAGATCAAATTCTTTGTTGGCTTGCAGATTCAATAGATGAAGAATGGTATCTATATTACTCAATAAAAATACATCAAGGAGATACTAAAGAAATTTTGAATGGAGGATTCTAGACCAGTTGTAACACCTATGTCTACTAGACAAAATCTTTCCAACGATGATGATTCCAAGGAAGTAGATATATCTCCATACAAATCAATTATTGAAAAATTTTAGTATGTGGTGCACAAAAGACCTAATATAGCATTAATAGTTGGTATGGTGTCTACATTCTTTGCTAATCCTATAAAAAAATAATATGATCAAAATCAAAAGAATCACAAGGTATCTAAAAGGTACTAAAGAATATGGTTTGTGGTATAATAAAGGAGGAAACTTTGATTTGAAGGCATTCACTGATGTGGATTGGGTAGGAAGTGTTGATGATAGAAAGAGTACTAATGGAGGAGAACTTTTTATTGGAAAAAGGCTAGTATCTTGGACAAACAAGAAGAAAAACTATATCTCTTAGGCTATAGCTAAAGAAAAATATTTTACTGCAATAGTCAATTGTTCCAACACTTTGTGATTCAAGCAACTAAGGTATAAAGGAGGAGATCAAGGACTCAAATGTTATCTTTTAACTAGTGCTATCAACATATCTATGAATCTAGTGATGCATACCAAAACCAAGCATATTGTAAAAAAATATCATTTCTTGAGAGAATTGGTAGAAGACAAAGAGGCGAGGTTGAAATATATGAATACAAAAGAACATCTTGCAGACATATTCACCAAGCCTTTTCCTAAGGATGAATTTTTGTATCTAAGAGGTAAGCTAGGGGTTATTCCCCTGTCTGAAGCTCACTGATCAAATTTTAGTGATGCATCAACCAAGCATGTTGAAGACCAGACATGATGCAGTATTGTCAGAGAAGATTGTATACGAATCTATACATTAAGGTACATGGTACTTTGATTATTATCTTTGGCATAAGATTTCAAAGAGGGAGATTTTTCTATCATACATCATAGAAATTTTATTTAGAGAAACTATTTGTCTAATATGGAGAGTTTTCCATTATATGTGTGTGTGTGTGTGTGTGTGTGTGTGTGTGTGTGTGTGATTTTGAAGAGGGAGAATGAATTTGGTTGATATCAAAGAGGAAGAGTTTGATATTACTGTCATTGTAATCAGAGATGATGTCAGTGGGAGTTCACACTGATACAAGGAGCTCTCATGGAGGAGAATTAGAATAAAACTAAGGAGGTTATCTTTACTTCTATTTTTCTTTGAAATTCCTACATATCATGACATGTTGTGTTTCTATCCATGCCAAAGATGTAGATTGTTGGATACAATCATTTAATTGTATGCTATCTTTGATGTTACACAAATGTAAAGTATATATCAAGCAATTAATGTATGCCAAGATCACTCAAGAGTCAAAGGAAGTTGCAATGTATGATGAGCATCTCAGTGTTAATTTTTGACATTTAGTCACCATTTATTCCATCACAGATAACTGATCTAAGATACCTTTCATGGAATAAGTTCTTAATTTTTTTGCCATAGTTTTGGGCATCCTCAGGTGCATGAAAAATAGTGTAGTTTAGTGCATCACACGAGCTATTTTGAATGAGTCTACTGTCAAATGAACACATTTATGCTCATTCAAAATTTGTAGGTCAAAATGGTGGTGCAGTTTCATCCCCATATACGCTTGCCAGGTAGTTTTGAAATGCAAGTGAGAGATTGGTTTATCTCTATAGGCTACAATGATCTTGGTTATCACTATGCATAGAAGGAAAAAAATGTTATAGTGATGGGCGATACTAGGGTTTATCACTATTTCTATAGCAATCATCGATGAACAGTGAAGGAAAAAATGGATACAATGATAACCAATGATCTTATCACTATTTCTATAGTGATAAGTAGTTTTGAGCATTAGATGAGCAATTTTTGCATTTTTGTAGGTCAACATGGTCAATGGAGATTTCAAATTGCAAAGGTGCAAAAGCTAGCTTTTGCATCCTCACACACAATCAAGGTTTACCTAGAGTTAGGTTGGTGATGATGTAAAATGATTTGTTCGCACCATCACAAGGTTAATTATTGAGTTAATGATTCAAGTCATGAAGCTATGATGACATAGAATAGTTAGCTTCAAGTGGCTATTACTGGGTCATAATGGTTAGAAAAAGTAAGCAGTTTGTGCTTGTGAAGTTGTAAGTGGCATCAAATAGTCAAAGGTAGTGGTCTTCGCATCATCGCAATTGTCTGAGCTATGGTAAAATGTTAAGTTGTGAAACTAGAAAAGGGAACAATGTAATAAAAGGATAGGCCATCACATGTTTAATAGGACTTAAAGCTAACCTAGGATCGGGGATGTAAAGTTGTAAACTACTTTGTTCACGTCTTTGCAGGTTTAATGTTGTAGTTAAATTTCATGGTTACAAGATTATGAACAAAGAAGTGTTAAGGTTAAGGGCTAAGTGCAACATCACAAGGTTTCATATCCACTTAATCTTTTTATTTGATAAGTTGTGAATCAAGGTTGCAATCATTCAGAGTAGTAGTCACAATGCTGCATGATTAAGAAAGATGTATGTCTAGTGATTGCAAAGAGGAGACATGGTTAAGGATAAAGGCATCACATTATTGAAAGGACAAGGGATGTTAGATCCATGGTATTTGTGAGGGTTTGAAGAGGTTAGTTTAAAATGCTCGTAAGGTCACAAAAGTTAGTGAGATAAAGAGATTTCAAACTGTAAAGCAATGATAAGGCATAATATGAAGTAGTCACAGCTTTGTAGGGCCAAATACTTAATTAGGAAAATAGGCTACAAAGTAGTGAATAGGAATAGGTGCAAGTCAACACAAAAGATAGAAAGTTGGATGGTTTGGAAGAATGCTTAAAAGATATAGGGCCATGTTGCAAAGTTGGATGGTTGAATTCAGTTGACCTGATGGCATAGTTGATCTAGCATGGTTGCGAACATGGAACCAAGTAGCTTGTTGATGGTGAATAGGTCCCTAATCACTTGTAAATATGCTTTTTGTATTCTCCATACCTAATAAATCTAGATTTCATCATCTCACCACCTTGGGTTATCCAGTCATCTAGCAATGCATTTATGGTCATTGTTTCTATCTCTTAAGCACCAAGATTTGCACGTAAAGATCAAATTTCTTGCATATGGTTGTGCACTTGATCAAATCTTCCTAGGATCAATAGTGATTGCTCCTCTACAACTTGAAGATAGTAGTTGAGTTTTTTGGCTTTCAGTGGAAGTCTTCTTAGTTATAATTGATCTATAAAAGAAAATTTTTAAACACTTTCAAGGGTCATTCTCTTCTCTAATTTTATATCAGGATGATCACAAGAAGTTGGGTCACAATTCCATGGAAGTCAGATCTGCGGAATTGTACTTCTCAAAAATAGGTACCCAATTTTTAAAAAATTGGGTACCCATTTCTAAAATTAAGCTCGGGCACCCGAGATGAATTTCAAAAATGGTGTACCCAATATTTAAAAGCAGATCAAGTGCCCGAGGTGCTCAAATATCAGGCGCCTGACTTTTTAAAAATCGGGTACCCGATTTCTTATAAATCGGGTACATCGATTACTTACAAATTGGGTACCCAATTTGTAAAACTTTATTTAACCTCTTTTTTGGCATTTTTGAGGTCATTTTCATGACCTCAAAAATGGGAGCCCAATTTTCAGCCCTACCGACTACCCCCTTGCTGCTAGTTTTCGATACACCAGGTATTTTAATATGTTTTATAATATTTTACTTTATTTTTTTCAATTTTCAATTTAATATGTATGTTAATTTATTTATTTTTCATTTTTAATATACGTAAAATTGTAAATTTACATTGTTAATGAGTAGATGTTTAAATTTTTGTATTTGTTAATTAAAATATAGTTTCGTAAATGTTTATTTAAAAAAATATTATTTTAGATGTTTTGAAATGTATTTAATTTATGTATTTATTACAATGTTGAATGATTATATTAGATGTAAATTCATTGTTTAAACATGTAATTTTACAAATAAATATAACCTCGACCTAGAACCATATAACCTCGACCTAAATTCATTGTTTAAACTATAATCTTGACCTAACCATATAAATAAAACCCTAAACATATATAATGAAGTACTTAATCACATAACAACCCACTAAGGGATCCAAACAAAAAACTTCTAGTATTTAAAATGATTTTACTTAAATTGTATTGTACTTTATTTCATGGATTGAAAATGGATGATGTAAACTATTTTATAAATGTATATTCTTTCAGCCTTTCATACTCTATGACATGTACAATGGATGATTGTGAATTTCGAATTAATTTGCCAAGTGGCATTCGAAACAAATGTATATAAATTATTTAAATGGATTGAACTAAAATAGTTAATATTCTTTCATGTGGATGTGTTATTTATTTTACTTTTAGTACTTATAATTATTTAAAAATGAAATTTAAATGTTCTCATTAAGGAATGCAATCTCTTATGTTTTTTATAAATGTAAATTATTGTATGTATGTTATTGCTTGCTTAGTAAAACATTTGATTAGTTCTTTGGATCCCTTGGCTGGGCGTCATTTAGGATTAACTATAATGTTAATTTGTATTGAATTTAACTCTAATCATAACCCTTACTATCATCTTAACCTTAATCTTAATTTGCTAAAACCTACATCAGGTCATATATAAATAATTAAAAACTTTCCTATCTTACCTTGAGTACTAATTTTATAAATGTCAAACCCTAAAATTGTAACCTTATTTATGATTTAAACTAAATTATCCTAGAAGAGCATCATATCTACATCTACATGTCATGTACATGTGAATCTAAAAATATTTATACACATATCTAATTACATCATTTATTGCATAGAAAGGATTTAAAATTTTCATTATATATATTATCCATGCATATCATATCAAAAGAATCATATAGAGATATGTCATTTACGACATGTCCATCATAGACAATCAAGAAGGGTACTTAGGTTAAAATATATATATATATATATTTAACACTATATATTATAAGAAAAGAAAAACACCATATATAGGAGCATCTCATGTACATAAACTAAAAAAAATTACCATGACACATGTAGTGAGATCAAATAATATTTGTAAGATTCATTGCATATAAGTTATCAACATGTATAAGAGTGATATAATCAAAATATCAAAAAAATAGTGATATCAAAGAATTATATCTTAATATTTAACACTAAAATAAACTAACGCCTGGGTTAACCCTAAACCAAATTGAATATATCAAGCTAGATTGAAAGGTAACCTTGGCCCTTAACTAATTAATATTATACTGTAGACGCTCAAAAATGGTTCGCATCTACACTTTCATCAATTCTTCATACTAATTTGTCCCATTTTCTCATTTTGCTAACTCAATCTTTTGTTCAAAATTGATCATACTTTGTCATTTGTATCCTTTTTCACATCAATTTCATGTCATTTCGAAATCATATCAAATCAACTCGAAACCATTTCATATCAACTTAGAATCAACCCCAATCAACCCAGAATCACTCAAAATTAGTCCTAATCAACCAAAAACATATCAAACATCCCAAATCAATCATCATTTATCTGACTCCTAGGTATTGTTGTGGCTTTTAGTGCCTTGGAAACCTATCAACCTATCAATCTTATCTATCTGAACTTAGTACTATCATGGCTCTCAGTGCTAGCTCAAACTATCATTCATGTCATTCAATCTTTGACATTTTTGAGGCTTTCAATGTCAGATCATGGAATCATCAACCATTTTAATAATATTGACAGTGTTCGTCGATGTTATTATGATCAAACCTTATCAATCAATTTCAATCCTGTAGCATTTACAATGTCAGTTAAATGTTACATATCAACCAATTCATGTCATGTGTCCTTGGCATGTTATCAATTTTTATCTATCAATCAATTTGACCATGGTTTTGGTCTACCTTTTCATCATCTTATTTGATATCCATCATCATCACATTTTCATCAAAGGATACAATCACATTCATTTAATCAATTTGGCCAATCATCTACTAATTTTCTCTATATAGGATTAAATAACCCATAATTTAATCATATTATTCTTACTAATTATTCTTCCTAATTATCATCCTCAATTAATTAATTTTATTAGTTAATTGATTTATCATTCGTAAACCATGGAAATTTACAATTTCCTAAGTTCCATTTTCCATCATTAATTCCATTTTCTACTAATTCTTATTTTGTGGAATAAAAGGATTTCTAATTCAAATATTCCATAAAATATTGCATCATCATGACACTTGGATGTGACACCTCGTGGATTCTTCTTTGATACTTGGATAAGATATGTCATAACCAAATATTCTTATTCTCTTACGAATGTCTCTATTTGGCTTATTTGTCATAGATTCTTGGCTTTAAGTGGGCTTGAGGTGTCTTATAACATATTCAACATTTAGCCAAGTTTGACTTCCATGCATCATAGAATCTTACAATTGGCATATTTTGTCATATGCATCATGGATTCTCAAAGGAATCTCTTGCCACATTGCATATCTATGGGTGACAAATCCAATGCTCTCACCTTGAGTGTTGATTATAAAATGGACAGTCTTTCTCTCATTTTTGGTCCTTGGAAGTCCTTAAGTCCTTAGCTTCTTTACATTTTCACAACATTTTCTCTCAAGCTCAAATCACCACTTCAAGTATTCTCATGGCATTATCCATATCATAGACTTTTGCTTCAATTTTGTGTGCACTATAGGCAACTTTGGAGCTACATCATTTGGAGAAGAAAGAAGGACATGGGAGCTACAAATGAAATAGGGGGTTTCTATTTCCTTCTTTATTAGTTTGGTGTTCATGGTAGACTAGTGGGTGCTGATATATGTTGATTGAGTTTTGTGATTTCTCATAGTATGTTATGCATTTAAACCATTTTCTAGTTGCTACATATACTTATAAACCAAATTGAATTAAACCATGATCATATACCTAATTATATATCTCAACTTAATAGTAGAAACCTTGAATTTAACCTTAAATCCTTTCCCGAACCATTAACCAAATTGAACCATTACCCTAAGATTGAACCAAGTTAAATGTTGACCTTAAGACTAAACCAAATCACAATAAACTAGAACTCAATAATATATTGAACACTTTAAAACAAAATTCAAACCTAACTTTTTTGAATTAATGTTGGTTTTTAATCTAAAAGCTCTAACTATAATTCTATATCTAAAACCAAATTTAACACTTTAACACTTAATTTAATTTATTAACTCTTGTCCTAATTGAAACCTAAGCATGTAAAACTAATCAAATAGTACAAACCAAATTGAACCCTAACCCTAAAACTAATTAAACATTGATATCAATGTCTCAAAATGATACATCATAAAAAAAAATTAGAAGAGACTTGAACGAATTAGGCATCTAATTAAGTAACCCTCCCTCACCATCAAGAGGTGGAGGTGTCCACATCAGTGTGAGTAGCAGCCCAAACTACACCCTTGGATGCCTAAGAATATATCTAAAGAAGTGTATAACTTGTCTTTCCATTGGATGCCTAAACCTTTATATCCTAAGTTAGTATTCATCATGTAATATCTAATTAGGAGGGTATTGAAGAACTCTAACACCCCAATCCCTAACTAGATAATTATGTTAGGGTGGACTAATTTCTATTTATCTTGGGTTGGAAGTGCCTAAAATTTTTTTTTGGAGACTGGAGATTCCCCTATTTGTTTCCTATTTTCCTATATGGTTAGCCTAAATGTTTATTGCCTTTGCAGAATGGAAGGCCACATAAAAAAATATTGTCTTATTCTATAAAAAGAAATACCCACCCCCTAGTGATATATATAGTAAGATATATTTCCTAATTTTACCATCAATTTTTTTGGTTAGAAGACGATGATAGTTCAAAATGATTTAGAAGATAGGGATAAAATGAGAACCATCATTCCTAGAATGAAGATACATTATTCCAAGTGATAAACCCATTTCTATCATAAATCAGCTCCTCCATCCAAAAAATTAGTAATGAGAAATCTCTACGTCAAGTAATCAATGGAGGGCTCATAAAATTGATCAAGTGATTAATGAAGGGCTCATAAAATCCCTAGGTCAAGTAATCAATTGATCCCCAAGGGGAGATAAGAATCTCATTAAAAATTAGAGACAGGACACTCCTAAATACATATCATACAAAATTATTGCCAAGGTCTTAGCCTCTAGACTAGAAGATATCCTACCCAAGATCATTAACCCTACACAAAAGTGTTTTGTTAAGTATATTTATGCATATTGGAGAACTTAATAACCTATTGGAAGACTTTGGATTGAGAAACATTTCTAGGATAGAGTGTAGGCATGCTAACGTAATTGATTATGAAAATGTCTACAAAAGGGTGGAATGGAGTTTCACTATGATGATGTTGCAAGCCCTCCATACAATATTATGTCAAATGATGTCCTCTCTTATGATTGGTGTCAGGGTTTTAGTAAAGAAATTAATGGGGTTAGATCATAATTTTTAGGACTCTCTAGATCAATTATGAAAGGGTGTCCTCTTGCATCCTCTTTATTTTTTATTGTTGAACATTAACTCATTACATTATCTCCTTAGAGATAACCAGTTGTCTCTAAAAGTTAGAGGATCTACTCTCCAAATAATTAATAAATATCTAACGTACATAGTTTTTTGATAATATATTTGTATTCTTTTTAAGCTAGAAGAGTGCAACACGAGTCATTTAATGATCAAATTGAACCTCTTTTCTTTGTATTGGGTAGTAAGATTTATGTCTCTACATCTATCTTATTGGGGCTAAATATTGAGTCCCCTACCTTGTGTAGTAAATATGGTATTGGATGGAGATTTCATAATTAAGTGGTTAGGTACCTAGGGATTCCATTTGTAGTAAACCCTAACATATAAATGAAATGTGTCTTTATATCAACAAGAAAATCTTTGGAAAACTCAACAACTGGAACTCTAATTATCTCACTTTGGTTGGTAGAATTCAAGTATGTTAAAAGATTCTCTCCTCATATTGGGTGTAAGTTTCTCTTCTTTCGGCTCATTTTATTTAAATTAGTTTGGTCTTCTATATAAATCTATTAGGAACATTTTGTGGATAGCTAAGGGATTACTCTGGCAATAAAATGGATAGCCAAAGCTTCATAAGGTAATGAATTATGGATTATGATTAGAATTAGGATTATTATATGGTTAGGGATAGGGTTCACATGTATTAGTTCATTACTTGACATGATCTACATTTATAGTTTTCATTAAAAAGTGGATAATAGTTAGGATTCAAACTAAAATCATAAATATTTTTTAATCAAATCATAATTCTATCTTTAAGCTTTCATTAGATAATTGTAACCTTAACTCTCGTCCTAATGCCATCTATTATATATCCTATAAACAATAGGACCATAATAAATATCCGAAACCTAAAAATAATTCTAACTAAAGCCATAATCCTAGGTAAGTTCCCTAACATTAAAGGACCATAATCATTATAATAATCTTAAGCTTAGCCATCATGAAAACCGTTAACATAACAAAATTGTAAACCATAACCTTGTCATAATCTTAACTTTGTTTCATCTTGAGATGAACATGTATAATCCATAATGAGTTCATGCAATCCCCTAGTGTCACAAAATAAGTGTACATGAAAGCAAAATTAGCTTGGTGGCTCCTATTTTAAGAAAAGAAATCTCTAAAGAACCTAGATATATTTTTTTGGACTATTATTTTATGATTAGACTTAAAAATTTGGTATTTAATGTATAATTTGACTTAAGCATTTAACTTTATTTATTTAATTTATATGATTTTAATAAAGATATGTGCATTTATATAGATCTAGTTGATAAATTTTAGATTTAAATTTTATTAAATAGTAATTTTGTCATGTTTTATGTCTTATGTTGTTTAAACATATATGTAGATTATATTTGATGGACCCACTGCCACCCGCTCCAGCTCCCATACCCCGCCTCTGCCCCCTCCATCTCCACCTCCACCTCCACCTCCACCCACACCTCCATCAACCACCATAGATGAGCTTCGTGAGACCATGAGGCATACCCTCAACGACCTCATGTGTGATATAGAGGTTATCCAACATGACAGGCACTCCCTCGCCCCCTCACCTACTATGTCTTGCAGATAGCATGCAAGGCATGGTTGACTCCATCCATCATTTTGATTTAGACATTGATTCATTTAGATCATGGAGGGAAAGCATGTGTGCCTTCTACTCAGACGGCTTATCATACAGAGAGGTTTATAACCTACATATAAGTAAATGGAATTTTCAACATTGTTTTGTAAACCCTAAGATGGGTGAAGCAATTAGTGATAAGAAGCCTCACATTTCCATTAGGTGGTGTACACATCCATGTATAGCAGCACAATTTTGGGAGTAGTGGTGGATGGTATTTGACCATCCACCACATGCTAACCATGAGGTGCCCATGTACTTCCTTAGGAATTTATGGGCTAAGCTTGGGTTGGGTTTGAAACCCAACTATTTTGATATGAAAGCATTTCAGGGGGTTGGCAAAGGGATTCCTCAGGATAGGCTTGGGACAAAGCTGAGTGATAGAACAAGAAATCATAGGTGAGCTGAGCCCCTTGTACCTCTTTCTACATCTATTGTGCCTGCTCCTCACCATCATCAAGCAGTTTCATCTTCTTTTACCCATTTGAGTGCCCTTTCGGTTAGTTTAGTATAGCAGTGGATGCAAGGGGTACATGCTCCTCCACTTGGACATGTTTGTACTAGCTGTGGAGGCATATGCACAGGCCCCCAAAGTGATCCTAGTGGAGCACATGATGGCCATTATGCTGAGGGTGCAGATTTTGATGATTATGTATACGCTACCCATGGTGATGGTAGTGACGAGATAGACATGTCATCATTTGTTGACCTCATGCAATAGGGAGAGCCTGGAGAGAGTCAAGAGCAGTAGGTAAAATTTTAATTTCAATATAAATATAAAGTACACATAATTATTTACTTTCTACATACATGTGTAATTGTATTAACTATATTAATTTTTACTTTTGAAATAATAGAGGATGGATGATACTGTTCCTCCTAGGAGGCAGTATAGTCTTTTTTCGAGACCTACAGATGTTGGTATCCCTTATATGGTATGGACTTTGAATTACACTATAAAAATGTACAGTCAAATTCAAATTTAATAACATGTGCTCATATGTTCTTTTTATTTGATTTTGTAGGGATTGTCTGCATCTACACAGATTGATGTTAGTACAAGTCCTACTCCAATTACCACTAAGGCACAACCTCAAATATATGCGGTATGAACTTTTGACTAAAGATAAATAATTTATATTATTTTTATGTATGTACATCATTATTAACTTATAATTTGAACAATTTTGACTCACATGTATATATATTTTATGTGTTTTGATTTTACAAATAGGAGCCATACCATACTCATCCATACAGGCCTTGGTCTAGTCTATTTTTGACTCCATCTTATGATTATCGTGCTAGCATACCTATAGACACATCTGAGACATTGGCTACCACTTAGGTATGATATATATATTTTATATACATGTTAAATTTATAGTGTATAAAAAATTTAGTGTACAAATTATGTAGTTTGTAATTATTCATGTATATTTAATTTTGACTAAACATTTATGTATCCATAAGTTTAGGACTACGTCACCACAAGTGTTGCTAAGAGCACAAGACTTAGCCAGATGGAGGTACCTACATTGTCATTTGAGGTCAATATTGTGATTTATGTACATAATGTATAGTTCATTATTCTCTAAAATCAAATTTTAAAAATGTATGTATTGTAAATTACAGGACCTCACCACTGTTGCATTTGGTAGTTTTGATAGTGTGCCTCCTCCCGTTACTGAGGGGCACCCATCTCATGTGGTATAATTTATTTTATTATGTAGTGAATATTTAATTTATTTACAAGCTAGATTTTGAGACCCATTTCAATTAAGCATGTACATGATGAGACATGCCTCATGTTACACAGGGTGATACATCTACCTCACAGGGTGTCCGACATAACAAGATGACTCATATTACACATGATGATCCATCTGAGTCCTCTTCATGTGGAGTAAAGAGGACATTCAATTAGATAGATTAGGTCTTTTTGGCACCTATAGATTGTGTTTTTATGATGTATATTATTTATGATGTATACACTTTGTGTTAGGATAGTTAAAACTATATGTTAGACCATATATTTTTTCACTTCATAGATCATGTTATGATGTATGTTAGACCATGTACTATTTTTTTATGACTTCTTATCATGCTTGTGTATGTAGTATATATTATTATGTCACCATGTTTTAATTATATTCAAACCATTTTCTTTATTCTGACATATTTTATTCATGAACATATGACACATTTTGTAGGTATATATGCAAGATGAACAATAATTTTAACTATCTATAGAGCATTATTGGATAAATATCACATCAAATTTATGCATTGAGATTCATAAAAATAAAATTGACCTGCTAGATTAAAAAATATATTGATAACATACCTAACAATGTATCATAAGTGATCTTAATGTGTTGTTTGGTAATGTAAGACTCATTATCACCTAATAAGACCTATTATGTGGTCGTAAACATATGAATACCTATCATAACCTATAATAGACATAATGACCTATTAGGATTCCCATGTCCCCTTAAGACACACATGTATGGATAATGTACCTAACAATGTATCATAAGTGATCTTAATGTGTTGTTTGGTAATGTAAGATATAATCAATACAATGAATACAATGAGTAATGATCTTTAAATTATCATGTGCAAGTGACTTGTTTTTAATATTACAATCAATATTAATTTGAAACTTCAAACAAACATTAATTTAAACATGCTTGAATCTAAAAGTAATGGAACAAAATAGGAGGTCATTACTTAAATTGACAATTAATTTATAATTTAACTTTCAAATAGAAGTAAACTCTCATTTTTGAATTAGTTTGTACAACATATTTCACAATATATGTAAGACAATGTCAATGATATATTTATAGTTCAATGAACTCATTTGAAAGATAAAATTGGTTCAGCACATCTCTTCAAATGAGGTCCTGTAAAACAAAAACACACATGTTAATAAACACATAAATTAATATTCAAGGTATCTGAACTATGTAAATATATGTGTAATTTCTATGTACTTACTATGTGAAATTGCACAAGATGTTGATGTTCGATCCACTTTAACATTTAAATTTGCATAAATTGTAATTGAGACCTGAATAAGAGGTATATAAGTTCTCTAAATTGGTATTGACAACACAAACATACATGTAATTAAATTATATAAGTACATATATATAAAAATAATAGAATAATGAAAAAACTTACATGTGTTTGATTTAAAAGTAGTCATCCCACTACACCATTTGCATCCTCTCTCTTTTGCAATGCATCTATGATTGTCTCGTGCTCGTCCATTGAAATTGTCCATAATACCTTATTGGCGGGTCTCCCTTTGTATCTTTCTAATTTGATATTTGTTGCCACAACCAAATGAGAATAGCGTAAAATCTTCTTTTCGGTTTGGTAGTCTTCAAATGTTGGCAAGCCATTTCTTCTTGTTAGGTATCTACGTAGCTAGGTGCCAGCTACAATGACAGACCCGATTGGATACTCAAAACCATCATCGTCTACTTGATGACATGTCAATTTTTCTTAGATTCCACACATCTAGCTAGCCAATACTCAGTCTGTTCATCATTATCACTAGGTGCAATAACAACATAAACATGTCCTACAAGATAAGATAAAGTATAGAAACACTTTAATCACATGAGTGTACATATGAAAATTATATAAATTGAAGCATGAGATCACAAAAAAATCTAATTAATTGTGCATACTAAGTTCTATGAAGTCTAAAATATGATCATAGTCTTCTGATGCAAAAGTAACATTCTGGCCTTCATTTACTATATCATCTTCAAAATGCATGTCAGTAGGTGCTAATGATCTTTGTTTCCAATCTTCAACCCATTCTGTATTCTCACATTCTTCCCATTCACCTGCAAGACAAAATTGACAAAAACAAGCAAGCTCCCTAGTCCATATAGTCCAAGTGTTAGAATCTGAACTCCTAAATGAATGCCATTTAGCTGACCCACTAATTGTACCACAATCATATCTTGAAGGGATATTATTTTCTTCAACTAGGTAGAAGAAACGTTTGATTGTAGAGTTCTGACTTGATCCCATGTATAAATATTTGTTACACCATTCAACAATCTCATGTGCATTTTTGAATTTAGCTTTTTCCTCAAATTTTAAATGCTCTCTACTAAGAGCTCTCTTCACACATGCACTAGCACCATCATGTTCTCCTTTACCATGTCCAGCCTAAAAAAAAATCCACACATGTTGGATGTTAGTTTTCTTATGTGTCCTACTCAACCAATAGAACATTCTAGCATTCTTAAATTGTCTTGTACAATTATCTGACCATATAAAATGTTGTGTCATTTGAATTTGTCTCTCTTTTAAATTATCATAAAAGACCTTGAAACAATATTGGACAAACTTAGATGAATAGAGTTTATTATCACTTAAATAAAAATGGTACTCTCTCAATATTTTTTGATCCTCCTCTATACTATCAAGTGCATGCCTATAAACTATATGAACATAAATTGTTACTTGCACTGGATTATAATATTGTGGTTGTACCTCTTCTTGCGGTGCAAGCGTGTAGTTCTCTGCAAAGTCAACAACTAAAAGTATAGTACCAATTGGAAATGTATTCTTACATATGCAAAAATGTCCTTCAAGCCATCTAGAATATTGAGAGTGTTTAACATATTTTGGTATGATCACACTCTTAAACTCATCCATAAATGCATTTCAACTAACATTATCTATAACTAGATCACACCTTCTTCCAATCTTCCCATCCTTCAATGGATATTTAATAGTTTTGAATCTTTTTACCTCAACTAATTGTTGTCCAAAAGTAGTCAAAGCATTTTCATGCAAACATTCATCTAACAAAAAAAGATTGCCACACATATCACATGTACTAGAAAGACATGCATTGAAAAGAAAGTATTGATCATTGGGTGGCTTACAAAAGAAACCTGATATGAAATCTTTTATAGTTTGAGGTGGTATTTTTATACCACATTCTTGCAACATTTCTTTACTATGCATGGTACCATGTATAGATCAAAATACATCATAATGGTAATGAAATTGAATATGAGTTTTACAACAACATGCGATTCTTTCCTTGTTAATCCTTACATACCATGGTTTATGCTTTTCAAAAGATCTTTGACTAATGGTAATATTTAATACCTTACCATCTACAAATTTTTTCAAAAGGTGTTTAGGATGTGGATCGCGTATTTTTGACCCAATTCTCAATTTAAGAACATCTCTTGAATTAGGTGATACTCTTGTATTATCATGCCAAAAAATTTCAATCAAACTTTTGATTTCACTAGTAAGTTTCATATCACATCTCTGGAGTCTACCACTAGAAGTCCATAAAATATTTGTTGGATCACATTCAAAGTTAACCCTTCTCTTTATAGCTCTTTCTAAAGTCTTACGATTCATATTAAGATATCCATTTATGTTGCTAATCAATCTTTTTCCAGATGTTGATTTGTTAATTAAAGTTGTTGTTATTGCTCATCGTGTTGCATTCTTATCTTTAGACCGACTTCTCTTTCCGATAACATCAAAGGCACTAGCAATAGTGGATACAACTTGTTTTAAAGACTCATTTTTATTCTTGGGTTTTACATGCATTCCCAACCTTCTCATTACTTTTCGCATTTTAGACATTTTAATTAGTTGCAACATTAGCTGACATTGAAACCCAAATTTCTTATTATAAAAAAAATGCCTATACATTCTATTAGCATGTGTCCTAATTTGTGTCCATGAAACCAATCCCTCAAGATTATCTAACACATCATTAGGAATATGAAAATTATGTTCAGACACTTTACTATCATCCTGACATGTTTGTTTAGTAGTTGGTGTTTCTATGTCTACATTCATGCAATTTTTATTTTTGGACACTTTACTATTTTCACTTTTATTTGAGATTTGAATGTCATTTTCAAATTTTCTTGGTATTTCTTTCAGGGCAGGCATTTCAATTGGAGTGTTTTGTGCATGATCGTTTGAAAATTACTTCTCATGAAGAAAATCTAAATCGTTTAAATTGTAACTTGTTTCTAAAATATCACCAATTTCATCACGAGAGAAAATTTGACAGTTTGAAGACACACCTATATTGAATGCATGATTAGAATGTGCTCTTGAATTTTCTTGTATGGGGTTCTCTTCTTTGACCTCTTCATCCATCATGGTATCCTCAATGTCTTTCTCCTTTGAAACATTGTTCAAGTCTCTCATTCTCTATCTTCTCTCTCATTGATGTTGTGCTTCATTCTCTTTATTTGCTGCAATCTCCTCATCTATAAGAACTTTTGCTTTCTTCTTTCTTCATTGTTTTGATCCCATGTTTGCACCAATTTTGAATTTGAATCGGTAGCTTGCAAGTTGTATAAGAGGACAAGAAAACATAATAAGCATGACAAAATTTGATGTTGCAGATCGAAACTGTTATTCAATCATTTCAATCATTGAAATTGGATCGGTGGGGCAGCTTTTGGGGCCCAACGGGTACATTAGAAACGGGTACCCAATTGCTTGAAAATTGGGCACCCGATTCTTTAGAAATTAGGTACCCATTTATAAATTGGGTACTCGATTTTAAAAAGAATCAGGTACTCGATTTTCAAACAGTTGGGTACAACAATTTAAAGCAATCGGGCACCCAATTTTTGAATTACAAATCGAGTGCCCGATTCTTGAGACATGAGCGGAAATTTGGTATGGCTCCCAACTATTGTATGGGGTTTTGTCTTGGGGAAAGGCATGGCATAGGCTTGGTCTCACCAAGCCATGCCTTTATGATCCTTTTTTTTTCTAAGGTATTTAATCGACAATTTTTGGTATTGTCGTAAATTTTTTATAGTCATTCCCATTGAATTTTTTGACGAGACAAAAACCCATTATAGGTCTTAGTATTCTAATTTCAAAAATGTAAATTTTATAGTGTTATTAGTTTATTTTTTATTTTTCCATTATTTATTAATCAAAACTATCTCCTAAATGTTGAAAAGTGACATTCACCAAAACTTTAATAACTTTTTTATTTATAATTTTTCTTAAATTAATTTATATGTCATCAATCTACATACAATTATTTTGATGTTAAATTTTTTTTTTTGAAAAAAGTGAGATTTTGATCAAATTATGTGGTCCATACATGAGAGGTTTTAAAATTTACCTTTATAGCCAATTAATAATTAATAATAATAAAAATTATTCAATAAAAAATTAAGGAAAAATATTTTCATCAATCTTAGGTGTATTAGGTAACTCCCTTTAAAATGATTTGTGAAAATTCATTTATTTGTGTCAAATTATGGTGTTCGTACACCAGTGTGGTATGGTCCCGAAACAAGCATTTTGAAAAAGTGGTTTCTAAAGATCCATACCAAAAAAATAATCTATCATATGGGTACACAAATAAATTACATATTCAAAAACTAGATTCTGAACACTAAAAATTTTATTTCTAGAGTTTTTTAATATTCAATCTCTAAATACCTCAAATTTTGACATCAATTGACAAAAAATTTCAAAAACAGGAAAAACACTTCCACACTTTGGCCAAAAGTGAGACCCAACTTCTTGCACTGACCCATCAACTATATTTGCATGATCTACTACTATAATTTCCTTTTGCCTCTAAGTGAATATAACTCTCTATTGTATCTCTTTCTTCCATTAATATATTGTGCAATATTTTCTTGCCTTATGTTGGTGTATTGCTCTCATTCTTAAGCTCATGTGTTGTATCCATTTTTCCTTCGAATGATATGTTGGAAATATTCAGGATAAGATAGGTTACTGAGAGGGGAGGGGTGAATCAGTAACTTGTAAAACTTTTATACAATTCAGCATATTAACCATTCATCATTCATTTGTCTAATGTACTGCATAAATGAAAGATCAAACATTTATTGCACATGAACACAGAGATTTGGTGACCTAGAAACCTTCCAAATAGAAAGTAAAATTGGGGTGGGGATGATGACCACAAAACTTCAATACTGCAGTATAAAGTTGGCCTGTTAAGGCTTACAATGATCACTTCTGGTGATCTTCCCTGTTAGGAGCAAGTAGGACTGCTAGATCCACCTTGTTAGAGGATTTACAAACATACAGTGAATTATGCACTATGTTAGGAGATTGTCAAAAAGACTGTTAAGTCTACCGTGTTAAAGGATTTATAAACTGATTCACCTATTAGGATGAAGCAGTGGATCTACTTACAACTATTTTCTGATAAGATCCTTTTTGTATTGATCACTTGGTGTGATAGATATGACTTTTCTGCTCCTATGTTGACTTTGATGTATTCCTTTTACTTTGTTGCTGATCTTCAATATCCTCTTTACATGCGATCATCAATCTCTTTCTTTATATCTTTTTCACACACCTCATATATATCATACTAAAAATGATATCATACATTACATATATACCATTCCATTATTTACAACTGCAAGGTTGGCCAAAACATAAGTGAACAAAACATTACTGAGTTAGCCAAATAGTAGAAAACTCAAGTTCCTCAAGCTGACTCGGTGACCTTCTGATACTCGGCATCCACTACATTACTCAACATCATCATGCACTCGATAGAAGTAAAGGCTCAGTTCATACTAGCCACACAACACTTCTTGGAACTCGATAACCATTGGTGACTTGGTAGATATAGTGCCATTCAGTAGAAACTAACTTCTTCATTTACCTTGCTTTGCTCAGTCAACACTGAGTTCTTCATTTACCTTGCTTTGCTTGGTGAAAACTGAGTTTTTTATTTACCTTGCCTTGCTAGGTGAACACTAAGTTCTTCATTTACCTTGCTTTGCTTAGTAAACACCGTTGAACTTCTCATTCACTCGGTATCCTCTTAAATGCTCGGTGAGAACTGTTTACCTGCTAAACTTATAAGGTAACCACTAAATGCTTGATATACACTGTAGACTAAGTGATGAGCTAGATAAGCATTCAGAATTGAATAAGTGTTTGCACTAATGACAAATATACCATAATTCCAACAATCTCCCCCTTTGGCATTAGTGACAAAAACACTTATGAGCCAAAACTTATGTGCAAAATTTTTCGTGCTGATTTACATATATTTCCCCCATACAATATGTACAGATTATTTACAAATATCTCTATCTTTTCTTTGTTACTCTATCTCCCCCTTTTTGACAATAATACCAAAATAAACAATATGTATTTACATAGAAACACCAAAATGAGAGATAAACTCAGAATGTACCTTAAGAATAAGAGCCAAAGTCTTATCCCAATTTTTTTGCAAAATTTTGCAGGTGGATAGTGCTATTTAAATTTTAGTTGAAAGTTCAATCATTTGATCTGCAACTGAAAAATTGTTGTCATGGATCAATGCTTTGGAGTAGACAATGTGTTTCTGCATTGTGTCCATGATAGGACGGATCATATTATGAATGTCAATCAAGGTAGGTCTGATCCTTGCTTCCTCTCTCAACAATTCTGCCTACTTTTCTGACAAAAATCTAATTCAGAGATGATGGGATGAACTTGAATTGGGGTCACGTTGCAGCATTTGGGCACTGACCTTCATATCCTCATCAATTTTATTTTATTTTTCTTTGATCTCCTTGGTATACTCGGTAACATCACAAAGTGTGGAAAAAAGTGAAGTTACATTATTAAAAGAATTTTCAAGATTGACCAAAATTGTGGACAATTATACTTATTTTGTTGCAATGTGCTCAAGCACCTTATTATCAAATTTTCTTTTAGCCTTTTCAATCAATTTTTCTTGACCAAAGGTGTCCTCATTGAATTTATTTACAACCTATTCTAACTAAATCAAAATGTGTTGAGTAGAATCTACGTCAACACCTATAGCTTCTGTAATTATATTCCAAGCATTCTCAATTATTCTATACTCCTTATCCCTTTCAGACCTTAACTACTTCTGTATAGCTTTCATCTCTATTAGTTGACTAGCATACCTCATCTCTTCAATGCATTTTCATAGTCAATTTTTGGAATCACTATCTCTGTATCTAAGTCAATATCTTTAGGAATTTCCTTTCCAGTGATCAAAAGTCTTAATGGTTTCTTTTGTTTGACTTTCTTGATGACTAGTTTGACCTTAGGAATAGAAACAATAGTGGAGATGGAAGGACTAGCAATGATAATTGGCATAGGACTTGAGGATTGAGTGCCAACAAGAGTATTTACCAGATCAAAAACTAGAATGCTTCCCAAAAATGATGATAAACTTGGTAATGTAGTATCTGAACTAATTGGATTTGAAGTAGATGCACATAATGCTGACAAAATTGTAGAACGAGCTGGAATCAAAATTGTAGAACTTACTGTTACATTGATTGGTGACGATGGAGCTGAGGAGGCTGGCTCGGTAGCTGAAAAAGAGGGTTGTAGCTTAGTAGATGAAGTGGTTGGCACATCTATTTTAGATACTTGGAGCTGGGATGTGGCAGGTGCAGATGATAAATCTGATGTAGATGCTATCAAACCTGCTGAAGCTAACTCCAACCTTGATGATGTGATAGTTTTAGGTGGAGAGTAAGGAAGGGATGCAATAACTGCTGCTGCAATTTTTACTAGATCATCTTCCTCCTTATCTTCCTCTTCATCTTCTTCCTTCATTCCTTCTTCCTCCTTGTCTTCTTCCATTAATGCATGCAACTCTCCTGGTGAGACTATGATGGATGGAGTGCCATCAATATCATCACTGTCACCGCTGTCATCATCCTTGATTTCCATTGGGTCTTCACTGGGCTTATGTAGATGATAGATGTTTTTCCACATTTTTGTAGCATCATTTACAACATGCTCAATGTATTTGATCAAAATTAAACATGTGTGAAATCTGATCATCATTTTACCTTCATGGTTTTTCATTGTAGTCTTTACTTCTGCCCCAATGAGACTTGGTTGAAGATTCTTTAGGGATTGCTCATAGATGTCTTTTACCATTTTTGTGGATGACTCCCATCTTGGTTTTAATCTCTCCAATAGTTCTTTTGAGATTTGGGAGGCAAGCTGGTCCGAGGAGTATTTCCATTTACCCATCTTGCTAAGTACTAGTTCCTCTATCTGCATTTTTTTAGCATCTGTTCTCATTTCAAATTTCAATGCCTTGAAATTTGTGATGCCTACTGCTTCTTCCAATTGTTTAAGCCTTTCCTCAAATGTGGGTGTAGGCCTAACTAATATAGGTTCCTACTTACCTTTTTTGGTTCTTCTTGTGAATACTACAGTAGGCTTCTTCTTAGGTTTGGTAATTATTACCTTACCTTTCTTCTTCGGAGGTTCTTCTTCAATTTATTGTTCTCCTTTTTCTTCTTCTTCTTCTTCTTCATCATCATCTCCTTCATCCTCAACTTTACTTCTGTTAGCATAAGAGGGTCAGATGCAGTTTTCAATTTTGCTATCTTCCTCTTGCCTTTGCTTATGGCCTGTGGTAGCTTGATTTCAAGTTCAATTTTTGTCTTTTCTTCATTAGAGGTTCCAAACATAGGTTACCTTGGGTCTACTAGCTCATTTACCAGTGCTTCTATGATGTCTCTAGCTTCATCAATATTTACCTCATAGGGAAGAGGTTTTACCCATGCAACTTGGGGTCTGACTGCCTGGATGTACACCTTATCATAGTCAATCATGAAGCATACATCATATTTGTAATCCTCAAAAATCTTAGGAGGAATCCTGAACCTGTTATTCATCCTCTACTTGAAGTATTCAAAATAATTTTCCATAATGCTATCAAAATTTTCACCCATCTCTACTACATACTCATTTATTTGATACAAAATTGGAATGTCTTTTCTCCATAAGACAGTTCCTTTAGATGGAAAGAATTTTTGAATGTAGAAAAATAAATAGATCAATAGAGAACCAAATCTACAAGGGTTATTCTTGGAAGTCCTTATACTACCCATATTTTTATTCAATTATTTCAGCAATACTTCAGACAGATCAAAAGGTTTTTCTTTACAATCTTGAGGGACAAATCCACAGCTTCACAAGGTACACTATTCAATCTACTAGAACTATATAATTTATATGCAATTACATGAATGCAAAATCTTAGTTCGACATCTGATACAGTGTTAACCTTTAAACCTCTACAATCCCACTCGGCTAGGGTTTTCTTTTGTAGCTCCTCCTAATCTAGGGTTTTGGTGGCTTTTTCTTTATTGAGCATAGGGAGACCTGCGATTTTATGAATCATCTTCTTTGTGATTAGCACTGGCTACTTTAGCCATAATTGTCCATTATGCACTTGACCCAAGATATACCTAATCCATTTGGTTTGGAAGTTTCTAGGCATATGCGAGATATCAATCAAGCCTTTGGTTTCAAGATGCTTGAACTCAGGTTTTAGAGAGCCATCTACACTCATTTCACCTAGGGCACTGTCCATCTCTAGGTTTCTGATTTCTTGAATAGAAAATTTGAAATGAGTACGAATATCATTAATAAGAAGTACCTTAGGTGGTATTTTTGATTCAGCTCCAGTTGGGTTGAGTGATTCTGCAACGGTCAAAACAATCCTGAAGTTGGGCACTTTCCATTCTGTACCCTTTATCAACATTTCTAAACCTCTTTTTTCCTTGGTGCTATTGGTGCTTGTAGATGCCATAGCTTCTCATTAAGTATAATAAAATCTTGATCAAATTCTTCGCTTGAAAATCGCTTGAAATCACTTGGAATTTGCTCTGGATTCACTGGAGATCTTTTAGCTCTAAGTATTCTTAAGTCGTGGTGAAAAATGAAATTGAATTCTACCCTTTTGATGGAAATACTATCATTAATGCTTGGTATGAAGGTAGATGAGATAACATAGTGCTTTCTAGTCTATCATTGATTTAATCAGTAAAACCTTACAACTCAATGGTCAAACAAAATTTGTGATACTCCCAACCTAGCTGGGTAAGGTCTTTAACCAACCTTGCTTGGTAGATGCAACACGGTGAATGATAACTTTTCTTTGGTCCTTGAATCTGAAATACTGATTTGATCATTTGTGCTCTTTCACTCTAGAACTGCTTAAGATATGGCTAGAAGATGAAATTCTAGATTCTTCTTAAATTTAATTGGAAATGGTAGAGTCACCCATTTCTTGAGTGACATTTCCATCACTTGAATTGTCTTACTGGGTAGATTTAGGAATCCACTGTTGTCTCATCTGCTTCTGAATGTTATCAGCTTTAGCTTTCCTTTCATCTTCAATTTTTTTAGTATTCATGCAATTCTTGGCTATATGGCCAAGTTCAGTACATGTGTCACATCTTATGGTTGTATCCTTCTTTCTTAGGTGATGTCTTGCACAGTTTATCCCAATGTGTCCATATTCTCCACAATAGTGACACCTACACTAAGTATTGTAGTCCCTTCCAAAGATTTCTTTAACAAGTTTTTCAGCTAGATTGAATGAATTGGATTTGCATTGGAATGCCTTGTAACCATGCTTCTTGCATTTGTGACAATTTCCTTCAAATTTTGGCATATCCTTGCACTCATTAGCTTTGTGACCATGCTGATTGCAATTGTAGCATTTTCCATTGAATTTTCCTTTTCCATTACTCCAACATTTGTTTGATGTATGACCTATCTTTCCACAGTGATTGCAAGTGGGCCTTTGATTCCTTTGGGCACCTTGTTTGGTGGTTTCACATTCTTCCTTGTAACCAAGACCAATTTTACCTTTTTGTCTATGAAATTTTTGCTCACTTTGCTGATTTAATTGGTTCATGTCTGTTTGAGATTTCATCTTTCATTCATTGACTTTTCTTTCAATGATCAAGTCATTTTCAAAAATTTCATTGATTTATCTTTCAAATCTTAGATCACTTTGTAAGCTTGCATTGATTTGTCTTTCAGTGATTAAATCATTTCTCAAACTTTCATTCTCAGATCTTAGATTCAAAATTTCTTCATTTGCATTAGATAGTTGACCTACAAGATCTTCATGCTGAAGGAATTGATTATTTCTTACCTCTAAGTCTTCATTTTCCTTGTTTCTCTATTCCAAGACTTCACATAGCCTGATTGATTGGATTTCTTGTTCTCTTTTAAGCTTCCTTACTTCTTCCTATAGAGAACCATTCTTTTCTAGGAGTTCTTTGATTGCTTCATTAGATTCATTTGAACTGCTTGATGGTAAAAGGTCTTCAATCTTTTCTTCAACATACTGATGATCATTCATTTGTCTTGCAAGTTCCTTGCTTCTTTTTAGAGATTGAGAAAGATGCTCCTTTGCTTCTTTGAGTTGAGCCATGGCCATTTCTAGATCTAGCTTTTTATTTTCAATAGATTTGTCAAGTCTAAATATCTCCATTGTCCTTGATCTTTTCTCAAGCTATCAAACTTTATCCTAAGAACCACAAAGCTCTGATACCAATTGTTGGAAATATTTAGGATAAGATAGGTTACTAAGAGGGGAGGGGTGAATCAGTAACTTATAAAATTTTTATACAATTCAACATATTAACCATTCATCATTCATTTGTCTAATGTACTGCATAAATGAAAGATCAAACATTTATTGCACATGAACACAATGATTTGGTGACCCAGAAACCTTCCAAATAGAAAGTAAAACTGGGGTGAGGATGATGCCCACAAAACTTCAATACTTTAGTATAAAGTTGGCCTGTTAAGGCTTACAATGATCACTTCTAGTGATCTACCCTATTAGGAGCAAGTAGGACTGCTAGATCCACCTTGTTAGAGGATTTACAAACATACAGTGAAGTATGCACTCTGTTAGGAGATTTACAAAAAGACTGCTAAGTCTACCCTATTAAAGGATTTATAAACTAATTCACCTGTTAGGATGAAGTAGTGGATCTACTTACAACTATTTTCTAATAAGATCCTTTTTGCATTGATCACCTGGTGTGATAGATATGACTTTTCTACTCCTATGTTGACTTTGTTGTATTCCTTTTACTTTGTTGTTGATCTTCAATATCCTCTTTACATGCAAAAATCAATCTCTTCCTTTATATATTTTTCACACACCTCATATATATCATACTAAAAATGATATCATAAATTACATATATACCATTCCATTATTTACAACTGTAAGGTTGGCCAAAACATAAGTGAACAAAAAATTACTGAGTTGGCTAGACAGTGGAAAACTCGGGTTCCTCAAGTTGACTTGGTGACCTTCTGATACTCGGCATCCACTACATTACTCAGAATCGTCATGCACTTGGTAGAAGTAAAGGCTTAGTTCATACTAGCCACACAATACTACTTGGAACTCGGTAACCATTGGTGACTCGGTAGATATAGTGCCACTTGGTAGAAGCTAACTTCTTCATTTACCTTGCTTTGCTCGGTGAACACTGAGTTCTTCATTTACCTTGCTTTGCTCAGTTAACACTGAGTTCTTCATTTACCTTGATTTTCTTGATGAACACTAAGTTCTTCATTTACCTTGCTTTTCTCGGTGAACACTGAGTTCTTTGTTTACCTTTCTTTTCTCGGTGAACACTGCTGAACTTCTCATTCACTCAGTATCCTCTGAAATGCTCGATGAGAACTGTTTACTTGTTGAACTTATAAGATAACCACTGAATGCTTAGTATACACTATAGACTAAGTGATGAGCTAGATAAGCATTCAGAATTGAATAAGTGTTTGCACTAATGAAAAATATACCATAATTCCAACATGATATAGAGTGAAACTCCTTCCTTATAACATTCTATTTCTATCTGATCTACATTTGATTGTTGAGTTAAAGTTTGAATTTGTCTACTTTGGGATTATATTGATGAACTGTGTAGCTTTAGGTAGAGATGAGACTAAACAGACTATTTGGTGCATCACTCCTCTAGATTAGATTAGGTATTTTGATTTTCATGCATTTCCTTCTCCCTCTTCCTTTCAAGAAGTAGTTACATGCACCTTGATAGTGAGGAAGTCAATCTTCTCCAGAGACTCAATCTCATTGTTCAAGTCCCACAACTTGGAGATTGTTTCGATGTTTCACAAGGTTTCCTTTAGGTCAAACTTCAAGCAAGGGTGAAAATTTTTGTGACAATAGCTATCATTTACATAACTGAGGAATGAATATGAGAGGTTAGATATCTCATATATGAAATGGAAACTAATGTTTCACAAAATAGTCAAAGAGCCCTTAACTACAGAAGATGGACCTTCATTCAACATCAATATGTTTAAGATATACTTTGACATGACATATCAATCCTATGAACAAGTAGGAGGAATGAAAGCTCCTAATTTGATGGGTATTGGACCTATGATGTTATCATCTGACATTCAAATGCTAGCACCCAAACCTTATGATTATCTAGAGTATGTTGTTGATAACATTCATACCTCTTTTGTCAATTTTGATGATGTTGACTATCCTACTTTTAGGCATTATTCTCTACTTATGCATATGATTTTATACTATGATCAATTAAGAGGATTGTGGAGTGAAAATTCAAAATTAAATATAAGGGAAACTAATGGGGAAGAGAGGCTATTTCAAATGTGGAAATTAGTATGGGATTATAGATTAAATGCCTCCTGCTACCTTACCTTTGAAGATCACTTTGTTTAGTCTTTGTACACTCTTTTTTATCTATTAGCCCTAATATTAAGAGATTCTTGAGACCAAAAGACAATGGGTTGGGAGAAAAATTTAACCATAATTGGGGAGATTGGTATGCACTTGATTACTTTACTTGCTTTAGAGTTTTTGGGTTTGAAGGGAAATCATTTGGATTACCAGAATCAGTGCCTAAAAGGATTGCATATTTAGAGATTGTAAGGCAAATGTCTGAGTCTAGTAAACAACATTTTGGAGGGAAGAAATGAAAACAAACCCAACCACTATCTTTTGGAAATTTTACTATTTGTACTACCAAATCTTATGATAAGATTGGAGAGAAGTTGCAAAATGAATATCACATGTATAATATGGATTCTTAGAGTCATTATGATCCAAAGAGATATATTCATGGATGCAGGAAATCACAAAATTTGGGTGATTACATTCACCGATGTATTGAATATGAAGAAAGTTTTAAAAATATGGAATGGTTGGAGTTACAATAGAAGATTCAAGATCATAATAGAGAATTAGAAGATAAAAGGAAGCAAGCTAAGAAATAATTTAAAGATAATATTCAAAAGATACCAGACTCCCCTATTCTAATAAAAAGGACTATAAATAGGCCAGTACTTCAGGCCTTGGAACATGATGTTCAAGTTCTTGATAGTGTAGATGTTGGGAAGGATGAGAGACTCCTTGAATCAAGTAGATTTGTGAGTGATGATACTTTCATGGGAAACTATTGAGGTAGTGTAACCAAAAAATCTCTCTAGAAAATGAATAAGAGATGATGGAAAATTTGAAGAAAGATATTAATAGGAGGTAGAGCACATGACTCTGGCTAGAGGGAGACAATTGTTGAATGAAACATGGATTATGGTTTTTCCTAGTTGGGATTTCAGTGCTTCTAACATTTTTGATAGTTTGATTAAATCCAAGAAATAGGACATGAAGTTATATGTGAAATGGGTCAAAGATGTAATTATTGGCTCAAGGTTTGTAGAAGATGAAAGATCAATGTTATTATAGGCTCTATACCCTCCACACAAAAGACCATAGATTATTGATGTAAGTTAGGCTTTTGGACATTGATGACACTAAAAGTAGTGGTGAGAGGCCCTAATAAAGTAGTAGTTATGTAAGTTGACATGACTTTGTCTAATCAAGCCACTATGAAGCAAGTGACATTTGAGAAAGATAATTGGAAGGAATTGTATGAAAACATGCTCAAATTAGGAAATTGATAGGTGCAACCTATGATCCAATCATTTGAGGATGCTTTGAGGGTTGAAATGAAAAGGTTACAAGAAGAAAATAAAAAATTTAAGGATTTTTCTATAATTATAAGGACCAAATTTGGATAAGATATAATAGATTCATTACCAGACATTGTTCATATAATTTTATAGAGAGAAGTCAATTTTGCTATCTACTCTAGGATTTTTCATCTATATGCACTAGCAACACATATAATTTGTGGTGAAAGTATTTCAAGTTCAATACAAGGATTTATGTGCTCGATTGATCTTTTGGTGGTATCATTTTTGTATCTTTCATTTTGTTTCCTATGATCAAATTTACAAAGTTTTCCTTAATTGATTGTCCAATTGACTGAATGCATTAAGGGATTTCAGTGTTTGAAAAAAAATAGTGTTGTATTGACTAATCAATTTGCATTGATGTATTTTTAGGCTCTTCAAGGGAGTTAAATTCAATAAGACTAAGTATTCGAATTTTCTTAAGAATTTCAAACAGTTCATACATCATTAAGGGGATGACAATTTTTCTTACAGGGATTTATTACTTGTCTTTGAGGGTTACATTAAACATTATGAATGATTTGTAAGGAAACTCGGGTGCGAAAACAACTTCCTACACTAATCTCATAAGGAAAGTATGATGCAAATCCTATTAAAATCTTCTACACTTACAGATTCAATATCATGTAAACAACAATATTGTAGCCAACCATGCATACAGAAAATAGACAGAGAAACAAACACATAACACAAAGATTTTTCGGTGGGGAAAACCTTTCGGTAAAACAACCCCACCCCTTCAGAACCCACACAATGTATTATCTTCAACACAAGGTTACAATACACTTGCAATGCAAGTTCAACATCGACAACAGAAGACTCCAACATGTGCTTTACTTTAGGGCTACTCAAAAAGGTAAACCGTATTAGGGTTTTACCATTCTATGAGAAAATAGGGGTAGAGTGTACAATACTCAAATATCTTAGTTGCCACATGTCTTCACTTGTCATTGAATCTTCCTAACATAGCTCTTACATGTCATAGGAATCTGTCATAACCGTTTTAGTCATGATCTCCTTACACACAATTTAAGATGTTGACACATCAACATTATTTGAAGGAAATACATTTTACAAAACAAATAATAAGAATCGAAATTATACAAGGTTGAGACACCTTATTCCTAACATGATTAAAAAAAGAGTGATAAAGAATCCATTAGTTAAGGCACTAATCTATTGATTATTGTTTTCATTCTTCATGTTGATTGTTGACAAATCACTTATATATTCAATTATTACAACCACAAAATTTTATCAACTTCTAAATTTTTTTAAAACAACTAAATTCCGAAATTATCTTCTCTAAAAAACCTCTAGGGTGTGAGCTATAGGCTTACCAACCTTGGTTCTATAGAGCCAAAATTGTAGAGGTTCACATTAATTTGAGTGGAACCTATTAGTTTGCAAATTTCTATTAGAAACTCCCATAATTAGATCATCATTCCATAGGAAACCTAATCTATCAATTTGGCTACCAACAAACTTCTCATCAATGTTATCAGTAAAAAAAAGTTAAAACAAAATCTAACATATTGAAAAATATCCACACAATTTTAATACAAAATATATCTTATGGACACTACATTAGTGTAAAAACCACGGTGCAAGAATGATGCTTAGAAATATTTGTACTATTATGGAATATTCTTTGTTAGGAACCTACCTAGTTAAGGGTTTAAAAAACATTATTAGGTGCTACACCATAAAGGAATTTCTCAAGAGACTTGTTTTGAGATTAAAAATTGAAGCCCTAATTTTGAGTACCATTCTAAAAATTGAGTCAAATTAAGCCCAAATAAGAGGTATTCATTAATATGTACCCGACTATCATTTTAAGGCCTTTGAACTGATTCATGTTTCTAACACCTTTCATTCAATATTTTCATGTGTACCATGATGATAAATTTCCATTTGAGTCATTCTATGAAGTTTCATTGTGAGCATTGCTCAAATCTGCATTTTTGCCTAAGTGCCAAACAACGTCAAGAAGCCTAGTTTGTAATTGAATATCTTGCACTTGATTAAGTTTCATGACTCGCCACTTTGGGAGTGTTGAGTCTCCATATCAAAAAATATATGTTTCATATTTAGAGTAGTTTGATATTTTTGTACTAATTTTTGAATCCACCAAAGTTACTTGTTTACTATTGTCATGCTCATGCATATTATTTAGAATTCTGGGAAGCTCAGTTTGACCATCTATAATTTTAACCTAGTTGACCCAATTGAGAAAATTATTTTTGCATTACACTATAAGGATTAGGGGCATGATATCTTCCAATTTTGAGCCTATTATGAATCTATTTGACTATTTTTCAACATAATCCCAAATGCAACTTTTGAAGTTTTATTCGTGTCTAAATGTGCAGATTGATCTGTATCCCTATTTGGGAGGTTACAACTTTGAATCCATGATAGATTGAGAGAAATGGATTATACCAATATTTTCTACTATAAAAATATTTCAATTTTTTCAGCTTTCAAGCCTTGTTGAATCCATCTGCACACTTTCTCAGGTCTATTTTGTTTGAGAAAATCATTGTTTTGCTAGTTTTCCTAGTTCTACAATTCTAAGTACCCAACTTTGACTTCTACCAAATTTTCCCAAATATTCTTCATGAGCCCAAATCATAGATTTGTATTCTCCAAATTATAGTAAACTAATTCCCTAGTTTTTAGGCCCTAAAGTGAACATATGACCTATTTTCAAAGTGAAAATTGAATGCATTTTATTTGTTTCTAACATATTTAAATGTAGGGTAGTTCAGAAAAGGAAAACTTAACATCCAATATCTTTGAACCCTAAAGTCATCATGAGATGAAATTTGATAGGGTAATAGAATGTGGATGAAAGAGTAGATGTGTCAAATCTTAGGGTCCTATTGTTTGATTTCATCAATTTTTAAGGCCAGACTTGGAGTTTCCTAGCATGACTTTGGACAGTTTACAAAAGTGACAGAGATTAGTTATAAATGATCAATCAATGAAATGAATTTAATTGATCAGTCTAAAAGAATAGTTGTTTCAATTCAAATTTTTTTAGCTGGACCCACTTTGGGTGCAACCTAATTCCATCAGACAAATAAAGTTTGGGAGGTGAATTGTATATTTGCCAAGATCAAGTTCTTAGCATTGATTTTTCTTTTATTTTGATATGCATATGGCTTGTGAAATAATTTAGTCAAGAAAATAATAAGTGGCATAGTTTCAAAAGTTGAATTAAAGAAGATGCTCATTTGACTCAACTTGGTGCATTAATAAACAAGAACTTTGATAATAAGCACTAAAATTATTAGGCCTTTGACAGAGCTAATAGCTTCCATTATGTCTAAGATCTCCATTACAATGTTCATCACACTAACAAGTAGATTAAGAACAATAGTCACTCTAAACTCAAACAAGATATATCACTAACATGTAAGGAAATTAGATGTTGTAATTATAGCTTGTCTTGTGTGGAGATGTATTTTGAACTCTCACATTAATTCACTCAAGAAAGAAAAGACACCTCTTTTATGACAAAGTTTAACTATAGTATAATGGGCTAGAGACATCTAAATATTGATTAAAGAAGTAGGTTGTTGATCCAACAAGTTTAGCTTGATGAGGCATGGAGCACATAAGAGTTAATCACTTCCCCTTTAGCTTTCACTCTCATTCATTCATCCTATTATAATCTTAAGCTCTGTACTAGGAAAAAAATTGTATAGCACTTGAGCCCTTGGCACCAATGCATGACATCTATTGCTAGCTTGTGCAACATAATATGTGCTACTACTCACCATTATAAAGACTAAAAATTCAAGTATAGTATGTAATTGTTTAGGAGATCACCTTTATGTGGGATCAAGATGATTATGACTAGAAAGTGGAGAGTCCACTCTCTTAAGTCATCGATCAAGGTGCATGCAAAATCACTAATGAAACATAGTATATGTGCTAAGTGACTAAATAACTCACTTAGGAGGGTCTAGGATGTTGATCCATCCTAATGAATAACCTACCTAGAATTTCATAGGGAGGAAAGAATGATTATTGGGGAAGAGGCATGTTATATTCTATGAAAGATCTGATTGTAACTACAAGAGAAAAAAGAGCCCATATGTGTTTTCTCCCAAATCTTTGTAAATACGAAAAGACAATTGGAATGTTTTTCTTATTCTCTAGCATAGGATGCCTAGCCCTATCTTGACTTTGATATGCAATTGGATTTTTGTAGAATTTACCCAGGATGCAATGGAGTTTTAATATATAAATCACATATCCCCTTTATCCCAGATTGCTAATGTGGTGGGTTTTTAAAGCTTTTCAATACAAAATTGGTCAATTGATAAATGTCTTAAGTCCTATAGGCTTAAGGACATGAAACCAAGCTTGTGTGGAACTCGACCAACTTAGCAGATAATATAGAGATCTTTTGAATAATTGACTGATGACATAGCAAGTGAAATTGTGACTAGATAGCAAATCATAATCTGACATGTGGTAGCCCGACAACAAATGAAAATGTGACAAGTGGTACAGTTCTCAAGGTGTGATCAAGTAGCTACCAGTTAGTCATAAGAGTAGAGTAGTTACTGAGTAGGGTTATGATAGTATGCTAACTACTAGTAGTTAAGTAGATGGTCAAACCGGTTAGATAAAACCACTACAACATTATGACTGGTCACCAGCGATTAGTCGTATGGTCTTGGAAATTAAAGGCTAAACCACAAGGAGGTTTATGAGTTATAGTTTGATTCCACGTGGATGTTGGAAATATTTAGAACTATGCTAGGTTACTGAGAGGGGAGGGGTGAATCAATAACCTTAAAATTTTTTTATCAGTTATAGATCTTAATTGTAAAAATCCAATTACCATTTAGCTCATCATATCTGATCTAATGGCATGCATGACAAATTGGAAACATAAAACATTCATAACACTTGAACATAATGATTTGGTGACCCAAAAACCTTCCAAATAGAAATTAAAATTAGGATGGGGATGATACCCACAAAACTTCAATACTACAGCAAAAAGTTGGCCTGTTAAAGCTTACAATGATCATTTTTGATGATCTGTCCTATTAGGAGCAATTAGGACTATTAGGTCCACCTTGTTAGAGGTTTTACAAACACACAATGAAGTATGCACTCTATTGAGAGATTTAAGAAAGACTATTAAGCCTACCTTGTGAAAGGATTTTGACTAGTTCACTTGTTAGGATGAAATAATAGATTTCTAACTTACAACTAGATTGCTGATAGAGATTCCTTTATTATACGGATCACCTTTCTATGATAGATTTGTCACTGCTACTCCACATGTTGATATGGCCTTCATAAATATTTATCTGCTACTTACATTCACATTCTTGCACTTGATTACATACACATTTTAATTCTATACATCCTTGATATGATACAATACATGTCATATATATATCAAACCAATTTGCAAAATTACAAAGTTAGCCAAGACACAAGTTAACACAAATATAACAAGTTTGGGCCAAATGAAGACACTCGAGTTCTAAAGATTGAGTTGGTGAAGTTTTGATACTTGGTGCCCACTATCATTACTTGACATCATCATGCACTCAGTAGATGTAGAAGCTCGGTCCATACTGATCTCTTCAAAGTAGTCTTAAACTTAGTCTACACTGGTGACTCAGTAGATGTTGTATAACTTGGCATACATTGAATCACTCAGTAAACACATAAGCTCATTTTACACTAGGTTAACATCATATGAACTATGAACTTGGTAGAAATTGTAATTCTCAATAACCATTGAAATGCTTAGGCTACATTGCTAGACTGAATCTATTTGGTTTGAGCTACTAGGCTTCACACTAACTAAATACACTTGGTAACCACTGAAATGCTTGGTAGCTACCAAAATTAGTCCAGAAAAATCAGTAGCAACTATAGAGCTCGATGGCTACTAAATTACATGGAAAACACTGTAGACTATTCAATGAACTTGGTAGCCATACAAAATCTAAATAAGTGTGTGTCACTAATAACAAACTTGACTGATATGTCAACAATCTCCCCCTTTGGCATTAGTGACAAAAACATTTATCAACCAAAATTTTATATACATCACCATGTGATATTAGCTCGATAGAATATATTGTTTTGAGATTTTTCAAAATTTATATTTGTAAGGTGTACTATAAATAATCTATTATATACATTCTCCTCATAGCATGTTTCTACCCCATACTATGTGTCTCTCTGTATATAGTATACCATGTGTCTCAACAATAACCTACCCCTTTTTGACAATAATACCAAAGATTTATTCAGAATTGATCTACATGGAGACACTAAAATAAAATAAAAAATTAGAATGTACCTTAAGAATAAGTGCCAAGGTTTTATCCCAATTATCTTGCAAAATCTTGCATGCATGTAGAGCAATTTGTACTTCTAAAAAGAGTTCTATCATGTGATCTACAATAGAGAAGTTGTTGTCATGGATCAAGATTTTTGAGTAAACAATATGTTTCTACATTGTATCCATGATAAGAAGGATCATATTTTGAATAGCAATTAGTGTTGACAAGATCCTTTCTTCTCTTAATAAATTTGGTTGCATGTTTGATAAAAAATTGATCTTCATGTGATGTGTAGAGCTTGAACTATGGTCAAGTTGCAACTGTCAAGCATTGGCTTTCAAATCCTCATCAATTTTTGACAGTTTCCCCTTTATTTTCTTTGTGAACTTGGAAACATCACACAACTTCCCAAAAAGTGATGTTACATTAGTGCAGGTTGTCTCAAGATTCATCAAAATTGATGAAAGCTAAACTTGATGAATAGCAATTTGTTGAGCAATGTGCTCCAGCACTTTACTATCAAATTTCTTTCCAACTTTCTCAATTAGCTTGTCTTGTCCACTAGTGTCCTCATTGACCTTTGGACTACTTCTACTAATTGTAACAAAATAAGTTGAGAAGTATCAACCTCAATTCTTATAGCCTCAGACAAAATATTTTTAGCATCATCTATAATTTTATAGTCTTTATCTCTTTCTTCTCTTAAATTTTGATGCTTTTCCTTTTTCTAAAGAATTTCACCAAAATCATGCATTTTATCTACAGAAAGATTATGAATATCCCATTTGGGGATTTCTATTTCCTCATCTAAGTCTATGTCATGCTCTATGTCCTTTCCTTTACTCAAAAATTTTGTACTCGGTTTAGCCTTAGGTTCAACTATCCTTGTACTTAATGCTTTTGTGTCCAGAATGGAAAAAATAGTTGATATACTAGGACTTTCAATGAAAATTGATATACTACTAACTGATGGAATACTAACAGGAATGCTTGTTAAATCCAAAACTGAAGAAGTCATAACTCAAGTATCCAAAACTAAAGTAGACAAAACTATAGTATCCAAAATTGAAGTACTTACTACTAAAGAACTCAAAACTATAGAAGACATTGTATTTATGACTAATGACATCAACTTAGTAGCTAGCGAAGAGAGAGGTTGAAACTCAGTAGATGAAGTGGAAGTCACTTCTGTTAATGACACATTGAGCTAAGTGGGGTTGAAGAGTGATTGGACATTTGAAGTGTCTATGGTTGTCACAATCAAACTTGTTGAAGCTATCTCCATGCTTGATGTAGCTACTGGTTTTCTTAGAAAGTGAGGAAGTAAGGAAATTACTACAACTACTATCTTCATTGGGTTAGTCTCCTCATTATCTTTCTTATCTTCCTTAGCAGATTCTACCTCTTTATCTTCTTCATCTTCCTCATTGTCAAAATGTATAGGCTCAGTATAAGTTTCATCATTATCATTGTCATCATCACCATCCTTTAAATCTACTAGGAAGTCACTTGGTTTATGTAGATGATAAATGTTCTTCCACATGTTTTTAGTATTCTTATTTACATGCTCTATATCTTTGATCAAAACTAAACATGTATTAAACCTAAGTGTAATTTTATCTTTATTTTTCTGCCAAGACTCTTTTACCTCAACATATGTCATGCTCAGTAGTAACTATCTTAGGGTTTGTACATAAATTTATTTTTTTATTTGCATTGCAAAGTCTGTTTTATTTTCTCTAACAATTCATTAGAGATTTGAGAGGCGATTTGATTCGGTGAATACTTCTATTTGCCCATTTTGGTCAACAGTAGTTCTTCCACTCGTTTCTACTCTACCTCTATCCTTGTTTTATACTTCAAATATTTGAAATTTTTTATACCTACACCTTCTTCCATTTGTTTCAACATTTCTTGGAAGTTAGGAGGAGGTTTGCTAAGGATAATATCACTTCCTTTCTCCCTAGATCTCCATGTAAAGACTGTAGTGGATGGCTTAGGTGGCTTGGTGATGATCACCTCTCCTTTCTTCTTCATAGGTTCTTCTTCCTTTTCTGATTCCTCTTCATCCGTTTCTTCTTCTACATCTTCTCCTTTGCCTTCAATTAACATGACAAGTGTGCTAGATTTCAATTTAGCTATCCTCATCTTTCCTTTGTTACCAAGCTAAGGGGGCTTAATTTCTAGTTCTATCCTTGCCTTGGCTTCATCATAGCTTCCAAAGTATGGTGCCTTTAGATCAACAAGTTCATTAACTAGAGCTTCAATAATATCCTTTGCTTCATCAATATTCACCTCATAAGGAAGAGGGTTTACCCACACAATTCAAGGCTTCACTACCTAGATGTAAACTCTATAACAATCTACCATAAAGCACACATCACCTTTGTAATCCTCAACTAACTTATTAGGTATCCTAAAACTATTTTTCATTTTCTCTTTGAACACTTCCAAGTAGTTTTCCATAATGCTTACATAGTTCTCTCCCATTTCTATAATGTATTCATTTATCTAGTATATTAGAGGCACGTTTTTTCTCCATACTATCATGCCTTTGGAAGGGAAGAACTTATGAACCTAAAAGAACAAACAAGTCAAAAGTAAACCAAATTTATAAGGGTTGTTCTTAGATGTCTAATACTTTCCACATTTTTGTTGAGTTGCTTCAACAACAGATCTACCAAGTCATAAGATAGATTATTTTTCAACACTTTATAAGCTAAGTCCATAGCTTCACATGATACACTATTAAGATGGCTTGAACAATATATCTTATGTTCTATAACATGAATCCCAAATTTTAGCTCTACATCTATCACACTACTAATTTTCATGCCTCTACCATCCCACTCTGCTAGGGTTTTCTTTTCCAACTGAGCTCGACCTAAGGTTTTGGTGGTTTGAGCTTTGGTGAACGTGGGGATGCCAGTGATGTGATGAATCATTTTCTTTGTAATCACAATAGGTTTCTCAAGCCATAGTTGACCATTATGCAACCATCTTAGAATGTATCTAATCCATTTAATTTGAAAAACTTAAGGCATATGGGGAATATGTGTTAAACCTTTGTCTTCAAAATGCTTATACTCAGGTTTAAGAATTCCATTAACACACAATTCACCTAGGGCATCATCCATTTCTAGGGTACCAATTTCTTAAATAGAACACTTGAAATGAGTAAAAATATTGTTAATAAGGAGTACCTTGGGAGGGATTTTTTATTGAGCTCCACTTGAGTCAAGGATTTCTTCAATCATGGGCACAAGTTTGAAATCTGGCACTTTCCACTCAACTCCTCGAACCAACATCTTAGACCCTCTCTTCAGTTTGCTACTGCTTGATGCTATTTTACTAGGTAAACTATGAGAACCTTGATAAATTTTTACATATTTCCTTAAAGTTGCTTGATTTCACTATAAATTTCTTCTTCATAATAACACTTAAATTTCACAGTGAGAAATGGCTTTGATTTCATGCTTTTTGTTAAAGCTTTGACATTAATGCTTAGTATGAAAGTAGCTAAGTTGACATCATGCTTGACAACCTATCATCCAATATTCTATTGATTACTTACTGAAGGCTTCATGACACAATAACCATGTGTGTCTTGTTACTCTCGACCTTGCTCAGTAGAGTCCATGACCTAACCTTACTTGATAGAGAAGGTAACTTGGTGGTAACTGATACCAATCTTCCTCAGTGATCCTTTTGTATCTTGAATACTAATTTGGATCTTTGTCACCTTTCAATTGGAACTATTTGAATGTGATCTTGATAACATAGTTCTACTTCTCCTTTGGAAACCTAGTTGGAAATGGTGGAGTCACCCACTTCTTGAGTGACATGATCATCATTACTTAGACTAGCATCCTCGATAGATTTAGGAATCCATTACTACCTCACCAATTTTCAAATGTTTTTTTCTTTTGCCTTCTTTTCATCTTCAATTTTACCAGTATTCCTATAAATTTTGGCTAGATGACCAAGTTCGGTACAAGTGAAATATCTTATGGTTGTATCTCTTCTCCTCTTGTGATGATTAACACAATTCATGCTAGTGTATCCAAATTCTCCACAGTAATGACATCTACACCAAGTTTTGTAGTCCCAACTGAATATTGCTTTCACAAATTTCTTTGCTGGATTGAATGACTTAGTTTTACATTCTAATGCCTTGTGACCTTGTTTCTTGCACTTGTGACACTTGCCCTCAAATTTTGGTTTCTGTCTGCATTCATTAACCTTGTGACCGTGCTAAATGCAATTGTAGTATTTTCCATTAAATTTTTCTTTACCATTACTCCAACATTTTTTTGATGTATGACCTAACTTACCAAAATGATTGCAAGTAGGTCTTTTATTCCTTTGAGCACCTTGTTCAGAGAATTCACCTTCTTCTTTGTATTCAATTCTTTCTTTTCCTTTTTGCCTGTAGAGGTTTTGCTCATTTAGTTTAACATGTTCGCTTGAGATTTCATCATTCTTTCATTGATTTGATTTTTAGTGTTTAGGTCATTTTTCAATATTTCACTGATTTTCTTTTCAAATCTCATCTTATTTCTTATTCTTTCATTGATTTTTCTTTCTAAATTTAGATCATTTCTTAATCTTTCATTGATCTATATTTGGCTCATGATTTCCTCATTTGCATTGGAGATTTGATCCATAAGATTTGCATGCTGAAGGGATTGGTTCTAGATCTCATTTTCCTTCCATCCATTTCTTCTTTTATTTTTTTCCTTTGGTCCAAGATTTCACACAACCTTACTGACTCAATTTGTTATTCTCTCTTCAGCCTTCTTACTTCTTCTTGCAAGGAACCATTCTTCTCTAGGATTTCTTTGATTGCATCATTTGCTTCATCTAAACTACTTGAAGGAAAAAGGTCTTCAATTCTTTCTTCAATGTACTGATGATCATTCATTTAATTTGCAAGTTCCTTCTTTCTTTCTAGCAATTGTGAAAGTTGTTCCTTTGCTTTCTTGAGTTGAGCAATGACCATTTCTAGATCCAGCTTTTCATTGTCAATGGCTTTGTCAAGTCTAAATATATCCATTATCCTTGATCTTTTCTCAAGCTATCAAACTTTTTCCTAAGAACCACAAAGCTCTGATACCAATTATTAAGAATATTCAAGACTATTCTAGGCTATTGAGAGGGGAGGAGTGTATCAGTAACCTTAAAAAAACTTTATCAATTACAAATTTTAATTGCAGAAATCCAATTACCATTTAGCTCATCATATCTGATCTAATTGCATGCATGACAAACTAGAAACATAAAATATTCATAACAATTGAACACAATAATTTGGTGACCTAAAAACCTTCCAAATAGAAAGTAAAACTAGGGTGGGGATGATACCCACAAAACTTGAATACTACAACATAAAATTGGTTTGTTAAGGCTTACAATGATCACTTTTGATTATCTACCCTATTAGGAGCAATTAGGACTACTAGGACCACCTTGTTAGAGGTTTTACAAACACATAATGAAGTATGCACTCTATTAAGAGATTTAAGAAATACTATTAAGTCTACCTTGTGAAAGTATTTTGACTGGTTCACCTGTTAGGATGAAATATTAGATTTTTGACTTACAACTAGATTGCTAATAAATATTCCTTGATTGTATTGATCACCTTTCTATGATAGATTTCTCACTACTGCTCCTTATATTGATATGGCCTTCATAAATATTTATCTACTATTTACATTTGCATTCTTGCACTTGCATTACATACACATTTTCATTCCATACATCCTTGATATGATACAATACATCACTCACTCACTCACACACACACACACACACATCAAACCAATTTGCAAAATTAAAAAGTCAGCCAAGATAAAAGTTAACAAAAATATAAAATGGTTGGCCCAAATGAAGACACTCGAGTTTTGAAGACTGACTTAGTGAAGTTTTGATACTCGGTGCCCACTATCATTACTCAGCATTGTCATGCACTTAGTAGACGTAGAAGCTCGGTCCATACTGATCACTTCAAAGTAGTCTTGAACTTAGTGTGCATTGGTGACTCAATAGATACTATATAACTTGGCATACACTAAATCATTTGGTAAACTCATAAGCTCAATTTATACTAGCTTCGCATTATATGAACTACGAACTTGGTAGAAACTACAATGATCAGTAACCATTGAAATGCTTGGGTTGAACTACTAGATTAAAGTTTCTCAGTTTGAACTGCTGGGCTTCACACTAACTGAGTACACTTGGTAACCACTAAAATGCTTGGTAGCTATTGGAATTAGTCTAGAAAATTTGTTAGCAACTATAGAACTCAGTGGCTACTAAATTACATGGCAAACAATGTAGACTGTTTAATGAGCTCAGTAGCCATACAAAATATAAATGGGTGTGTTACTAATAAAAAACTTAACTGATATGTCAATAGTGGCAATACGGGTCCTAGTCTAGGTGGGGTGTGAAAATGAGGAGAAAATGAAATGGTGACATGTGGTAGCAAGGTGACAAATGGCCAGGTTCAACAACCAATTAGGTAGTGACATATAGCAAAGCAGTCAAACCAAGTTTGACTCAAATTTGTAAGTGAGGGAAATTTCAAAGTGGTAAAAAATATATTATTTTATTCTATTTCTTCAACTTGAATATGCACATCTTTTAAATAAAATTGAATTTTATATGTGAAGTTTAGGCTTTATGAAAAAATATAATTTTTATCAAATTAAAGATATGTTCATCAGTTCTATTTTGTAATTTTGAATGTGAACAAGGGGCCTAATTCTTCATCAAATATAAGACTATTGTATATTTTCAGAAAGCTCTTGGAGTTTAGTTTCTAGATTTTCCATTTTTTTCTGCATAGGTATCATTGAATAAAAGTTATGTTGAGTTTTATCCAAGGTACTTTTTATGCAACTGCATTTTGGTAGAGGTGGTTCATATCTAATTTCTAATAAAATGGTAAAATGGGTCCTCACCAAACTTGGAGAGGGTCTTAGAAGCATTATTATTTCACCTCCAAAGTGGTCTATTGTCTATTTTGGAAATTTTTTGAATCAAATTTGATAGTTTATTAGAAAGGGGCTTTTCTCATTATCCAAGAAGATATTTTTAGATTTTTTTTGGGTAGAATGATGATATTTGATCCAATTTAATTTTTAGAGAGATAAAAGAGGTTTTCCAACAACATTAGAGGGAGATTCAAGTGGAAAAGTGGTGATTCTAGATTAGATCTATGATTTCTTCCTTGTCTATATCTTTCTTTCTTGTCTCATTGTATAGGGTTGGTTCCAAACTTTTGGACAATTCTCCATAGTTGTGATACCACCATTCTTCAACATTTATCTATTATGAACAACATTGTAATTTCTTTGAGCATTAGATAATACAATCATCTATTGTGCATTTTTGGGGTTATTCCATACTCTTAATGTATTTAATTTCAAGTAAATTAATAGAAATATTCTTGTTGAAAGTTTCAATCCAAATCTTGTCTCCTTTTTATGGGTTTATGATTTTCTATGATTTATGAACAAAGAGCATATTACACTTTACTTAATTTTACGTAGGTAATGTAAAATTTTGGGAAAAGATGTAGAAGTGTTAGTGTAAAAATATGAATGTAGAACATGTATCAAAGAATCAAATATCTCCTCTAAAAATAAAGTGACCTCATCCAACTATTGTATCAAAGGATCTACCATCATGCCAACCTCACAAGATTGATCAAGTAGAGAATGAAGATGATGGTTAGCATGCTCCCTCACAAAAATTGAAGAAGGATCATCTTCACCAAAGAGAATATGAATGTCATCAATAGTGTCTCCCAAATCTGCAATGTAAGATTCCATAAACAAATTGAAAATGTCTGGCAAGTAGTCATCCCATGGAACTGAGTCTCAAAGACAATGAATATCCTATTGCACTAAATTACTTGAATCCATGGCTATGTGAATACAATTATCATCAAGAAAAATAGTAGATGCAATATCAATAGGAGGAGAACAAATGGAAGGCTCAAGAACTTGATCATATGTGAGAACATCCAAGTTCAAGTAGCCAAATTTCTCCTCAAAGTTTGAATCAACAATAGAAGTGTGATCAAAATCTACTAAAGAATCTGCTAAGAAATCACTATCACCATCATGAGAAAAATAAAAGTAGTATAGCCTAGATGTGTGATCAACCACCCTTGTAGCAATGATCTCTCTAGTCTCCAAGTCTCTAATAAAAATTGAATTAGGTGTGAATTCCATAGTCCTTCCTCTATCTCCATGAGTGAGCTAATAGATGGAAAGAAGATTATAACTTAGGTGAGCTAAACACAACACATCTTTGAAGTATCCCTCCCATTTATCAATATTTCCTTTCCCAATCACATTCATGTAAGTATGATTTCCCATCAAATTAGGTGGAGTATGAAAAGGATCAAATAATGAAAATATAGATTGTGAAGATGCCATATGATGAGAAGCCCCTAAATCTAGAAGCCATCTCCCTAAATCTTGACTTGAAGTAGCTACTAAGGCTTGACCTTTTCCCATGTGATCCTTTCCTTTATCAAAATTTAAATGTAAAGAAGATGATGAAGTAGTCATTCTTGATGGTAGACCAATTTGGTTTTTCTTAAGAAGATTCTTGAGTTCATCTATCTCCTTCTTATAGCAATGATGTTCTTCATGTCCATTCTTCTTGCAATATGCACAAGTAAGAAACTCCTTCTTGGATGATTTTCCCTTACTATTGGAGTTGTCTTGTGGTGAGGATGTTGAGTGTTCTTTCCTTTATTGCAATTTTTTTTGCCATGATTTATGCTTCTTGTTACACCCTTTTTTTTTATTCCCTTTACTATCCACCAATGCTTTGGACTTTGAAGACTTGAGAATCCCCCTGCTCATCAAATTTTATTTTTCTAGCATTAACATCTCTATGAAGGAATCAAATGAAGTCATGGTTTAGGAAGAACCTAAGGTCAGCTTATGAGTAGTGAAGCTCGAAACAAATGATGCATACTCTAGAGGAATTTTTCTCATCAAATTACAGATCAATTTTTCATCCTCTATGGTAATTCCACAATCCTTAACCATTGATCTTAGCTCATGTGCCTTTGTGATATAGTCTTGAATTGTGTTAAACTCCTTTGGATTTAATGACATGATATTTTCATCAACTTCAAAACCCCTAGCTTTGAATACTTTTGCATACAAGCTAGAAAACTTCTCCGATGCTTCCTTTACTATTTTACAATTATCAATATGGAAGATAAGATCTTCATGTACATACTTCCTCAAAGTACCAATAGAAACCTTATTATTATGATTCCATTCATTTAGTTTATCGGGATTAGATGGTGCAACCACGGTTCCATCAACATAATCAATTAAACATTTTTCCATCATTTTACTCCATGCTCTAATTTTCCATGTAGCATAATTATGTGGAGTTAAAAGTGGAAATCTAGGAGAACCCATGACTCAAAATAAAAGAACACAAGAGAAAGAAAAGTGCAAACACTCAAGACACACCCCCCAAATCACTCAATAAAAGAACCCCCCAAGATGGATGATTTTGGCACTTTATACTTAGTGCATACATAATGTCCACTTGTCAAAATGAACCAAAGTGGACTTCTAATTTTGATAGTTACAACAACAAATATGAAGCTATATATGACTCAATAAAATAAGACACGAGACCTCTCAATGATCTTATTAATTACAAGTGCCAAAATAGGCCAAAAATGACCAAATGTTGAAAGTACTATGTCTACTCAGAATTACTCCAAATTGATACCAGATCTAGAAAGTAGACAAAAAATCATGTACTTTGAAAAAAATAGCACCTAAATATGTGTCCATATGAGCTTGAACGAAGCCTTTTAAGTTGCAAAAATTGGAATTTGTGATTTTCAAAAAAAATCAAGAACAAGGATTGAAAACAACCTACAATAATGTGTAGATCACAAAATTCTATCCCGAAAGAAAAAAGTTTGTCAGAGAAAGGAGTCTGTATGAGGGAGATATCACTATTTGAAAATCACCTCTATAATTATTTTTTCTGAATCGTTGTCACTGCACCTCCAAAAGAATGACTCTAGATTTCACCTCAGATGTCCAATTTTGATGAAACAAAAGCCAATTTGGGGGTTTTTTGACCTTCTAAATGTGATGCCAACATTGGATTTGCACTAACAAGCTCCAATCTTGACTTGAAAAAAAAAAATCTCTCCAATGGCTCTAATACCATGTAAGAATTTTGTATAGCTCTAATACCATATAAGAATTTTCCTAAGGCAAGAATGAAATGCCAAGATTTAGGGAAATGGCTTCTAGATTCAGGGGCTTCTCATCATATGGCATCTTCACAATCTATGTTTTCATTATTTTATCCTTGTCATACTCCACCTATTTCAATGGGAAATCATACTTACATGAATGTGATTGGGAAAGGAAATATTGATAAAGGGGAGGGATACTTCAAAGATGTGTTGTGTGTACCTCACCTAAGTCATAATCTTTGTTCTATCTATCAGATCACTCATCGAGACAAAGGAATATCATAAGATTTATGAAAGTTTACTTTTGGAAAAAGATGTAGAAATCTTAGTGTAAATAATTAATTATCATTACACTTTACTTGAGTTTACCTAGGTTAAATGCATTATTATATTAGTTCTCATGTAGACACCTAGGAGTATTTGTAGTTATATGATTTGTCTTATTGACAACACAGGAGTTTGCATATTCAATTGAGTTTTCATGTAGACAACACATTTGTTCTCACTCTAATTGAGAACATGATGTCTAAAACATCTTTTTTTGAGATACACCTATGTAAGCTTATCCTCTCATCATTGCACAAACTCTTTTGCTCAATGGAGGATAATCCATTCTTGGTGGACATGTGCTTACTTGTGAGGCTTATCATTTTGCTAACTCCTATTCATTCTAGAAGCCTTTATATACATGCACTTTGAGGGTACATGTACATTCATTCATTCTCATATTGTTATTATGATCATACATCATTTGGTCCATACTATGATTTTTTCTTAAGCTTCTTGATCTTGGTGTCATTCTACCCTAAGAAAAATTCTTACATGGTATCAGAGCCATAGGAGCATCATGTTATAGCCATTGGAGACCATTTTTGCTTCACCTCTTGGAGGACCACGATTTAGATCCAGAGAATTTGTAGCTATTGGGAGTGTCTAGAGCCAAAGCAGGCCTCACCATTGCATCTCGAGCATTGATTTAATGAATTTTGACTATAAATTTGCCTACCCTAGGCTATAGTCAAATTTGATGCAAATTTGTTTTGCAAACTGAAACCCGAAGGCCCAATTTGTGGAATTGGTATGATCTTTTCAGATCTATGCATTTGATTTTTGGATCTATATTTTATACTTTGTCTCTACGATTTCTCTTCAATTTTTTCAGTCTACAATTTCTCTACATTTTTTAAGATTTATTTTTCAAAAAAATTGGCCATTAAGCCTATAGAGGAGCATTTATTGTAGGCATCTAGGTAATTAATTCCCAACACTTGCAACCAAATTATTCCTCACACCTAGTGAATCACATTACAATATGACACATCACATTCTAGTTGCATCTTCCAATAATCAACAAACCATACCAACCATCGATGACAAACCGCAACAGATCTCATAACATCTGATGGCATCTTGCAATAACTGGCAAACCATATTGGCCACTAGGGATAAACCATTGCAAATCTCACAACATCTGGTGGCTTGCACATTATTTTAACCACTAAGCACCCATGGTTTTGAACTCCATTACACTCAGAGATAGGGTGCATGTGGGATAATCTCACAACACCACTGGTAGAACTCGCTCCTGCTGATCACTCCATATTCTAGCAACTCATTACTGTCAGCTAGGCTCTACAATGTTAGTCACCAATCTTCAACATCCCCTCCTCTTCCAACTATCCATGTAGCAATAACATGTGGAACCACATCTTCCTATCACCCCACATCGACCATGAATCACCTACCATGCAGATCTATATCAACACTCAGCCATGTGGTGACACATCAAGCATCTGTTGCACCCTACCATGTCTATAGAGACCAACCTAGTCAGCCTAAACATGTCAAGTGACACCTTGGTAGACATGTCAACCTAGTCAACAAACACATTAGCATCTATACCTACCATTTTATTAGTATAGACCTTTTGAAATCATTTATCTGTATAGTTCATATAGCCATGTAAGTTAGGGAGGCTTCTTTCACTAACATCATCATTTCCTAAGCTTAAAATTGATGATTGTTTGACCATCACCAGTAGGAAAAATTTCACTACCATAATGACCATTTGGGCATCAATTTTAACATAGTATTTTCCTCTACAAACCCCTCACCATATGTAGTTTTGATTTGATAGTCCAACTTTGGGAGGCTATATCTCAATCATCCGAACTCTAAATTAGGTACAATATTTTTTGATTTTGGCTAGAATTTCCTAAAATTTTTAGTGTAGCTATTATTTTATGGTTTTGGTGCACAAATTTGTCAAAAAATTAAGGTTTTGGTGACTTTACCCATCCAATCTTACATTTTACAACTTTAAATGCTCCATACGGTCTCATCTAGATATATTTTCAAGTTTTGTTTTCTTTGATAGTGCATAATTTTTCATCTACTTTTGAGATCTGCAATAAGATTATAGGCTTGTGTGGATAGAAATACCACTTTCAAAAATAGGTCCCTTTTTGCATTGTATTACTTTGATCAAACATCAAAATTGTTGTATATCTCAACTAAAATGCTAAGTATAGGATTTGAACTCCAACAGAAGGTTGTAAACAAAAAAATTAGAAGTCCACTTAGGCCTAAATTGGAAAGTGGCTATTGTAATCACACTAAATATAAAGTACCAAAATCATTCATCTGGGGGGGTTTTGATTGAGAGCAAAGGGGGGGTGTCTCTTGGTGTTGTGTTCCTTGCTTCTTGTTGTTATCTTTCTTTTCTTGCATCATGGGAAACCTTAAGATTCCAAAGTTAATACAACATAACTATGCCACATGGTCAGTTAAAAAATGGTGTGAACTAATGAATAAAGAAGTTTCTCAATATGCAGATGGATCTTTTCCTAAACCAACAACTGATTAAGTATCTCAAAGTGATATCAATGCTCAAGAAACAAAAATTCATTAGTTTAGGGGTTGATGACAAGATTCTCTATCATATCATAAAATATAATACATCTAAGGAAACTTGGGATGCCCTTAAAAACCTATATGGTAAAGTGACTGAGGAGAATGTCTACAAAATTGAAGATGAGGTTATCTCCCCATATCCTTAGAGCTTTGATTCTCCCAAATTTTATTATTAAAGTCAATGAGTTGAGAATAAAAGTTAATGATTGTGGTAGTCCTATTAAAGATGACAGGTTAATTTATCTAATTCACAATAAGCTACAATTTGAATACTCCACAATTATCTCTTCTTTCAACATCACAAAGACTACCTTAGGGGCTTCCTATAAGAAAATCACTTTTGATGACTATGCTCAATTGGTAGAGGATGAAAACAAACTAAGTTGATAACAATTGGGACTCTCAAGTCTTTAAAGTTTAAGGCATTGGTGGCTAACAATGAGAGTTCTAAAAATTTAGCTGGTGAAAGTTCAAACAAAGGAAAGGGAGAAAAGAAGAATTGGAAAGTTAACAAACAAATGGATACAAAAAACTCAACACCAACATCAAATAAAAAACAAGGCAATTCTTCTCCTAATACCAAAAAAAATGGGGACAATAATTAGGAAGAGAAGAAGTGTGCCTATTGGAAAAGAACTAGTCATCACAAACATCAGTGTTATCACAAGTAGATTGATGAGTTGAAAAACATCATGAAGAAGCACAATGTTCCATTTCCTAGTGCTTATAAGGAAAAAGGGTCTTCATCTTCTAATTCTGAGAGCAAAAGGAAAACTTTACTCACAAATACTATCAGTGAAAATATTAGCATCAGCTAGCTGAGGTTGAGGATATCCCTTCTACATATTCTTCCACTAGACCTAAATGGGATCATTTGACATTGGATGTGGTAGGACCATTTGTAGGGAATCCTTTAGATACTAGGAGGACAAGATCACAGCACAACTCACTCCATCATGCATATATTATAGTTTCTTCCAATCCTCAATCATTCAAAGAAGCTTTAGGAATTCTAGAATGGGATAGAGCAATGGAGGAAGAATATAATTCTTTTATGAGACATGATACATGGGACTTAGTCTCTCTTCCTAAGAGAAGAAAATTGGATCAGTGTAAGTGGGTCTATTAGACCAAGTTTGCAGTAGATGGAAGTGTTGATAGCATAAGGCTAAACTTTTTGCAAAAGTTTTCTCTCAAGTACCTAGCATTGACTACACACTAGTTGCAAAAATGAACTCCATTCATTTGACACTAGCTATAGTAGTAGCTCACAGATGAGTTGTTCATCAAATGGATGTGAAGAGTGTATTCTTGAATGGTGATCTTCATGAGGAGATTTATATGGAGCAACCATAGGGGTTCATTCGAGATTGTACCTTGGTTTGAAATTTGAAAAAGCCTATCTATGGACTAAAGCAAGCTCCAAAAGCTTGGTATGCCAAGATGGATTCTTTCCTTCTCTCAGTAGGGTTCACCAGATGTCATTCCAATCCAAATGTCTATATTCTTCAAAGGGATGATTCTCACTTACTACTTGTGCTTTATGTTGATGACTTGATCATTACAGGGAGTACAACATCTATCATTGATAGTATCAAGGCTACTTTGCAGGATAGATTTTCAATGATAGACTTGGGTCTACTTCATTATTTCATGGGTATTGAGATACATTAGTCTTCATCAAGGATCACATTATCACAATCCAAGTAAGCTCTTGATCTACTTGCTCAATTTTTAATGAATAACTACAAGGCTACATCTACTCCATTCCTTTCAGGTGTTAAGTTAGAAGAAAAGTGTTCCACTCCACCTATTGATGCTACTTTGTATAGACAGTTGGTTGCAAGTCTCATCCACTTGACACATACACATCCTAACATATCATTTGCAGCTAGCATGGTTTCTCACTTCATGCAAGAGCCACATGACCTTCACTAAAAGGCAGCCAAATGCATCTTGCACTATATCTAGGGTACACAAACATATGGGATATGTTATGCAACTAGTAGTGGACTATAGTTAGTGGGTTATACAAACTTAGACTATGTATGGGGATCTTGATTCTCACAGAAGTACTTCATGATACATGTTTCATCTTGGTTTTGGCCACATTTTTTGGTAGAGTAAAAAGCATAATACTATTTCTCTTTCATTAACTGAGGCTAAGTATCAAGGAGCTCTCATTGCAACTACAAAAGCTATTTGGTTATAGAAAATCTTGAAGGATTTTGGTTTTGAAATACCTACACCCACAATCATACATTTTGATAATTAGAGTGACATTGAAATCTCAAAACATCTAGTGTAGCATCAACACACAACACACATTAAGGTTAATATGCACTACATCAAAGAGTTGATCCATGAGTAGGTGATTGCATTGCAATATTGTCCTATAGAGCAACAGATTACTAACATCTTCACCAAGCCCTTCACTGAGGTCAACTATCTTCATTTGCAAGATCTCTTAGGGGTGCAATATTTTTTGTTAGGGGTGGTCACATGACTCTTCTTTATTGTACTTATCTCTCCTTTTCGGGGAGGGTTTTTCCCATGTGGTTTTCCCTCTTTCTCTATTTTTAGAGAGATTGAATTGCATCACATAACATTTTATGTAAAACATTGCATTTATACATGGGTACCTAATATGGACTGGTAGCTGGGACCCATCATGCATTTTCATTATAGCTTTTGTGAGCTTAAGTACATTCCTCTAAGTTGCACTTAAGAGAGGTGTTAGTGTAAATAATTAATTATTATTACACTTTACTTAAGTTTACTTAGGTTAAATGTATTATTATATTAGATATCATGTAGGCACCTAAGAGTATGCATAGTTATATGAGTTATCTTGTTGACAACATAGGAGTTTGCATATTCAACTGAGTTGTCATGTAGACAACATAGTTGTTTGCACTCTGATTGAGCACATGGTGTCTACAACATCTTTTTATGAGATACACCTATATAAGCTTATCCTCTCATCATCACACAAACTCATGTTCTCAATGGAGGATAATCTACTTTTTCTGGACATGTGCTTAGTTGTGAGGCTTATCATTTTGCTAACTCCTAGTCATTCTATAGGCATTTATATATAGGCACTTCTAGTGTACATGTACATTCATTCATTCTCATATTTTTATTATGATCATACATCATTTGGTCCATACTATGCTTTGCTCTTGACCTTCTTGATCTTAGTCTCATTTTTCCCTATGGAAAATTCTTATAGTCTAGATGTAACTTGGCTTTTAAGTTGTATGCCATTGTGTATTTTGTTGTTAGGTCAAGGACTTGAGTAAATGCTTAATATGCATTGACATAATTTTATAGTTCATAGAAGGATTTGGTAAGAATGAGTTTCATTTTGAAGATTGATGTCCATTTACAAAGTGAATGGATAGATCTCAATCATAGGTGTGTGTTTTGACTTGTTTGATGCCCAATAGATAAGGGATTGATTAGTTAGTAGATTGCATATTTCTTCTTGTTGCATATGTGGGTATGCTTATTTTAAATAAATTAATCAATAAATTTTCCCTTTCATATTGTAGAGTTGAAATAATATCCACACTTAGCTTTTCAATCTCGTAGGTTATGTCATTAGTTATTTAATATCTATGTCATTTGCATGCACAATAGAAGAATTGGAGTTTAATATGATCTATATAGATTCAGATGTATGCTTTGAATTGATAACATATGAACAAATCTAAAGGTCCATCTGCCTAGATTTTGTAGATCCCGAAGTAGAAGAAGGAGTTTAGCCTTATAGTTGGCCCAAATTTTGTTTGTATGCATTCATCATAGGAGTTAGCTGCCCTTAGATGAATTCTGATCTGGTTATTTGGTTATTGAAAAACTATTAAATTAGGAGCCAACAAAATTATGACTCTACTGGGGATCAAAGTTACAAAACTTATAAAAGGATTTTGAGTCTCTATTCGACCTTATTCATGAAAATAATAACTTAAGAGTTGGATGAAAATTGTGTGCTACAATCATTGTAAGTTTATGATCAATCAATTTAGCTAGGTAATGTTTTAAAGTGTCACTGTAAAGTTTAGAGTCCAGAATGATCAAATTGTTGGAAATATTCAAGACTGTGCTAACTTACTGAGAAGGGAGGGGCAAATCAGTAACTTCTAAAATTTAAACAATTTCAACTCTTAATCCAACAATCCAATTAGCATTTAATCCATTAATTGCATGCATAAGAAACTGAAAACATGAAAGCATTCATAACATTGTGACACAAAGATTTGGTGACCTAGAAACCCTCCAAATAGAAAGTAAAACTAGGGTGGGAATGATACCCACAAAATTTTGTACTATAGTATAAAGTTAGCCTGTTAAAGGTTACATTGATCACTTCTAATGATCTACCCTATTAGGAGCAATAAGGACTGCTAGGTCCACCTTGTGAAAGGATTTACAAACATACAATTAACTATGCACTCGGTAAAGAGATTTACAAAATATTGTTAGGTCTACCTTGTTAAAGGATTTTCCTAATCCACTTGTTAGGATGAAACAATAGATGATCTTTGATCTGCAACATGGTTTGCTAAATCAGATTTCTTTACATACTAATCACCTTGCTCCTTATACTACTATAGCTTTTGCAATTTTCTCTTTCTACTCTTTTTTGATTATATTCACTTACATTGCATTCCATTTCCCATTCCTTACTCTTTTGGATATTACATATATACCAATCCAATCATACAAGTTACAAAGTCAGCCACAATACAAGTTAACACAAATATTACAAAGTTGGCCCACATGAACACATTCAAGTTTTGAAGACTAACTCGGTGAGATTTTAATACTTGGCATCCACTCTCAATGCTTGACATCATCATGCACTTGGTAGATGTAGAAGCTTGGTCCATACTAATCACTTCCAAGTAGTCTTGAACTTGGTCTATGCTAGTGACTTGGTAGATACCATTAAACTCATCATATAATCTGAGTCTCTTGATTTACATTGTATGACTTGGTAAACACTATCACTTCGAGATCAGTATAAACTGAGTCTCCTTATTTACTTAGTAAACACTATCACTTTGAACTTGGTATAAATTGAGTCTCTTGATTAACACTAAGTGGCTTGGTTAACACTGGACTCACATCACATACACTGCAAACTTTGTGACTATTGCACAACTTGTCTTGCACTAGGAAACTCGACATGAATTGAGATGCATAGTTTATGTTGCTGATCTTTACTGTAATTGTGACTACTTGGTAACCACTAAGATTTTCCCAAAGGACTCTATAGCAACTGTAGAACTTAGTGACAACTGAAATACCTGGAAAATACTGATAGTTATACAAAGAGCTTGGTAGCTATATACAATCTAAATAAGTGTGTGTCACTAATAACAAACTTGACTGATATGTCAACAATCTCCCCCTTTGGAATTAGTGTCAAAAATGCTTACCAGACAAAAATGAATTCAAAAAATTTCCTAAATACCTTTTATCCATCACCTTGTGATACTAGCTTAGTAGAGTATATTGTTTTTGAGATTTTTAAAATTGATTTTGTAAGGGATATATCTATACATGGTAAAGTTCTTTCATATAGTATACTATACATCTTCTTGCTATATACAACATATCTTTCTATACATATTTTACTCATCCATTGATTTTTCAACTTATTGCATGTTCTCTCCCATAACATAAGTCTTTCTCCATACATATATCTTTCTCCCCTTTTTTGACATTAATGCCAAAGATTTATTTTATTCATTTACATAGTAACACCAAAATGAGATAAAAATTCTAAATGTACCTTGAGAATAATCACCAAGGTGTTATCCCAATTTTCTTTTAGGACCTTACATGTGTGAAGTGAAATTTGGGCTTTTGTTGACAATTCTATCATATGATCTGCAAGGGAGAAGTTATTGTCATCGATGAGAGTTTTTGAATCTACAATATGTTTTTGCAATGCATCCATGATTAGAAGAATCATATTTTGTATATCTATCAATGTGGATCTAATCCTTGCTTCTTCTCTAAGCAATTCTACTTGCATATTTGACAAAAATCTTATCTTATGAAAATGTGTAGAGCTTGAACTAGGGTCAAGTTGTAGCTATTGAGCACTAGCTTTCAAATCTTCATATATTTTGGAAAATTTATCCTTTATTTCTTTAATAAAGTTAGAAACATCACATAGCTTTCCAAAAAGTGATGACACATTTTTACAAGATGCTTCTAAATTGCCCAAAATTGTAGAAAGTTCTACTTGATAATTGGCTATCTACTGAGCAATGTGCTCCATCACTTTACTATCAAACTTATTCTATGCTTTTTGCACTAGCTTATCTTGTACCTTAGTATCTTCATTAAATTTTTGTATTGCCTCTGCTACCTGATACAAAATTGGCTAAGAAGAGTCAACCTCAATACCTATGGCCTTTGCCAAAATGTTCTTTGAATCTTCAATTATTTTAAATTCCATATCTCTCTCCTCTCTTAGTCTTTTTTGTGTAGCCTTCTTATAGAGAAGTTTACCAAATGATTGCATTTGTTCTAGAGTAAGTTTTTAAATGTCCCAATTTGGGATTATAATTTCCTCATGTAAATCAATTTCTTCCTCTAGCTCTTTTCCTTAAATCAAAAATTTTGTGCTCAGTTGAACCTTGGGCTCAACTTTCCTTGCACTTATTGATTTTGTACCCAGAATAGAAACAATAGTACTAGGATAGGCTATAAAAATTGATATTGTGCTTATTTGAAGGAATATTTATAGAAATACCTAAAGAATCCAAAATTGATGTGCTCAAAACTGAAGTAATCAAAACTAGTGTGCTCAAAATTGAAATAGTCAACTCAGTTGATGAAGGAAGAGTTTTTAGCTTGGTGGATGAAGTGGAGGTCACTTCTATCAATTACATGCTAATATGAGTAGGAGCAAAGAGTGATTGGACATTTGAATTGGCACTAGTGGTAACAATCAAACTTGTTGGGGTTGTCTCTACACTTGATGCTGTCACTAGTTTGCTTGGAGAGTGAGGAAGTGAGGAAATGGCTATTGTAGCTATCTTAACTGGATAAGTCTCCTTATCATCTTGCTTTTCTTCCTTGGTAGCTTCTTGTTCGTGATCCTCTTCATCTTCTTCATTATCAAAATGAGTTACTTCTTCAATATTCTCTTCTTCATCTTTCTCCTTATCTTCTTCTTCTTCATCATCTTTAACATCAACTAGAAAATCACTTGGTTTATGTAATAGATAGATATTCTTCCAAGTTTTTTTTGCATTCTTCACAACATGCTCAATCCTTTTATCAAAACTAGATAAGTATTAAACTTTAGAGCCAATTTTTCTTCATTTTTCTTTAGTGACTCTTTTACCTCAACATCTGATATGCTCGGTATTAGCTGCCTCAAGGTTGCCCATATCTATCTTTGATATTTTGCATGGAAAAATCTCATCTTGGCTTTATCTTTTCCAAAAAAATATTAGTAAGCTAAGAAAAAAGTTGGTTTGGTGATTATTTCCACTTACCCATGTTGTTCATCACTAGTTCTTCAATTTGCTTCTTTTCTTCCTCATTCCTAGTCTCATATTTTAATGCTTTAAAGTTGGTTATGCTTGGTACTTCTTGAAGTTCTTTCATTTTATCTTGAAAGGAAGGTGGAGGTTTCTTGAATATAATATCTCCTCCTTCCTTGTCAGATTTCTTCCTTGAGGACCTCCTAGTGAAAACTATGGTGGATGGATTTTGTGGCTTCATTATAATCACCTTGCCTTTCTTCCTTAGATTCTACCTTATCCTTTTCTTCCACAATCTCTGCTTCCTCATCTTCACCTTTTCCCTTGGTTAATAAAATGGTAGAACTAGTTTTCAATTTTGCAATCCTCTTCTTTCCTTTGTTCATTGCCTAAGGGAGCTTTATTTCAAGTTCAATCCTAGCTTTTGCTTCATCATATGTTCCAAAATATGTAGCCTTATGATCAATTGGCTCATTGACAAGATCTTCAATGATTTCTTTAGTTTCATCAATATTAACCTCATAACCAAGAGGTTTTACCCACACAATTCTAGGCTTAACAGCCTGAATGTACACTTTTCCAGAATCCACCATGAAACATACATCATCCTTATAATCTTCAACTAGTTTCTTGGGGATTTGGAACCTATTGTTCATTTTCTCCTTGAATGCATAAAAATAATTATCCATAATACTATTATAGTTTTTATCCATTTCAGCAATAAACTCATATATCTAATATAACAGATGCACATTTTTTCTCCAAACAATAGTGCCTTTTGAAAGAAAGAATTTCTAAACATAAAAGAATAGAAAAGTTAACAAGGAACCAAACTTACACAAGTTATTCTTTTAAGTCCTTATGTTTTCCATATTTTTGTTGAACTATTTCAACAATAGCTCGGCAAGGTCGAATGATAAGTTTTTCTTTACCACCTTGTGCGCCAAGTCCATAGCTTCACATGACACACTATTCGACCTACTAGAGTTATATATCTTGTGCACAATGATGTGGATACCAAACTTCAACTCCATATCTGAAACACTACTAATTTTCATTCCTCTACCATCCCATTCTGATAGCATTTTCTTTTCAAGTTCAACTGAACCTAGGGTTTTTGTCATTTTGGCCTTGGCTAGCATTGGGAGGCCAATGATTTGATGAATCATCTTTTATGTGATCAACAATGGTTGTTCCAACCATAACTGACCATTATGCACCCGATTAAGGATAAACCTAATCCATTTAACTTGAAATTGGTGGGGCATGTGAGGGATGTGAGTTAATCCTTTGGTTTCTAGGTGTTGGTGCTTGGGTTTCAAAACTCCATTTACACACTATTAGCCTAGCGCATCATCCATTTCCATTGTACCAATCTCTTGAACAACACATTTGAAATGAGTGTGAATATCGTTGATAAAAAGTACCTTTGGAGGGATTTGAGATTGTGCTCCACTTGGATCTAGGGTTTCAATGATCGTAGGAGTGAGCTTGAAATTTGGTTCTTTCCATTCCACTCCATGAACCAACATGTTAGTTCATTTCTTAACCTTGCTTCTGCTAGATGCCATCTTTACTCAGTAGGTGTTAGATTGTGGTGACTAATCAAGATAGTACTGTACATACTTCATAATTCTTTGGGGTTTAGGGCATCACATCGAAAAAATAAATTTGGACCCTATTTTATCAAGATTTTGGGCTCACATGTAATTATTAATTATAACCCTAAAGTGGTTAAAATACTTGTATAAAATGGCTTAGGGTTAGGGATTGTTTCATAAGGTGTGATGCAAAATTGGTTCTTGCAGTGGTATTGAGCTATAAGGGATTATGGATTGTAATCAGGTTGTAATCACTAAATCATAAAAATATTAGACTTGTTGTTTGGTGGACGTAGCCCAGGGATTGGGTGAACCACATTAAATCTTAGTGACTAGTGTTCTTTTCTGTGTGATCTATTATTTTCTATTATTGGTTATATTTGTATGTAATTGTTATTTCTATCTATGGTTTAATCCTAACAATAGGGTTTGAGGGAATTCAAAAACTTTTGCTAGAAATTTTCTTAAATTGCTTGGAAGCTCTAAAGATTGCACTTTTGCAAAAAAAACTTGAAATTTTATAGTAAGAAATGACTTCAATTTCATGCTTTTTGTAAAACTTTCACCATAAATTCTTAGCAAGAAAGGTAGATTGACTAACATCATGTTGACAAATTTTCATCCACTATGCTTGCATTGAACACTTGGAAAAGTCTTTATGACTCAGTAACCATAAACATCTTTATCACTCTCAACCTTGCACAGTAGAGTCTATCACCTAACCTCACTCAGTAGAGAAGATAACTCGGTAGAAACTTGTACTTGTTAGGAATAAGGTGTCTCAACCTTGGATAATTCCTATTCTTATTATTTGTTTTGTAAAATGTATTTCTTGCAAATAATGTTGATGTGTCGGCATCTTGAATTGTGTATAAGGAGATCATAGCTATATCGGTTATGACGGATTCCTATGACACGTAAGAGCTATGTTAGGAAGATTCAATCACAAGTGAAGACATGTGGCAGCTAATAAATTTGAGTACTGTAGACTCTACCCCAATAATGGGGGCCAAAAAATTTTTTGGGGTTCCTATTTTCTCGAAGAATGGTAAAATCGTAGTACAGTTACCTTTGGGAGTAGCCCTAAAAGTGAAGCGCATGTTATAAGCATTTTTAGGGTTGTGAAGAGGTGTATGCAAAAAAGTGTATTGTTGGTACTGTGAGTTGCTATTGGAGTCTTTTTTTGTTGTTGTTGAACTTGCATTGCAAGTGTATTGTAACCTTGTGTTGAAGATAATACATTGTGCAGGTTCTAGAGGGGTGGGGTTGTTTTACCGAAAGGTTTTTCCCCATCGGAAAAACTTTGTGTTATGTGTTTCTTTCTCTGTCTATTTTCTTTATACTTGCTTGGCTGAAATATTATTGTTTACATGATATTGAATATGTAAGTGTAAAATATTTTAATAGGATTTGCACCATACTTCTCTTAAGAGATTAGTGTAGGAAGTTGTTTCCGTACTTGAGTTTCCTTCCAGTACTTAGGTATCCCTTCGTATCTTGAATACTAGTTTGGATCATTTTGCTCTTTCAATATAGAGATATTTTGGATGTCTTCTTTGATAGCATAGTTCCAATTTCTCCTTTGAGAACTCAAGTAGAAATGATAGAGTCAACCATTTCTTGAGTGACTTGATCATCATTACTTAGACTTGTATCCTCAGTAGACTTAGGAACCCATTATTGTCTCATTTGCTTTCAGATGTTATTAGCTTTTTCCTTTTATCATGTTCAATTCTACCAACATTCATGTAGTTCTTGGCAAGATGACCAAGTTCTGTACAAATGAAACATCTTTTAGTAGTGTCTCTTTTCCTCAAATGATTCTTTACACAATTTATTCAAATGTGTCCAAATTCTCCACAATAATGACATATACACCTGGTGTTGTATTCCTAGCCAAATATTGCTTTCACAATTTTCTTTGTTGGATTCAATACCTTGGTTTTGCATTTTGATGACTTGTGTCCATGTTTATTACATTTGTGACATTTTCCATCAAATCTTAGTTTCTCTTTGCATTCATTAGCTTTATGACCATGCTGATTGCAATTGCAACATTTTCCATTGCTCCAACATTTATTTGATGTATGACCTATCTTACCATAGTGATTGCAAGTAGGACTTTGGTTCTTTTGAGCTCCTTGCTTGGATGATTCTCATTCTTTTGTATATCCAATTTCTTCTTTTCCTTTTTGTCTAATTTTTTTTCCTTATTTAATTGATTCATGTCTTCTTGTGATTTCATCATTATTTCATTGATTTTCCTCCCAATGTTTAGACCATTCTGTAATCTTTCACTAATTTTCCTTTCATAATTTAGATTATTTCTCATTCTTTCATTTTTAAATCTTAGGCTCATGATTTTCTCATTTGAATTGGAGAGCTAATCAATAAGGTCTACTTGCTAAAGGGATTGGTTTTGAATTTAATTGTTCCTTCCAACTATCTCTTCTTTTATCTTTTTTTTTTGTTCCATGACTTCACATAATGTTACTACCTGAATTTCTTGCTCTCTTTTAAGTTTTCTTACCTCTTCTTATAGGGAACCATTCTCTTCTAGGAGTTCTTTGATTGCTTCATTGGCTTTATCTAAATTGTTTAATGAAGGTCTTCAATTCTTTCTTCAATGTAGAGATGATCATTCATTTGAATTGCAAGTTCTTTTCTTCTTTTCAAGGATTGAGAGAGTTGTTCCTTTTTTTTCTTAAGTTAAGCAATGGCCATTAAAAAACCTAGCTTCTAATTGTCAATAGCTTTGTCAAGTCTAAATATTTCCATGGCTTTGATATTTGCTCAAGTTGTCAAGCTTTCTCTTGAGAACCACAAAGCTCTTATACCAATTGTTGTAAATATTCAAGACTATGCTAAGTTACTGAGAGGGGAGGGTTGAATTAGTAACTTCTAAAATTTCAACAATTTCAACTCTTAATCCAACAATCCAGTTAGCATTTAATCCATTAATTGCATGCATAAGAAATTGAAAACATGAAAGTATTCATAACATTGTGACACAAAGATTTGGTGACCCAGAAACCTTCCAAACAGAATGTAAATTGGGGTGGGGATGATACCCACAAACTTTAGTACTAGAGTATAAAGTTAGCCTATTAAAGCTTACATTGATCACTTCTAATGATCTGCCTTGTTAGGAGCAATAAGGACTTCTAGGTCCACCTTGTGAAAGGATTTAAAAACATAGAATTAAGTATGTACTTAGTAAAGACATTTACAAAAGACTGTTAGGTCTACCTTGTTAAAGGATTTGTCTAATCCACCTGTTATAATGAAATAGTACACAATCTTTTATTTACAACTTGGTTTACTAAATGAGATTCTTTTATGTACTAATCACCTTACTGTGATAGATATCTCTTTGCTTCTCCTTATACTACTGTAGCCTTTTTAATTCACTCTTTTTTCTCTTTTATGATTATATTCACTTACATTGCATTCCAATTCCGATTCCTTACTCTTTTGGATATTACATATAGAAAAATTGAATTATGCAAATTACAAAGTTAGCCACAATACAAGTTAACACAAATATTACAAAATCAGCCCACATGAAGACATTCGAGTTTTGAAGACTGACTCGGTGAGGTTCTGATACTTGGAATCCACTATCAATTCTCAACATCATCATGCACTTGGTAGACATAGAAGTTTAGTCCATACTGATCACTTCCAAGTAGTCTTGAACTTAGTCTACACTGGTGACTTAGTAGATACTATGAAATTTGTCATATAAACTGAGTCTCTTTATTTACTCAGTAAACACTATCACCTTGAGCTCGGTATAAACTGAGTCTCTTGGTTAACACTAAGTGACTTGGTTAACACTAGACTTGCATTGCATATACTACAAACTTGGTGAACACTGTACAACTCATCTTGCACTGGTAAAATCAAAATGAACTAAGATGCATGGAATACATTGCTAATCTTTACTGTAACTATGACTGCTCAGTAACCATTGAGATTTGTCCAAACGACTCGGTAGCAACTATAGAACTTAGTGACAACTAAAATATTCAGTAAACACTGATAGTTGAAAAAAGATCTTTATAGCTATATATAATATGAATAAGTGTGAGTCACTAATAACAAACTTGATTGATATGTCAACACAAATGTATTTTCCTCTTTTGCTAAATGTGTAAATCTCCAAGAGTGGTTTGATGATCTGCAAGTTTTTCTATAAGTTGAAGGTCTAGTTTAGAATTATAAAGTGACAAATTATGTTTCAAATGTTATCTCACAAGTGTGTGTGGTGACTCTAAAGTCTCTATATGAGTTCCTAGTCAATTTCATATTGAATATTCTAAAGGATTTTTAGGTTGTGTAGGTAGGTCTAAAGCTTTTGTGAGTAGTTCTTGATAGGAAAATTGAAGTTATATGTTCTTGATTTATAAGTTAAGTATTGTATGCATCTTCTATTTTATGGAATTGAAATGGTAGAAAGAAAATCATAATAGTGATTTCTTTGTCTTATTCAAGTAGGTGGTGGTTCTACATGTTTTTAATGAATGGTTTGAAGAAGTTCATGTGTATACCCATGTCAAATCAATAGATCTAGTTGTAGCATCAACAATTGAAGGTATTTTTTTTCATGATTTTTCCTTTCATGAAAGTTAAATGAAAAGAATGGTTGCCTCTATTCAGTAATATTAGTACTAAGGAAAGAGATACTTAGAAGTATTTGTTTCAAAATGGATTAAGATTTCAGATCTGGGGTTAGTTTACCAAGTCATGAAAGTGTGCTTGAAGATATTGTAGAGTATAAAAAGGAACTTTGTAATCAGATTATTAGTTTGATAAGAAATACTTTAGAAAGTATTCAAGGTGTAAGAGGTGATCAAGTTTATATGAAGTTGAAGTGATCACTTGTGGAGCTACATGTTTCTTTAAGACCTAGGGATCTTCGTTACCCATTGTTTTCCTAGAAGTCTTTGTGTTTGATTCAGTTGATTGCCCAAGACATTTAAGATTAAAAAAGCTTTTAAAAATTGAAGAATACATCAAGAATATGGAGAGTGGTTTTTATAACAATAGAATTCATGTTGAATCTTCTAACGATGAAAGTGAGTGTGTTGAAAGTCATGGTGAATATAATGAATCCATAGATGATGGCAATTTGTCTTATGATTGCAAAGAAAGAGATTCAAATTTTAGTGAATTAGATGATTGCAATCAGCAAGAGGATAATGGATGCATGACCGAGAATAAACTCTAGCAAAAATAATGATAACTCTTCTTGTGATGAAAATGATAACAATGATGTACCTAGTAATGAGGTATTTTGCAAAGAAGAAGAAACATGTTATGATAAGAATTTTGATTTTTTAGATTGATCTATTAATGTTACTTCTATTATAAGTATTTTGGATCAATCATATTATGTTCAAAGTCAAGAAGAAAATACTTGTGATGAAATCTTGTTAAATGTTGTTGATATTTCATAACTATTGGCTCATGATTGTGAAAGGTATGAAAATGTTTTTAAGGATGATCCAATTTTCCCTTGTTATGTTTCTTCTCAAGATGAAGTCCTTTCCTCAAAGTTTGATGCTTAAAGTAATACAAAATTAGAATACTGTGTGTCAATTTTTGGAGGTGTATATGACAACAGTTCACATGTCAATACACACGATGACTTTTCTAATGTAGAGAATACTACTAAGGGGAGATTTAGTGATGATTAAAATTCCTCTCATGTTGGTGATACTGTAATGAATTTTGATTGTTCATACAATGGAAAGGAAAATCCTAGAAGTTACAAATCTGATTTTGAGGTTTCTTTTTGTGTTGATGAGTCTAGTGATAATGAGTTTGATAGATTCAAAGTTAATTCCAATGAGTTTTTGAAGAGACAATGGCAATAATCCACATGTTATTTGTGAACACTTTCATGATAAGTTTTTTAACTTGGTAACTAATCCATTGTTTAAAGAATGTGAAGGAATCTTAGAGCATGTTAAATTTGATCAGAAGTTAAACAAGATTGAAAATGAGGAGAAATCAGATTTTATATACCCTTCATATCCAGTTACACAAGGTGAGTTTTAAATTCATGACATATGTGACTTCTTGAATCAAGAAGAGTATGATTCCTTTGTGTTTCCATTGGATAGCATGCATAAGTCATTTAGTTTAAAATAAATTTTAGTCTAATTTGAAATCCAAGAGCATGATGATCCATATTTTCATAATGAACAAGTTATAGACAATGATTCTAGTTTTTACATGCATTATGAAAGTAAAGATGTAGAGTTGGTTTTGCCAAATGAATTGATTCAGAATGCTAATTTGATTAGTGAAACTAATGGAAGTGATATTTTTTTCTTACCTCATGAAAATGGAAATGAGAATTAGGTATATGATAGAGGTAAGAATTTTTGTTGAAGTTTGGTGGCCCAATGCTATCATTTGTACAACTTAGGAGTAGTTTTCTTGCTTTCAATAAAGTTGTTCAAAAGAAATTTTTGGAGTGGTCTATTTCTTCCATAGATCCGAATCATTTTCATGCTTGCAAGGGACATGCAACCCAAGATAGACCCACTGTTGGGACCCAAAATTGAAGCCTTGATTTTGAATACCATTTTAAAAATTGAGTCAAATTAAACCCCTATAAGAGCTTTCATGCATATGTACCTGGCTGCCATTTTGATTCCTATGAAGTATTTCATATTTATAACACATTTCATTTATTATGTGTATGTATCCCATGATGATAAATTTCCATTCTAAGTCATTTCATGAAGTTTCATTATGAGCATTGCTCAAATCTACATTTCTACCCAAGTGTCAAACATTGATAAGAAGCCTAGTTTGCAATTGAATATCTTGCACTTGGGTAAGTTTCATGACTCATTTCTTTGAGAGTATTGAGTATCCATATCAAAAATCTTATGTTTCATATTTTAAGTTATTTTTATATTTTGACTAGGTTTTGAATCCGTCAAAGTTGGTTGTTTACTATTGTCATGTTGATGCATATTATTTAGAATTCTAAAAAGCCCTATTTGACCATCTATAACTTTGACCTAGTTGACCCTATTGAGAAAATTATTTTTGCATTGCACTCTAGGGGTTAGAGAAATGCTATATTCTAGTTTTGAGCCTATGAAGAATTCATTTCACTAGTTTTTAAACATGATCCCCAATGCAACTTTTGAAGTTTTATTGGTGTCTAAATGTGTAGATTGATCAGTAGTCTTGTTTAGGATGTTATAATTTTGAGTCCATGATAAATTGAGCCAAATGGATTATACCACTATGTTCTGCTCTAAAATTACTTCAAGTGTGCTAGTTTTTAAGTCTTGATGAATCCGTCTGCACACTTTCCCAAGTCCATTGTGTTTGTGAAAATCATTGTTTTGCTAGTGATCCCAGTTCTGCAATTCCAAGTACCCAACTTTTTTGGCTCACACAATTTGACCAAATATTTTTCATTTTCCTAAATCATATATTTATATTTTCCACATGACAATAAACTAGTGCCCCATTTTTTCAGGCTCATAATTGATTATATGACCTATTTTCAAAGCCAAAACCAAACACATTTTATCTATTTCTAAAATGTTTAAATGTAGGGCAATTCAGAGAAGAAAAATTTGACATTTAATATCTCTTAACCCTAAAGTCACCATGAGATGAAATATAACAAAGCAATAGAATGTGGACCAATGAGTAGATGTGTTAGATCTCAGGACCTTGTTGTTTTATTTCATCATTTTTTAAGGCCGGAATTGGAGCTTCTTGGGATGATTTTGGATAGTCTTCAAAAGGGATAGAGATGAGTTATAAATGATCAACCAGTTGTGACAACTTGCTGATGAAAGAATAGATGACAAGTGGCATGATTCTTGAGCTATGATCAAGTAGCTAGTCATTAGGCATAATAGCACAATAGTTAGTGATCAGGGTTATGATCATATGCTAATTGCTAGTAGTTAAGTGTAAGGTCAGAGTGGTTAGAGAAAACCACTATGACCTTACAACTAGACACTAGCAGTTAGTCCTATGGTTGGGGAAATTAAAGGCTAAACCGTGAGGAGGTCCTTGAGTTATGCTTTAATGCCATGTGGCAATGTGGGTCCTAGTCTAGGTGAGGTGGAAAAATAAGGAGAAAATGAAATGGTGCCACATGGCAATGATGTAGAAAATGGCTAGGTCAACAACCAATCAGGTAGTGACACATGGTAGGATAGTCAAACCAAGTTTGACTCAAATTTGAAAGTGAGGGAAACTTCAAATTGGTAAAAAAAAATGTTATTGTATTCTATTCCCTCAATTTGAATGTCCACATCTTCTAAATAAATTTGGGTTTTATTTATGAAGTTCATACTTTAGGAAAAAGATTTTTTTTTGGTAAATAAAGGTATGTTCATCAATTTCTATTCTATGAATTTGAATGAGCACCAGGGTCTTGATTCCTCATCAAATATAGGACAATTATATATTGTCAGAAAGTTGTCAAAGTCTAGTTTCAAGATTTTTCATTTGTTCCTACATAGGTTTCATCAAATAAAAGTTATGTTGAGTTTTGTCCACAATTATTTTTATACAACTGCATTTTGGTATAGGTGGTTCAGATTCAATTTCTAATAAAATGGTAAAATGGGTCCTCACCAAACTTGGAGAGGATCTTAGTAGTAGTAGTATTTCACCTCCAAAGTGGTCTATTGTGAAATTTGGAAAATTTTTGCATCAAATCTGACAATTTGTCAAAAAGGGGATTTTCTCATTATTCAAGATGATATTTTCAGAGTTTTTTGGGCATAATGATGAGATTTGATCTCATTTTTAGTTCTAGAGAGATGAAAGAGGTTTTTCAATAGCATTGGAGGGATACTAAATTGGAAAAGTGTCAATATCTTTCTTTCTTCTCTCATTATACATGGTTGCTTCTAGACTTTTGGACAAGTCTCCATTGTTGTGATACCACCATTCTTCAACATTTTTCTCCTTTATAAACATCATTGTAATTTATTTGTGCATTAGATAATACAATTGTCTATTATGCATTTTGTGGATTATTCCATACTCTTAATGTATTTTGTTTCAAGGAAACGAATACAAAGCTTTTTGTTGAAAGCTTCAATCTGAATCTTGTCTCCTTTTTATGGGTTTATGATTTTCTGTGATATATGAAAAAAGAGGATATTGTCTAGTTGCAACTTGGTTTGAAGTTGTATGCCATTGTGTATTTTGTTGTTGGGTCAAGGACTTGAGTAAATTCTTAAAATGCATTGACAAAATTGCAAGGTTCATAGAAGGATTTGGTAAGAATGAGTTTCATTTTGGAGATTTATGTTTGTTTACAATATTAATGGATAGATCAAAGTTATAGGTGTATGTTTTGACTTTTTAGATTCCCAATGTATAAGGTATTGATTAGCTGGGATATTGCATATTTCTTCTTGTTTTTGATAAGTTAAATAGGTTTTAAGGGATCCTGAAACCTATAAGTTTTTCAAAAACAAGGCTGATAATAAGCCAAAGAAGCCCAGCCAAAACAGGTTTTAAGGCATATTTCTTCTTGTTGCATAGGTGGGTATGTTGATTTTAAATCAATTAATCAATATATTTTTCCTTTCATGTTGTAGAGTTGAAAGGATACCCACACTTAGCTTGTCAATCTCATAGGTTATGTCATTTGCATAAGAAATAGAATAACTAGGGTTTATTCTACTTTGTATAGATTCATATTTGTGCTTTGATCTGGTACCATATGAATGAATCTAAAGGTCTACCTTCCTAGATTTTTCAGAGCCTAGACTACAAGAAGGATTTCAGCCTTATAGTTGGCCCAAATTCTATTCATGTGCATTCATCATAGGAGTTAGCTTCCCTTAGATGCATTTTGATCTAGTTATTTGGTTACTAAGAAAATGTTAAATTAGGAGCCAACAACCTCTTAGGATGTTATACCTTATTAGGAGTAACCTTGTTAGAAAATTTTGAACACTCTTTTAAGACTGCCAGTTAGTTGAAGGATTTTACAAATAATAGATAGGACCACAAAATTAAGGGATTTTTCTCATATAATAGGAAGATTAGTTTAAAGATTAAAGAAGGTTTGTATGAGTGGTTGGTTATGTCTTTTGGTTTAACTAATGCACCAAGTACTTTTGTGAGGTTAATGAATGATGTTTTGAAGAAATTCATGGGTAAATTTGTAATTGTATAGCTTGATGATATTATAATATTTAGTAAGACTAGAGAATGAAATTTGTTTCATATTAGTCAAGTATTGGAGAGACTAAAAGAAGAGAAGTTTTTCATTAACTTGAAGAATTTTTCATTCATGAAAGAAGAAATTGTGTTCCTTGGGTTTGTGATTTATGTTGATGGTTTGAAGATGGAACTTGAAAAGTCAAAAGAAATTATTGAGTGGTCTACACCTAAGAATGTTGGGGAAGTTAGATCATCACATGGTTTGGAAAGTTTCTATAGGAAGTTCATCAAAAAATTTAGCTCAATTTGTAATGCTATGATTGAGAGAATATGAGGAGATAAAAGGAATTCATGTTGACACATGATATTGATAAAAAAAAATTAAGAATTTGAAAGACAGAGTTTTTGAATTACCGATGTTAGCTTTGTCTAATCTCAATAAGGTATTTCAGTAGAGTGTGATGTACATGGTAGTGAAATTAGATATATGTTGAGTCATGAGGGAAAACATGATTCTTTATTTCATGAGAAGTTGAATCATAGGCACTAAAAGTGGGTTGAGTATTTATAGTATTTCATAGTTTTGATCAAGTATAAAAGTGTAGTCACTAACTATGTTCCAGATGCATCAAGTAGAAGGAGTTCTTTGTTTCCTTAGATAAGATTCAAGTGTTAATCTCATATTGGTTTTGACATATTAGTGACAACACACATAATTCATTTTCTTAGTTCATGTCAAACAAGTAGTGTATGCCAAGCATAATTTGTTAGATATACAGTGGATGTCGAGTAACTAGTAAGTGCTCAGTCACTCATGTTCCAAGTAGATAGTAGATGTTGAGTCATTTAGATGCCAAGTAATCAATGGATGCTAATTCATTCAAAGGCCAAGTTATAGCATTGAAGATATAGTGGATTCTGAGCATTAGACACTTTAAGTGTTGAGTAAACAGTTCTAGACATAGTTGTTTGTAATGGTACAAACTTCTATGTAAACCATTTTTTAGATGACTTAAGCATTGGTTTACGATTCTAAGATGATAAGGATGAATCTATATTGCAAATCCCTATACAATACATGCAACTAATCAATTAAATGGGTGTTTTAAGTGGAAAAATGGTTGAATCACAATTGTTGATTCATACCTAACCCTAAGTCACCCAGGTCTTCTTAAGAAAACAAACCCTAAAAGATGTAACTGTGGAATGTGAGAAGAGAAAAAATTGCATGTGCAAACTGAGCATTCATGATGCCTAAGGAGTTGTGAATTGAGATACATTATAGAATTAGTTAGAGGAGAATAGAGGAAAGGAGTTAGAGGATAGAAGGGATACATCTAATCATAGAGGATCAAGTACACATCAGGAAAGAGGTGATATGTTATCTAACAAAAAAGTGCTAATCGAAGGATCATTATTGAGACATTCTAGAAAGTGAATCAATTAAATTTCTTAAAAGAGTAGTCCTAGCAGGATGTTGTAAATCCTTTAACATGGTGCTTACTACATTGTAAGTCAAAGTCCTTTAATCAGGCACACTTCTATCAAGGTTTTGAAATCCTTTAATAGGGTAACATCTAACAATCTTGTAATCTTTTAACAACACAAAACTTTTATAGTGTAGATCATAGCTTATGATTAAACAATGTAGCCTTCATTAGATACACTTTTTTATTGTAGCAGTAGAGATTTGTGTGTGCCATCCTGACCCTATTTTTACCTTCTCATCAAAGGGTTTCTAGGTAACCAAATATCTTGTTTCGTAGATGTGTTGAATGTTATTTTCTTTCAAGCTATGGATGAATATGTTTAACTAGCTATTTTAATAATTGTGCAAATTGTGAGATGGAGGTGAGGTGAATGAATTTATGGTTAAAATTTTGAAGGATTAATACATCCCCTCCCCCTCCTCTCAGAGTTTACTTTCCCTATTGGATTTCCAAGAATTTGTATCAGAGCATTGGTTTTCTAGAAAGGAAAGTTTTGCAGCTTTGAGGAAAGATCTTGAAGATGGAAGTCTACAAGTTGGTAAAGGTTGTTGATAATTAGAAGATTGAGATCCAATATTCCCTACATTAGTTGAATGAAGCAAGAGATGAGTTGAAGCTCTCATTGAAGAGAAGGAAACTAATTTCTATTGAAGAGAATGACACACAATACCAAGAGATTAACACTATTAAATTGTTTGAAGATGGGAACACAAGTGAATTTGATACAGCAGTTGGAAATATGATGGAAAAGAATCAAGCCCTAACTAAAGAGGTTAGAAATCTTAAGATAGAACAAGAAGTCCAATTAGTATTGCTATGTGAGGTGACTGAGAAGAAAAACAAAGTTGAAGAGAAAAAAGTCATGATTGATGAAAAAATGATACTAACCAATAGACTAGAAGAGAAGACATTAGAGGTGAATAATATTTGTCACATGCAACTAGAAACATTGAATCAAATGGTGATTTCTAGTCATGAATTGAATGGGAAAGATATTGAAATCAAAACATTGAAGTTACATAATGAAAAATTGAGAAATTATTTGAAAAGAGAAAAAGAATGTGCTAAAATTTTCAATAGACCTAGTGAAGCCATCAAATATTTTGAGAAATTGTTGAAATCTCCTAGATCTAATAGTGATATGATTGCAGAGAACACAACTAAGAAGTTTTAAATGGGCTTCCCACTCTTGAAATCAACCAACTAGCAATCAAATCTTCAACCTTATTAGAAGGTTTCAGCACACTCCAATCCTCCAATGGACCAAAGAAACACACTCTCCAACTTCACCAAAAATCCAAGGACAAAGAACCAAACTAGCCTACAATATGGGTTTTGCACTAATCTCCCACAACTAGGTCAATACTAGGAAAACACCCTAGAAGTTTTTCCCAAGGATTATAAGATGTTAAATGATCTTCGGAACCTTTTTACTATAGAATACACCACTATCTTGAATCATACACTTGAACAAAGCCTCAAACTCCAATTTGTCCTAATAGCCCTATGAGCCCTTTTAGCCCTCCTAAAATGGCTTTCTGGATCTAACTTCACAAAGTTTCAATAAAATACCCAAAAAAATTAGGTTTTTGAATACCCTTTTCAAAGTTACTTCAAATCCCAAAGCACCAAGTTCTATCCCCACTCTAGCATTCCCTTTCCTTCACAAAGCAACATAGACCTAAGTGATCAAGTTAGGTTTGGTTTACAAAGAAAATAGTATGAAATGGGGTCATGTAAGTGAACTCAATACTTAGGAATGACTAGAAATACTAAAATAACTTATTTTCAAATGCTCAGCCCTTTACCAAGTCACAAACTCTAGCCATTCACAAATCAACACACTGCAAGAGGTCAAATCCTTCATGGTACTTGACCTAGGGATTGATTAAAAAAATCACAAAAAACATCCTCTAATTTTGGAAGACACTACTAAATACTATTTCCCAAGTGGCCAAGAAATTCCAACCAAGGAAATTACAATTAGAGGCCCATCTTTTCTATATGCACCAAAATGTTGTCCTAAAAACCTTAAAATGTAATAAATTGAGAAATAAAACACTTAGAATAATGATATGAGAATAGAATGAAAGATAATTCAAAGTTCTATCTCAAACATCCATTAGATCTGGTTTGACAGTCCATATAGTTTGTGCAGTGTGCAAACAATAGTAAAAATGACTCTAAAATTGAATTTCCTTCTCGACAACTTCTTCCAATCCATACATTAATGTCCTCCATACCTCAAAAATGAGGTATATATCTCTCCCATGTGTATTTCAATGGTTAAAACCAATATTTTAATAGTTATAACCTGTTTCCCACTAAGTTGCAATTTTGAGCAACTTTAAGAACTTTTCAAATATGCAACTTTACACAAAATGTGCAATTTTTGCATTTTCTATTTGATGTCATTTCTAGGACTTGGAAAAGGCTCAAACATAACTAAAAACAACTAATAAAACCTAATCCTAGTCTTTCTTAACCAAAAACATTAAAAAACCCAAATTTGTCTAATGAGCAACTTTTTCTTATAAATTGCATAAAGTGCCTTAAGCATACAAAATGGTGCCTTTCTTTGACAACCATTGACCTTTCATCTAAGGTTTTTTTATTATAGCCTAAGTAGGTGAAAAAAAAAATGAAAACCAAAATATAAACCAAGTTCCTTAGTGCTCTGCACCATACTCCCTAGGTGAAAAGAAACTCAAGTCTCTTGAGTTGGAATGTCTTCAAGTCTGCTACCAAGCTTGACGATGTATTTCTCTAAAAGACAACTTCCATCCTCTATTGGTTTATTTTCTCACTTGACCAAGTATTCATAATAGCCTTTCCTCCTTGTCTTTTGTGTTTTCCTTTTTCCCAAAATGGCTTCAATGGTAGGTTTAGGCACTTGTGGCAGTTCTTGTAGTAAATCTAGTTCTTCTTGCTACTCCACTGCCTCTACTTCCTCATTATCCTTTGGACCCTTGAATGGTCCTCTCTTCTTCATCATTAACTTAGTATACTTCTCCCTTGGAATTCTCTCCTTCCTTAGGTGAATCATTACTAGATGCCCTACCTAAAATTTTAAGTCCCTCCTCCTCTTATCAACATGTGCCTTGGACTTGCTTGCTGAAAGTTTCAACTTATCCTTAACTTGTTGATGAATGTTCTTCATAACCTCTAAAAATATTCATCTTTTGCACTCCTCTTGTGACTATTTCCCAAGTCTCTCAACTCCAAGACTCCTATTGGATGTCCTCCATATACAATTTGAAATGGAGTTAAACCTGTACTTCTATTCACTAAATCATTATATGAGAATTCAGCCTATGGAAGAATAACATCTCAAGCAACTCCATGTTCTTTGGTTAAACATCTCAATAGGTTAACCAATGACCTATTGATAACTTTAGTTTTTCCATCTAATTGGGGATGCTATGCTAAATAAAATGGTAGTTGTGTGCCCAACCTCTTCCATAATGTTCTCCTAAAATATCCAAGAAATTTAGAATCCCTATTCGATACAATGTTCAATGGTAATCCATGGAGTCTAATTGTTGGAAATATTCAAGACTAGATAAGTTACTGAGAGGGGAGGGGTGAATCAATAACTTCAAAACTTTTCTTTAAATTCACCACAAATCCATCTATACTACTACATACATTAGTACTAAAAGATAAAACATTCATCACACAAAAGAACACAATGTTTTGGTGACCTAGAAACCTTCCAAATAGAAAGTAAAATTGGGGTGGGGATGGTACCCACAAAACTTCACTACTGTACAAAAAATTTGGTCTATTAAGGCTTACATTGACCACTTCTAGTGATCTACCTTGTTAGGAGCACAAAGGACTGCTAGGTCCACCTTGTTAGAGGATTTACAAACATACAATGAAGTATGCACTCGGTTTAGAGATTTATACAAAGACTGTTAAGTCTACCTTGTTAAAGGATTTAGAAATTGATTCACCTATTAGGATGAAGTAGTGGATCTACTGACAACTAATTTTTGATAAGATCCTTTATGCATTGATCACCTTATATGATAGATATGACTTTTCTGCTCCTGTATTGACCCTTTTGCATTACTTAAATTGTTACTAATAATTGTTCACATGCACTTCTCAAAAAATACTTCATAGTACTTCAATACAATGATATCTTACAATGCATCTTACTTATATACCTTTCCAATTTACAAAATTGAAAGGTCGGCCACAATACAAGTGAACAATACATTACAAAGTTGGCCTAATAGTAAATAACTCGAGTTCATTGAACTAACTCGGTGACCTTCTAATACTCGAGGTCTACTGCATTACACAGCATTGTCATGCACTTAGTAAAAGTGAAGGTTCAGTCCATACTGATCACTCAATGTAGTTTTGAACTTAGTGACCACTAGTGACATGGTAGATGTAGTGTCACTTGGTAGATACTACATGTTGAGTTTACCTTGCTTCACTCAGTAAACACTACTTCGTCCATCACTTAGTTTATACTGAATTTCCATGACACAAAATTACTACTTGGTAGACACTGTTGGTCTTCACATTTCCTGTATTCACTCAGTAGCCATTGTTCTACTTGATGTAAACTATTGAACACTTTGAAGCTTTGTTAACACTAGAATGCTTGGTGAGTGTAGGAAACTAAGTACTAAGCTCAGTAGCTACACTGATATAGATAAGTATTGTCACTAATGGAAATAATAACTTAATGCCAAAAATCTCCTCCTTTGGCATTAGTGAAAAAAAACTTATAATCCAAAACATATGTACATAATCCGACTCACTGAATTTTGGTTTTTCAAATTTTATCTTTGCAAAGCTGCTGCATATATATTCCTACATATATCTCCTTGATGACATATAATGTATATAAAAAGATACTTATGTACATAGCTATACAAATATACATGCTAACTCTATTGAGTACTATCTCCCCCTTTCACTTATACTAATATCTCTTCTTATATATAGTGTTTCCCCCTTTTTGGTTATATTGATATCTCTCACCCTTTTTTATTGTAATGCCAAAGGGCTACATATACTATTTATATAGTTACACCAAAATGAGATAGAAATTCTTGATGTACCTTGAGAATGAGGGAAAATGAGTTATCCTAATTCTCTTGCAAAATTTGGCAGGTGGAGAAGGCAATCTGAACTTCTATTAATAATTTGATCATGCGATTAGCCACTGAGAAGTTCTAATCCTAGACCAATGTTTTGCAATGAGCAATATGTTTCTGCATTGTATCCATTATTGGTAAGACCATGTTCTAAATATCAATCAAGTTTTCTCTTATTCTTGCTTCTTCTCTTAGAAGTTTTGTCTACACATCTACCCGATATTTCACCTTGGTGTGATGAGAGGAGCTGGAGGAGGGGTCAGTCTGCAACTTTGATGCACTTGATTCCATATCAACATCAATCTTATTTATCTTCTCCTTTATTTCTTTAGTAAAACTAAAGACATCACAAAATTTGGCAAAAAGTGATGTTGCACTATTAAAAGAATTTTCAAAATTACCAAAAAATGCAGACAACTCAACTTGTTTGATTGCAATCGGCTGAGCAATATGCTCTAGCACCTTGTCATCAAAGTTCCTTTGAACCTTTTCAATTAGTTTGTCTTGTTCAAAAGATTCCTCACTATATTTATGTACAACCTCTTCTAATTGAATCAAAATGTGTTGAGTGGAATCCACTTCAACACCTATAGCTTCTAAGGTTTGGTGATAAACACTTTACCTTTCTTCCATGCTATTTGATCTTTCTCTAATTCTTCCTCTCCTTTTTTAGATTCCTCCTCTTTATCCTCACCCTTGCCCTCAGTAAGCATTAGAGGACCTTCAACTCTCTTTAATATAGAAACTCTCTTCTTGCCTCTACTGAGAGCTTGAGGAATCTTAATACTAAGCTCTATCCTCTTCTTGTCTTCCTCATATGTACCAAATTTAGGAAGAATAGGATTAGCTAGCTCATTTACTAATGCCTCAATGATGTCTCTAGCTTCATCAATGTTGATTTCATAAGGCAATGGTTTTACCCATGCCACTCTTGGTATGAATGCTTGAATATACACTCTATCATAGTCAACCATGAAACATATATCATCCTTGTAGTCTTCTACAAGATTGGGTGGGATCTACAATTTGTTGTTCATTTTCTCTTGAACACCTCAAAATAATTATCCAACACCCTTTCAAAAATTTCACCCATTTCTTCAATAAATTCATTTATCTGATAAAGAATAGGGATGTCTTTCCTGCACACGATTGTGCCCTTAGATGGAAATAATTTTTTAACATAAAAGAATAAGCAAGTAAGAAATGAACTGAACTTGAAGGGATTTTTCTTGGAAGTCTTCACACTGTCAATATTTTTGTTCAATTGCTTCAGTAACACATCTGATAGATCATATTCAAGGTTCTTCTTTACAACTTTTTATGCTAAGTCAACTACCTTACAAGGAACATTGTTCGACTGACTCAAGCTATAGATCTTGTGTGCAATGATGTGAATGCCAAATCTAAGCTCTATGTCAGTGACATTGTTTATTTTCAAACCTCTACCATCCCACTTGGCTACGTTTTTCTTTTGCAGTTCCTCCCGACCTAAGGTTTTGGTTGTCTTAGCTTTGCTTCACCTTGGTAGACCCGTAACCTTGTGTATCATCTTCTTTGTAATCAAAATGGGTTGCTCTAACCATAATTGACCATTGTGGAACCAACTCAATATGTACCTTTTCCATTTTACTTGGAAATTCTATGGCAAGTGAGGGATATGAGTTAATCCTTTTGTTTCCAAATGCTTATGCTCGAATTTCAAAACTCCATCAACACACATTTCAGCTAGGGCATTTTCCATTTTTAATGTCCCTAATTCTTGAACAGTACATTTAAAATGAGTTCTTATGTCGTTAATCAGGAGTACCTTTGACAAGATTTGTGACTGAGCACTGTAAGGATCAAGTGATTCAACAACGGTTAGAATGAGCTTGAAGTTTGGTGCTTTCCATTCGACACCCTTAACTAGCATTTTGGAACCCTTCTTTAGTTTAGTGCTGCTTCCACTGGTAGATGGCATCACTACTTGGTAGATGATAGAATTTGTGAATATCTCACTACTAAATTGCTTGAAAACACTATAATGCTTTTTCAAATCACTCTACTCTTCAAATGTTGTGAATACAATGAAAAAATGAAGTCAAAAGTGCCCCTTTTGTTGAGAAATTTTCATAAATGCTCAATGCCATAATGACACAATGCGTGATAGACTATCATCCAGTGACCTAACTCGATAAGAGTATCAACTCGACAAAAAAACCAAATTTCCTTTACTTCCAACCTCACTCGATAAGGTCTTCAATCAACTTTCCTTAGTGAAGTTTGTTGCAACTCGATGAAAGATAACCTTTCTGTGATCCTTGTGTATCTGGAATACTGATTGGGTCATTTGCATTCTTCATATTTATTGGAACTACTTATGACTTTCTTGTTGAGTATAGCTCCAACACATTCTTAGGAATTTAGTTTGAGAGGATGGAGTCACCCACCTCTTGAGTGACTTCACTTCCATGATTTGAGCTTGTATCCTTAGTAGATTTAGGAATCCATTGCTGCTTCATTTGTTTCCTTATATTTTTAGCCCTTGCATTCTTTTCATCTTCAACTTTGCTTATATTCATGTAGTTTTTAGGTATATGACTGAGTTCAGTGCATGTGTAACACCTTATAGTAGTAAACTTCTTTCTTAAGTGATGCCTTGCACAATTTATGCCAGTGTGTCCATATTCTCCACAATAATGACATCTATATTGTAGTCCCATCCAAATATTTCCTTTACAATTTGTTCAGCTAGATTGAATGATTTGGATCTACATTGAGATGCCTTGTGACCATGCTTTTTGCATTTGTGACATTTACCTTCATATTTTGGTTTCTCCTTGCATTCATTAGCTTTGTGACCATGCTGATTGTAGTTGTAGCACTTTCCATTAAATTTTTCTTTTCCATTGCTACAACATTTGTTTGATGTATGACCAATTTTCCCATAATGATTGCATGAGGGTCTTTTATTCCTTTTTACACCTCGCTTGGAAGATTCACCTTCTTCTTCATTGTATCCAAGTCCTTCTTTACCTTTTTTCCTATCAAGATTCTACTAATTTGGTTGATTCAATTGATTCATGTCTTCTTGAGATTTCATCATTATCTCATTGATTTATTTTTCAACTTTTAGGTCATTCTTCAATTTTTCAATGATTTTCTTTTTAATATTAGTTCTCTCATTGTTCTTTCATTAATTTCTCTTTCATAATTTAGATCATTTCTTATTCTTTCATTCTGTGATTTGAGAATCTTGATTTCTTCATTTCCTTCAATGATTTGATCAATAAGGTCTTCATACTAATTGGATTGATTTTGTTCTTTATTGTTTCTTTCTTCCAAATCTTGTTTTGCCTTATGCCTTTGTTCCAAAATCTCACATAGCCTGACTGATTAGATTTCTTGTTCTCTTTTGATTTTCCTTACTTCCTCCTATAGAGATCCATTATTTTCTAGGAGTTCCTTGATTGCATTGTTTGCTTCATCTGAGCTGCTTGAAGGAAAAAAATCTTCAATCTTTTCTTCAACATACTTGAGGTCATTCATTTGATTTGCAAGTTCCTTTCTTCTTTTTAGGGATTGGGAAATATGTTCCTTTGCTTCCTTAAGTTGAACTATGGCCATCTCCAAATTTGGCTTTTCATTTTCAATTGCCTTGTCAAATCTGAATATCTCTATTTGTCCTTAGATCTTTGCTCAAGTTGTTAAACTTTATCCTGAGAACCACAAAGCTCTAATACCAATTTTTGGAAATATTCAAGACTAGATAAGTTATTAAGAGGTGAGGGGTGAATCAGTCACTTCAAAACTTTTCTTTAAATTCACCACAAATCCATCCATACTATAGCATACATTAGTACTGAAAGATAAAACATTCATCACACAAAAGAACACAATGTTTTGGTGACATAGAAACCTTCCAAATAGAAAGTAAAATTGGGGTGGGAATGGTACCCACAAAACTTCACTACTACATCAAAAATTTGGCCTATTAAGGCTTACATTGACCACTTTTGGTGATCTTCCCTATTAAGAGCACAAAGGACTACTAGGTCCACCTTGTTAGAGGATTTACAAACATACAATGAAGTATGCACTCAATTAAGAGATTTTTACAAAGACTATTAAGTCTACCTTGTTAAAGGATTTAGAAACTAATTCACTTGTTAGGATGAAGTAGTGGATCTACTTACAACTAATTTCTGATAAGATCCTTTATGTATTGATCACCTTATATGATAGATATGACTTTTCTGCTCTTGTATTAACCTTGTTGCATTCCTTAAACTACTGTTGATAATCCTTCACATCCACTTCTTAAAAAATATTTCATAGTACTTCAATATAATGAAATCTCACAATGCATCTTACATATATACCTTTCCAATTTAAAAAATTGCAAGGTCAGCCAAAATACAAGTGAACAACACATTACAAAGTCGGCCCAATTGTAAATAACTCAGGTTCATTAAACTAACTCGGTGACCTTCTAATACTCAACATCCACTACATTACACAACATCGTCATGCACTCGGTAGAAGTGAAGACTCGATCTATACTAATCACTTGATGTAGTTCTAAACTCAGTGTCCACTGGTGACTCAGTAGATGTAGTGTCACTTGGTAGATACTGCATGTTGAGTTTACCTTGCTTCACTCAGTAAACACTACTTCTTCCATCACTTGGTTTACACTGAATTTCCATGACACAAACTTATTGCTCGGTAGACACTGTGAAGCTCAGTAGATACTAGTGGTCTTCACATTGCTTGTATTCACTTAGTAGCCACTATTCTGCTCGGTGCAAACTGCTGAACACTTCAAAGCTTGGTTAACACTAGAATGCTCGGTGAGTGTAGGAAACAAAGTGCTGAGCTCGGTAGCTACAGTGATATAGATAAGTGTTGTCACTAATGGTAGTAATAACCTAATGCCAACACTAACAACTTCCTTAAAGAAGATACCAGATATGTGAGAAGCATCATGAGTTTGTTTATAAGGTAGAAAGTGAGCCATCTTAGAGAACCTGTCAACAATAACAAATATGCTATCAAATCCACTTTTAGTCCTAGGAAACCCCATGATAAAGTTCATGCTAATGGATTCCCATGGCTTAGTGGGTGTAGGTAAAGGAGTATATAGTCCAACATTTTCTGATCTCCCTTTGTCCTTATGAGAAATAATACAACATTCTACAAACTTCCAAATATATTCATGCATCTTTGGCCAATAGAAAAATATTCTTACCTATTCTAAAGACTTATCAGTGCTAAAGTGTCTTGCAAAACTCCCAAAATGCTTCTCTTTGACAATGTTCTATCTAACTAATCTTTTAGTTACACAAAGCTAATTACCTTTAAATAATAATCCATGTTGTAATATAAACTCAAAAAGATCATTATGATATCTTTCATTCATTGTTTTACAAACCTCATATGCCTCCTTAAAGTCTTCATCTACTACATGCATGTTCTTCATGGCTTCAATACCAATACTACTCACTTGAATTTCTTTTAATATCAAATTCCTCCTTTTGAGGGTATATGCAACTTTGTTTGTTGTCCCTTTCTTGTTTTTTATGGAGAAAGTGTAAGCTTTGATGAATTCCATCCACTTCATGTGCCTATGGTTCAACTTTTCCTGCCTGTTCCATGAGATAAGAGGTTGATTATCAGTAAAAACAATAAATTATTTGGGAAAGAGATAATGCCTCCACTTTCTCAAGGAATAAACCAAAGCATACATTTCTAAATCATAAGTTGAATACATTTTTTTAGCTTCATTTAGCTTTTCACTAAAGAATGCTATAGGCCTCCCTTCCTAGCTCAACACTCCTCCTATTGTCTTGTTACCAGTATCACATTCCACTATTAACACTTTGTGGAAATCAAGTAATGCTAAGATTGATTGCTATACAACTCTCCTCTTAAGATACTCAAATGACTTTCTGCCTCATTATTCTATACAAATTTACATTTTCTCCCCCCTTTTATAGTATCATTCATATCGGCACAAACACCACTAAATTATTCACAAATTTTCTATAAAAACTTGAAAGACCATGAATTTTTTTTTACCTTAGTGGCTAGCCTAGGAGTAGGCCAACTTAAAATTGCTTCTACCTTGGATGGATCCATCTTTAACTAATTTTTGGGAATGATGAACCCAAGGAACACCAATTCTTCCTTAAAAAATGAAAACTTCTCCAAATTTATCTTCAATTTCTCCTGATGTAACCTTTCAAGGATTAACTCCAAAGGCTTTAGGTGCTCCTACCTGCTCCTACTAAAAACAAGGATGTCATCCAAATAAAAAACACCATTTTTTTTAATAAAAGGCTTTAAAACTTCATTCATAAGTCTCATAAATGTGCTAGGTGCATTAGATAGGCCAAATGGAATTGTGAACCATTCATATAGTCCCTTATTTGTCTTGAAGGTTGTTTTCCATTCATCACCTTCATTTATCTTGATTTTATGGTAACTACTCTTAAAGTTTGTCTTTGAATAGTGACTTGCACCTGCTAGACAATCCAAAAGATCTTTAATTCTTAGCATGGTGAACCTATATCTGATAGTTATGTTGTTAATGGCTCTAGAATCCATACATATCCTCCATGTACCTTTATTTTTAGGAGCTATTATGGTAGGTACAACACAAAGACTAACACTATTCCTTATGAATCCCTTGGCCAATAATTCTTCAATTTGTCTTGCTAATTTTGCATTTTGTTTAGGGGTAAGCTTGTAGATTGCTTTATTAGGTAATGTAACACCTATTGTCAAGTCTATGCAATGGCTTATCTCCCTTTGTGGTGGCAAACATTCTAATTCCCTATCTACAACAACAATCTTATATTGTTCCAACAACTCCCTGACCTCTCTAGGTCCCACTTGATGTTCCATGCTCTTGACATGGGGAATAACTTTAACTTCTTTCTTAGGTATAACTATGATGGAAAAACATGTTGTTTTATCCTTTTAATGGTCTATGAAATTTTTTTAACTCCTACCATCATGGCACTAGTCACTCTATGGATTCCATCATTAGGGAGTGGCCTCATAGTGTAGGCTTCCCCATCCTTGGTTATACTATAAATGTTTTGTTTCCCATCATTCCTAGCATCTAAATCATACTCCCAAGGCATCCCTAAAAGAAAATGACAAGAATACATTTCAGTCACATCACATAGAATTTTATCTTTATACTCCTCAATCTAAAATTGTACCCATACTTGTTCACTAATCAAGGCATGTTGCTCCTTCTTTAACAAAGACACTCTATAGGGGTAAGGGTGAGGTATTTTTTGCAATCCTAACTTGTCTACTATCTCCTTAGAAGCTGATTATTAGTTGAACTAGAATCCACAATAACTTTAGAAACTTTACCACTTACCTTGCATGTGGTTCTAAACAATGACCTTTGTGGTGGCTCCTTATCAATGGGTACCTTCAAGAGAGTTCTTTTCAGTATGAGGCACTCTCTTATCTCTAAATGTACTATCTTGGCATGAGAACTTGTACTTTATACATCCTCATCTTGTAGAAAATTATTCTCATTGATCCTTGCTTCTTTGGACACCTAAAAGATTGTGACCCACTTGATTACAATTGTAACACCTTCTTGTGAAAACACTTGTTCCCCTTCCACCAAATCTGCCTCTTTGAGTAGGTCTCCTTCCTCTAAAGGAACTTCTATTACTGCTATCATCATTAGCCCCTTGACTACTGGTAGCTTCCCCTTGGTTTCTTGGGTAGTTTCCTCTTCTTTGAAATCTACCTCTTCCTCTAAAAGAGTTCCTCCTTCCTCTACTATTGTGTTTACCTTTTCTTTTTTTGTTTCTCCTCAATCTTGAGAGCAAGCTAGTAACATTTGTGAATTGATTCTATTGTCACCAAGGTTACTTCATCTTGTATATTATATCTAAGCCCACTAATATATCGTGCAAGCTTTTGCTTTTCATTTTCATACAACTTAGCTCTAAGAGTCAAAGTATGAAATTCTTGAGTATAAGCACTTGCATCCATGTCCTTTTACTTGAGGTTATGTAACCTTCTATGGAGCATCACTTCATAGTCCTCTGGAACAAATTGCTTCATGATTTCTACCATCATCCTCTTCCATGTAGAAATGGGTTGCTTCTACTCTTCTACCCTTTCATTTTGGAGAAAGTTCCACTAACTTAGGGTTTTTCCCTTCAACTTGGATTTTTCCACTTTCACGCTCTAATTTGCAAGTATCTACTCTACTTTAAAATGGTTTTGAAGAGCCTTCAACCATTTCATGCATGCCTCAAGTTGCAACTTTCCATCAAACATAAGTAAATCCCCCTTGTCTTTTCTTCCTGCCCTCTATACAGCTACTACCATGATCCTCTAATCTTCAGACATGTTAGGAAAGTTATCTCCTCTTCCTCCTCCTTCTTCTTCTTTGGACTCCTCTTGGTCTCCTCTCTATACTTTCCCTTTCAACTTATCAATTTCTCTTCTCATTGCTCTATTTTCCTCTCTGACTACCCTGTTCTCAGCCATTTGTTCTTTCACTATTTTTGCAAACTCAATTTTGGTTATCCTCAAAGGGATATCTTCTCCTTCTACCATTTTTATTTCCCAAAAGATACTCGATCAGATGAATCGGTGTGGATGATTTTGTATCGGCCAACCCATAATCTAAATGGAGTGAGGGCTCATATATTCTCCTTCTACCATTTTTATTTCCCAAAAGATACTTAGTGCCTTTGATACCACCTGATGCAGAGAGCACAACTAAGAAGCTTCAAATGGGCTTCCCACTCATGAGATCAACCAATTGGCTATCAAATCTTCAACCTTATTACAAGGTTTCAACATACTCCAATCCTTTAATGGATCAAAGAAACACACTTAGGAGAAAGAACCAAACTAGCCCACTTTATGGGTTTTGTACCAATCTCTCACAACTAGGCCAATACTAGAAAAACATCCTAGAAGTTTTTCCCAAGAGTTATAAGATTTCAAATGATCTTAAGGCACCTACTTACCATAGACTACACCACTAGTTTGAATCATACGCTTGCACAAAGCTTCAAACCCCAATTTGGCTTAGTAGCCTTGTGATCCCCTTTTAGCCCTCTTGAAATGGCTTTTTGGATCTAACTTCACAAAATTTCAAACAAGACCCAAAACAAATTAGGTTTTTTAATACCCTTTTAAAAGTTACTTCAAACCCTAGAGCACCAAGTTCTAGCCCCACTCCAGCATTCCCTTTCCTTCACAAATCAACACAGACCTAAGTGGTCAAGTTAGGCTTGGTTTACAAAGAAACCAGTAGGAAATGGGGTCATGGAAGTGAACTCAATACCCAGGAATGACTAGCTCAACCCTTCACCAAGTCCCAAACTCCTGCCGTTCACAAATCAACACACTACAAGAGGTTGAATCCTTCATGGTACTTGACCTAGGGCTTGATTAGAAAAATCACAAACACATCCTCCAATTTTGCAACCCTAGAATATCTAAGAGTACCCTACTAACTACCATTTCCCAAGTGGCCATGAAATTAAAACTAAGGAAATTGTAATTAGAGGTCTGTCTTTTCTGTATGCACCAAAATGTTGTCCTAAAAATCTAGTTTCACTAAAAATGCAATAACTTGAGAAAGAAAACACTTAGAATGATGAGACAAGAAGAAAGTGAAATATTATTCAAATATATATCTCAAAAATCCATTAGATCTAGTATAAGAGTCTATACATTTTGTGTAGTGTGCAAACAATAGTAAAAATGACTCCAAAATTGAATTTCCTATGCAACTTCTTCCAATCCGTACATTAATTCCCTCATACCTCAAAAATGAGGTATATATCTCTCCTATGTGTATTTCAATGGTTAAAAAAATACTTTAATAGTTATAACCCTTTTCCCACTAAGTTGCAATTTTGAGCAACTTTTAGAACTTTTCAACTATGCAACTTTGCACAAAAAGTGCAATTTTTGCATTTTCCATTTGATTTCATTTCTAGGACTTGGAAAAGGATCCAACATACCTAAAAATAACTAATAACACCTAATCCTAGTCTTTTTTTTTTACCAAAATCATTAAAAACCCCAAATTTTACTAACGAGCAACTTTTGCTTATAAATTGCATAAATTGCCTTTAGCATAAAAAATGGTGTCTTTCTTTGACAATCGTGGATTTTTGATTCAAGGTTTGTTTATTCTAGCCTAAGTAGGTGAAAACAAATATGAAAAAAAAAATATAAACCAAGTGCCTTGGTGCTCTACACCATGACACTATTGGATTTGGCTACACTAGTACTAAAGAAGGAGAATAATCCAAAAGTGGTGAACAAGGGAGAAACAATGGTAAGAACTACAAACCTACTTGTCATAATTGTGGTAAGATAGGCCATACAGGGAATTTTTGTAATAGAAACAATGCAAATAACAACCCTAAGAAGAAATTCATGGGTAATTATTACAAGTGCAATAATCAAGGACAACAGGCATATGAATGCAAGAGCAAGACATCAAGCACACAAAGATTTGAAGGTTACTACAAAAACTATAAAAAGTATGGACATAGAGCATATGAGTGCAGATCAAAGCCTAAATGGTCATCAAAGAAGAAAATCAAGGTAAACCATACCAGCAGATCCTACAAGTGGGATTACAATACAAGATATAGTTGTCACTATTGTCAAGAGTATGGACATATTACTTAAAATTGTATTAGAACACATTTTAGAAGTGATTACAAAAGATGGTTGAGTCAAACCACATGATTTGGTTGTTTAAAGACTAGTCACATAAGTAGAAATTATCCAACAAGGTCAAAATCACCTAGTAATGAATTCAATGAGGGTAAAGGAAAAATTGATGTTGAAGAAGTTAGAGTATAGATGAACAAGACATGAAAGAAGAAGGAAGATTGCAACACATCAAGTTTAGAGAGGATCACTTCATCCAATAGATCAAGTGATCACACCATCCCCAACTAGGCAATCAAGAGGTATGTATGGGACTCATATTTCAAAGTTCAATTATTTATCAGTTCCAAGGATTTAGTTATGAAAAGGTCATATATGCATGAAGTAAGATGCAAACTATTGGTTAGAACTTAGAAGAAATCTATAAATTTTTATATTTCTGCCAAGCATGAAAAGTTTCACTATGGTTATTGAGTGAAAAGTTAGTTGCTTTTGAGCTATCAAAGGTGATAGTGTTGGTCAAGCTCATTGTGGTTGTCAAGTTTAATAGGAATTTCATGGAAGTCGAGAGAGTCAAAATTTCTATTGGAGCTGACATTACAACTGTGTTATTATTGAACATTAATTGCAAAGAATTAAGAGCTATATGATCAATTTTTTACTCATTTTCTATTATTTTAGATTGAAGAGGGCATGAAGAGCTGAAGGAAAATTGGAAAAAATGATTCAAGAATTTTCAAACTGAATTCAACTGCTACTCAACACCAATCATTAGATTTTTCAATGTATTTATCATGTGCTGAGCTACATTTATGTGAACCCTAGTTAGGTGTTATGGCATCTGGCTCTTATCCTATTGTGGTTATGGAAGGAAAGAAAGTTTTGAATGTTCAATTGATAAGTAATGAGATCAATCAACCAAATTTCTAGGCAATTCTTGACATTGCATATAAGGGAGATCCATTTGGTGTGTTATCTATGATAGCACCACAAGTTTTGATGATATAGGATGTAATGTGTTGCTACATTTGTAAGGTTGGAAGCATTTGAGACATGAAAATAAGAGAGCTATATCAAAAATTGTGTGAGAATGGAGTATTAAAAGAAGAATACAAGGTTGTAGAAAGAAAAGGGTTAACCTATACCCTAGACTTTCCAAACATGTTCAAAATAGAGTGGATAAAGATTGTTCTTAGTAGAATTAATGATAATTATATATGGTTGGGGGATGGACCTATCAAAATCATAGAGATGATTATTCACAAAGTGAAAGGGTATCCAACCTAGATAGACCTAAGATAATGAGGAGTGATGCAAAAGAGGCAATTAAGAAGAATATAGGGGCACTATGGAACAAGAGAGGGATGACCATAGATACAATTATTGATTGCATAATTGTATTTGTAGTAAGAATTATTGCACATAAATTATTTCAATCTAGCAAGTTAAACAATGTACCATGTACGACTATGGACTTGGATTACAAGATAGTGAAGAAAGATCATTCTTATGACCTTGCCAAGTTATAACTCCAATAGTTATCTAAAAACTTGGGAGGCATAAAGAAAATAAAAAGTGAACAGTGAAAATTTAGTTTAATACTTGTTTTCATATTTTTTTTATGTGTAGAACACTTTTTCCACATTTGGGAAAATAGCTTGGAAGACTAACAGGTCAATTGCAGTGCAGATTGGTGAATTAATAGAGAAACTGTGAGATAATTTTGAGTCTGTGATGACTAAATAATTTGAAGACTTTAAGAAGTCAATGAAACAAATGCAGAAGATTTTGGTATCACTAGTAGAGAAGCATTTTAATGATTTTTTTTTCAACTTGATGTTGATTTCACATATGTACAAGCTATTGTTCCAAATGTGAGATGGCTCAGACCATTGCCTTAACAGATTAATGTTCATGAGGCATCTACAACCATCACTACTTTACTAGCATAGGAAGTAGATAAGGATGCTACTACTCTTGGAAACTATGATATAGCAATGTCAAAGATAACAATGGATTTGAAGATAATTTTTATGATGAGGAAAAAGAAAAAGCTTGTGAAAAATCTCAAGGACTAATTTGGTGAAGGGGTAGAACAAGATGAAGAGGAAGAAGATAATGAAGATGATGAATATGCACCTACCCAAGCACCACTTAATCTTATATAGGGTCAAGGTGAGGACTAAGGAGAAGAAATGAAAAAATTGACGAAGATGTTGAGGGAGAAGAAGCCAATGAAGCACCCATTACCATAGAAGAGAAGAAGAGGAAAGAAAAGAATCTAGTAGCAAGAAAACCTAAAAATATTGTGAAACCTTCACAATAAAAGCCTATAGTTCCTATTACTTGGGCTAGCACAAGAACTATTGCCAAGAAGACTCAGGAAGTTTAGAAGCCTCAAGGCAAGAGTGCTAGCACAACTACAAAAAAAGATGAACCTGAGAACAAGAAAAGAAGGAAGTATATTTCCCTAGTTGAATCAGATTACGAGAGAACCAAGTCATATGAAAACAATCAATTTAAAGTGGTAATTCATAGTTGATCTTCTAATTTGGACAACTTGTGTAAAATTATCAAGAATAATGCTAGTTTAAGTGGATTTACACATGTTGAGTTTGATAAACTTGGGAAGTTAGATATGAATATAGTATAAGAGTCTAGATATATATTCCATGATGGTAACTTTCAAGATGACTCCAATTGAGATTTCCAACTCTTTACCTAAGAGCCTATATCATAGAGTTGAGAAAAGTTTGAAATATAGTCTCACAATAGAGAAAAAAATTAGACAAAGTACACTTGCAAGAGTAATGCTAAATTTCAACAAATTTGAGATGACAAAAGTTATCAACAACTATAAGGGGAGATTCGGTCCAAAGTATCAAGCTTTTAAAATTTTATAGAACAATACTAAAGTTGTTGTTCAACAAAGCACACAAATATAGAAGGTAATCTATGAGCTAACAACACAAAAGGTTATTGAGAAAGTACCTATAGAAGTAGGTAAAGAAAAAGAACAACAAGAGGTAATTGAAGTAACTAATGATGAATCTGTAAAGGAAGAACATGGTGAAGGAACTATAGAGGCAACATCTAAGGAAGAGAAACAACAAGACTAACATGTGACTAAAGTACACATGTTGAGTTTTAGTCCACAAGAAGATGTCATAAAGATTAAAGACGTCTCTAAAAATACTGTTCAAAACATCAATCCCCTAATAAAGTAGGATAGATACTGACTAATTCCACCACCAAGGCACATTTATATAGTCATCCTATGTTAGTGAGTGTGGATGAGATTGAGAAGGCAGAATTGGTATCTACATGGGAGAAAACACAAACATTATCCATTGCCCCCTCTCAATCTATAGAGGTACAACCTACACTGTCTATTGTAGTATATCAAAGGAGGGACACAATGTCCTCACATGTCTACACCAAGGTACAAAATTTTTCAGTACCCACAATTACAATAATTGAGAAAGAAAGGACACTAGTACAAATAGGTCAAGAAGCTAGTCCTACATCTACACCAAAAACACAAGATGGAGCAGAAATCAAAGAAAAGGGGAATGACATGACAAGAGATTTAGTCTTGATTATGAAGCTAGAGGAAGTGATAGCAATATAAGCACTGGTTACCTTACCACATATTGCTACTCCTACTCCTAGTCAAGCACTTCACATGTTGAGTACTAAAGCTACACAATTGCAAGTATCAAGGCCAAGTCCTAGTACATCTAAGGTTGATGAGGTGATTGAGTTGCCAAAGTATGATCTTAAAACAATCACAATAGATCAGATGATCATATTACTGGATGCTCTAGTGAGGAAGAAACACTAAGAACTACTTAGAAGGAAGCATACGAAGAAACAAGGACTTATGACATCAAGGACATATTTCTTAATACATTCAGCCACCCTACACCTAATATAGCCAAGCTAATCATTGAGAAGTTGGAAAATATTGTGGAAAATATTAATTATGAAGACCTAGATTCCAATGTTAAATTATTGGAATGGTTTGAGAAGAAATTTCAAGCAAAGGTGGATGAACAAATATCTAGTGCTATTACACTACTCCAGGTTGAGTTAGAAACCAAGATTGAGTGTGTAAAGAAGATGTTGGAGAAAATTTTCTCTCTTTACACCAAGTTGTGTGATGTTCCCCTATTCACACAAGAAGTGCAAAGACATATTGACCATCTGGAGGGAGATTTGAAGAAAATAGGTAACATTCTACAACAATCTCCTGGTCAAAGTCAATTTCATTTCAAAAATTTATTATTAGCACAAGGTCAGTTAGAAACTTTACATGCTCAAGTTGTAAATATTAGGGCTACACCAATCAAGATCTAGTCCATGTTAACCCCTCACATGGAGGTGTTACACAATGAACTAGCCTATGTAGAGACATTGTTGAAGAATGGTCACCATCTTTATACACATGAAGGTTTAGTAACCCTTGCTGCCAAGTTAGACATAAAAATAAAATCTTTGGAGGTAGCATGTGACAACTAGGATGCTTCACTAAAGATTATGATGGAGGTCCATAAATCTTTCTTGGAAAAACACACAATTCATGTACAACCCATGACATAAGTGCCAAAAGGGGGGATTGAAGAAAGGGGGAGAATGCATGAAAGGAAAGAATGAATTTTGGAGAAGACCAAACATGACATGGAGACTACAATACATAACTAGAAATAGAGTGATCTACTCAACAAGAGTATTCAGTTTTAGAATTAGAATAGAAGAATCAACTTAGGGGGAGTTATAGAATTTTTGAGGTTTGATTGTTAATTTATAATTGTTTTGAAAAATTTTGAAATTTTGAAATTTTGTATGAATGTTAAGTACTAAAATGGAGATTATCTAAGTTATTCTCAAAGGCTAAGATTATTTAAGAATGACCAAGTATTTTTTCCACTCACATCAAAGGGGGATATTTTTAATCTTAGATTGGTTTTGACATATGAGTGAAAATACACTTAAGTCATTTTCTTAGTTCATGTTGAACAAGTAGTGTATGCCAAGAATAAGTTATCAGATATACAGTATGTGTCGAGTAGCTAGTAAGTGTCGAGTCACTCAGGTGTCGAGAAGATAGTAGATACCAAGTCATTTAAATGTCAAGTGATCAATGGATGTCAATGTTAGGATTAAACCACAGACAAAAATAAAAATTACATGCAAATATAAACAATATTAGAAAATAATAGATCTCATAGAAAAGAACACACGACACCAAGATTTAGTGTGGTTCACCCAATCCCTAGGCTATGTCCACAAAAAAACAAGTCCAATATTATTATGATCCATTGATTACAACCTAATTACAATCTCTAGTCCTTTACAGCTCAATACTGCCACAAGAAGCAATTTTTGCATCACTCCTTATGAAAAAATCCATAAACCTAAGCCCTTTTATACAAGGATTTTTTCCACTTTAGGGTTAAAAATGTCAGCCATAAATTGACAAATATAAGCAATAGAAAATTGGTGAATAGTAGCCCAAAATTTTGTGCCATTGGTGAATGGAAAATATATGAAGTATGTATAGTACTTCCTTGATTAGTCACCACAAACTAACAACCTTGCACTTGGGGACTGATCAGACTCCACACTAGACAAGAATCTCCCACTTGGAGACCAATATTGTAGCAATACCACTACCACATAGGGCTCCCACTAGATTAAAACACCCTAGACTGTAGTATTCTTTTATTCTATTTAGTCTAGAGGACCAACCAAAACTAAAGAGCAATTCAACTTCTCCCTTGTCACTACCTTTGTAAATATATCTACTGGACTATCATCTATATGTATATTATCTAGCTTTAACTATCCATGAAGTATGTATAGTACTTCCTTGATTAGTCACCACAAATTAACACTCGAGTTATTTAGAGGCTGAGTTACAATAATGAAGATATAGTGGATGACAAGCATTAGACACCTCAAGTACTAAGTAAACAGTTTTGGACATAGTTGTTTGTAATGGGAAAAACCTCTACGTAAACCATTTTTGAGTTGACTAAAGGATTATTTTACAATTCCAAGATGATAAGGATGAATCTATATTATAGATCCCTATGTAGTACATGCAACCAATCAATTGAAGAGATGTTTTAAGTGGTAAAATGGGTGAACCATAGTCGTTGATTCATACTAAACCCTAAGTCACCTAAGTTTTCTTAAGGAGGAAAAACGCTAAAATATGTAAGTGTGGAATGTGAGAAGAGAAAAGTTTGCATGTGCAAATAAAGCATTCATGGTGGCTAAGGAGTTGTGAATTGAGATATATTGTAGAATTAGTTAGAGGAGAATAGAGGAAAGGAGTTAGAGGATAGAAGTGATACATCTAATCAAAAAGGATCAAGTACACATCAAGAAAGAGGTGACCTATTATCCAGTAGCAAAGTGCTAACTAAAGGATCATTGCTAAGACATTTTAGCAGGTTAATTAGTTAAATCTCTTAATAGAGTAGTCCTAATAGGCTATTGTAAATCTTTTAAAATGGTGCTTATTTCATTGTAAGTTAAAGTCCTTTAATCAGGCACACTTCTAATAGGATGTTAAAATATTTTAAAATGATAAGATATAACAATCTTTCAAGTCTTTAATAGGGTAGACTTTTCATAGGGTAGATCATAGTTTATGATCAAACATTCTAGCCTCCATTAGATACACTTTATTACTATAGTAGTGGAGATTTATGGGTGTCATCCCCACCCCAGTTTTACCTTCTCATTGGAGGGTTTAGAGGGTTTTTCTATAACCAAATATCTTGTTTCATATATATGTTGAATGTTATTTTCTTTCAATCTATGAATGAATATATGTAGCTAGCTTTTTAGTTTATATGCAAATTGTGAGATTGATGTGTATTGAATGGATTTGTGGTTAACATTTTTAAGGGTTGATTCACCCCACCCCCACCCCTCCCCTGAAAAATTTTACTTTCCCTATTGTATTTCCAACATCAAGTTGTTGGTTTTGATGAGATGAAAGCTTTGTGTGAAATGTATCTTCATTTTTATGAGTAGTGGAGAGCCTACAGAGCACATAATATTCTAGATCATCCAAGTAAGTATGAAGATTATTTCATTCAATAAGATATTTTATTTAAGGAATTTAGTTATGTATAAGGAGGGGATCAATGAGAGTTAATTTCATAAAGAAACAAAATAGCAGTGGCTCAAATAGACATTTTTCTATTGAAAAGACATTTAATTTTTTGAAGGAGACATATTATCGGCTTTAGTTGTATAAGGATGTTTAGAAGTTATTAAGGAGTTGTGGATTTTTCAAGTTACAAAAAGAATAAGTCAAAATAAAATATTGTATATGCCTATTTTAGTTCATAAGAAACCTTGGAGTGATATACACATGGATTTTTTTGTTGGCTTACTGATGATAGTAAGAGAGAACAATTCAATATTTGTTACTGTGGATAGATTTTCCAAGATGGTACATTTCATACCTTGTAAGAAGATGTCAAATGTTTTCCATATCATAGGTATTTTATACAAGGAGATTTTCATATTACATGGATTTCTGAGGAGCATTATCTCTGATAGGGAAAGTAATTTTGTTGGTTACATTTGGAGGATGTTGTGGAAGAAGTTGGATACTAAGTTGAAGTTTAGCTCTACACTCCAATTTTAGAGCCTACTCTAAAGGACTTAAAAACATCACTAATTGATGCATCATATAGAATTTTATAGACTTTTTAGGTCCTCTTAGTTAAGATATTTTTTTGTTACAATGATAACAAAGTAATAGTCAAATGATCTCTAATATTAGCGCTACCTTGCTTGTTGATGCAGGAGCATCTTGCATCCAAAATAAAGGGGAGACATGTTGAATGTAAAATTTATATTAAAAAAAAAATTGTGGAGGAGAGAGAAAGTGACGAAAATTAGAGGAGAAATAATAAAAAAAATTAAAAAGGGGAAAAAGGAGAAAAGAAAGGAAAAGGTGATTTCTATTTTCAAGGTGCACAGGTGGCATAATAGAAAAAATAAAAAAATAAATGGTTGTCATTCCATTTATCGAGGTATGTGGGTAGAATTCTAGAAAGTTATGAATATTGTAGAAGGTTATGGAAGTTGTAGAAGGTTGTGGATATTGTGTAGGTGGAATTCTAGAAGGTTGTGGATAAGTCATGCATTGCGTGGTAAGTGCCTATTTAAGCAAGGGATATGAGCATTTCTAATCAAGTTTGAGAAGTAGAAGCTAGAAGGTGTGAAGACTTCAAGGTGTGAAAGCTTTAAAGGTGTAACTCTTCAAGTAGAAATTCTTGGTGAAGCTTGGTGTGGAGACTCTTATTTGGGATTTCTCTTATGTTGAAGAATTTGTAAACTTCTTTTTGAACAAGTCATATCTATGATATCATCTTGTGGGTGTTGTAAGAATTTTCAAGTACAATAAAATTTCTTGTGAAGCATTTTTTTTTTCTTCATCTCCATATTGTTGCACTCTTGGTTATGAGTTGGTAGGGTGGTGTGGCCCTCCATCACTTGTTCAAATCTCTATTATGCTCTGTCTCTTACCTTCTCTGATATCTACTTGGATAATTCACTTCTTCACACTTTATCTAACTTTTCTTGATCATCCTTCTTCTCTTCTTAGTTCTTCTTGCTTCTTCTCTTTATCCTTCTCCACACAAATCTCCAATTTAACAATATTGATCAACAACCAAAAACTTGTTCCAACATCTCCTTAAGTAGTAAACTCTTAGTTTCCACATTCTTCTAGATTTTTCTAGTTGACCACATTCATAGATATTAGATTTATTATACTTAGCCACTAGAAAATATAAGTTTCATTATACTTTGTGCTCATACTTATCATGTTTCAATATCCATCATCATATCTTCATTGTATTTTTTTAGATGTAGATCTTTTAACAAACTTTAGCTCATGTCTTTGAACTTCTTGAACATTCTTTATTCACCATAATTCAACTACAAATTCTATCTTTCTAAACTTTTTCTTCCAACTCATTCTTAGTGAACATTAGATTCCACTCAGGTAATACATTACTCAATTAATATTGTAGTAGCTCAAGAAATATTGTACTCCTTTCACCTAGTCACTTAGTGTAGCTTATATAGCTCAATAAATACACTTCATCATTACATTACATAATTACTATTGGAAAAAATTCTTCAAGTTGTATGTTGCCATTGATGTTACACAAATGTCAGTATTAATCGAGAAATGAAGAACTTGTAGTATTAACCAAGCATATTCAATGTTGACCGAAAAGTTGGGTAATGAAAGGCATTCAATGTTAACTAAGCAATCAAGAAATGAAGGATATCCAACTTATATTTTTAACTGAGTAGTTGGGCATCAAAGGATCTCCAATGTTAACCGAGTGATCAATCTTAGTATTGACCAAGTGACAGTAGAATACAGTTGCCAAATAATTAACTAATTGAAGCTGACTATTTACATGTTTAATGGTCATTTGAAAGGGTATTCAAGCCAAACTATCACAGTATATGATATATAAGAAAGGTCAAGTAGTGAGGATATCGTAGAAGTGTAATACATAAAATAAAATAGATATGTGATCGAAGGAGAAGTCAAAGGAGGAAAGTGTGAAAGAAAAGTTGCAAAGAGTATTTTGATTAGTAAGGGTCTAGAGGTCAAGGTAGAATAGAGATATGAATCTAAAAAGGAAGTTTCTTCATAAATTAGGTCAAACTATTGTTGCCTTCTAATAATTGTAGCAGTGAAGAAACCTCTTAATAGAGTTGACTTAATAGTCATTTTGCAAATCCTTCAACAAGGTGACATTTCAAGATTGAAGTATCACTCCTAACAAGGTGATCTAAATCAACTAACAAGATCATGCTTAATAATATGTATTATAACCTTTAATAGGGTTGGCTCCTAACTAGGCTCACTTTAGAACACTGAAAAATATTGTAACTAGTTGAATGGTAGTTTTCCCAAATTGGGGTTCAATGTTAAATCTTGGTGTCATCCGTATTCATGTTATTCACTTTATATTTATGTTTCTACAACTAAGTTACTAAATCTTAAAATAGATTAATGTTCATAAAACTTCTTTGTTAACTGAGTTATTTCATGAACTTAGTTATAACTGAGCTAAACAATATTTCCTTGCCAATAAAATGTTTGAGTTGAAATCTAGGGACATGGAATTATTTTTGCGGTAACTAATTCACCCCTCCCCTCTCAATTACTCTCTTCGTTTCAAAAAATTGGTATCAAGGGTGTTTTTTCCTTGCAGGAAAGGTTTGAAAGACCTAAGCTAAAGATCAAGATGTCATACAAAAGGGATATTCCCAAGCTTAGCATAAAAAACTTTTTATCATGATAGGAATTAATGAAGCTTAACCTACCAAGCATTAGATATATTAGTTCATTCTACTTGGAAAAAAAACATGTGTTTCCACCTAAACCTATGACTATGGAATAGTTGAAAGAAGCAAAGGATCACAATATAATGATGATTAATATGGATTCCTCTCTAAACATTTCTAAATTTGGTGAGGTTAAAGATTTTCCTACTACATTTGAATTGTGGGAAAAGTTGGAAAAAGTCTATGGAGGTGATAAAAATGTATAAAGAGCCAAGGGATAAATTTTAAGAGGCAAGTTTGATTGAATGAAAATGAAAGAAGGTGAGAACATTATCCAATGCAGTGAAAGAATCAAAGAAAGTATAGGTGCAATCAAAGCTACATGAGGAATAATAATTGATGAAATAGTGGTCAACAACATTCTAAGAACTCATATTCCTACTTATGCAATTAGAGTTTCAAAAATTCAAGAAATGTGCTGCAATTCTAAAAATAATATAACCTTGGATGCACTTGTGGAAAGATTGACTTCTTTTGAATTGGATAACTTTGATAACTATGCTTCTACTTCTAACATCTTTGAATCTTCTTTCAAAGCCAAACTAAGTTCTAGAAAAAAAGGAAGAAACTCAAAAATTAAACATGTTGATAGTGAAAAAGAAGGTGAAATAGATGAAGACCTTGAAGGCATTGAAGCCCTATTGCTAAAATTAAACCAAAAGGGAAAGGAAAATTCAGAGGCAAATTTCCATAGATTTGTTTCTAATGTAAAGAGATTGGTCCTATTGTTGCAAGATGTACAAAAAAAGAAGATAACAATGAGAAAATAAATAATAGGTTCAAAGGAAAGAAAGAACTCAAAAACTACAAGGACTACAAAGACAAAGGTAAGAAATCATAGTACATTGTTAAAGATTCTAATAGTGATGGTAATGAAGAAGAAGTTTATATTACTGTTAAGGATTAATATAATTTAAGGAAAATGAGAAGATGGAACTTATCTCTCATGTTAGTAAAAATAACACATGGATAATAGATAGTGGTTGTTCTCATCACATGACTGGTGACAAATCTAAGCTTGAACATTTAGAACACTACAGTGGTGGAAATGTTAGATTTGGAAATAATGAACCATGTTATGTAGAAGGAAAATGAATCATGGCATTAAATGAAGGAATCAAATGTGAAATTCCTACTAGGTCAAAGGATTAAGATATAAGAAACAAGGTAGAATTCATGAATGGAAAAGCTAAACTATTGGATGGAAAAGGAAACCTAGTTGGGAAAGGAAATTAGACAAAAGTTTTTTTTTTTAGATGTAGCTATCCTCCCTAAAAATGTACAGTTAACCAATTTTCAAAAGATCAAAAAGATCATGGATTTTTTTGAAAATTTCATTGTTTTATCTTCATGATATGCATAGTTTGTAGTCGAAAACAACAAAAATTTTGGAAAAAAAAGCACTATGTTTTCGTGAATTTGGAAAAAAAAAAAAATTGACTTTGTTTTGTCTTTGTTACTTTTTTGTGGTAGATTAGCTTGTACCACTTTTTGACCTAGATCTTATAGAAAGTACATGTTTATTGGCTCAGATAGAGGAAAGTTAGTTATGGCATAAAAAGGATTTTCCATGTTAACATTGATAGCTCGATTATCATCAACAAGAACAAAAGAGTAAGAGGCATACCATATCTGAAGAAACCTAATATGGGCATGTGTAAATAGTGTCAAATTGTAAAGATGAGTAAAAGAAGTTTTAGAAGTAAGTCTTTTAATTCTGAAGAATTTTTGTAACTAGTTCATTCAGATCTTTGTGGACTAATAGGTATAGAAAGCTACTGTGGAGACATATTTTATTGTATTTTTTGATGACTATTCTAGGATGATGATTGTAATATTTCTAAAAGATAAATCTGATGCTTTTAAAAATTTCAAATGGTATTTGGATAGAGATGATAAGGAAATAGGAAATAATCTGAAATTCTTATGATCAGATAGAGGAGGTGAAATGATCTCAAATGAATTTAATGAATTTTGCAATGAAAGAAGGATCAAAAGATAAGTATCAAGACCTAGGACAACAGAGAAGAATGGAATTGTAGAAAGAAAGAGTAGATTCATCATGGAGTGCACAAGACACTAATTAATAAAAAGAATGTTGCACCAAAATACTTGAGAGAAGCAATCAACACAACATTTCAACACTAAACCAAGTTCAACTAAATAAAGGTACAAACAAAACACCTTATGAATTATGGTTTGGGCAAAAGCCTAATGTTTGTTATCTCAGAGTATTTGGAAGAAAATAATATATCTTAAAAGTTTTAAGGAAAGAAAAAATTAATTCAAAAAGTGATGAAGATATATTCCTAGGTTACTCCAATAAAAGTAAGTCATACAAATGTTTGAGTCTTTCTACTGACAAAGTTATAGAAAGTGCACATGTGAAGATTGATGAGTTTTTAGAAAGAAGAGAAGATTAGAGCAGCAAGAAGACTAAAGATTATAAAAAGTTTGTTTACTATGAGAAGGAACCTAAGAATTTACCATAATTAGTTGAAGCTTAGCAACAAAAAAGTGAACCTAGAAAATCACTAACAATACAACCCGAGTCACAAGAAATATAACTCAATCTAGGGCCACATCAACCAAAGGAACCCAAATTAGAGATAGTACAACCTAAATCATAGACACTGCAACCTGAGTAGTAGAAAAATCAGCCAAAGGAGCTTGAGGAAAAGGCAGAAGGTCATGGAGAACTAGGTGAACTAAGTTCAAAATCAAGAAAGAAAGATCCAAGACTTGCAAAACATGTCAGAAGACATCATGCACCTAAAAAAATAATTGGAGAAGAGACAAATGACATACTGATAAGGAACACATTAAAAAGTGCATGTTTTGTTAGTGAATATGAACCTAGATCTGTAAAAGGTTATTTAGAAAATGAAGGTTGAATAGAGGCAATGAATGAAGAAATTGAGAAAATAGAAAATAATCATACCTAGTCTCGTGTACCTAGACCTAAGCATAAGACTGTGATTGGTACAAAATGGACATCTAGAAATAAGTTATATGAGAAAGGACAAGTAACAAGGAACGAGGAAAGGGTGGTATGAAAAGGTTATGCACAAGAAGAAGGTATTAAAAATGGAGAAAAATTTCCCGCTATTGTAAGACTTGAAGGAGTCTAAATACTTCTATATATACTACGCAAAAGGGATTCAAAGTATATCAGATGGATGCAAAATTAGCTTTCTTAAATGGAATCCTAGAAGAAAAAATCTACATTGAACAACTTGGAGGGTTCACTGATCCAAACAAAAGAGTCATGTTGTGTAAACTTCAAAAAGAACTATATGGACTAAAGGAAGCTCCTAGAGAATGAAATGAAAGGCTACATGGATATCTAGTAAGAATTAGTTTTGTAAAGATAAATGATAATAGTAACTTGTATGTAAAGGAAGTACCATAGGAAAAGGTATTTCTAAACAAAATATTTGTGGGTGATATCATATTTTGAGGACATGAGATGTTATAAAAATCATTTGCTAAAGAAATGAGGAAAGAAATTGAAATGTTAAATTCTTTGTGGGTCTACAAGTTCATCAAATGAAGGATGACATAATCATCACTAAGTCAAAATACACTAGGGAAACTTTGAAATCATTTGTAACGAAAGATTCCAAACTAGTTGGAATAGCTATGTCTACTAGACATAAACTCTCAAAGAATGATGATTCAAAGGAGGTAAATCATGTTGAGATCTGATTGAAAAGATCATTGTTGAGAGAGATTGTTGAACTAGATTGAAAGTGGGAGATCGTTGAAGAAGACTATGTGTTTCAATCATTGTTTTGTCACTGATGTCAAACTTGTTATTTGCTAGTAAGACAACTACTTATAAGATTCATGTACTATCACTTAGTTGATTGATAAAGAGGATTTGATCAAAAGATGTAACAATAGCACCTAGAGGAAAGGTTGAGTTATGATTATGTAATGAAGTACAAGAATTAGTTAAGAAAATGATGACATGATGTATTGAAAATCTACTTAAGCTTACAAAGGCTGGTTATACTAAGAAATTTTAGAAGAACAAGTTACACACAGTTTGTCTACCAAGCTTGACCAAGTGGATAGTAAGTGCTGAAAAAAGTCAGTACAAGCTGAGCAAAAAAATTAGTTGGAGTTGAATAAAAGTTCATTCTAGTGTATGTCAACTAGAGTGGTTGATGCTAAGTAAAGTTTAGTTGATGTCAAGCACTAGTAAACTTTAATTTGTGCCTATTAGTTTCACAGTAGATGTTGAGAAATGTAGTATGTGCCAAGCATCAGAAGGTTGATAATGTTGAGCTATTGCATTATTTATAAGATCATAGATTTGATGAATCTGAGCTAACAAGTTTTTTTTCTTTTATTTTTTGAACTAGGTGGAAGATAAGGTTGATGAGTTGGTGGTACAAAATTCAAGGTAAACCATTTTAGGTGAATTCAAAGTGGATTATAGGAGAAGTTTCTATAAGAGATATGATATATGGGGTAGATACATTGTATCCTACCTAATCTATCTAAACCCTGAATTGAATGATGGAGAATGAGCGGCAAAATATCTTAATTTTCTATTTATAGGAATGTTGGTCATAAAGCAAGGTTATAATGTGCGAGAACCTAAGAGAGACAAGGAGTCAAGGGTTTTACTTCATCAAGTGACCAAAGAGAAGATTCTACAATGGCATGTTAAGTAAAAAGGCTTAAAGAGATGAATGCTTGAAGGTTGAACAAGCTATCAGAGTTGTAAAGTATGAAGGTGAATTAGAATTGAGGACTCAACAAAGATATATAATCTACAAGTGAAGTTGTGAGTTGTATCAGATCAAAGCCTTATTGTTACTCTCTAACAATTGTATTAGTCTAGGGTAAATCCTTTGGATTAAGGTTGACCTAATAGTCATGTGTAAATCCTTTAATTGGTTGACATTCCAAGTGAATTGTTTGAATTCCTCTAACAAGGCTCACATCTAACAAGGTGATTGAAATCCTTTAATAGGGTGACATTTAATAGTGTGTATTGTAACCTTTAACAGGGTTGTCCTTTCATAAGGCATCACTTCAAAAGAGTGAAAAGAGTAGCATGTTACTAGTGGTCTTTTCCAAAATTAGGTTTCCATGTAAATCATTGTGTCAAGTGTGTTGATGAATTTTTTATGTTTCATGCTTTACATTTTTGCAAGTTGATTTAACAATAACCTATAAGTTTTAGTGACTGCATAATCTTATGGATCCATGCATCAGTATAAATGTTTTATGGGTTCACTAAGTTGTAGAAAGTTTTATTTATTCATCTAGACCTTGGATAACTAATTCACACCCCCCTCTCAATTATTCTAAAGTATTCCAACAATTGGTATCAAAGCCATCTACTTAAGAGGACTAGTTTGAAAGTACTAGGTGCACAAAGATCGAGATGTCAAAAAGAGAAGTACCGAAGCTCAATAGAGATAACTTTCCTAGATGGAAAATTTTGATGAAGCTACACCTTCGAGGAATTGGAGATCATGTACAATCTACCATTAATGTGGAGCATGTTGATCCTGTTGGTGCCCCAACTAATGAAGATATGAAGAAGAACAAGGAACACAACTAGACAATGTTGTAGTTTTCCTCTGCCCTAAGTTATGTTGAATTTGATGATATCAAAGTTCTTGATAGTGCCATGAAAATGTGGCATGCCCTAACCACTATTTATGGAGGAGATGAAAATGTTCTTAAAGCCAAAGCTGAAAGTCTCAAAGGTAATTTTGATGATATGAGAATGGAAGAAGGTGAGAATATTACTCAACATGTTGAAAGGATAAAAGAAGTTGTGAATGCAATAAGAGGAGCTAATGGTAAGATAGATGATGATATTGTACTAAGAAAATTTTTGAGAACACTGCTACCTATATATGCTAGTAGAGTCTCTATAATACGAGAATTGAGATGTATTCTAGGGAATAAACATACTACTTTTGAGCTATCTAACTTTGATAATTATAGGCCTGAAAAGATTGAATCTACTTTCAAAGCTAAGGGGTCATTAAAGGAACCTGATGAGAAGAAGAAGAAAAAGAAGAAGAAGTATGTGTCCAGTGACAGTGATATAGATGAGGAGGATGTAAAATAGGTTGAAGCATTTTTGGCAAGAAGATTCCATAAAGGTAAAGGCAAGTCCAAAGGTAAGTTACCCATCATTTGTTTCAATTGAAATAATGTTGGTCATATTGTTGCTAGATGTCTAGAAAAGAAGAACTTCAAAGGTGGTGACAAGTACAAGAGTCAAAGAGATGAAGATAGCAAAGATTACAAAGACAAAGGAAAGAAGTCTTGCTACATTTTTGAAGGAGAAGCAAAGGATAATTCTTATGAACATGATGATGAAGTGGTATATGTTGCAATGAAGGATGAATCTCATGAAGATGATGCAACTACACTTGTGACTTGTGTGAAAGAATGATAGATGGATTATTGATAGTGGATGTTCACATCACATGATTAGAGACAAAAGTAAGTTCATTACCCTAAATTTTTATGATGTAAATAGTGTAGGATTTGGTAATGATACACCATGTTTAATAAAAGGAAAAGGTCTATCAAACTCATAGATAAGATTTTATGTGATAATGCCTACTATGTTGAAGGACTTAACTATAATTTTTTGAGTGTGTCACAACTAAACACTCTGGGATGCAAGGTTGTGTTTAAAAACAAGATTGCTAAGATATATGACACAAGTGGGAAACTAATTGGAGAGGGTGATCAAAATAGAAGAAATCTATTCTATCTTGATATAGAGGATGCTACTTGTCTTGTTGTAAAATTTGATGATATATGGCTATGGCACAAGAGGTTATGTAATGTTAATTCTAATAACTTTGTTAGTATCAGTGGTATGAAGAAAGTTAGAGGTTTTCCTAAGCTAAAGCTTGATAATGTAATGTGAAAACAATGTTAGATAGGTAAAATGACAAAGTCAATTTTTAAGAGTAAAACTTATACCTCTAAAGGAATACTAGAGATTTCTCATACTGGCTTGTGTGGACCAATTGATATGCAAAGCTACCAAGGAGATAGGTACATAATGTTATTTGTTGATAAATATTCTAGCATGATGATAGTTATGTCTCTAAAACAAAAATATGATGCTTTCAAAATGTTTAAGTGGTACTTAGCAAGAGTTGAAAAGGAAATAGGTAAAATTATAAAGTGTTTGAGATCTAACAAAGGAGGAAAATTCAGATCAAATGAATTTTAGATGTTCTGCAATGATAGAGGAATCAAAAGATAGACATCTATCCCTAGAACCTCTCCACAAAATGGAATAGCCAAAAGGAAGAATAGATCTATAATGGTCTATGCTAGAACACTCATGATGGAGAATAATTTACTTTGTAAGTATAGCTATCTATACCTTGAACTGTGTGCAAATCAAGAAAGGTACTCATTCAACACCTTTTGAACTATGGTATGGATGCTCACCCAATGTAAAATACTTTAAGGTATTTAGAAATAAGTGTTACATTATTAAAGATGTTAGGAATGACAAGCTTGATGTAAAAAAGGAAGAAGGCATATTCCTAGGATACTCCACAAGAAGTAAAGCTTATAATTGTTTAAATACTAACACTAACAAAATTGTGGAAAGTGCAAATGTGAACTTTGATGAATATACGAAAGTGTATGAGGCTGAACCTATGAAAGAACCAAAAGAATAAAAATCATTTGCATACTCTTATGAAGGTATGCCTACTAAAGAATATGCTACAAATCAAGTCACAATTCAATAGTAAGTTATAGTGACTGTCAAGTCACGCCCTATGAATGCCAAGTTGCATTCAAGAATCGAGCCACATTCAGATGCCAAGTTACAAAATGAAGTGGGAGTGCACTCTAATTCTAAGATTAGTATACATGAAAGAGATGCTAATCTACTTGACAAAGATATGCATAGTGATTCTGAAGCTAAAAGACAAAATGAAGAAATTAGAGTTGAACCAAGATTGTCTAAGTATGTCAAAACACATCATCTTGCTACTCAAATCATTGGAGATAAAGATGCTAGACCAATGGCAAGAAACAAATTAAGAATTGAAACATGTTTATTAAGAATGAAGGAACCCAAATAAGTAAGAGATGCATTAGAATATGTTGACTTGTACAAAGCCATGGAAGAAGTGATTGAACAAATAGAGAAGAACAAAACATGGAGTCTAGTTCCTAGACTAGAAGACAAAAATGTGATTGGTACCAATTGGGTAGTTAGAAACAAGCTAGATTAGTTTACAAGGGATATGCACAAGAAGAAGGAATTGATTATGGAGAGACATTTTCTCCTATTGCTAGATTGGAAGGAGTAAGAACTCTACTTTCTTATTCTGCACACAAAGGTTTCAAATTTTACTAGATGGATGTTAAATATGCATTTTTGAATGGCATGTTAGAGGAAGAAGTTTACATAGAATAGCCAAAAGGTTTTGTTTATGTTAACAATAAGAACATGGTATGTAAACTGCACAAAGCTCTATATGGTTTGAAACAAGCGCCAAAAGCATGGTATGAGAGACTTCATAATTATCTTGTGAAGATTGGATTTAAAAGGACTAATGATAATAGCAATCTATACATGAAGATAAAGAAAGGCAAAGGTATTTTTTTATTTGAGATATTTGTTGATGATATCATATTTGGAGGACAAGATGCTTTATGCAAGGATTTTCCAAATTAGATGAAGCAAGAATTTGAGATGTCTATTGTTGGAGAGATCAATTTTTTTGTGAGTTTGAAAGTATATCTGATGGAATGTGGTTTATGAATCACTCAGTCAAAGCATGTCAAGAAAATATTGAAAACTTTTGGATTGAGGATTCCAAACTAGTAAGTACACCTATGGTGACAAGACACAAGTTGTCAAAGAATGATGATTCTATTGAGGTGAATCAAACATTGTGCAAGTCTATGATTGGAAAATTTTAATATGTAGTACATAGTAGACCTAATATTACATTATCTATAGGGATAGTTGCACAATTCTCTAAAAATTAGGGGGAGAATCATTTAATGGCTATGAAGAGAATAATGAGATATCTAAAAAGAACAAAAGAGTTTTTCTATACTACAAGAAGAATGAAAAATTTGAATTGAGAGCCTACACTAATATTGATTGAGCTGAAAACATTGATGACAAAAAGAGCACTAGTGGAGGAGCATTTTTCTTAGGCAAGATGCTAGTTACATGGATTAGTAAGAAATAAAATTATACTTCACAATATATTGTTGAAGTTGAATATGTTGCTGCTACTGTAAATTGCACAAACATTGTATGTGTAAGAATTTTTCTAAGGGAAAATTTCACCCAGCAAGTAAGAACTCAAGCACAAGCACACAGTAGACCAAAAATGGATATGATCAATTAATCAGAGTATGTCCAAATACATTTCTCTGTTCAAAATGTGATGTTCAACACACTAGAAGTGCCTGTATATAAAGGCCTCTCAGGAAGCACCTAGAATGTCTCTAGAAACAACCAAAAGATAAGACAACTAAGCACCTTATTCAACATTCTAGATGAATGGATAAGAATGAATAAGTGTCATATGTTTGTAGAAGATTCTTGTGTTGTAGACACCATGTGCTTAAAAGAGATGTGGACCCCTTGTGATATCATCATGACAACTCACAAGAGTGCACACACTCCTAAGTGTCTCACAAATAAAATAATAAAAATTAATTAAATAATGCATTAACCTAAGTAAACTTAAGTAAGTGTAATAAGTAAATACTTATTTACACCAACACCCCCCCTTAAGTGAAACTTATGGGAATGCCCTTAAGCTTACAAAACTAGGATGAAGATGCAAAATGGGTCCCAGCTACCAGGCCATGTTAGGTACCCATGTACATAATGAGGATGCAAATCTCTCATAAAGTGGGGAAAGAGGGAAAACCTCATGGAAAAAACCCTCCCCCAAAAAGAGAGATAAGGATGCATTGATGGATGGAGTAATCAAGACCCCCCCATTATGACATACATCCATGTATATACAAGAAAGAATGGAGAAGGACAAAACCTCCTATGAGGAAAAAGTCCCCCCCAAAAATGAGAAGAAGGAGACAAGGTAGTCCCCCCCCCCACCTTAAAAGTAGTGTGTCGATCAGTGAGAAATGCTCTAATGTAGAAGCTAATCCATGAGCTCTATATGATGTTGCTCCCCTTTGGAAGAAACAAGAACAAGGGTACCTATGAGATATGTCCCCTATATGGAGAAGGAGTCTCTATGATGATTGGTGTCTCTAAAGCCTATCTAAAAGTCTCTGTGTCGATACTAATGATGGCTTCCTCCAAAACTGCTGAAGAGAAGTGTAGATTGAACAAGGAGTGTGGTAGAACCTTCTTCAGGAAACCAATAGTCTTCTCAAATATGAAAGAGATCTCTTGTAGATGTTGTACATAAGAATCCAAAATCATGCCAATCTAGAAGGAGTGACCATGTAGAGCATGGAGTTGAGGGTCAGAGTGGGCCCTCACAACAACTATAGAAGACTCCTCAGCCAAGAGAAGTGAGAAATCAACATAAAAGTCTCCCATATCTACTGTGTGGAACAAAACTAAAATGTTTGGAAAGAAATCATCACCTAGAAGACCATGAGTACCCTGTAGTGCTAAAGTAGATGAATCTGTCACTGCGAAAAAGGATGGAATATCCGCCTCAAAAAGAAGATAAATGTCATCAATAATATCTCCCACATCTTCAATGTGAGACTCCACGAACAACTGTGCAATGTCTAAGAGGAATTCTTCACATGAAGGTAGAGTAGGAAGACATAAAGTATCCTGCTGCATTGATTCTGAAGCATCGATGGCTGAAATAGGATTCGTAGGAGCAACAGGAGTTGGAGGTGTGATCTCATCTAAAGAGGAGTCAGCTACAACTGGTGGAAGAAGATCTTTTGGGAATGGAGGAATAACTGGATCTCCATAATGCTCCCAACGATAAATCCATAAAACATATGGATCAGATGACTTAATTTTGAATGTCTTTTTTAAAATTTTATACTCCATACAATGATAAAGAGTAGGAATAAGGAGGTCAACTTGATCAACAATATACTCAAGATCTAGTGCATATGGCAATACATTGTGCTGAAAGACATATTTGACCATAAGTTGACTCCATTCCTTATAGTTATCTAGGTTCAAGTAGATCAAATTTGACTCTTCCATGATGGACCAATCAAAGAAACGTCCAAAAAAAATCAAATCAACCCCCCTAAAAAAGATGTTGTTGGCACTTGAAAACCACTTGCCAATTTAGGGCCTATTTTTGAAAGTAGTATTTATGCCTACAAAATTTATAATGTGATTGTAGATCTAGAAAGTAGACAAAAAAAATGCACTTTCAAAAAAAATGGAACTTTATTTGGAGTCTAGATATGCCCGTACCAAGCATTTTAAGTGGCAAAATTTGAGATTTTGGAGTTGCAAAAAAATTCAAAAACAAAGATCTCAAACCACCTGCATCAATGTGTAGATCATGAAATCCTACCCCAAAACAAAAAAAATTGCTTGCAAAAAAGAGTCCGTCGGAGGAAGATATCGTTGTTTGAAAATTGTTGCTACTATTATTTTTTCTAAATTGTCGTTGCACCTCCAAAAAAAAATGGCTTTAGATTGCCTCAGATGTCCGATTTGGATGAAACAAAATCTGATCTGGGGGTTTTTGGACCTTTCGAATGTGATGCAAATATTAAATTTCCACCAACAAGCTTTAATCTTCATCTACAAAAAATCTCTCCTATGGCCCAATGTTGCAAATCGGTCCTTCAGGTGCTAGTTTGCAAAAAAAAATGCCTCACAATCGACTTTGGCCTAGGGTAGGTAGCTTTATAGTCAATTTTCATCGAATTAGCATTCCAGATGCAATGGTGAGGTTAGATCTAATGTTGGACACTCCCAATTTCTGTGATACTCTAGAGTTGGGCTGTAGTGATGAAGCAAGATGATGGTCTCAAATGGCTATGTGATGAGAAAATCTCCAAGTTGCTCTGATACCATGTAAGAATTCTCCTAAGAGAAAAATTCACCCAAGAACTAAGAACTCAAACACAAGCACACAGTAGACCAAAAATGTATATGATCAATTAATCAGAGTATGTCCAAATTCATTTCTTTGTTCAGAATGTGATGTTCAACACACTAGGAGTGCCTGTATATAAAGGCCTCTCAGGAAGCACCTAGAATATCTCTAGAAACAACCAGAAGATAAGAAAACTAAGCACCTTATCCAACATTCTAGATGAATGGATAAGAATGACTAAGTGTCATATGTGTGTAGAAGATTCCTGTGTTGTAGACACCATGTGGTTAAAAGAGATGCGGACCCCCTGTGATGTCATCATGACAACTCACAAGAGTGCACAAACTCCTTAGTGTCTCACAAATAAAATAATGAAAATTAATTAAATAATGCATTAACCTAAGTAAACTTAAGTAAGTGTAATAAGTAAATACTTGTTTACACCAATAGTATGAATCAAATAGCTACTCAAAGGTATGAAGGAAGAAATCATAGAACTAGTGATACTTTATTGTGATAATACAAGTGCTATCAATATATCAAAGAATCTAGTGATGCACACAAATTCTAAGCACATTGCAATCAAGTATCATTACCTAAGAGAGTTAGTTCAAGATAAATAGGTGAAGATGGAATATGTTAACACAAAGGAACAAATTGTTGATATCTTCACAAAATCATCACCTAAGGATGCTCATGAGTATCTAAGAGGTAAACTAGGGGTGATATCCCTATCAAAGGCTATCTAAGTAACAAGAGGAATACCTTGCATCAAACAAGTTGATGTTCATATGTTACACATTGATGCAGAGGATCTTACTTTAGGAATTATCTAAAGTAATCATAGAGTTGAAACATCAAATCAATCACAAGCAAGGTGACAGGGGGAGAAATTGAAGAAACTAAAATAGCCTATATATGCATGTTTAAGATGAAAAGTTTTTGGCATATGTCTTTGGCATTGTTATCAAAGAGGGAGATATTCTTCTAATCAAGCTAATATGTATAATCATAAAGGGAGATGATATTGTTGATCAACAATATGATTACTGATAAAGAGAGATATATCAAGAGAATATTGTCAAAAACATGGAGAGTGTTACTAATCTTAGAAGAAGCTAATTGATGATATTGTTGATTAGAGGAGAACATGAGTATGATCAGGGTGATAGACAAGAATATAAGAAAGAGGGAGAAATCTCAATCTACCTAGTTAGAGGGAGATATAGAAAGAAGGAGTTATAATAAATAATTTTTTAACCTAATCAAAAGATGGAAGTTGCTGATAGAGGGAGAGATATCAATACAAGTTTCTCTTTTTGGTATTGTCTTACTATTTTAACCTAGTCAGTTTGGTTGAACAAAGATGTTTACCATTTGGTTGATTTGGTTGATCAATTTGGTCTACCATCAATGCCAAAGAGGGAAATTGTTGAGATCTGATTGAAAAGATCATTGTTGAGAGAGATTATTGAACTAGATTGAAAGAGGGAGATAATTGAAGAAGCCTATGTGTTTCAATCATTGTTTTATCACTGGTGTCAAACCTTCTATTTTTTGGCAACACAGCTTCTTATAAGATTCAAGTACTATCACTTAGTTGATTGATGAAGAAGATTTGATCAAAAGATGTAAAAATAACACCTAGAGGAAAGGTTGAGTTATGATTATGTAATCAAGTAAAAGGATCAGTTAAGATAGTAATGACATGATGTATTGATAATCTACTTAAGATTACAAAGGTTGGTTATACTAAGAGAGTTTAGAAGAACAACTCACACAAAGTTTGTCTGCCAAGCTTGATCGAGTGGATAGTAGGTGCCAAGAAAAGTTAGTACAAGCTAAGTAGAACAATTAGTTAGAGCCAAGTAAAAGTTCATTCTAGTGTATGCCAAGTAGAATAGTTGATGTCGAGTAAAGTTTAATGAATGCTAAGCACTAGTAAACATTAGTTCATGCCAAGTAATTTCACAGTGGATGCCAAGCAATGCAGTATGTGTTCAGAATCAAAAGGTTGATAATGTTGAGCTATTGCATTATTTAAAATATCATAGATTCAATAAATTTGAGCTGATAATTTTGTTTTCTTTGATTGTGTTAACCAGGTGGAAGATAAGGTTGATGATCTAGTGGTATAGAATTCAAGGTAAACCATTTTTAGGTGAATTCAAAGTGGATTCTAGGAGAAGTTTCTAGAAGAGATATGAGATATGGGGTAGATACATTATATCATACCCAATCCATCTAAACCCTAAACTAGATGATGGAGGATGAGTTGTAAAATATCTTAATTTCCTATTTATAGGAATGGCTAGTCATGAAGCAAGGTTGTCATGTGAGAGAAACTAAGGGAGACAAAGAGTCAAGGGTTTTGCTTCATAAAGTCACCTAAGAGAAGAGTCTAGAATGGCATGTTAATCAAGAAGGCTTAAGGAGATGAATGCTTGAAGGGTGAACAAGCTATTAGAGCTATAAGGTATGAAGGTGAATTATAATTGAGGACTAAATAGAGATTTATAATCTACGAGTGAAGTTATAAGTTGTATCAGATCAAAGCCTTACTATTACTCTCTAGAAATTGTATCAGTCTAGGGTAAATCCTTTGGATTAAGGTTGACCTAACAATCATTTGTAAATCCTTTAATTAGGTGACATTCCAAGTGAATGGTCTAAAACAAGGCTCACTTCTAACAAGGTCACATTTAACATTGTGTATTATAACCTTTAACAAGGTTGGCCTTTCATAGGGCATCACTTTAGAAGAGTGAAAAGAGTATCATGTCACTGGTGGGGTTTTCCAAATTGGATTTCCACTTAAATCATTGTGTCAAGTGTGTTGATGAATTTTTTATGTTTCATGCTTTACATTTTTGCAAGTTGATTTGATATTAACCTACAAGTTTTAGTGATTGCATAATCTTATGGATGCATGCATGAGTATAAATGTTTTATGGGTTCACTAAGTTGTGAAAATTTTTATTTATATATTTGGACCTTGGATAACTAATCCACCCCCCCAGTTATTCTAAATTATTCCAACAAATCAAACTACCAACAGGTCAAGGATCAGGAAATTTTAGTATGTAGTGCACATAATACCCTATATTGCATTGACAATTGGCATAGCCTCAAGGTTTTATGAAAATCCTAAAGGAAATCACATGATGGGGCTAAAAAGGATTCTAAGGTAACTAAAAGGAACTAAAGAATATTGTTTATGGTATAAGAAAGGAGGAATTCTTGAGTTAAGAACCTTTAATGATGCAGATTGAGTAGGAAGCATTGATGAAAGGAAACACACCAGTGGAGGATCATTCTTTCTTTGAAAAAGATTAGTATCTTGAGAAAGAAAGAAGAAGAATTGTATTTCTCAATCAAAAACAAAGATAGAGTATATTGTTGCAGCAGTCAATTGTTCTAGTATAACATGGATCAAGGAATTATTATCAAGAATGAAGGAGAAAATCAGGGAACTAGTGGTTATCTACTATGACAACACAAGTCCAATCAATATATCCAAAAATCATGTGATGCACACAAAGAAAAAACACATTGCAATCAAACATCATTATCTAAGGGAATTGATTCAAGACAAGGAGGTGGGATTGGAATATGTGAACACCAAGGAGCAGATAGTAGACATATTTACCAAGGCATTACCTAAGGATGCATTTAATTATATAAGAGGTAAACTAGGGGTTATTCCCCTATCTGATACTCACTAAAGTATAAGATAGTGATGCATCAACAAAATTTCACTAAAGATCTATTAAGTTGATCGAGATTGTCATGCTTCAGGTGTGAAATGTAGAGGATGTTGCATATAAATTAGTACAAAAGGTACATAATAACTTCAAAGTTTGTATCCTTTTTTATTTGATGTAAAAGAGGGAGAGTTTTTGTATCTTACAAGGAAATTATTCAGATGATGGAATCTATAGCAAAGAGGGAGAAATAAAAAAAGTACATAACACAATGATGATAGATGTAAGAGGGAAAATTCATTTTGAAATCAAGTGAGATAAATCTAGGCAGAATCATAGAGGGAGTTGGTATGGGTGAGAATTAGAATGAAACTATGAATTTTATTAAATGTCTCATAATTTTATCATTTTATGTTGACATTTTGTGTTGCCATCAATGCTAAAGAGGGATATTGTTGCAAATAATTCTTCAAATTGTATGTTGCCATTGATGTTACACAAATATCAATATTAACCAAGCATATTCAGTTTTGACCAAGTAGTTAGGTAATGAAGGGCATTCAATGTTAACTAAGAAGTTTGACAATGAAGGATATCCATCTTATAGTATTAACTAAGTGATCAAACATCAAAAGACCTCTAATGTTAATGAAATGATTAGTCTTAGTATTGATCGAGTGATAGTAGAATACACTTGTCAAATAATTTACCGATTGAGGCTGACTATTTGGATGTTAATGATTATTTAAAAGAGTGTTCAATCTAACTTATCAAAGAATATGATATATAAGAAAGGTCAAGTAGTGATGATATAGTGGAAGTGTAATACATAGAATAAAATGGACATGTGATCAAAGGAGAAGGCATAAAAGGAAAGTTTCAAAGACATGTTGCAAAGAATATTCTAATCAGTAAGGATCTAGCGATCAAGCCAAAATAAAGGTTCAAATCTACAAAGGAAGTTGCTTCATAAATTAGGTCAAATTATTGTTACCTTCTAACCATAGTAGTAGTAAAGAAATATCTTAATAGAGTTGACTTAATAATTATTTTGTAAATGCTCTAACAAGGTGACATTTCATGATTGAAGTGTTTGAAGATCTCTAACTAGGCCACTCCTAATAGAGTGATCTAAATCCTCTATATTTTTTGGTACCCTGATGGATGCCAATAATCACTTCATTCTGGTTAAGATTCAAATTTTATTACAAGATAAAAATCGGTATGTAGTTAATGTGTACGCTCCTAATAACAAAAATTATAGAAAAAAGTTTTGGGATTCTCTTTCTAAGCTTAAGAGTTTAGATTATAATGGAAAATGATTATTCCTAGGGGATTTTAATGCTCCTCTCTATGAACATGACAAAAAGGGGGAAATTCTAGTCAATTAGAAGGAAGGTTGGATCTTATGGATTTTATTAATAAAGAAGGTTTAATGGATTTGGATCTCCAAGGGATTGACTTTACCTAGAGTAATAAAAGAGTTGGAAATGAATGCATCCAAGCTCATTTGGATAGAGTTATAAGCTCTCTGAATTGGACCAAAGATTTTTTTTGCACTCTTAATGCAATACATGAGATTTTTTTTGAATATTTTTAGCTCTCTTTTAAGGTAGAAGCTATTCAAGCTAGGAAGAATTTCCTATTCAGATTGGAGAAAATGTGGATGCAACACCCAAATTTTGTGTCATTTCTTGAAGAATGGTGGGATATTAATATTGAAGGAATGAATTTTTTTTGAGTTGTTTCTAAACTTAGGTATGTTAAAAAAAGAGTCAAAGAATGGAATATGAAGTCCTTTGGGAATATTTTTGAGAGTAAATTGAATCCGAAGGATGAACTAAAATCTATCCAAGAATGAATTCAACAAGAAGGTTATTCAAAGGAGTTGGTCAAAGAAGAGAATGAAAAGTTGGTTGATTACCATGACATCATTGGTAAAGAGGAAACCTTTTGGAGGCAAAGGTCTAGATCCATCTAGTTAGAAGAAGGTGATAAAAACACAACAAAATTTTATCTTACTATTATGAAACATAGAGCCAAGAATTGAATTTCAAGCCTTTCTAAGGGAAGAGAGAAAATCACTAATGAAAATGAGATTTCTAAAGAAATGGTATCCTACTTTTTTTCTCTTTTTACTTTTGACTCTAATGTGGATGATACTATATAGTTTGAGCTTCTTGAAGCTATTCGCAGAACAAAATGTTGATAGCTACTCTCAATGGAGAGGAAACTTATAAAGATGTTTGTTCCTTTGAAGGAGATAAATCCCTAGGCCAGGATGGTTTTCCTATGTTTTTCTTGTAGAATGAGTGGAATTTGGTAGGTAAAGTTGTTTTTGATTTTGTTAAAGAATTCTCTAGAGCTAAAAGAATGTTGAAGGGGATTAATTCTAATTTTCTCTATCTTATACAAAAGAAGTAAGGAGCTTATTTCCCTAAATAGTTTAGACCTATTAGCCTTTGTAACTCAATTTACAAAGTCAACTCAAAAGTTCTTATTATGAGGTTATTCGGTATCCTTCCTAACCTTATTTTAGAGCAATAGAATGGTTTCATTCTTGGAAGGAAAATTTTGAACTCTATTGTTTTTTTCCATGAAAATATCCATTCTTTATCTCTGTCCAACAACTAGGGTTTTATTATGAAAGAAAATATTGCTAAAGCTAATGATAAAGTTTAATGGAGACTTCTTCATAAGGTCTTGCTTTCTTTTGGCTTTAATGAGTCTATTAGTAAGCTAATTCTTTAGCTTGTCTCTACCACTTCTCTGGCTATCTTAGTCAAGGGGAGTTCATCACATTTCTTTAAATCTTCTAGGGGTCTGAGGCAAGGTGATCCTATTTCTCCTATTTTCTTTACTATTATGGATGATAGTCTGGGAATGTATATTGGGAAGATGGTCTTTAGAGGAGAAATTCAATGTGTGAGACCTACTTTAATCCTCTTATTTTTTCTCATGAACAATTTGTGGATGGTACTATTTTCTTAGGTAAAGTTGACATAAGGGAGTCTAGAAGTCCTAAAAAGGCTTTGAATCTTTGTTCAACTACCTTTGGGTAGTTGATAAATTGGGATAAGAGCTCTCTCCTTTTTATCAAAAATTTTGTTCTTAGACAAAGGTAATTTTTTAATATTGTTGCATTTTCTATAGGTTCTTTACCGAGTACTTATCTAGGCCTTCCTTTTGGGCTTAGTCCTTCTGAAACCTTTTGGGAGGATCTAGTTAAGAAATTCAATAAGAAATTAGCTAGATGGAAAAATAATATGTTGAATCAAGCAAGTAAAGTTACTCTTCTAAAAGACTATCTTCAAAGCCTCCCAACTTATGCTCTAAGCCTTTTTAGGATTCTAGCTAAATTTGTGGATACAATTGATAAAATTTAAAGGAATTTTTTATGGTTTGGAACTAAGGAAAAAAAGAGATTATTTGAAATAGCTTGTAAAAAGGTCTATAAATCTAAGATGGGAGGAGGTTAGGGTAGTAGATCTATTAGAAGTATGAATAAATCTTTTTTGGTCAAACAATGATGGAGAGTGTATTGTTATGATAAGGAATGAAGCTCTATTTAGAAATATAAGTATCTATATAATGCTCCCTCTATTTATGACTCCTTATCCTACCCTATCATTTCTAGCTCTTCTACTATTTGGGGTTTTATCCAAGGTGCTAAAAAGATATCGAATAAAGGTTATAAGTCGAAAGTTGGTAATGGATGTAAAACCAAATTCTAGGAAGATGAGTGGCTCTTGGATCACCCTTTGGTAGATGATTTTGTGGATATAAATTCTATAGAAAGATATAAATAGGTTTATGGGGAATTTATGGAGAATTATTGGTCTAACAATGATTGGGTAACTATTTCTAAGATTAATCAAAGTTTTACTAGCATCCAAATTTCCCATAATGCTTGTAGCCTTTACCCAAATCAAGAGGATTTAATGGTGTGGGGGATTCTTTTAATGTCTCTTTTGTGTTTAGATGTAAGTATAAGGTCAACTCCTCCATTTGGGATAAAGCTTGGATTAAGGGTCTTATCCTTAAAATTAATATATTTTTTTGGAATATGCTTCAAAATAATATTTGAACTTTAGATAATTTGCAAAAAAAGAGGTATTTATTTGGTGAATAGATGTCTTTGTAAGATGTATTTGGAAGATAGGAACCTATTAGAAATATAAAAGGAGTATTTGATATGGGAGGGGTGAATTAGTTACCACAAAAATATAACGTAGATCCCTTAGATGTCAATACAAATAAAAAATTAGAGTAAACAAAACTCTATTGTAACTCAACAAATACATAGGCACTCGGTTTACACTAATAAATGTTGAACCTCAATAAACACTAAAATAACTTGCCAAATTCTTATCGTTAAAATCTTAATATATTATCTCTGATTGATCTTACTTTAACTCAGTTGCAAACACATAAAAGAAATAGCATGAACAAAATTAACACCAAGATTTAATGTGGAAACCCAATTTGGGAAAAACCACTAATTGCAACTAGTTACTAATTTTCACTCTTTTGATGTGAGCCCTATTAGGAGCCAACCCTGTTAAAGGTTACAAAACACACTGTTAGGCATGACCTTGTTAGAGTATTTGATCACTCTTATAGGAGTGGCCTTGTTAGAGGTCTTTAGACAATTCAATAAAAATTCCACCTTGTTAGAGGATCTACAAGTAGTTGTTAAGCCAACTTTGTTTAAGAGATTTAGATCACTGCTACAATGGTTAGAGAGAAACAATGAGATGACTTGATTTCTAATGCAATTGAATTACTGATTATAGATCTCAATTATTGTTTGTGTACTTGATCTTTCTTGATCAAATGTATATTTTCATCTCAACAAGGATATTCTTCTTATCCTTCTAATTCACTTCCTCTAAGCATCATCAAATCTTCAATTATGTTCCACACATTCAATCCTCAACTTGACCTTGTATTTATATCTTACACATTGTTAAGTTGACTTGAATAATTAATATTCATCTCCTCAATCGACTAGAACCAACAAATAATTCAATTGAACTCAATATGCCAAAAGAAGAAAATCCTTCATTAGTCGACCATGCTTTGTAGAACTAACTCATAAATGGTTTTTCTATGTTAACCAAGTTAACTCAATTAACATTACATATTCACAAAGTTCCTTTGGTAAGCAATTGAGCTTGGTCAAAACTAGTTCTATCCAACATTTCCTTCATTAGCCGAGTGAGCTTGGTTAACACCCATCTACAAACTTTACTTTGTCACCTGAGTGAACTTGGTAGACATTGTCTTTTGAACTAGGTAAACTCCAGAATGATTGGCAAACATAGGAAACTATCTTCAATGCCCAAGTGAGCTCAACATACATTGATTGGCAATGATATGACATTTTGTGTAACATCAAAGACAATACACAATTAATGAATTGTTTCCAATAGAATCGCCTTCTTTTGAATTGCATATATAGCTAGAATGTTTGGGGCTCCCTCCTTTAATATTGGAACATTTGGTGGGTTCAACCTAAAAATATTGATGACCACTTTAAGAATTGGATATGTACTTTTAAATGATCTGAAATTGGTTTTCTCTAGAACATCTCTCTTCCCCATCTTTGTTGGAGTATTTGGAAACAAAGGAACAATAGATTTTTTTAGAAATAAAGAAACTCCTGAGTGGGTTGTGGGTCAAAATATCATCAGAGCCATAAAAGAGAATTTTAGATCTTAGAACAAAAATAGTGATGAAGTCCAAATAAGAAATGTTATGAATGGAACATGAAATAATACTAAACAAGATGACTAGAGACAATATGTGAAATGGAGATCTCCTCCTTTAGGTTGGTTGAAAGCTAATTTTGATGGATCAACAAAAGGGAATACTGGAAAAGTGGAGTGTGGAGTTTTGGGAGACAATTGTAGTATAGTAGTGGATGTTGTTACTATTATTTTAGGTCATTCCATAAGTCATAAAGCTATGGCTATGATGACTTTGTATACTATTAGGCTAGTAGTGGAATTTGGAAATAGGAATTTATAGCTAGAAGGGTATTCTCTTAATATTGTTAATATGTTGTATAATAAGAGTATGACCACATGGAGTATTGATGGAAAAATTATGGAAATTAAAGAACTTATTTTAAAAATTGACAAAGTAATTATTACCCATATTTTCCATGAAGGCAATAAAGTTGCTAACTAGATAGCAAATAAAGTAGTTAATAGGTATGCTAAGATGACTTGGCATGATTACCTCAACAAGGAGAGTGAGATGATGGTGATTATTAATAATGATATGACTAGTTTTATTGAAGGAAAGATTACATAAGATTGAGAAATTTATTATGATAAGTGATGGTTTTAATGTAAATTATTTATGCATCTCAAGGAGGTACCATTGTGTCATCATTAAAAGAACTTGGCACATTTTAAGGGTTTAGAGATTTCTTGAGATTAAAGATACCTTGTTCTTTGTTGATGTTATTGTTTCTCAAAAAAGTTGTAGAGTAGGCCACACGATGGGTGGAGAGCTAAGGAAACAAGAGTAGATGACCTATAAGGAGTGGAAGGAAAAATTTATAGTGTAGGATATTCTCTACTAGGGAAAAGTGATGATGTACATCGAGAATTACATGGCTACAAGCCCCATATCACTAAGTATTTCTTCAAGATTTAGATTGATGAAAGGGTTACTATGCATGGATTAATAGTGAATTTGATAGAGGAATTTATTTCTGAGATAAATAGTCTTCCAATTGGGGAGCTAAAATTTAGAAAGGAAACAAACATTTGGAATGTAGCTCTCAAGAAATTTTCAAAAAATGACACAAAGGGGAAAAGGCTTGTGAAGAATGGGGACTTCTATCACCTGGACCAACTCAAGGTAATTTGGCAAGATGTCTTATACTGCATTCATGAATACTTCATTCTAGATGGAAGATCTAAAAGGGTACATAAATTTCACACCATTTCTGGGATAAAGATAGTTGTCTTTCCCTTTTTATTTGAAATTCTCTCTGCTTCATAGTCTCTAGGCCCGTAGAAAGAAGGAATCTAGACCTATGCTCTATGAGGGGATTATTTTATTAATTGAAAACTACTATAAAAATAATGCAATAAAACCTTCTTCTATTATGGAGAAGAAGCATAAATCACTTGGCAATGACTCTCATCGAAAGATAAGTGCTGAGAAAATAAAGGTTAAAACTGAGGAGGATTTTAGTGATAGTAAGGGCTCTAAGAAGGAGAATAAGAGGGAGAAAAAGAAGAAAAATATTGAGGAAGCTATAGAGTCTAAGAAAATTGTATATGAAGAGGATAATATAGAAATGAGAGATTTTAGCTCTAATCTAGATGGGTACTATGGAAGAAGGGTTATTTATGTAGTTAAGCATGAGGGGAAAAGAAGTAAAGAAAGGAATGTCAAGTCAAAAACTATTTCTAAAGCCTTGGGGTAGAATGATGGGAACCAAAGTGATCATCTTACACCCACAAAAATGGATATTGAAATAGAGAAGAATGATGAAGGAAAAGCCCATGTCATGAAAGATCAATGCCTAAATAAGGAGAACCAAAAGGAGATAATGGAACAAAGTGGTTTAAATACTAAGAACCCACTCCATCTCAAGGAAACCCAAGAAATTACTAATGATTCTGGGAAAAAATCTTGTGAAGAGATTAAAGATTAAACTAATTCGATGAAGTTGTCTTTCCATCACAAAGCCAAGTGAAAGTGGATGATTCCCTCCAAGTTGACTCTTGGCTCTACAAAGAAATAATTGTGCTAAAAAAATTGGGAGATGTGTAGAAATAACTGGATCAAGAAAATATTAAGAAAACCCAATTGGAAAATCAAGTTGAAAACATACATGAGAAACTTAAAGAGTATGAAATGGAACTTTGGAAATTGGTTAAAGATAGTGGGAAAAAAATGGAGATAGTGACTTCCATCTTATGTGTAGTGGCTACCAATTTAGGGAAAAATAATGAGTAGATTGTGTCTCCTGATGTAGTTGTGGGTAAGATTCCAATTGGTCCAAGAAAATGAATGAGATAGGTTATGAAGAATAAGGTTGTTGAGGCTCCTAGTTCTACTATAGAAGATATACTTCAAAGTATTGCAGAGGCTAGCAAGGAATTAGATAAGGTCATTAAAGAGTTTATTTAGTTGTTGGTCTAGTTTTATGGTGTTTGGTCCCTGGTCGAGTTGTTGGTTCTAGTCTTCTTCTTTTTTTTGTCAATCTGATTTTCCATGTGACACAATACATTTTTGGTGTCTTAAAACACCTTGTTTCAAATTATCCCAATGAGAACATAATACATCTAGGGGAAACTACTTCCCATCTACAACATACCCTTTTAGACATCAAGCCAACTATTAGGCTAGACCATTCTTCTACTTTAGGCTCTGCAAAAACTAGGTGGGTGTACCTACAAATTCTTCATATGGTACCTATATTCAAAAAATACACTAAATCTAAACAAAGTAAATAAAAACCCCTGAATCTTTTGTACTTATGCAAAGATCATAGACATGAAATACCTAATAACATGACCTAATAAATTGATAAGCTAAGTGAGTGTGGCATTTTTAGCTCTTAAACAAAAAGGGAAAACATGAACAACATAACATATTGATCTTGTAGCTGATCAATGCCTTATTTATTGGGAAACTCCATAAATCCTTAATATACATCTCTAAAAATCGCTAATATATTTGATACACCATGACTTCCTGATTTATCAATTCACCTTGTGAGTCAGACATCTACATCTTTCTGAATCTTATACTCAACCCATGCCTTCATGAGATTTGCAACCCTTTGATGATAAACTAAGCATTTACATGACTCCTTGAATCATAAGAAAAATATATCAAAATTAAGTCTAAGCTCCCCTTAGTTGGCTTGGGTCCCACCTCCAAGAATTGGTTTATGAAAAACCTTGATGTCTTTAAGAGATTATGACATAGTGTGTAAAGGTATATAAACAATTATGATGCCTAGATGATACTTGGTGAAAACTTGCTAACATTCTCATATGACCTTTTGCCAAGGTATAGACCAACAAAAAAATGGAACATGATGGCTTAGATCAATTAAATGATGCCCATATACCTCCTCACTCTCCAACTTCCACACCTGCTCTACTCTTTATTTAAAATCATGTGCCCTTAAGATTAGTGTGGGCTTCTAAGAAATAAAAATTGATAAGCTTTTATGGTCACCAGTCTCCCTTTCTAGGCATGATGCAAGGATTTTACACCCATAGAGAATTCCTCCAATAGTTCCCTTCATCACTCCCTACCATCATTGGGTGATCCAAGCCTCTTTCACACTCTAACCACTTCAACCTCCCTTCCTAGTGATGTTCATAACAATCAATGGGATTTTTATTCCACAGGAGAAAATTTGGGGAACGTGGAGACTTTTATGCCCAAAATAGATATGGTAGCATATTTGGGCAAGTTTGATGTTTTGGAATAGTGATGTCAAGAACTCACTTGGATTCCTCTCTAAGTCACACTTGTCATGTCTCTCTAGTGGTCCTCACATCAGGGTCTACTCCTAGTAGATAGTATCATCATTTGACCATCCCCTATGGCATCCCTTATTACAACATATCTTTGAAATGAGCTCTCTACTACTTTGCCATAAATTGTGGAGGAGAATAGAAATATAGCTAACATGGTCAACAAAAGTTGTGTATTATATCCTTTCTATTTGAATGATCAACCTTGGTTCAAAGATTATGTGCTTCAATTTATGTATTAGACCTTCAACTCATCAAGCTTCAATATTTCTAAATATGACCTTATATCAATTAACTATTGAAGTGGCTCCTCTCTTCTATTGGCGTACTAGTCAAAGTTTCTTGGACTATAGCATTTATTTTGAGTTTGAAATGGATATGGAAACTTGTTATATCTTGACAGTTGTCTAGATTCCTTTGTTCATAGTATCACATCTTAACTCACTTCTTTAATGTAGATCATGATTTTGAAGAAGAGCCACCATATGCACAAAGTCATCATAGGGGCACCATCGTCATTAAAGAAACAATTGAATGAAAAGCATGCAACAACATGAAGAAATCATAAGGACTTTAGGATTTCCATGAAATATACCAATCCATTTTACTTCTTAGTATTTGAATCATCCCCACACAAGCCTTTGATCTTGAATGATAATATGCATAGATAATTCCACTTCAAGAATAAAAAATTACAACTTCTTTGAGGCATAACCAACAATTGTGATGTCATGTTAGTTAGATAGAAACAATCGGGCCCCGGAGTGGGTCCAGCTAAAAGAAAATTGAACTAAAACACCTGACGCATGAAATAGGTCAACCAATCATATGGAACTAATTGAAATTGAAATCAAACACTAAATCATCAATTAAAACTCATTTTACCACTTTCTGAAACTTGTCAATTTCGTGCCAAGGGGTCCTTTGGCTTGCCTTAAAAACTGACAAAACACTTAACTGAGCCCTAAAATCAGACATATTGATTCTTTGTTCCACATTCTCCTACCTTGTCAGATATCATTTCATGATGACCACTCAGTCAAAAAATATTGACTGTCAAATTTTCCTTCTTAGAATTGCTTGCAAGCAAACATGTCAGAGAACCATATATCGCATTCGGTTTTAGCTTCAAAAACAAGGCAAAAAGATAATTAGGAGTACAAAAATTGGGGTTTTGGTTTGCCTTCATGACAAGAGTATAAATATTTGATTTGGGCTCATGAAAAACAATTGGAAAAAATTGGCAAGCGGTCAAAGCGGGCTACTCAGAATTGCAGAACTAGAAACAATGGCAGAAAATGGATTTTTGCAAACGGAATGGACCTGGGAAAGTGTGTAGATAGATTCATCAAGACTTACAAACCATTGAAATTAAAGAATTTTTAGAGTAGAACATAAAATTATAATCCATTTGGTCTCACCTATCATTGATTTGGATTTATGACATTGCGAACATAGTTACCAATCAATATGCACTTTATGACACCAGTAAAACTTTACAATTTGCAATTGGAATCATGTTTGAAAACTGATCAAATGGATTTGTCATAAGCTCAAATCTAAAAAATAAAATTTTTTTGACCTCTAGAATGCAATACAAAATTAAATTTCTCATTTTACTTAACTGGGTCAAAGTTACAACTAGTCAAATAGGGCCTCTCAGAATTCTAAGCAATTTACGTCAGCATGATAATAGCAAATGACTAACTTTGTGGGATTCAAAACCTAGTCAAAACATGTCAAAATAACTTGAAATATGAAACACAAGTTCTCTAATATGTGTACTAAACAGTCCCAAAGTGACAAGTCATGAAACATTATTGGGTGCAAGATATTCAAATATAAACTAGGCTACCTATCGTTGTTTGAAACTTAGGCAAAAATGCAGTTTTGGACATTGCTCAAAATGAAAGTTAACAAAATGATTCAGAATGGAAATTTTCTTGAGGGAATGCATGGATATGCTGAATGCAAGGTGTTGGAAACACTAAAAAGCTCTTAGGCCTCAAACAAATAGTTGGGTACACATGCATTAAATGCACTTATAAGGCTCAAAAGCTTGGAATGGTACATAAATTGGGAAGGAAATTTTGAGTCCCAACATGCACCATGTTTAAAACTTTTTCTAGTTTTAGGTCCTTGTAAAACCTGGATTTTTGATGGTTTGTTATGAACTTTAGGTTTTAGGTCCTTGTTAAACCTAGTGACCCTTCTCGTATATCTTTTATTTTTGTAAGGAGATTTGGGTCCCCTCAAAACCTATTTTTGCATTAATCTAAAAATAGTATGTATTTTAACCTTTAACAAGCTTGGCTCCTAACAAGGATCACTTTAGAAGAGTGAAAAATATTGTAACTAGTTGCATGGTGGTTTTCCCAAATTGGATTTCCACATTAAATTTTGGTGTCATTTGTGTTCATTTTATTTGTTTTATGCTTTATATTTCTTCCAATAAGTTACTAAATGTTAAATCATATTAATATTCATAAGACTTCTTTACTAATCAAGTTAGAACATTAGCTTAGTTATAATTGAGCTAGATGGTATTGCTTTATTAGTGAGTTGAGATCTAGGGATAGGTAATTGTTTTTGTGGTAACTATTTCACCCCTCCCCTCTCAATTACTAGCTTCATTTCCAATAGATTACATGATTTTAAAATAATCAAACCAATATTATGTTATCACTATCCAACTTATTCAAGTTCTTATTGAACACCATACTTATCAACTTTCTCATCTACATACTATTTTTAAATCATCTTCATCAATCAAATGATATGAAAATCTATTGAATTAGCATGATGTCTAGCCAAGTAAGACTTTGACATAAATGAAAACATAAGAATTGATATGAATCTTTCATTTACATTCATAGCATTCTTGGTTACATCATAATTTGGGGCTAACGAACTCCCATTTTGGCATGGATGGCAACACATAAACATTTGATTTAACATTACAAAACATTATATAAAATAATTGAATGTGTACATTGACATCAATATAACTTTTGATTTCCATGTTCTCATTTTGGCTCTCTGTAGTAAATTTCATCATTAGGTTTAGTTGGTTTGTTCTTTCATTAGCATCAATCTTCAACATTTATCCCCAATAGGATATGATTTCATTTTTTTAGAAGTGTCTTCAATATTCTTCTTTATTGACATCTTGATTCTCTATCTTTGATTATTCTCTCCATCTTCTAACTCATTCTTTCCCAAATTATATCACTCCCCTTTTGAATATACTCTCCATCATATTTACATTATAGATTCTCTCCCCCTTTGACAATTATTCTCTCTCCATCATACCTTGTTGTTATATGTACTATTTTCATCTATTTTATTACATCATTTTCACAATTTCAAAATTGCTCCTAAAGTGTAAACTCTTGCATCAACTCCACAGAGATATTTTTGTTCATTCATGAATTGACGCAACATGCATCTTCACATAGTTAATTTTGGATAGGGGAAGGACCCCCACTTTACATTTTAGTTATTCAAAAGCATTTTTAGGTGATGGCTTGCTAAATATTTCTACAATTTTCTCCTTAAAATTTATATATTCAAGCCTTACTTGTTTGTCTTGTACTTTATCCCTCAATTAGTGATACTTGATTGATATATTCTTTGTCTTTGCATGCATCACGAGACTCTTTTATATATTTATTGCACTGATGTTATTACAATAAATAGTAAGAGGCTTAGTTATCTCTTCTTAAAATCTTTCTAATAGTTGCTTAATCAAATCAATATTAGAAAAATCAATTGTAGTACCAACAAACTCAGCTTTAGAAGTAGATTGTGAAATGTGGCTTTGTTTCTTGCTGAACTATGTTATCAATCTTTATCCTAAAAGGAAATCTCCACAATTTGTGCTTTTTCTATCATCAACTTTACCAGCCCAATTAGCATTAGTATGTATTTTAAGATTAAAGTCACCATATTATTTATACCATAGTATAAAATCTTTAGTCCCTTTAAGATATCTAAATACCCTCTTCAAAACAATCATGTGTGTTCCCTTTGGATTAGATGAAAATCTAGCAACAATATCAATAACATGTACAATATCTAGCCTACTATGAACAACATATTATAATTTACCAGATTTGTATTGAGTTTCATTTACCGTAACCAAAGTATATTTTTTTAATGGTTTCACTCCAGTCACCATAGGTGTATCGACTAATCTAGACTCATCCATTCCAAAAAAATTCAAGATTTCCTTTACATACTTAGACTGAGTCACATACATACCATTCTTTGCTTGATGAATTTGTAACCAAAAGAATTTTTTTATTTCACCAAACATTAATATCTCAAATGATTTACTCATTTCATCATAAAATGATTTACATAGTAAGTCATTTCCACCTAATATAACGTCATCCACAAAAAATTTACCAATCAAAACAATATTTTCATATCCATTCTTTAGATATAGATTATTGTTCTAACTTGTTCTAGAAAAGTCAATTTTAATCAAATCAAAATGACCTTTCATACTATGCTCTCAATGCCTTTTTCAGTCCATATAGTGTTAATTTGATTATGGTTTAGACAAAGTAGTGAAAAAACACTTAGTCATTAACTAGCATAGTTGGTTGGTCATCACTATGACTGAGCCACTACTTGGGTTGACTGTGATGGCCTAATTTTTCATGAATTTTTTTTTTTTTGTGAAATCCTATGAAAATTAGGAAGAAATTGAGTTTTAATAACTTAGGTTTTCTAAAAATTTATTTTCCCTCATGAAAAAAAACCCTAGGAAAATAGTCATGACTTATGTTTTGTTGAAATTTGTTCGAGATTGAAACACAAGTATAAATGTGGATATATGAAAAATTTGCTTATATGTTGATATCTATAAGTCATTTGATCATATGTCATTATATTTCATGCCTCCAAAATTCTTTTAAGTTGCAATGTTGTGATAGTATTTCAGTTGCAACATCACTCCTTTGTGATTACTAACTATGTTGAAGGATGTGAGGATTAAAAATAGTCATCAACATGGTCAATGTGGCTTTGCAACTATTAAGGTTAGATGTCAATTTTGGGTTGTGAAGAGGTGATAAACAATTGATCACAAGGTTGAAACTCATATCAATCTTATGATATTTTAAGTTGCAAAGAAGTAATTAGGAACTATGTAGTCAAAATTTGAACTTTTGATCCATCAAAACCAGTCAAATAATGTCTAATTTCTAAGTTACGAAGGTGAAAAAGCTAGCAAGAGTAGTTAAGTTTTAAGGTTATCACATCCTCACAAGTGGTTAAGAGTAACCTAGGGTTAAGGATGCAAAGTAATGAAACCTTGTAATCATGACTACGCAGGGTTAAAAAATGTGTTAAGGTTTCAAGTTACACAGTTGCAATGGAAGGAAATAGGTAACCACAAATGGTTATCACAATGTCACAAATTAGAAGGCATTGAAGATATTTGAAGTTCTAAAGCTATGATAAAGAGACAAAATAACAAAATTTAATAGATCACAACATCATGTGGTTAAGCCATGAATAAGGATTGTGAGTTACAAAACTATGAAAAGCACCTGACACTTAAAGTAATAAGGTATCAAACCATCACAAGTGTTTGAGTTGTAGTGATAATTTGAGTTGTGAAGAAACAAAAAGCTCATAATTGTGAATTCACAATGTTAGATGCTAAGTTTAAAAGCTAAGTTGTGAAGGTGCTATAAGTAATCAGGAAGGTTAAGGTCTAAACAATCGTAGCATCTGAAGGAGTTAAGGTTAACCTCTGGTTAAAGCAACAAAGTAGTGAAAAGCTCATGATTGCATCATCTGTTGTGATGTTGATTCTAATCAAACTCAAAGGTTTATTTGGCATGGTTTTCTCCCCATATTATATCTACAAGGGTTTTGGGGTTATGCCCCCTTATATTGTAAAAGGCATCGGCTACTATTTTCCTATTGGATGACTTATTCTAGCCCTAATTTTATAAGTGGAAAAACCTTGTATAAAAAGGCTTAGGGTTAGCAATTTCATAATGTAATGGTGATATTGTAGCTTCTTCTAGCAGTATTGAGCTATAAGGGATAGTGGATCATAACCACTAGACAATAATAACATTGGACATGTTGTTGGTGGATGTACCTCAGGGATTGGGTTAACCACATTAAATCTTGGTGTCTTGTGTTCTCTTCTCTATGATCTATTATTTTATGATATTGGTTATATTTGCATGTAATTTTTATTTATGTTTGAGGTTAATCCCTAATAAGTGGTATCAAAGCTAGACACTCATTATTTTTTTTAGCCAGATGATTGTCATTTGTTTTAGTGATCCTCTACAGGAAGGTCTCACAATTGAGTGGGAGCTATGGTAGACAAGGGTAAGCTAAAGGTTGAGAATTTTAATGGGCAGAACTTTCAGTTATGGAAGATGCAAATGGAGGACTATCTTTGTCAACAGGATTTATGAAAGCCGTTGGAACAAAAACCAAAGAAGTACATAACTATAACAGATGAGGACTGGAAGATTTTAGATAGAAAGGCACTTGGAAGCATTCGATTATGCTTGGCACCATCAGTGGAATTTAACATTAAAAAAGTAAAGATGATGAAAGAGTTGATGCAAACCCTAGCAAAACTATATGAAAAGCCCTCCACTTCAAACAAGGTATTTCTCATGAAGCATTTATTTAATATGAAGATGATATAAGGTGGATCTATTTTAGATTATTTAAATGAGTTTAATACTATTACTAGTTAGTTATCTTCTATGGGTATTAATTTTGATGAAGAAATTAGGGCTCTTTTGATTTTGTGTTCTTTGCCTAAAAGCTGGAATGGCTTGGTAATGGTTGTGAGTAATTTTGTTTCTAGATCTGATACCCTAAAATTTGTTGATGTGATTGGTGTTATTATGAGTGAGGAAACTTGTGGGAAAACCTCAGTTGGATCTACATCAAGAAGTTCTTTGAATGCATAAAGAAAAGTTAGAATGACTGAGAGAGGAAATAATTCTAGAAATTATGTGAAATCAAAAGGAAAGTCAAAGGGGAAGACGTCTCAATCTAGAGGATCAAGAGATTGTTGGTACTATAGGAAACTAGGGCATAAGAAGAAAGATTTTTGGACTCAAAATAAAAATGAAGGAGATAAACCATAAGGGAACAAGGAGGAAAATAAGGTAAGTGAAAAATATGAAGAGGATGTTTTGCTTATTTCTCTAGAAAGTGTTGATTATTCATGAGTTTTAGATTCGGGTACTTCACTTCATGCTACACCTCATAGAGGTTATTTTATTAATGATGGCCAAGGGGATTTTGGGCTTTTTTATTTGGGGGATAATGAACCCTATCAAATTTTTGGAAAGGGAAAAGTTAAGATTAAGTTGTAGAATGGGAATCATTGGCTACTACACAAGGTAATACATGTTCCAAGTCTGAGTAGGAATTTAATTTTAGTAGGACAACTCAGTGATGAGGGTTATGTAGTTACTTTTAATGATAAAAATGGGAAGGTTTCAAAAGGTTCTCTTGTAGTAGCAAAAGGTGTGAAAGTAGGCACCTTATATCTTTGTATAAGTCATATTGTTCCTTCTACTTTGATTGTTTCAGAGAAAAATTAATGTTAAGGAATAGTTATTGTAGTTGAATAGAGAAGTTTTTGTAGATTCTAATACAACACTACGGCACCATAGACTTGGGAACTAGGGTGTTTTTTAGTGGTGAATATTCAAAATTTTGTGGATTTTAGAAAAAAAATTCTAGTAATTTAGCTAATAATTTAAGATTTAATGCAACCTAAATCACCACATTTTAATTAAGTTTAGTTCTAAAATATTTAAAATCACTTAATAATTTATTTTATTAAAAATTTAAACTCAAAGATTAATCACAATATTTGATACATTATTAGATTTGATTCACCTAAATATTATGTTTATCAAAGAGGTTTAAAATTAGTTCACCAATAATTATCATAATTATTAGTTACTTTAGGCATATATTACCATTATTTAGTTTTCACTATTGATTTAAAATATAATGCAATTATCCTCATAATTTCCTTGAGATAAAGCATGTTCAATTTTTATTTGTAATATTCAATGATGATTAGCAAACTTCCTATTATTATTAAGATTCGCCAATATTTTCTACTCAAAATTATGATTCCAAAATAATCACCAACGTAAATAATATTTAAAATAAAAAATTTGAGAGATTCACCGATAAAAATAATTTAATTTTTTAAAATAATTAAAGATTTGCCAATAATTTATATCTTTTTCTAGATGAGGGTTTCTTAAAGTTTACCTTGTTGGACACATGAGTGAGAAAGGTATGAAAGTACTTTATTCAGAGAAAGTTTTACCAGGTCTAAAATGTGTTAATATGGATTTTTGTGAAAGTTGTGTGTATAAAAAACAAAAGAGGGTGAATTTTGTGAAGAGTGGGAAGGAAAAGAAAAGTGAGAGATTAGAGCTTATGCATACATATGTATGGGGACTAGCTCATATATCATCCCTTAGTGGCTTTCATTATTATGTTACATTTATTGATGATGCAACTAGAAAAGTATGGGTTTATTTTCTTAAATAAAAATCTGATGTGTTTCAAACTTTTAAGAAATAAAAATACTTGGTTGAAAATGAGATTGGAAAGAAACTAAAATGTCTTAGATCTGATAATGGTGGTGAGTATTGTAGTCATAAATTTGAATATTATTTCTCCACCAATGGTATTCATAGATATAAAATTGTTCCAAGGACTCCATAGGAAAATGGAGTAGTTGTACGCATGAACATGACTATAATGGAGTGTGTATGGAGCATGAGGTTGAATGTAGGGTTTCCCTTAAACATGTGGACAGAGGCTATCAATGCTATTTTATATTTGATTAATAAAGGTCCCTCTACTCCTTTGGGTTGTGGTATTCTAGAATAAGCATGGACTGGTAAGAAGGGGAGTTAATCTTTTCTCAAAACCTTTGGTTGTGAAGTATTTTTTCATCTAGATTTTGAAAATAGAACCAAGCTAGAAACTAAGTCAAAGAAATTTTTATTTATTTGATATGACATTGATGAATTTGGTTATAGAATTTGGGATTTTTAAAATCATAAAATTGTACGAAGCAGGGATGTCTATTCAATGAGAAAGTGTTGTACAAAGATCTGTTGCAGCAACATGAGAAGAAAGAAGATGATTAACACATTCATTTTCTATGAAGGACTTTAGGGTAGTAGAAAAAATCCTTGGTATGAAGATTTTTAGAGATAGGAAGAAGAGGAAATTGAAATTATCTTAGGCTGATTATACTGTGAAGGTGTTGCAACAGTTCTCTATGGAGAATGCTAAATTTGTTAGTACACCTTTACCAGGTCATTTGAAGTTGACTAAGGAGATGTGTCCCAAGAAAAAAGAAGAGGAGGATAAGATATCTAAGATACCTTATGCTTCAGCTATAAGAATCTTGATGTATGCTATAGTATGTAAAAGACCAAATATTGTACATGTAGTGGGAGTCATTAGTATGTATACAAATCATCTAGGAATTGAGCATTGGAATGCAATAAAATGGATTATCATATATTTGAGAAGAACATATAGTAAGTGTCTACATTTTAGAGGCTCTACTACTGATTTACAAGGCTATGTTGACTTATATTTGGCAAGGGATATTGATACCATACAAAGTATTATAGGTTATGTATTTATTGTTGGTGGAGCAATAGTGAGCTGGGTTTCTAGTTTACAGAAGGGTAGTGTTTTATCCACTATAGAGGCAGAGTATGTATGACTTCAGTTCTTCCTGGAAGAATTGGAACACCTTCAGAAGGATAATTATTTTTTTACACATAGTCAGAGTGCCATTCATCTTGCAAAAAATTTAGCTATACATTCAAAGATAAAACACATACAGTTGTGGTACCATTTCATTCGATCAATTTTGGATGATTGACAGTTAAAGCTAGAGAAGATACATATAGATAATAATCTAGTAGATATGTTTACCAAGATAGTAACAAGGGAGAAGTTGAAATCCTCTTCAGATTTAGTTGGTCTTTTAGACTAAATAGAATAAAAGAGAAACAAAGTCCAAGGTGGTTTGATATTCTAATGGGAGCTATACATTTAGCAGTAACATGATCAGTCTCCAAGTGGGAGATTTTTGTGATGTGGAGCCTAATCAAACTGAAAAGTTTACTTAGCACAATTTTCTCCCATTTTATTTCTATGGGGGTTTTGGGGTCATGCCCCCAAGATGGAGTCAAGGGGTAGCACCCCTGCAGGATCCTAGGGTAGTGCCCCAAGTGCACTCCCTATTGTAGTATAAGGTGGGGTCGAGGGACAACATCCCCACGAGCATTTTTTAGGACAGCACCCCCAAAGCCAAAAATTATGATATATTGTAAAAGGAATCAATTACTATTTTCCTATTGCATGAATTGTTCTAGCCCTAATTTTTTATGTGGTAAAAGCTTGTATAAAAAGGTATAGGGTTAGGGATTTCATAATCTAATGGTGGTATTGTAACTGCTTGCAGCAATATTGAGCTATAAGGGACTGCGGATTGTAATCACTAGTGTCTTGTGTTCTCTTCTATATGATCTATTATTTTCTAATATTGGTTATATTTGCATGTAACTATAAATTTTAAGGATATCCTAAGATCTTCATGGGGTTAAAGTTGTGGTTAAAGTATGAGGATGCGAGACTGTGAAACAAAGAAAAGGTTAAAGTTGAAAGGGCTAGTCCAACATCACAAGGTTTCAATAGCAATTTAGATTTTTAGTTGCAAAGCTACAAAATGAAGTAACATTCAATCAAAACAGTTAATTGCAACATTGCATGGTTAAAACAACCTTTGTGTCTTGTAGTTGCAAAGAGGCAAAAAGGTAAATATTTGAATCATCATTGTTTAACAAGTGAAAGAAATGTTAAGACTTGAACCATGGTGAAGATGTGAAGTGGTAAGTCAGATGATCATTGTTATTTTTTAGCCATTAGGAAATTGAAATGGTGATTAGTTGTGAAGAAGCAATAAAGCATAAAATCAAGTAATCACAGTTTTGCAAGCCCATGCAATCAATGAAGAAATAAGGTTACAAAGTGGCAATAAAAGGGAAATGCAATGTCTAGGCTTGATGTAATGGTTAGAGATTTAAGTGATGAAGTTGCAAAATAACTTAAGATAGCCCTCTTTGCACGGTCATAGCTAGATATAAAGAAAGAAAGAAAACCATGGTGAAGCACCGACAAAGAGGTCATCACATAATCACAACTCTCAATTTTAAAGGCATAAAATAGAATTTAAAATGACCATGTCTAAGCTGGAAGAAGAAATATGAGTTGGAAGCATGGATAATGAAAAAGTAAAGACATCGCCAACTTTTCAAGCATTTCAAGAATGCATGTTTTTAAAGTCATTAATGCCACACTCCTTTTTGTAGAGATAAACAAATTCTTAAAATAATGGAGATTTTCATCATTATTTTCATTTAAGTGTTTGAGATTTTAGACTAAAGTTTGATTTGTAGAGTGAAGTTGAAAAAATTTCCAACATCCATTAGTCAAAATTGTTGAGATTATTTTTAGAGATGGCACAAAAGGAAGGACAACTAATAGCACAAGTTGTAATTGAAAAATCTAGTACAAAAGGAAAATCCCTAGCCCATTCATGGATGAATGGATGCAAATTCTACTTGGTTCGTCTAATGCACAGTTTACAAATGACCATTCTTTCAAGGATCCCTATGCATTCTACAGAGATGCAGAGGTGCCTAATAGGAATGGAAAAGAATTATTCTAGTATTTTTACAAGAATATGATAGAGAAAGTCCCAATTTGCAACCCTTGGACTAGAAACTTTGAAAAGTTGATAATGCCATAGGTCTTAGTGGATATTGACCTAGTGAAGGCACTAATAAAATGTTACAACCTAGTCAATGAGTCATTTCATAAGAAAAATAGGAGTATTTTCCTGGCATAGGATAAGGATATACTCATTGAAGAATTTGACTTGGGAGGCCCTATGTCATTGCTAATTGACATCGAAAAACTTAATGAAATTTTTAAAAGCCATAAGAATTTCTATATGGGTAGGTTTATGACTAGACACATCCCTTTGGAAAGAAAAGAGAAGGAGGAAATACCAAAGAAAAAGGAAGTGGAAAAATCCATGCCTCTTGAGCTCTTTCAGAAGTATATGAAGAATATTATTTTTATGTTGAATAAAACCCTAGGTTCAAATGGAACCATGTATGCTACTAATGCACACTACATCATGACATTAAACATTCATGATCTCAAAAAAAAATGTGGGATATAATTTTGTTCAGTACATTATCACCAAAATTCATGAGGAAATTGTTGTTTCCTAAGAGGGAAAATTGGAGAATTTCAGGTTTTATCACTACTCCTTGCTCATGCATCTGATCCTTTTCAGAAATGTGGATCTCTTTGATCAAGGTTTCTTCAAGTGTATATAGAAATGGGGAGAGATATTACCTATGAAAATATGGACAAGGGTATGAAAAAGATTCTACCCATACTCTAATGGTATTTATTTTTATAATGAATTTGTACACCCTGTGTAAAAAATGATAGTAGATGTTAATAAAAGAATACCACATAATGTGAAGAAGATAATTAAGTTTAATTTATGCTATGATGGGGGAAAATAGATAGGACATAATTACGGTAGTGTTTTTATTTTTGAATACTATATTGTTATTAGGTTTTTTGGATGCTCTTAGCCCCCTCCCCCCCCATCTTGTTCCAAATTTTGTGCCAAAGAGGTTAGGAATTATAGATATATTCTACCAACTAATTTCATTAAATAGAGAATACCTAGGTAAAAATGTCAAGAAGGGCACTTTCCTATGTAGGTGTACTAAAGTAGGATATTTTGAGATAGGGAAAATGTAATTGAGGAAGCTTATTGTTTCCTTAGAGATTAAAAATTGTCAATGGCCCATGCTAGACTCTATGACCCTGGCAATGTAGTTAGGAGTTCCTTACAGAACATGAAGGGATATGTTGGAAATATTATGAAGGCTAAGTTACTAAGAGGGGAAAGGTGAATCATCAACTAAGAAAACTTTTATCCCAAATTTATCCTTGGTTAGTAATTAATCATTTATGTGAATTTTAATCCCAAATTTATCCTTGGTTAGTAATTAATCATTTATGTGAATTTTGATCTAACTTCATGCATGAGAAACTAAAAACATGACAGCATACATAACACTTTAACACAAGATTTGGTGACCCAAAAACCTTCCAAATAGAAAGTAAAACTGGGGTGGGGATGATACCCACAAGCTTTAGTACTGTAGTATAAATTTGGCCTATTAAGGATTACAATGATATCTTATGATGATCTTCCCTATTAGGAGCAATAAGGACTACTAGGTCCACCTTGTAAAAGGATTTACAAACATACAATGAAGTATGCACTCAATAAAGAGATTTATATAAGACTATTAGGTCTACCTTGTTAAAGGATTTGACTGATCCACCTATTAGGATGAAGTAGTAGTAATCTCTGATCTACAACTTGGTTTACTAAATGAGATTCCTTTAAGTGTACAAATCACCTTGCTATGATAGATGAATCTTTGTTGTTCCTTATACTATTGTAGCCTTTGTAACTTGCTCTTCTACTCTTCTTTTATGATTACATTACTTGTCTTCAATGATTTGGATGTGAAAAAATACTTTACATATATAATAGTCCAATTATGTAATTACAAAGTCAGCCACAATATAGGTTTTCACAAATATTACAAAGTCAGCCAAAGTTTAAAAACTTGGGTTCTAAAGACTAACTTGGTGAGGTTCAGATACTCACCATCCACTGTCAATGCTTGGCATCATCATGCACTCAGTAGACATAGAAGCTCGGTCCATAATTATCACTTCCAAGTAGTCTTGAACTTGGTCTGCACTGCTAACTTGGAAAATACTATAAAACTTGACATATAAACTGAATCATTTGATTTACATTGCATAACTCAATTAATGCTATCACCTCAAGCTTGGTATAAACTAAGTCTTTGGAGTCACATCACATCAACTACAAACTTGGTAGGCACAAAAAAATTTAGTTTGCACTAGTAAACTCAGCATACACTGAGATGCTTAGTTTACACTATTGATCATCACCTTGGTAGTAACTACTCAGTGCAAACCGAAATCTATCCAAAGGACTCAGTAGAAACTATTGAACTTAGTAACAATTGAAATGCTTGGTTAACACTGTTAAATGTATAATATGCTTAGTATAAGCTTACAACTTGAATAAGTGTATGTCACTAATAAAAAACATGACTGGAATGTCAAAAATCTCCCCCTTTGGCATTAGTGACAAAAACACTTATCAGTCAAAACTAAATTCAAGAATGTTCAACAACATTTTTATCCATCACCTTATGTCTCCAACTTGGTAGAGTATACTATTTTTGAGATTTTTCAAAATTGGTTTTGTAAAGGATACATTTCTATACATGGTTATGCTCCCCCATACATAATATACAATATACTATACATATAATATACATCTGCAATTTTCTTCCAATTTTCTCCTATTTTTACATCTTATCCAATCTTCTCACATCTTCTACCCCTTATATCTCCTTATAACTTCTCCTCCTTTTTGACATTAATGCCAAAGATTTATGCTATATGTATTCACATTGTAATGCCAAAATGAGAAAATAAATTTGAATATACCTTCAATATGATTGATAAAGTCTTGTCCCAATTCTTTGGCAAGACCCTGCATGTGTGCAATGCAACCTGCACTTCTACTAACAATTCAATCATGTGGTCTGCAATAGAGAAATTATTATCATGGATGAGGATTTTTGAATGTGCAATATGCTTTTGTAATGAATCCATGTTAGGAAGAATCATATTTTGAATATCTATTAATGTTAATCTGATTCTTGCCTCTTCTTTGAGCAGTTCTTCTTGTATATCTATTAGAAATTTTATCTTATTGAAGTGAGTAGAGCTAGAACTTCAGTCAAGCTGAAATTTCTATGCACTTGCCTTCAGATCTTCATCAATCTTAGACAATTTGTCTTTTATTTCTTTTTTGAAAATTGATGTATCACATAATTTACCGAAAGGTAATGATACATTAGTGCAAGACATTTCTAGAGAGCCCAAAATAGTAGATAACTCTACTTGATGAATGGCAATCTATTGAGCAATAAGTTCTAAAACTTTATTCTCAGACTTTTTCTCGACTTTCTGTAACAATTTATCCTATCTATCCAAATCTTCATTGTATTTCTAGATTGCCTCTGCCAATTGATACAAAATTGGTTATGAAGTGTCAACCTCTATACCTAGAACCTCTACTAGAATGTTATTTGCATCCTCAATTATCTTAAACTCCTTGTTTCTTTCTTCTCTTGTTCTTTGCTACTTTTCTTTATTTGAAGAAGTTCACCAAAATTTTGCATCTAATCTAGAGTTAGATTTGAGATGTCCTATTTTGGAATGGAAATCTCCTCATCAAGATCTATATCCTCCTTTTATTTTCCTTTAATCAAAAAATTTGTGCTCGATTGAGGCTTGGTCTCAATTGTCCTTGCACTTATTGCATGTGTACTAGGAATGGAAACAATTATTGAAATAGTAGGACTCTCTGCAAAAATGGATATTGCACTCATTAAAGTACTAGTGGTAGGAATACCTATTGAAGTCAAAATTGATGTAGAGGGTAGAACTTGCAATTTGGTAGATGAAGTGCTAGGCACTATTATCAGTGGAGTACTAAGCTAGACTAGTGCATAAATTGATTGGATGCTTGTGCTTGCAATGCTGGTCATAGTCAATCCTATTGAGGCTATCTCCATGCTTGATTTTATCAATGTTTTTCTTGGAGAATGAGTAAGTTAGGCTATAACCACTATAGCAATCTTAATTGGGTTAGTTTCCTCAACATCTTGTGTATCTTCCTTAGTAACCTCCTACTCTTGGTCCTTTTCATCATCAACATTATCAAAATGAGTTACTTCTTCATCATCTTTCTCTTCCTAATCATCATCATCATCCTTATCACTTATACTTACAAAAAAATCACTTAGTTTTTGAAGAAGATAGATATTCTTACATGTATTTGTGGTGTTTTTCACAACATGCTCTATTTCATTCAATAAAATAAGACAGGTATTGAATCTTAAAGTTAACTTTTCCTCATTTTTCTTACAAGATTCTTTCACCTCCTTGTCATTCAAATTTGGTACAAGTTGCCTCAAGGTCTACTCATGCATATCCTTTGTAGTTTTCATTGCATGCTCCCATCTGTGCTTAATCTTGTTCACCAATGCATCTCAAATCTACTAAGTAAGTTGATCAAGTGAGTATTTCCACTTACCCATCTTGGATATCAATATATCTTCAATTTTCTTTTTCTCATCAGTTATTCTAGTCTCATATTTCAATGCCTTGAGGTTTGTGATTCCACAACCTAATTCCAATTCTTTCACTCTCTCCTCAAATGTGGGGGAGACCTCTTAAAAATTATGTCTCTTCCTTCTTTATTTTCTTTCTTTTTGGAGGATCTCCTTGTGAACATGGTAGTGGGTGATTTGATAGGCTTGGTAATGATAAATTTACCCTTTTTCTTTAGTGGCTCCTCTTCCTCTAATTTTTCTTCATCCTCTACCTCTTCATCCTTACATTTTCCTCGAGTTAGCAAAAAAGTAGAAATAATTTTCAGTTTGGCAATCCTCTTCTTGCCCTTGCTAACTGCCTAAGGAAGCTTGATCTCAAGTTCTATCCTGGCCTTTTCCTCATCATAGGTGAAAAATTAAGCAGCCTTAAGATCCACTAGTTCATTTATCAGTGCCTCAATTATATCTTTTTCCTCATTAATATTCACCTCATATCCTAGAGGTTTTGCCCATGCAATTCTAGGCCTAACTGTCTGAATATATAACTTGTCACTATCTACCATAAAACAAACACCATCTTTATAATCCTCAACTAGTTTCTTAGGCATTCAAAATCTGTTATTCATTTTCTCTTTGAATGCATCAAAATAATTGTCCATGATACTTGTATAATTTTCTCCCATTTTAGCAATGTATTCATTAATCTGATAAAGTACTAGCACATCTTTTCTCCAAACAACAAAACATTTTGATGGAAAGAATTTATGAATATAGAAAAATAAACATGTCAATAGTGAGCCAAACTTACATGGATTGTTCTTTGATGTCTTTATGCTCTCCATTTTTTTGTTGAATTGATTCAACAATAGCTTGGCAAGGTCAAGAGAAAGGTTATTCTTGGCTACCTTGTAAGCTAAATCAACTACTTTGCAAGACACACTATTCAACCTGCTTGAAATGTAGATTTTGTGAGCAATGACATGAATACTGAACTTCAGTTCCATGTATGTCACATTGCTTATTTTTATTTCCCTTCCATCCCACTCAGCTGGGGTTTTCTTTTCCAAGTCAACTTGACTTAGGGTTTTGGTCATTTTGGCTTTTGATAACATGGGAAGACCAATGATCCTATGGATCATCTTCATTGTGGTCAAAATTGGTTGCTTCAACCACAATTGACATGACTAAGGATGTATCTTATCCATTTAATTTGAAATTCTCATGGCATATGTGGACATTTTAAACCTTTCATTTCCAATTGTTGGTGTTTAATTTTCAACATGCCATTAACACAGTTTTTCTAAGGTTTCATCCATCTCTAGTGTACTAATATCTTGAATTGCACATTTGAAATCAAAACAAATGTCATTAATAAATATTACCCTAGGAGGGATTTGAGACTACACTCCACTAGGATCTAGGGTTTCTGCAACTACAAGAGTAAGCTTGAAATCTAGTCCCTTCCATTCTACATCACGAACCAACATCTTTGAACCTCTTTTTTCTTTGTTGCTAGTAGCTGCCATCTTTTCCCAGTAGGGTTTGAGAGAATTTTGAAAACTTTTTGTAACAATTCACTCAAATCACTTGAATGCTCTTGAAGATCACTCTGTGGAAATAGCTCTCGAAAATTCAGAGTGAAAAATGACTTCAATTTCATTCCTTTTATCAAATTTCATCATAAATGGTTCGTATGAATGTTAGATCAAATTGATAGACTGTTATCCACTTCATAAGCATTGATTACTCAATGGAGTCTTTTGTGACTTGGTAACGACATAAGACTTAGTCACTCCCAACCTCGCTTGGTAAGGAAGGTAACTCGATGGTAACTTATACTCCTCACTTAGTGATCCCTTTGCATCTTGAATGATGATATGGATCTTTTGTCCTGTCAACTAGAACTAATTTAGATATCTTCTTTACTAGCCTGGTTCCACTGCTTCCTTTTTGAGAAATCAAGTGGAAATGGTGGAGTCACCAAATTCTTGAGTGACTTGATCATCATTGCTTAGACTTGTATTCTTAGTAGACTTTGGAACACATTGTTGTCTCATTTGTTTTATGATGTTATTAGCTTTTGACTTATTTTCATCTTCAAATTTTCTAGTATTCATATAGTTCTTGGCAATATGACCAAGTTCTATACAAATGAAACATCTTTTGGTAGTATCTCTTTCCCTCATGTGATGTTTTACACAACTCATTCCAATGTGTCCATATTCTCCATAGTAATGACATCTACACCAAGTGTTATAGTCCCAACCAAATATAGCTTTCACAATTTTTTCTACTAAACTCAATACATTAGTTTTACATTCTAATGACTTGTGCCCATGCTTCTTACATTTGTGACATTTGCCTTCAAATCTTGGTTTTTCTTTGCATTCATTTGCTCTATGACCATGCTGATTACAATTGTAGCATTTTCCATTGAATTTTTTTTTCCCATTGCTCCAAAATTTGTTTAAAGTATGACCTATCTTACCATAGTGACTGCAAGTAGCTTTTTAACTCCTTTGAGCTCTTTTCTTAGATGAGCGTATGTGCAGGATCATGGTGTACTAAACTATGGCCTTAAGTGGCAGCAAAAAATTAGCAAATCAGGTTTATGTCAACTTGACACATAATTTTGAAGTGGTTATGGACTTTATATCAAAAAATTGTAAGAAAATAATCTATAAGAAATTGAATGTAGTTTCTAAACTACTAGGCCTTATAAGGAGAAAAAAATAATTAATTGGTCAAAAGTTTGAATTTTAATGTAGTACTAAGAAAATTTCAGGGTGAAAATAAAAAGTAGGTTTATGTTTGACCACCTTAATCAAAATAAAATCATAATATTTTTTTAATATAATTATAGATATGAAAAGTAGACTCATGCCCGAATGTGACGCATATTTTTTGGTATTTTTATTCCAAATAAATAATTAAATATGAATTTTCTACCAAAACTTTTTCAGAAAAAAAAAGTCTTGTGTCTGACCACCCTAACTAATAGAAAATTTTACAAATTTTTTTTTTTTTTTCTTATACTAGCTGAAGTATAGAATGTGACACAACTTTTAGATTTAAAAAATGTTATACCGTTTGAAAGTTATAGCTATTTTCCAATCAGTATGTCAATCAACACTTTACAATTGTCTTCATTGATAATTAACTAATACATACTTATCGAACTTAGAATTTGATAAAAATTATATTGATGGAATCTAGAGAGCGATATTAAAAAATCTTTTTTGTTTTATTCAATTTCGATCAAAATAACATTGTCAGACGGCTACCCGAAGTCTGAGTATCACTAAAACCCTCTTCAAACACGTCTTTTGGGTTGACCGGGTAGGCTTGGTAAATACCAAGCCTAATCAAATATCCAATTCCAAATTGGATATCTGATTTGAATCAATTGAATATCCGATTCCAAATCGAATATCTGATTTGAAACGGATATCCGATTATAAATCCGATATCTGATATGTTGCAATGGGAAAATTCAAAATCCCAACCCATTTTGGAGGGAAAATTGAGTTTAAACATCATAGCTTATTATTTATAAATTATTTCACTTATATTACTATGTAAAGACATATTTTAATACTATATATATATATATATATATATATATATATATATATATATATATATATATATATATATATATATATATATTAACGTAATGTAAAAATATAAGATATAATCTAGCAATATATAATAATATATGATGTTAATCTTATTACAATCTATAAATATAATTTATATTATTATTATTTTTACTAAATATAATAATGTAATATATATATATATATATAATACGTATTATATATTATTATATTAATATGTATGTTATTAATATATATATATATATATATTATTAATATATATGTTATTAATAGATATGTATATTATTAATATATATGAGTCAAAGGGGGTCATAGGTCAACCATTGACCCCCTTTGATGCATTAAACGACGACATATATCCTTAGGGGTCTTAGGAGCCCTAGAGACATATTACAATGGTTAATATGGGTCAAAAGGGGTCATAGTGTGACCTATGACCCCTTTTTAACCATTAAATGACAATATATGTCCCTACAGGTCCTAGGACCCCGAGGGACATTTGAATCATTCATATGGGTCAAAGGGGGTCATAAGGTGACGTATGACCCCCTTTGACCCATTAAACGATGACATATGTCTCTAGGGGTTCTAGAACCCCTAGGGACATATTCGAATGGGTAATATGAGTCAAAGGGGGTCATAGGGTGACCTATTACTCTCTTTTACCCATTAAATGATGACATATGTCGCTAAGGGTCCTTAGACCCCTAGGAACATATTCATTCATATGAGTCAAGGGGGTCATAGGTCCTTTGACCCATTAAACGATGACATATGTCTCTAGGGGTCCTAGGACCCCTAGGGACATATTCAAATCATTCATATGGGTCAAGGGGGTCATAGGCCCTCCGACCAATTAAACGATGACATATGACTCTAGGAGTCCTAAAACCCCTAGGGACATATTCGAATTGTTCATATGGGTCAAAGGGGGTCATAGGGTGACCTATGACCTCCTTTGACCCATTAAACAATGACATATGTCTCTAGGGGTCCTATAACCCCTAGGGACATATTTGAATCGTTCATATGGGTCAAAGGGGGTCATAGGGTGACCTATGACCCCATTTTACTCATTAAATAATGACATATGTCCCTAGGGGTCCTCGGACCCCTAAAGACATTCAAATCGTTCATATGGTCCAAAGGGGTTCATAGGGTGACCTACGACCCCATTTGACCCATTAAACGATGACATATGTCTCTAGGGGTCCTAGAACCCCTAGGGACATATTCAAATTGTTCATATGGGTCAAAAGGGGTCATAGGGTGACCTATGACTCCCTTTAACCCATTAAACAACAACATATCTCCCTAGGGGTCATAAGACCCCTACAGACATATTCAAATTGTTCAAATTGATCAAAGGGGGTCATAGGGTGACTTATGACCCCCTTTGACCCATTAAATGACGACATATATTCTTAGGGGTCCTAGGACACCTAGGGACATATTCGAAAGGGCCATATGGGTCAAAGGGAGTCATAGGGTGACTTATGACCCCCTTAGACCTATTAAACGATGACATATGTCCTTAGGGGTTCTAGTACCCCTAAGGACATATTCGAAGCATTCATATGGGTTAGAGGTGGTCATAGGTCACCCTATGACCACCTCTGAACCATTAAATGATGACATATGTCCTTAAAAGTTTTAAGAATCCTAGGAACATATTCGAATCGTTCTTATGGGTCAAAGGAGGTCATAGGGTGACCTATGACTCTCTTTAACCCATTAAATGATGACATATGTCCCTAGGGGTCATGGGACCCTTAAGGACATATTCGAATTGTTCATATAGGTCAAAGGGAGACATAGGGTGACCTATGACCCCCTTTGACCCATTAAATGACAACATATGTCCCTAAGGGTCCTAGGACCCCTAGAGACATATTCGAATGGGCCATATGGGTCAAAGGGGGTCATAGGGTGACCTATGACCCCTTTGACTCATTGAGAGATGACATATGGCCCTAAGGGTCCTATGACCCCTAGGGACATATTCGAATCGTTCATATGGGTCAAAGCGGGTCATAGGGTGACCTATGACACCCTTTAATCCATTAAACGACGACATATGTCCCTAGGGGTCCTAGGACCCCTAGAAACATATTCAAATTGTTCATATGGGTCAAAGGGGGTCATAGGGTGCCCTATGATCCCCTTTGACCCATTAAACGATGACATATGTCCTTAGGGGTCCTAGGACTCCTAGGGACATATTTGAATCATTCTTATGGGTCAAAGGGGGCCATAGGGTGACCTATGACTCCTTTTGACCCATTAAACGATGACATATGTCACTAGGGGTCTTAGGACCCATAAGGACATATTTGAATCGTTCATATGGGTCAAAGGGGGTCATAGGGGACCCATAGGGACATATTCGAATCGTTCATATGAGTCAAAGGGGGTCATAGGGTGACCTATGACCTCTTTTGACCCATTAAACGATGACATATGTCCATAGGGGTCCTAGAACCCCTAGGGACATATTTGAATCATTCTTATAGGTATCAGGCCCATTAATCGATGACATATGTCCCTAGGGGTCCTAGGACCCCTAGTGACATATTCGAATGGGCCATATGGATCAAAGGGGGTCATAGGGTGACTTATGACCCCCTTTGACCCATTAAATGACGACATATGTCTCTAGGGGTCCTAAGACCCCTAAGGACATATTTGAATCGTTCCTATGGGTCAAAGGGGGTCATAGCGTGACCTATGACCCCCTTTGACCCATTAAATGATGACATATATCCTTAGGGGTGCTAGTACCCCTATAAAAATATTCAAATCGTTCATATGGGTCAAAGGGGGTCATACGGTGACCTATGTCCTCCTTTGACCCATTAAACAATGACATATGTCCCTAGGTGTCCTAGGACCCATAGGGACATATTCGAATCGTTCATATGGGTCAAAGGGGGTCATAGGGTGCCTTATGACCCCTTTTGACCCATAAAACGATGACATATGTCCCTAGGGGTCCTAGGAGCCCTAGGGACATATTCAAATCATTCATATGGGTCAAAGGGGGTCATAGGGTGACCTATGACTCCCTTTGACCCATTAAACGATGACATATGTCCCTAGGGGTCCTAAGACCCCTAGAGAAATATTCGAATCATTCCTATAGGTCAAAGGGGGTCATGGGGTGACCTATGACCTCCTTTGACCCATTAAATGATGACATATGTCCCTAGAGGTCCAAGGACCCCTAAGGACATATTCGAATCATTCATATGAGTCAAAGGGGGTCATAGAGTGATCTATGACCTCCTTTGACCTATTAAACGATGACATATGTCCTTAGGGGTCTTAGGACCCATAGGGACATATTCGAATCGTTTCTATGGGTCAAAGGGGGTCATAGGGTGACCTATGACCCCCTTTGACCCATTAAATGACGACATATGTTCTTATGGGTCAAAAGGGCACCTATGACCCCATTTGACCCATTAATCGATGACATATGTCCTTAAGGGTCCTAGGACCCGTATTGAAATATTTGAATCGGCCATATGGGTCAAAGTGGGTCATAGCGTGACTTATGACCTCCTTTGACCCATTAAATGATGACATATGTCCCTAGAGGTCCGAGGACACCTAGGGACATATTCGAATTGTTCCTATGTGTCAAAGGTGGTCATAGGGTGACCTATGACCCCTTTTGACCCATTAAACGATGACATATGTCCATTCAAATCATTTATATTGCTCAAAGGGGTTCATAGGGTGACCTATGTCCCCCTTTGACCCATTAAACAACGACATATGTCCCTAGGGGTCTTAGGACCCCTGGATATATATATTCAGATCATTCATATGGGTCAAACGGAGTCATAGGGTGACCCATGACCCCCTTTGACCTATTAAATGATGATATATGTCCCTAGGGTTCCTAAGACCCCTAGGGACATATTTGAATCATTCTTGTGGGTCAAAGGGGGTCATAGGGTGACCTATGACCCCCTTTGACCCATTAAATAATGACATATGTCCCTAGGGGTCTTGGGACCCCTAAGGACATATTCAAATTGTTCATATGGCTCAAATGGGGTCATAAGGTGACCTATGAACCCCTTTGATCCATTAAATGATGACATATCTCTATGGGTGTTAGAACCTCTAAGGACATATTCAAATTGTTCATATAGGTCAAATGGGGACATAGGGTGACCAATAACTCCCTTTGACTCATTAAATGACGACATATATCCCTAGGGGTCATAGGACCCCTAAGAACATATTCAAATTGTTCAAATTGGTCAAAGAAGGTCATAGGGTGACTTATGACCCCCTTTGTCCCATTAAACGATGACATATGTTCCTAAGGGTCATTGGACCCATAGGGACATTCGAATGGGCCATAGTTAAAGGGGGTCATATGTTGACTTATAACCCCCTTTGACCCATTAAACGATGACATATGTCTCTAGGGGTTCTAGTACCCTTAAGGACATATTTGAATCATTCATATCGGTCGAAGGTGGTCATAGGGTGACCTATGACCCTCTTTAACCCATTAAACGATGACATATGTCCCTAAGGGTCTTAGGAATCTTAGAGACATATTAGAATCGTTCCTATGGGTCAAAGGGTGTCATAGGGTGACTTATGACTGCTTTTGATCTATTAAATGATGACATATGTCCCTAGGGGTCATGGGACCCCTAAGGACATATTCGAATCGTTCATATGTGTCAAAGGGAGACATAGGTTGACCTATGACCCCCTTTGACCCATCAAATGACAACATATGTCCCTAGGGGTCCTAAGACCCCTAGGGACATATTCGAATGGGCCATATGGGTCAAAGGGGGTTATAAGGTTTCCTATGACCCCTTTTGACCCATTGAATGATGACATATGTCCTTAGGGGTCCTACGACACCTAGGGACATATTCAAATCGTTCATATGGATCAAAGGGGGTCATAAGGTGACCTATGACACCCTTTGACCTATTAAATGATGACACATGTCCCTAGGGGTCCTAAGCCCCGTAGGGACATATTTGAATCGTTCATATGAGTCAAAGGGGCTCATAGGGTGCCCTATGATCCCTTTTGACCCATTAAACGACGACATATCTGCCTAGGGGTCCTAGGACCCCCAGGGACATATTTGAATCATTCATATCGATCAAAAGGGGTCATATGGTGACCTATGACCCACTTTGACTCATTAAATGATGACATATGTCCCTAGGGTTCTTAGGACCCCTAGAGACATATTTGAATCGTTCATATGGGTCAAAGGGGTTCATAGGGTGACCTATGACCTCTTTTGACCTATTAAACAACGACATATGTCCTTAGGGGTCTTAAGAACACTAGGGACATATTCGAATCATTTATATGAGTCAAAGGGGGTCATAGGGTGACCTATGACCCCTTTTGACCCATTAAACGATGATATATGTCCCTAGAGGTTGTAGGACCCTTACGAACATATTCGAATCTTTCCTATGGGTCAAAGGCCCATTAATCAATCACATATGTCCTTAGGGGTCCTAGGATCCCTAGTGACATATTCGAATGGGCCTTATGGGTCAAAGGGGGTCATAGGGTGACTTATGACCCCCTTTGACCCATTAAATTATGACATATGTCCCTAGGGGTCCTATGACCCCTAAGGACATATTCGAATCGTTCCTATGGGTCAAAATGGGTCATAGGGTGACCTATGACCCCCTTTGATCCATTAAACGATGACATATGTCCCTAAGGGTCCTAAGACCACTAGGGACATATTCGAATCGTTGATATGGGTCAAAGGGAGTCATAAGGAGACCTATGTCCCCCTTTGACCCATTAAACGACGATATATGTCCCTAGGAGTCCTAGGACCCATAGGGACATATTTGAATCGTTCATATGGGCACTCTATGACCCCCTTTGACCCATTAAATGATGACATATGTCCCTAGGGGTTCTAGGACTCTTATGGACATATTCGAACTATTCATATGGGTCAAAAGGCATCATAGGGTGACCTATGACCTCCTTTGACCCATTAAATGACGACATATGTCCCTAGGGGTCCTAGGACCCCTAGGGACATATTTGAATCGTTCATATGAGTCAAAGGAGGTCATAGGGTGACCTATGTCCCCCTTTGACCCATTAAATGATGACATATGTCCTTAGGGGTCCTAGGACCCCTAGGGACATATTCGAATCATTCATATGAGTCAAAGAGGGTCATAGGGTGACTTATGACCCCCTTTGACGTATTAAATGATGACATATGTCCTTAAGGGTCTTAGAACCCTTAGGGACATATTTGAATCGTTCCTATGGGTCAAAGGGGGTCATAGGGTGACCTTTGACCCCCTTTGACTCATTAAATGATGACATATGTCCCTAGAGGTCCTAGGACCCCTAAAGACATATTCGAATTGTTCATATGGGTCAAATGGGGTCATAGGGTGACCTATGACCCCTTTTGACCCATTAAATGATCACATATATCGCTAGGGGTCTTAGAACCCTTAGGGACATATCCAAATTATTCATATGGGTCAAAAGGGGTCATAGGGTGACCTATGACTCCCTTTGACCCATTAAACGATGACATATATCCCTAGGGGTCATAAGACCCCTAAGGACATATTGAAATTGTTCAAATTAGTCAAAGGGGGTCATAGGGTGACTTATGACCCCCTTTGACCCATTAAATGATGACATATGTCCCTAGGGGTCCAAGGACCCCTAGAGACATATTCGAATGGGCCATATGGGTCAAAGGGGGTCATAGGGTGACTTATGACCCCCTTTGACCCATTAAATTATGATATATGTCCCTAGGGGTTCTAGTACCCCTGAGGACATATTTGAATTGTTCATATGGATCAAAGGTGGTCATAGGGTGACCTATGACCCTCTTTGACCCATTAAACAATGACATATGTCCCTAGTAGTCCTAAGAATCTTAGGGACATATTCAAATCATTTCTGTGGGTCAAAGGGGGTCATAAGGTGACTTATGACCCCCTTTGATCCATTAAATGATGACATATGTCCCTAGGGGTTCTAGTACCCCTAAGGACATATTCAAATCTTTCATATGGGTCAAAGGGGGTTATAAGGTGACCTATGACCTCCTTTGAACCATTAAACAATGACATATGTCTCTAGGGGTCCTAGGACCCCTAGGGACATATTTGAATCATTCTTATGTGTCAAAAGGGGTCATAAGGTGATGTATGACTCCCTTTGATCCATTAAATGACAACATATGTCCTTAGGGGTCATAGGACCCCTAAGAACATATTCAAATTGTTCAAATTGATCAAAGTGGGTCATAAGGTAACTTATAACTCCCTTTGACCCATTAAATCACAACATATGTCCCTAGGGGTCCTAGGACCCATAGAGACATATTCAAATCGTTCTTATGGGTCAAAGGGGGTCATAGGTTGACCTATGACCCCTTTTGACTCATTAATTGATGACATATGTCTTTAGAGGTCCTAGGACCCCTAGTGACGTATTCGAATGGGCCATATGGATCAAATGGGGTCATAAGGTGACCTATGACCCCTTTTGACCCATTAAACGATGACATATGTCCCTAGGGCTCCTAGGTACATTGGGTCATAGGGTGACCTATGTCCCCCTTTCACCCATTAAATGATAACATATGTCCCTAGGGGTCCTAGGACCCATAGGGACATATTCTAATCATTCATATGGGTCAAAGGGGGTCATAGGGTGCCTTATGACCCCCTTTGACCTATTAAACAATGACATATGTCCCCAGGGGTCCTAGGACCCCTAGGAATATATTCGAATCGTTCATATGGGTCAAACAGGGTCATAGGGTGACCTATGACCCCATTTGACCCATTAAATGACGACATATGTCCCTAGGGGTCTTAGGACCTCTAGGGACATATTCGAATCATTCTTATGGGTCAAAGGGGGTCATAGGGTGACCTATGATCCCCTTTGACCCATTAAATGATGACATATGTCCTTAGGGGTCCTAGGACCCCTAGGGACATATTCGAATCGTTCATATGAGTCAAAGGGGGTCATAAGGTGACCTATGACCCCCTTTGACCCATTAAATGACGACATATCTCCCTAGGGGTCCTAGGACCCATAGGGACACATTCGAATCATTCCTATTGGTCAAAGGGGGTCATAGTGTGATCTATGACCCCCTTTGACTCATTAATCGACGACATATGTCCCTAGGGGTCCTAAGACCCCTAGGGACATATTCGAATGGGCCATATGGGTCAAAGGGGGTCATAGAGTGACTTATGACCCCCTTAGACCCATTAAATGACAACATATGTCCCTAGGGGTTCTAGTACCCTAAGGACATATTTGAATCATTCATATGGGTCAAAGGGGGTCATAGGGTTACCTATGACCCGGACCCTATGACCCGGTTTGACCCATTATACAATGACAGACATATTCGAATCGTTCCTATGGGTCAAAGAGGGTCATAAGGTGACTTATGACTCCCTTTGACCCATTAAATGATGACATATGTCCCTAGGGGTCATAGGACCCCTAAGGACAGATTTGAATTGTTTAAATTGGTCAAAGGGGGTCATAGGTTGACTTATGACCTTCTTTGACCCATTAAATGATGACATATGTCCCTAGGGTTCCTAGGACCCCTATGGACATATTCGAATCATTCATATGGGTCAAAGGGGGTCATAGGGTGACTTATGACTCCCTTTGACCCATTAAACGATGACATATTTCCCTAGGGGTCCTAGGACCCATAGGGACATATTCAAATCGTTCGTATATATGGGTTAAAAAATGAAAGGATAAATATATATATATATATATATATATATATATATATATATATATATATATATATATATATATACTATTTATACTACTTTATGATAATAATAATAATATAAATAAACACTAAATATTTACACTATTATATCTATAGTAATAATATTAATACTATTATGGGTATAATAATAATATTGATACTATAGCTATATTAATACTATATATTAATATTTCTATATATTAATACTATTGATACTTTATATTAATACTATTATACTATTGATATTATTATATATTAATATAACTATACTATTAGCTTAGTAATAAACCAAAGTGAGTTTCCCTCCAATCATTTTCATAATATTAATATAATTATGGCAAAGGAGGGAAATTATAGTAAGTTTCCCCCCAAAAATTCATTTTACATAATCGGATATCTAATCCTGGATCGGATATCCAATTAGAAATTGGATATTTGATTTTACTGGCACCAATTTTCAATAATTCCCTTTCCTTGCAGACTCGACAACATCACTTTTTCACTTCTATTTTCATGGATTTTGGAAAAAATCGCGTTTTGTGGCCCAACTAATCAAAAAAAAATTGAAAATATAACCTTAGGTGTTTGAATTTGTCATTTGAGTGGGGAGCAGCAGTCGTGAAAAGGATAAACACAAAAGGAAGATATCCAATGAAGACATTGCGACATATAGGAAAAGGGACAAAATGGAACACCGAAAAAAAAGACAAGGTATGCTAAATATTAGTCAAGTTGATGATGAATTAATCGAACGTGAAATCATAGAGTCAGATAATGAATATGTATAGTTGGGGAATGAAAATGTACCTATTGAAAATGATAATGCCTAAATTAAAAATTTGGAGAATGAAAATTTTGAAGAAGAAATGCCACCAAGTCATAATCCAAATTGCATAATTGACCATGTCGAAAATGACAATGCACAGGAACCTAATGCACAAGAACCTTACATATCTCCTAATTATAATCGACATGAAGGTTCTAAAACACCAAAATGGATAATTAAAATTGATGAAATGATTATTACTAGTTTGGAAGGAAAAAAATTAGAAAGAACCATTCAGTTATGGGCTTCAAGACTATCAAATTTTTTTCGGCAACTAGATAGTGGTAGAGCAATGTCAGATTTTCATGCACTTATTAAAGATGCAAATGATGAGACCTATGCTTTCCAAATTGAATATTCGTGTCAATAAAAAGTTAGAAAGAAATGCCATTATCGTGAAGAATCTTTTCAGTGCTCTCAATAGCATTGGGAAAAATAGCAGAGAGAAGGATAATAGAGCTGCTCGAAGGGTCATTACAACCTCTTTGATAATTCATCATTTGAGAAAGGGTAGATATATGAGACAAAATTGTATTGATTTGAATCTAAATTGTACTACTTTGAGAAGAGCACTTAGTCGACGAGAGAAAATTGATGATCCTCTTCAAAATGAAACATGGGCATTTGGTGGGAGACTTGCACATTTTGATAAGAAGCTATCCGATGATGTGAACGAAGAAATTACACAATTTTGGCACTCTAACTCACGAGTATCACCCAATGCTAAATATGTCTTAAAGTTGAGAATTGGCATCAGAGACCACACGCCACATCTTAAACACCATTTAGAGGTAAGTCAAACTATGTTGTTCAAACAATTTAGAGAGTCATCCAAGTCTTCATATATCACAAAGGGATTTTGAATCTTTGAAGCCATTTTATTGTGTGTCACTCAAAATTCGAAATACATGTTGTTGCAAATATCATGTTGAGTTTTCTATTCACCATGAACTATTATGCTCCACCCGTTCTACTTTGTATAGTAAAAAAATGTTGGAGGATTGTGGGGCTAGTGGGCTTCCAAAATCATCAAGAGACTTGCTAGATAAACTCTTATGTCGTAGAGTTGATGGTTGTTCCTTTTATAGAAATGATTACTTAAATGAGAAGTGTTCAGAATGTGGTGGCTTATCCAAGTTTGACACATGTTTCCATGAGGGGTGTGAACAAGATCTTTGAAAGATAATATTGAAAAAAAGGGTATATGAAACGGTGAAATACATATTAAAGAGTGGGAGTGAGAGCTCTAGATGTGAATTGGTTGGAAAAGATATCAGTGTGACTAATTTTATTTCAAATTTCAAGGCAAATCTTTTTTACAAGTATGCAAGACATAGTCACAGGTCTCAGTGGTTGGATCAACAATTTAGAACATGTAAGGAGACTTTTCCCATTGGCACTATTATATTAGTTGTTGATTTTGCTAAGAACTACACATTGCAACCTCAAAATGAGACACAATCTTAGTATTACAACTCCATTCAGATTGCAATTTTTGTTCACATAACATATAGACATGCCCCTGATAGTGCATAAGATAATCAAAAGATTATTAGAGAGTATCATTTTTTTATGAGTGATGATAGACCTCACTCTCACGAGTTTGTGCAACATTTTTTTGAGAATTTTTTTGATTTCTTACATGAGCATGCAATTGCTATGGATAGACATATCTTTTGGTCAAATAACTGTATAGGTCAATTCAAAAATGCTCACATATTTTATTGGTTGTGTAGGATGCACATAGAGAGAGGGGTGCCTCATATTTGGAGTATTTTTGAGTCCGGCCATGGAAAAGGGGAACATGATGGAGTAGGGGCATGTGTGAAGAGAGCTCTAGTTAAGGAGCAACTGAAGATCTCAAAAACAGAGCTTCTTGATGCTCGTAGCATTGTTGATTGGTGTAGTTTAGCATTATCATAGGGGGGGACTCTTGATTCAGTTGTACACAGGTTCTTTTGGTTGGTTGAGGAAGGGTCCATAGGTGATAGATCAGATTGTGCTATAGTGAGAGACTCATCAAAAATGCATTCATTTTGGAGCTCTGATTCTAGTACATGGACCATTTGGACATGACAACTAGCTTATTTTTTTCATACTTATTTTGAGTGTGATTGGGATCATTGTGAGTCAAGTGAGTGGGTGGACACATGGGCTCCACATTATCTTACTCCATTGTCTATCATACCCTCTATCAAAAAATGATGACATGGAAAGTTCACTTGAGCATAACCATCTATCAGATCTACTTCAGCCAGGACATGTCTTTGCATTGGTTGCACCATAGGGGAATGATGAGAAATCTGATTATTGGTTAGCACGTTGTGTAAGAGGCAAAGAAAAACTTGCACAACCAATCACAGATGATGATGGATTCACATATCCTACTGGTTCAGTGATTGTTGCTGGAACATGGCTGCGGACATACATGCTTAGAAGGAACGAAATTTTTGCATTCGAAGACTATCAGAAGCACAAAGTAATTCTCATATATTCGCATCTTATTATAGCAACAAATGTAAAGTTATTGAAGCATCAAAGAAGACCAAAAGTAAAAGAACTTTTTACTATTTCTAATGTTGATCATGAAGCCCTATTGGAGGCCCTAAGATAGAGAGAGGACCCTATTGGAATACTCAACTCGGTATATATACTTCTTATGTTATTTTCTTCATAATGATTTAATGAAATAATGATTATCTTGTTTAATACAATAAGTTACTAATTTTTTTATGATATTGGAATGTAGATACATCATGAAGAGTTGGAGGGGGGTGGTATTGGGGAGAATTTCTAAAATTTATGATGTATTATGATGTAAAATGTGTACTTTTTTTGTATATGGTTTTTGTATTTTGGTAGGTTCTTTGTAAGGAATTTATAAGAGGAAGATATTGAACAAGTTCTTGCAAATCATATTTGCATGTGATACAAGGCTATAAGGACAATTTTAAGAGCATTTATAACTATATGAAAGATAATTGCATGCAGATATCTTATTACAAATTTTTTTTTTCTTATTTGACATAAAGCTGACATTATGATTATTAAAACTATTTTTTATCAAACTAATCAAATAAGAAAAATCTTGAAAGTATGGATGAACAATTAGAATACTTGATTTCTTCCATTTTGCAACCAATCATAGCATTTGAAAGCATAACAAGTCATAATATTGTATAATGTTTTGAAAGACTTTCATATTGAAAAGTTGTATGAAGCACATTTGGGATAAGCCATGAAATCCATGAAAGAAGATAGAATGTAGGATACACAATTAAAGCCAATAAGAAAGATAGCACATGCATAATGACATGATATGAAGTTGGATATGATGGCTATGAGTGAATGAGAAAGTAAAATAGGGAATCTCATGGATAAGATAATGGTTTTCACCAAGGCACATTTTTTATCTTCTTTTCTATTTTTTTAAATTTTTTTAGAAATAGGTCAACTATTTTCAATTTAGATAGTGTTCCTAAAGGAAAGATAAGTTATGATAAGCCAAGGCCATAGATAAGTATGCTCAATGATGTTGATAGGGTGAAGGAAGTGAGATGATAGTAGGATAAGAGTTCATTCCTTGGAAGGATTCTATGAGTATGGATAGTAGGTAAGTGTAGCTTTGAAAACATTGCATAAGGGTAGGTGACAAAGTGGGGAAGATCAACATTTACACAAACCTTGGAGGGTTTCTAATTGATCGAGGAATAATGGAGGAAATGGATCAAGGTTTAGATGTATGAGCTGGTAGGACAATGTTAGAAGAAGATTGAGTGGAATATTTGTAAGCTTTTGAGAAAGATGTTTGGAAGAAAATGGAGTGGAAGCCTTTGGAATATTGAATGTCAACTTAGATTTATGTTCAATATTAAAGTCTTTCAAGAGAGACTTTGGAGAGCTAGAAGTAGAAAGTGTAGGAGAAGGTTTGAAGAATTTAGATTAGATGGATAAGGACCAAGGATGTAATTATGAAATGCAAAGGGATAGTGGCTAGGGATTTCAACATCTTTAGAGTGAGTAGCATGACCAAAGTCATCAATAGACTCATGAGTACCTTTTATAGGAGAAAGACCTTTGATAGGATTGTTTTAATCTTGAGCATATTTTTGAAGTGGATATGGAGAAGTAGAACATGAGGGGACACTTTGATCTTGACATCTTTCTTTATATAGCATAGAAAGATCACTTTTCCCATAAGTTTCAGTAAGCTCAATGGAGGTAGTGGAAATGGTATCTTCATCATATGTAGGAGGTGGGTAACACACAGGATATCATGATCATCTAGATTTGGTTGAGGTTTGGTAGCACAAGGTTTGAATACCATAGTGGTAGATAGATAATAAAGCATGAAGGAGACTAGAGGAAGCTAATAATGTGACACAAGATAACTTGATGTCCAAACTAGAGAGGTAAAGTGTTCACATGTCAGAGAGAGGTAGAAATGAATGAGTTACTTGTCAAAAAAATTGTCCAAGTAGGTTACAACACTAGTGACTCAAGTCAAGAGCTACGAAAAAATCCCAAATAGCAATATATATAAAGAAAGAGAGATGACAAGTGAACAAATTTAAGTGTAGTCAATAGATCAAGGAAACCATTTAGTGAAAGAAATTCTTAGTATGCATATCATAGACCATGAAGTTAGAAAATACCAATAGCTCTAAGGCCAAAGAGCCATTTTAAGCATGTTCAAGCACTAGAGACATAGAAAATCAAAGTCAATTTATGAAACTCTCCTTAGCAAAAAATGCAAACAAATATTTGCACTTGACGTTTTGACTTGGTTGAAAAAGTTTGACAATAATTGATAATATTGCAAGCTTGATTTTCAAAAGAAAATTTTTTTCCAAGAAAGATAGTGACACATGGAGTAGTCTTCAAACAATCAAGCAAGGCACAACGCAACCTTTCATGATACAAGTCAAAGGGGTAAACCTTTCTTGACAACTTTTCAAAATCTAACTCCTAATGGCTACAAGTCAGTTCCATTAGCTCTGAGTGGGTGGGTGAACCGTAGTGATACCCTTGTTCCAACCACAGAGACCCTCTATCATCTATGGCCACCCCATACCGAGGAGTCCCCAAGGTTCTCTAAGTGCATTTTGAGGTTGATCTTCTGAGGGTCATAACTCAGAGCTCGTGAGGGCTATCAATAAACTATCGAATACTACATGATGCTAATGTTGAGGCCTAAAATAACCTATCTCATTTTTGAAAGATCACATTTTTTTTGGATTCGGCATAGTGATCTCGCTCGATGCCAAAACTCGCAGTGTGCCTCAGTTCATAGGTGCACCATAGCATAACTTTGAAATTGCTAATCTTGGCATCAAATCATCAGTTCCATTAGCTATAGATGGGCGGGTGAACCCTAGTCACACCCTTGTTCCAACCACAGAGACCATCCATCATTTGTGGCCACCCCATACCGAGGAGTCCCCAAGGTTCTCTAAGTGCATTTTGAGGTCAATCTTTCGAGGGTCATAACTCAGAGCTTGTGGGGGATATTGATGAACTGTCAAATGCTATAGGATGGTGATATTGAGGCCTAAAATAACCTATCTCATTTTTGAGAGATCACATTCTATTTGGATTCAGCATAGAAATCTCGCTTGATGCCAAAACTCACAGTATGCCTCAGTTCATAGGTGCACCACAACGTAACTTTGAAACCACTGATCTTGGCATCAAATCATCAGTGCCATTAGCTCCAAATGGGTGGGTGAACCCTAGTCACACCCTTGTTTTGGCCATAAAGACCATCCATCATTTGCGGCCACCCCGTACCGAGGAGTCTCCAAGGTGCTCTAAGTACATTTTGAGGTCGATCCTTCGAGGGTCATAACTCAGAGCTCGTGAGGGCTATCAATGAACCATTAGAGGAGACAAGTTTTTAAGGATGGAGTGGCTTAGTTTTTTTGCTAAAATAAGTTAGTGGGAAGGCTTTATTAGAGGGTCTTGGCCAAACTAGTGGGGTGTTTGCCCACTCTCTAATTTTAGAGACAGTTAGGTTTTGGAGGGAGATTAGGGGAGCTCTACTAAAACTATCCTTACCCTAGCTTGGACCAAGGTTGGTATCTCAAACTTTCTTCTTTTCCATTTCTTTCTTTTAGCATGGTTAAGAAAATATGCAAGTGTGGAGTTTATCAATGGAGTATGCATTGCATTGCATTGTGGAGTAGCATTCATGTGAGTGCTTGAATAGTGTTCATTCCATGTAGATTAGTGTCACACCATTGTGCATCTTGTTGTATTGTGACTCATTGTCCATATATTTTAATGTTTATGTTCCTTATGATTTTGAAAAGTCCCTTATGTTGCCCCATTTTGATGGAAGGAGATTGTATCATTGTTACCTAATGTACATGTAGAGGAAATAATTGATAAGGTTGTATATGCATGTTTCATTTGGAGTTTATATTGTTATGAAAGCATTGGTATGAGTCACAGATTTGCTTTGACATCATTGTTATCATTTGAAAATGTGAAAGAAAGTTTTCTCCTTGTGGTATTGTAAATGACTAGTTGATAATAAAAATCCATATCTGTTATGTGATACCATTGATTGTATAAATTTAAAACTTAGTAGATTGCTTACAATCTTGTTGTGCACTCAATAATTTGGAAGGAAATTTTTTTGCTCATATCACATGCATGGATAAAATTGATTTTAATTACCAAGCTTAATGCAATTCTAAGCAAGGAAATCATCAAATTAATTTCATGATATAACAAAATGAAGTTTGTTGTAAGAGAAGACATAATAAAATCTATAAGATACATTGTTGTAGGCATGCATTTTCCTCTTTGGAAAATGTATGGTAAAGGAAAATAAATCCCTTCCTTAATACAGAGCAATAAAATATTAAAGAATATTCCCAGATTCTAGACTGTTATACAATAAAAATAAAAATAAAAATAGCATATAGAGACTAATGAGTGTCCTAGACTAATATATTTCCTAAGTGATAGAATGGTACACATTACAATCTTGTGACCTCTAAGTCACATCCAACACTCAAATAATGAATTAGTAATTAAATAAATAAAGGCATATTAGTGTACATGTTAGAGAATATGACAAATTTAAATATTTAACTCAAAAATAAAATAAAAGCTAACATTGATCTTGACCACCCTTCTAGAGTAGCCCCTAACATTTCCTATGCCATCATAATGCAAAATTTTTTCTCCACTCCCTAAGGTGTATTGTTAAATCTGACATTCATTCTGACATGTCATGTCAAAAATTTTATCCTTGAGCTTGCCTCCTTGAAAAGGGGTTTCATCCCCATTAATATACTTGGGTGCATAAGAGAAAGGGTTTATGTCACATCCTTGTGTTATGCACTAGTCGTCCCCTCCTTGTAGTAGTGGTCACGTATTCGCAAGCATAGGTAGTCGACTTGAAATTTCTTGCAGCAGTGGTCACATATTCCCAAGCATAGGTAGTCAACTTGAAATTAAGGGGGAGTGGGATATAAATCCCAAGGGATTTTTACTTAGGAGAATGTCAAGTTGACATTTAATATGACTTGTTCACATTAGGATTGTTGATTGGAAGAATGAGAAAAAGATGTCCTAAGGCTTGGATTAGTCAAAATTCTACACATGACCCACGTGGGACCTTGTGGGGACCACGTGTAGGAAGAAATGTGGCCTTGGTATGAGTTAGGGAATGATGATGATTTAAGATAGATAGGAGATTCACCCTTTAGATTTTTTTTTATTTTTATCAGATAATTATTTAATCATTTCAAGTCTTGAATAGAGGATAATGACACTTAGTGTATTTGAGCTTAGTTTAAGGGTAATGTTTATATCAAGGGGATCATTTAGAAACATGTAACAATTAAACCATATGGTAATGGAAAAGCTCAATATAGGAAAATAAATTAAATGAAATAAATAAGTTTATGAGAATGCATATATAATTGAACATGATGTTAAGTACGGAGGGTTTAATTAAATTAGTGTTAATATTGTAAATTAGGATAGTTGGATGTACATATAATAGGGTTAATATGAAGTAAGTTGTCGGAATGATGGGATTGGAGAATCAAGGATAAGGATGGATGATGGATTAAAATAATAACTCAAATCTAGTTTTATTTAGTCAATAAAGCACATTGATAGATAAGAGTTACTAGATAGAATTGAATGCATGAAAAACCTATGTAGATGTTGGATTTAATGTCAAGTGAATTTTATATTTGGCTTGAGGGAATGTTAGTTAGATAATGAATGTTGTGGATTTGATTGAAGATATTAGTAGAATATCAAAGTCGATAGAATATAAATACCAATTTGAAAATGTAGATTAGGAATAAAGCATTAGTTAGCTAGTATGTAATAAGGGTCAATAGGCATGTCATTAGAGGTATCTTGTCAGCTCATGTATCCTATGTATAATTAATGATAATATGATTCATGTACACCACATTTTACTATGTTAGTTGCATGAAATGATGAATACATATATGTTAGAATGACAAGTTATGTTATATACAAACCTTATTTATACACTTGCACCTAATCCTTTCATAAACAATTCATCTAACAAATTTAAATTGACACACTCAATACGATGGTGTAGTAGGATGTGTTTAAATATAGATCGTGAATTATTATTGAGTTAAGTACTTTGAATTGGCTCTTAGACTTACTAAGAGTTCCTCATTTTATGTGCTTACTAATTCATACTATGAAACTACTTTGAATCTTAACATGCTTTGATAATAATAATATTGATAGTGAGAAAGTGAGCTTATGGTGAATAATTAGATGTAATAATGTAAAAAGTAAATGTAATAGTATAGTAATTATATTAATTAAAATAGTAAATGTAAAAGCATGGAAATGTAGGTAGATTAGTTAGTAGTTGATGGGCTAGATAGTTAGTAATTGTCTTTTGTTAGAGTGAGCTTAATTTATGTATTGAAATAGTAATTTTTGTGTTTAGGAAACTATAGTGAGTGCTAGTTTGGTGAGGAAGCAATGTTGATAGAATGCACAAGGATGACTAAATAGAGTAAAGAGGGAGAAAATGACTCAGTATTAGTCCAATCTTCGAGAGGACCTGTAACTAGTAAGATATGGATGCAAGCACATGATACATGTTTGGCACATAAAACAAATTGTTTATTCCATAAGTTATGTAACTAATGTGTTGAATGATGGATACTATCAATGCAAGTGGCCCCTTCTCCATCATGTAGACTTCAAAGCTACCTTTGGGGCATATCTTTTCTAATTCCCAATGGTTAGATCTGATATAGTGTGGTAGATAAGTGCACATTTTCTTATTTGACTAAGGGTGCTCATGTGATGAGTACTAAATCTAAATTCTCTAGATACATGTGTTTAATCGATTAAGATATACTACACTTCCACACCATATAGTAATTGTCACATTAATATATATTGTAATGATTAATGAATGTGTGTACATTGGTAATGAGGATAATAAGTAATTCTGATCCCCTTCCCTTACATGCTAGAATCATGACCTAGTCCATATGATACAACTGATAAACCCTAATAGAATATTAGTATCAGAGGCTTGTTAGGATATGAATTACCTCACTAATTTATGAGTTTTGTATCTTTAACTTGCTTTTTCTATTTGTGATGCTAACTTGAACTAGACTGTCATCCAATCTATTTGAAAACCACCTGTGACTAAAATGTTACAACCAGATGACACTATCCACATGAGTCTTGAACTCCTATTCAATGATAACCTTGTTTTACAATATGTAATTTATTATACGACTTCATAAGCTACAAAAATAAAATAAAAAAATTGTGTTTTTACTTGTAAAATTTAGGGCATGACACATGATCCACGATAAGTTGAACAATACTAGATACTAAATTAATATGTATATCATTGTGCACATAAATGACAAAAATATATATCAAAATACATGTATCCATAGACAAAATTTTACACAAATATATATCAAAGATCATGTATCCATAGAAAAAGTACTCAAATATATATAAAAATACATAGATCCATATACAAAATGTGGCTGATCATGCCATCAGAATGTGTATAATATCAATGTTTCTGTATACAATGTGGCATATTCCATCTCAAAATGTCTCATGATGCATCCTACAAAAACTATACTATCTTAGGGTGTTGGTGGATGATCAAAATGCAGCCTCTTCGCTACACTAGGTGGATCAGATGCCTCCTACATAAACAAAGAAGGAAAACCCAAAGTTAGACTACTAAATTTATATGATTCTATGTATCTAACATTGAATTACTCAAATGCATAATGATCTTATCCATAATGGACATTCATACTATCAAAATTTCATAATAAATACCTCTCTCATCGACCTCCTGCACCGGTCAGGAGTCCTCTCGTATGCCCTCGACAATGCTGGTACCTCTCTGATTGTGGGTTGTATATGTTCAAATACCTTTGTCAGATGAATCTACAATTTATACTATAACATTATAATTCATAGCATGCTAAATTTATAACATATTTAGTCATGAATTAAACTACAACTTACTATTGTAGGCTCCTCCTCAGGAGTGAGTGGTTACGTCATCAAATCTACATAATTGTCCCATTGAACCTCATGTGCACTAGGAGTCTCCTATGAGATACAAAATAGTAGTTGTTAATATCACAAAAATTAGTTTTGAATTTATTTATGAAGATAAGTGATGCAGGAGCATCCCATGCTCATTAGGGGAACATTGAAGATCCAAGGCATTATAGAGGTCATGGAGCATCTCTTGAAGTCAATTGGGCAATCCTTGCACCAATTATGGCTCATGGAAGCATACAAAGTTATAATGTTGGACTCATATGTGGAAAAAAGTTGTAATTGGGCATGAGATAGGATTTTAGGATTTCATATGGTAGATGAGTCATTTCATAGGTTCATGTAGGTTTTCATGATCATATCTTGTCATTAGACAAGTCAAAACGTTCAATAAGCCCATTAAAAGCATAGTTTAATAGTTAGAAATTTGAATAGTAACAGTTATGTGTTTTTTGGAGGGAAACTCCATAATTTAAATTTTATGAAGAGTTAACAAATGAAACCAATTGGATGTGGTTTAGGGGGTTACTAACCATCCCTTGAAACTTATAAATTGTGATTGTATGGCCTAGAGGGTCAGATTTGTATGGACTGTCTCAGAAAATTGAATGAAAGTGCTTGGTTTTCAAGAGAAACTTGAAGAATCCTTTGTTTTTTAAGTGCTTTCTAATATTTTAATGAGTGGTAATATCATCTTAGATATGTAAATTCATGGTGAATGCTGAAGGAGAAGTTCTAGAATTGAGTTTTGGGGTTTGAACAAGCAGGCCCTAGTTTTTAAGCCATTTTAAGGAGGGTTTTGAAGTTTGGGTGTTTAGGAGTGTGACCAAGACCAATAATCTTGAAAATCCTTTGATTTAGATCATTAATAGAAACTGTGAAAAAGGATTAAGTCAGATTGCAATTTTGAAGGGTACTTGGTTTGTAAAAGTGGTCTAATTAGGCCTAATTCTGAGACAAACTGCCCTGTTCCATATAATCTTTCCAAAGGAGTGATACTTGATTTTTGGATATGTTATAAAAATAAAAAAATGGTATTTGAAAAGCTATTTTATTTTCTTGGTGTTTTGGAAAGTTTGGGAGAAAAATTAAGAAAATAGGGTCTACTGATCCAAAGAAGAGAATAGCCTAGTAAAGGGCAAAACTGGTCTCTTTTGTATCTACTAAAGATTTGTGGGTTTTCAAACCTTAGAAACATGTTGGTTGAATTTTTTTAAGGTGTGTATAGGTGGAGGGAACACTTGGTGAATGTAAATCCAAGTTTGGAGTCTTTGGTGGCATTGTGTGCATTTGGGAACACCATTGAAACATAGGGGTTGGGTCCATATTGTGCTTGAATTTGCAATTTTGTGGTTAGATCCTCCATTCTCTACATCAAATGGTATCAGAGCATCAACAAGGTCTTTTGGGGGTATATAATTTGTAGGTTTCATCATCATAGTAGTCTTTGTCATCCTTAGTGTGTTGGTCCCTTTGTTGAAGCCTTGGCGTGTCTAATTCCTCCTTGTGTGTCCCAGAGTTGAAAGGTACATAAGTGGTGTCCAAAGATTTCTTGGTGAGGAAAGAAAGAGAATCAGTGAGTTGGCCCTTGGGAAGGAAGAAAACTTGTTGTGAAAATGCCTCCTAAAAATCAAATGGCTAGAGAACTTGAAGAATTGAGAGAAGAGTTGGCAAGAGAGAAAAGAGAGAGGAGAGAACTTGAAGCATCTAGAGTGAGGGAAGAAAGATAGATGAGAAGAGAGAGGCTAAAGCTTATTGCAAGGATAGAATCCTTAGAAAAGGAAAGGCAAGAACCTAGAGGAGAAGAGGTTAGAGGAATAAATCATGGAGAGAACCATGAAGAAGAAGAGGTTGGTAATGCAAGGCAAGAGCATGAGACAACAGATGATCCTAAAGAAAGGAGATTTATGAGAATCATTAAGGTAGTACAAGGTAATGGGGGGAAGAACCATATTGATTTGCCAATATACCAGGGTAAAATGGATAGTGAAGAAGTGCTAGGGTGGATAGAGGCCCTTGAGAACTACTTTGATCTTGAAGACATAGAGGCAGATAAGAAGGTAAAAGTAGCAAAAGCAAGATTGAGAGGAAAAAAAACTCACTTGGTGGACTAGTGTTCAGAATGAGAGAGAGGAAAGGTGGTGCAGGGCCCCTAACCTATGTGCTAGGGGGGAAAAGGTATCTATGTTGCCGAACACCTTGCCACTCCATGAAAGCAAGGATTCAAGTAGATTAGGAAGTTGGAATAAAGGTTTGGTCCATATTTTACAAGTTGGTCTATGTTTTGTAATAAAGGCACATGTAAGGTCCACAAGAATTTTGGTGTGGTTATAAACCAAGTGACTCCATGGGACCAAAAGGCCTTAGAATAGGGTATTTAGAGTCTAAACAGTATTAGCAAAAAGTGTTTGTTTGTTTGTTTTATGGTTGGGAACACCTATATGGTTGTTCCAATGGTCATGTAGACCTTTATATATGTCATATGTGATCTCATTTGAAAGGGGGAGATCAGAGTGTACGGTGGTTTGGAGAAAAAATAATAAAAACTTCAATTTTCTAGAAATTTACTGGTAATCGCTTGGTTGTTACACTGGTAAGGATCTGTATGGAACTTTTATGATTTCTAAGTGTATGAAATAGTTGCAAGGGTGAGTTAGGAAACTTTTGGTTTTGGTTTGACTCAAAAATGAGTTGGGGTTTAAAAGTTATCTGCATTTTAGTAGAAGGTGGTCTGAAAAGCCTTATTTCCTAGACCCTTCCACAAATGCATCCCTCACTTGCATTCCCACCAGTGGTACCCTCTAAAACTGAGGGATATGCAATTTAAGAGACTAGGCAACATAATGCTAGAGGTTGGAGGCCTTGAGAGAAGGGCAACTATTTTTCCAAGTCGGCCCTACGTCAAGCAAGCTCATGTGCTTGACCGATTTTTGCAAGGTAATTGGTGACACTCATGGTTGCAGGCACTTCTGATCAGTTTGAGTGCTGAAGTTGGATGCATTGACTATGTTAGAGATTGCCTTAAGTTTTTTGGGTCTTGGTAACCCACCTTTCCCATTCTTCCTTGAAGCCCTAGCCTAACTTGATCAACTAGGCCTAGGTACCAAGAAGCAGTTTGGAGGGTGCTAGAGCAAGATCAGCCCAAAAGCTTTTGGATTCTTAGTAGGTGACAAGAAGGGTGTTTTTACCTATGGAGAAGTCCCTATGCTGTTAAGGGATACTGGGAGAAAAGTGCAAAGAAGCTAATTGGAAGGCTACATGGTTTGTAGGCCTAGAAGTGAAAATGGTGTGTTGAGAGTTTGGTGGAACCAAACAAATTGATGATTTTGGGTTGGAATAGTATGTCCATGATTGTCTCCATTTTTGGTGATAGTTGGTGAGGCTTTTGAAGTGGGATTGCCTTGTTTGGCTTGGAGGTTGAGTATACCCGGAGTGGGTAAGAGGACTTGTGAGAAGTCCTAGAATCCTAAGTTGGATTGTGACAGCCATTTATTGGCTTGTGGAAGGTAGTTTCTATAGACTCTGCATCAAAAGGGGATTGAATAAGATTTTAGATTGGGAGAGAATGAAGACCATGGTGAGAAATCAATTCTTGCCATCTGATTTAGAAATCCAAATAAAGATAAGAAGGAACAATTTGAAACAGAGGGATATGGATGTCATGTCCTATACCGAGTAATTCCATACCTTGAGTATTAGGGGAGGACTAGAAGATGAAGATGAGAAGGTGGCAAGATACATTAATGGCCTCAAGTACAATATTCAAGATGAAATAGGATTGAATGTACCAAGGACACTTGGAGAATGTTTTTAGTTGGCAATCCGAGCAGAGGAGAAGTTGAAAAGAAAGAATGAGAGGAAATCAAATCAGAGAGGAGGTGGAACAATGAGAGGAAGAGGTGTAAGAAGTCAGTTTGACACTTCAAACAATCAAGACAAAGATAAAGGAAAAGAGATTACATCTGAGACAAGAGGAAGTTTCAGGGGAGGAAGATTTGGAAGTGGAAGAGGTAATAGTGTTTTCATAGGTAAATGCTTCACATGTGGAGGAGTAGGAAATCAATCCTACAAGTGCCCTGAGAAAGGTGTGGATTTTAGGAAGGAGGAGAGGAGAGTCACCTTGACCCAAGGAGAAGAGGAAGAAAAGAAGTACGATAATGCAGACCCTGAACTTGAAGGAGAATCTTTGATGGTGAGAAGAGGACCACAAATGCAACAGCAAAAGGAGACCAGACCATCCATTTTTAGGAAAAATTTTATGAGCCATGGTAAGATTTGTAAGATGATAATAGAATCTAGTTCCTTTGATGATTTAGTTTCTTATGAAATGGTAAATAAACTAGGATTGAAGAAGTATCCTATTGATAGACCATATAGGGCATCTTCAGTCAGTGATGCACAAAATATTATTGTAAGGGAGCAAGCAATAGTGGATTTCTCTATAGGAGAATATAAAGATCAAGTTATATGTGATGTCATTCTAATGACATGCTACCATGTAATCCTTGGAAGGCCTTGGCAAGCCTCAAGGAACACTATTCATTTTGGCTCATCAAATGTTTATATAGTACAAAATGATGGTGTGAAGTTTAAGCTAAATATTTTCACTGGTCATGATGAGGAAAGAGTTATTTTTTTTGTCAAGAAAGAGTTTGTGGACTTGCAGGAGCAGAGGGAGAGTAAACATGATATGATAGATCTTCCACTGAAGCCATCTCTTTTGGTTATGAAGGATGAGATTGTTCAAGACAAAACTCAGAATTCTACTTACAAGCAGACAGTGACAACAAAAAGAGTGATGATAAGAATAGTATGGTGTCCTTTGGTGATGAGAGTGAACAAAGAAGTGAACATATCCATGGAGGATAAGAGACAGGGTCAGCATGACCTCAAACAACAAGTTATTCAGCCTTTGTCAAGGATAAAACATGACTATTCACAATCAGCAGGTAGTAAGGTTACCATGACTGGTAACAAGGATCCAATGCTTTTTGTTTCTAATGATTTGTATGCAGGTGTGCAGGGTAATACATTGCAGGTGCAAAGTTGAAAACATCCCTCTAGAAGGATGGGAGGAAAGAAGATAGTACCCCTTAACTCTTGGGAAAAGAGTTTCTTTGAAGGTGGGGTGTTTGGTGCAGGGGCACCTATTAAATCATCTAAGAGAGCCTTGGTACCAGATGAAGATAGAGGATCAAAGACATCATTGATTGTTAATTGGGATATATTAAAACCAATAATGGAATTATGTAATAAACAATGTACTTTGAAAGACAAAATTCATAAAACTCCTAGTAAGGACCTAAGGGCAACATGATGTAAAATGGCCAAAAGATCCATTTGGGGTAGTCTTAGGATAGTTTCATACTTAGTTGCATTTAATAAATCCATATGACCAATTTTGAGTCAATGGAATAGTTTAGAAAGTTAGGGAATGCATAAAAACTATAGTTTGAAATTTGAATTTCAAATTCAAATGGTCATATTAGTTTTGGAGGGAAAGTAGTAATTTGGTATTTGTTTGATTAAATAAACCTTTGTAACCAACTTGGTCGGTTGGACAAGTGCATATAAGCCTATTTAAGTTGTAATGAACATATGCAAGACATGAATCATTATTGGTATGGAAAAAATCACAGAAATTGTATGGAACAACAATCATATTTTCCTCTGCATCAATAAGAAAAATAAAAAATAAATGATACTTATACATACAATGGGGCTCTCTGTGCGAATGGAAATCCCTGATGATCTAGGATGTCGAATCTATACAGGCTCATCGCCATTAGCCACACCCTATATACAATAAAGAATGTAATTAAATGAAATTACCACAAACATTTTACAAGAATGCATTAATATTTAATCAATTAGAAAACATCTAATTACCTTTCCTTTGTCAATGCATGCTGGCTCACCCCCCTCACTTTGTCCCCCCGGGGCAGGTGGTATCTACAAGATAAAAGAAAGATTAGCAACCATATATGCTACAATATCAAATAGAAAAAAAAAATGCGAACACAACATAATGTACCATAGATGTCTCAAGGCCAAATGAAATGGCTAAGAGTGTAGCATCATCTATCTGTCTGAGCTCCTCTTCGATCATCAACTAAACATGAATGAAGATGACATACATTTAAAAGTCAGTATGGCTTAAAAATTAAAATTACTCTATTATAAAAATTAACTTTAAATCGCATATGTCATAACAAAAAAATGTATACACATACTGACACCGAAGGAGTCCATGCCTTTGCATTCCCCTCCTCTCTTGCATCAGGGTCTGTAGCCTCTGCACGTGCTTCTGGTGTATCCTTGTCTAATACAAAATGATACTCAGGAAGATCACCTATGGGACCCAAGAAAATTTTCTTGCAAGTAATGCAAGTGTGAGGTACACAAACGTGTGATGAGCTAGCTAATAATGAACTGGCACCAACATCATCAACTTGAGGAGGCAGGACTGACCTAGCTTGAGATATCATTAGGCTACTCAGCCTATGAATGGCTCTGATGGTCTTAGAGCTAGCCTCTTTCATAATATCTGGATGCTGCACTTGAGGAGGGGGGGAGATATCAGGGGGGGGACAAAAGTTTCAAGTTTCTTCCACTAGGAAGAGGGTCTATCCTGAGGAGCTCCTAGTCCTAAGCCCATGTTGGGCTTCATGCTCCAATAGTTCACTTTAAGTTTCAACACAAATTTTGCATATAATTTTCTAAGGAAATAAAATGGTATGTCTAAATTTCCATGTGGAGGGATATCAAAGACCATCCACCAACTGTAGACACCCAAATTTGATTACACCACTTTGGTAATCCTATTTAGTTATCTCTAAAGGCATCATTAATTAAATTTTTATTTAATTAATCCTTTTCCATCAGCTAGCTGATTAATTTAATTAATCATCTATAGTCCTAAATTGATAAATCAAATAACCTATTATTTATCAATTAATCCTATTCTTCTATCTAAATTCCAAAATCCTCATTTATTAAATAAATCTATTTGATAAATAAAGCCCTCAAATCTAATAACCCCTAAACTATCATAAACCCCTTTTTTAGCCTAATCCACCCTATCCACCCATACTAACCAAGCTTAACCACTAACTCACCCACCCTCATGAATGCCATCCACTTGAAAATATCTAACAAGCTTAGTCTAATCCTAAATCACTTCTAATCCCCTCCTTAACCTTTTCACATTCTCTAAGTAAGCTTAAGACTTTCCTAAGCCAAGCAAAGTCAACAATCTCAACTCCCTCCAAAATATCCCAACCACTAAGCCATGAATGCTCTTACAAAGGCCATAAAGACTCTTACAAGCCTATTCATTGCTCTTACAAGCCATTATGAAGGGTCTTTATGAAGATATTATTCCTTGAACCTCCTTTGTTGACTCATCCATCCCTTTGCCTTCATCCACTCACCTTGTGACATGTGTCACTCCCTGGTTGGTGCTAAACAAGCACAATCTATGTGCTCCCTTTTGAGTGCATCCTAGCCCTCTTTAAGCTTTCATCTCTCCTTGCATCTTAACCCTCCATCTCTCAAGCCCTTAGCCTATAAATTGAATCCCCTCCCAAGCCATTTCATCACAACCTTTAAGCCAAAGTTATAATGCTAGTTTGAGAACCAAAAGCCATCCATCATACCTTTATAATGCCAAATTGAGAGCTCACAAAGCTACCAATTTTCCATTTACTCATCCCCACCATTGAAGCATAGAGCAAGTTTGAGAATACATACCAATCATTTACTTAGACTCATCACTAAATCAAGTGACCATCCTCATTGGGAGAGCCATTCTATGGCTCATATTCTCATTTGAGGGTTTCACTTTGTCTCTCATTTATGTTATGATTTTTATGCTAGTTAATGCTTTGTTCTCTTGATAGATTAGTATTTCTTGCTAACATATTTCTCATATACATTTTGGCATGCCCAGTGGGACCCCACTATGGGTCATTCATTCATCCATTTCAATCTATATGTTGCTTTTATTAACTAACCATCTAATGTTTCTTGTTGTTTGAGTGAATTGGAGGGTGTTTCACTTGTTTTTGCAAGTTGAAGGGCGCACTTGGAAAGAAGACATACCCTCTAAAATTTGAAAATAACCAAAAAATAAAAAAATTTGGAAAAAATCCATGCATTTTAGTTTTTTTCACGCAGTATCATCTCCACAGATTGGCATCTATGCCTGCAAACTATCATCTCCGCCAGCTACTTTGTCATCTCCGCAACCAAACTGACGTCTTCGTAGATTGGCATCTACACCTGCAAACTATCATCTCCGCCAGCTACTCTATCATCTTTGCATCTTTAAACTGTCATCTCCACAGATCAGTGCCTCCGCTAGCTACTCTATTGTCTTTGCCGCTACCTCTAGCCTTCTGTCATCTTTGTCGCCACCAACCTAAATAGTCATCTTCACAACCTAGACTGTCGTCTCTGCCGCCACCAACCTAAACTGTCATCTCCACAATTCAACATCTCTGCCTAGTTTCCTATTTTCTGTGTCGCCAAACTGAATTGTCGTCTTTGCCTCTTTCTTTGTCATCTCCGCAGATCAGTGTCTGGACCTGATGAACTATCATCTCTGCCTGTCTTTTTTGCATTTTTGTTTTAACATCTTTATTTCTGCACTTTGTAGTTAAAAAATAAATAAATAAATAGAGTAGAGGTTTCATAGAATAAAGGTTTTTTTAAGCATTTTTACGCCTAGGAAAAAGAACAAATAAAGTTAAATTTTTTTTTTCCATAGTTAAGCTTTCATTTTGGAAGATTTTGGGTGACTAATCAATTTGTTTTTTGTCTCATTGCAGGTTGGAGCAACGAACTTAATCATGTTTTTAAAGTTTTTCTTGGAATGAACTTGCATGGTTAAACACATTTTCCTTTGAATGTATGTTGTTCAAAACACACTCTTGAATGCCATGGATAAAAATCAAAGTTTTTCTTGGAATGCATGATTAAAACAAACAAACACAATCTTGAATGCAAAAGATCAACTAACCATTGCAATATCTCACACTTTAATTTTTAGGCATAAAAAGAATCTACATTCTAGAAACTTTCTAAATTATAAAAATCAAATAAAGACACTTTAAGTGAGTTTTTAGTTGGACTCACCCTCTTTAATCACCCATCAATTTAACCATTGGTTGCAATCTCAATGCCATCTATGGGGATGGGTCCACCTAAGAGGGTGTTAAGTGCTCCACAAAGATCAAATTTCACTTACTTGTATTTTTATTAATTTTTCTAACTTAGAAAATTCTTTGAATGCACATTAGGTTCGCTAACACTTCATTTGGGCACTAAAATTGAACAACTATTGACATGGAGGGCCTCTGGGCACGTGCTTGACAATCGAGTTTCACACATCTTTGTTTTGGGCTTAAAAAAAAATCACACCAACTCTTGAATGCTTTAAAATAAATTAATCGATACTTGACGTGGAGGGTCTCTGAGCGTGTGGGTTTACTTTCTTGTTGACCCTAAATCTTCTTCTTGTTTGCATTCTTCGATTGATTTTTCTTTATTGGCACATTTCAAAGTTGGAATTGAACATTGTCTCTTAAAAACATGAGTGCTTGCAAAGTCTAGATCAACACACATAAGAGTTAGTTGGTAAAAGAACAAGCATTCTTTTTAGCCAAAGGTCATCCAAGTCTTCTCTCCCCTTGTCATCTTTCAAGGCCATCTCGAGTGCATAAGATTAGGATCCAAAACCTTGTTTCTCTTTTTAGGAGGCCTGCTTGGGGATTTCATCACCCCTTGGGACGACCTCAACTCCAACATTCTGGCAAAGTATAAAGATCGGGAGGTAAATCCAAAGACACCTCTCTTGGAATCAAGATTTTGTCACTCAGGCTAAGCTTCAAGGAACTTTATACCCTTGAAAAGTGAAAGAGGAGAAGTGGGTTACCGCTCCTCTCAGTTGTGTGACATCTTTTTGGTTTCATCTATGGATTTGGGTCTCACGTACCTTGGGTATATTGAGGAGTCCCTAGCTAAACCAACTATTAGCTGTATAGACAACCATCTAGGGTGTTAATGTGTTTGAAGTGACTGATCAAAATATTTGTAGAACATACACACTCCTTGGCGTAAGTATCACATTCTAAGAATCAAAAAATTCTATCTGGTTGTTTCAATCTATTGCTTGATTTTTTATTTGTTGAATGAATGTTTGCCAAACTTGGTCAATCCTAGCTTAGGACATACTTAGCATAGTCACTGCCTGTTTCAAGAGTTGAACAAGTTGAAGCAAAAAAATCGAGATCTCTCAAAGCCAAGCAAATTTAGAAATTCATGTCAGAACAACCCAAACCCAAACAAAATTTTGACAAAGTCAAACTCAAACCATCTCAGGCATACCAAGAACTTTCAGCCAAGAGAAAGGAACTAACACCAAGCCCTTGCATTGCCAAACTCCACAAAGTAGAAGAAAAAGCTGCCAACAAAGCCTTTCAAGATGCCTAGTTAGATCACATCATCCAACTTAACCAACATCCAAGAGTTAACAATGCTTATGCCTTACCAACTAGGCATGACTTCTATGATTAGACCCCTTTATTTCTCTACATCTTCTTGCATAAGCTCCACTTTAGAGTCATCCTTGTAGGTAAGCCAGCCATCGTTAGTCATCCTCTTAAGCATTTTAGCTCATCCATCTCATTTAGAACCAAACTATCTAGCTAGCAATCCAAAAACTTCACATCAAAGCCTTCAAAATTGTTGTCACCTTGCCAAAAGTTTGCCATTCCTAACATATTCCAAATCCACCAATCTCACCAAGGTTATCCCTTTGATAGAGCTTTGTCTAGGATAATCTAGCTATGTCACTTGTCATCCCTCATCACCTTGAGCTAAAGATTGGGATCCAAAAGTGGCCAATCTCGTAAAGGATCGTCAGTCTATCCTTAAGCTGACAAAATCACCACCAAGCTTGCACCTAGGAAAATAGACCTTTCATTTTTTGGCAACATATCTTTGAAGTTAGAATCCCCAACCCAATCCTCCTTAGGTTTTTTCATATAGCTTTGCCTCAACCTAGGAAATCTTATGCATATAAAAGCCTTCCCCCTTTTGTATCCATCAGCATTGTTGCATCTCATCCCTAGGAAATATTCTTCATTTTCATGTCACCCATCACTTGCTTAGGCAAGAAGAAGAAGGAAACAATGGAGCCCTATCATTTGGATCCAACAGCATCGCTCCCCTTGAGCACTCAACCATCCTTCAGCCCAGAGAATGCTATACATCACCTACTGACATTGAAGCCTTCATGAACCAACTAGAAAATGCAGTATTGGTGAATGCCATTATAGACAAAAACAAGGAAATAATCATGGCTAACTTTTGAAGGGACAACATTGGAGCCTTCGACTTTGGAAGACCTGCCCCCTTATCAGATCCATCTCACCCCTTGTTTGAGAAAATCCCACCACCCATAGGCTCTTATGATTCAAGTTATCCTCAATATGTACCAAAAGAAGAGCCTCAACCCACCCCATATGATCCAACAGACCCAAACATACTAGCCTCCACTCAAGTTGAAATCTCCCTTCCACAAGCCAATCCAGCCACCACCACTCCACCATTGGTCCATACCACTCCATTGCAAACCCCCTTCACCCAAAACACCTCATCATTCACTCCCTTCACTATTGCTGCTACTGCTCTCCAACCCAGCCTTCCAAATTCACCCATCTCCCAAATCAGTGCTAGTATCTTTGGCCAAACTCAGCAATACACAACTGGGATGCCACCCATGGGGCCAAGTAATCAACCCTTCATCACCCCCATCTTGTTTACCTCAGCTCAGAACACAATTCCATCATTTCCACTAGGTCCTTGGAGCTTAGTACCATCAGCCACAAATCCACAAGCTACTACCCTCACTTGACAAAGCTATCAAACCCCACAAGCTACTACCAATGTTCTACCAAGCTCTCAAGTGACCCAAGCTCCTACAACCACTCTACCAAGCTTTCAAATCTAGCTACCAAGCTATCAAACCCCATCAGTTCCATTCCCAAGCTTTCAATTCCCACCACCTCCACCACCAACTAATCCATTACCTCCTATCATGAACTATTTTTCTATGCCACTTCTAGGAGGAAATCTGCCACCACCAACCACCAATTACTTGGCCTCCTTTACCATGCAGATACCTTCCCAAATAGGGGCACAACCCACATATATTGGTCAAACTCCTCAAATCCAAAGTCAGGTTCCACAAGCTCCCCAATCCTTTCCCCAAGCTTCACAACCATCTTATATCTTACCTCCACAAAGAAATCCATTTATCCCACAGTCAGCTTATGTTCCTCAATCCCAACCTCAAATCCAATATCAGTAGAAAGCCTCACAACACATGTAGCAATATGTGCCCCCTCCACCTCAGTAACCCATCATCCACCATTTAGTTGCCCAAGCCATGTACAATCCCTACCAGCCCATACCTCAAAGTCATCCATATTCCATTGCCCCATCTAGAATATACCTACCTCAGGGCACTCCTACATTGGGGGCACCCCAGCCATCACCCATTAATTCAAAATGTGAAGCCATGAAGACAGCTTTGAAGAACATCCAGGAGGGAAATGATCCAAAAAAAATTAAGTTTGAGAATGTGTGTCCTTACCCATTTGACAAAGCCATTACCATGACACCATTTCCCAAGCATTTTGAGACACCCAAATTTGACAAATTTAGAGGAAAAGGAGACCCTGTCACACATATCAAAGAATTTTACATGCACTGCCAAGAAGTGGCATACGATGACATCTTCCTCTTGTGTCTCTTTCCCAAAAGCTTGGCTGGACCAACTCTTCAATGGTTTTATAGAATACCATATGGCACAATTAAAAACTTTGCTGAATTATCTGAGGCATTTGTAGCCCAATATGCCCATCTTGTTGAAACAGAGCTATCAGTAGTTGATTTTCTCCACACTAAGCAAAAAGGTGGAGAAAGCCTTCCTAAATATCCGCAAAGATGGAAAACCCTTACCACCCACATATCTTGCACCTTGCCAGAGCACCATTTGGTGAAAATGTTTATTGATAATACCCATCCTAGCTTGGCTCAGCACATAACCATGAACTGTTTGTAGACCTACAAAGATATCAAAGAGAAAGGAATGATCCTTGAGCAAGGACTCATTAAAGATGGTGTGGTCAAGATTTACAAGGAAGCCAACCAAAATCAATCACATTCCAATGACAAGTGCAGGTATTGGAACAAAAAAAAGCATGTTGCAACATATGGCGTCACTGACACCAGACATGTGAATATTGTTGGTCCTTCTCAAAACCAGTCCAACCCACCATATCAACCAAACAATCAACAAGCTATCAACTACCAACAACAGAACAACCAAAGCTATCAAAACCACAATCCAAGACCCAACTTCCAAGGGTCTAGCAATCAAGCTAATGTCATCAATGTAGTTGTAGGACAAAAGCCCAGATTCTAACCTGCACCTAGAAATTATACACCCCTTGGTGAACCTTTGGATGTCATTTTTGAGAAATTAGTCAAAGAAAACCTCACCAAGTTTTCTGCTACCCAGCAAATCGACCCAACCAATTCAAAGCTGCATGGTACAAAGATAATGAGTATTGCAAATTTCATAGGTTAAAAGGTCACACTACCCTCAGATGCATGAAACTGAAAGATTATGTGCAGGACCTCATTGATCAAAAATAAATCACCGTTGGTGTCCAAACCTCTCCCAATGTAGGCTTACAGATCTATCAAAATTCTTTTCCTCCACACAACAACCAAAATCATACAAAAGCACCTATCCAAACCAAAAACAACAACACCAACAACCACCAGCCAAACCAATAGCATGGGAAGAACAATGACCACACTTCATCCTATATAGACTATGGTAGCCTCATAGGTTGTATATCTGAGAAAGAGCCTTCTATCAATGTTATCAATATCCAAGGACCAAACAATGAGTGTGCAGTCACCAGTCAAAGAGTATGATTTAACATCGCAAGCCCACCAATTTCACCAGCACCATTAACTCCATCAAAAAGCTAGTACAATATCTTGGAAGACCTTGGGAACATGCCAACCCAAATCTCCATTTTAGACCTTCTTCGCACCAGTTCTGTGTACAAGAACATCCTTGACAATGCTCTTATAGAATCCCATGTCCCTTCAGATATCAACGCTACTAATTTTTGTAATCTCATTGGACACCTATCCTCCTCATGCACCCTATCATTCAAACCCACCGACATACCCGTGGTTGAGCCAAATCACACCCTTTTGCTCCGCATAGCCATCATGGTATCCAATTTTGCCATGAAAAGAGTAATGATAGATAATGAATCAACCTTGAATATTTTCACCCTAAAATTCATAAAACAAGCTGGGTATATTGAGGCAGATATCATCAGTTAGGTTATCAACATCAAATCTTATGACAACTTAGAAAGAACCATAGAAGGAACTATTTTGCTACCAATCAAGGTTGGGCCAATCATCCAAGAGACACTCTACCATGTTATTGATCTAAACCTACCATTTAACATCCTCCTTGGTCGCCCATGGATTCATGTCATGAAAGCCATTCCATCCACTTACCATCAGTGCATCAAATTTTTGCATCAAGGCACTGAGGTAACCATCCATGCCGATCCAGAACCCTTCCCTTACTGCAATGTGATTGAAGCTTCATATACAAACCATTACCCTAGAATTGATATTGACATAGCCATCGCCAGCTCATCCCACACTTGTAATGACCCAAAAACCATCCTCTCCTCCACCCTATCTACCATAAAGATCAATAACAAAGGCTGTAGAGAGTATAGTCTATCAGATGCATTTGCTGTCAGGGCACTCCCACTTGATCCACACGCCCATGGATGACTGACATATCACAAAACTAAGGAGATTCCACCTCCTCGATACAAAGAGTTTGGCCCAACAACCTTTGTATCCTCGAAAATCCCTCTTCATGAGGAGCTCACTCCAGATATCAACAATTGGTTACATAAGGATGCACCTCCAAGAAATCAAGCATGCCTTGATCACTTCAGCCAGAAGTATCCAGAAGAACATAAGCTCATCACTGACAAATGGAACTATCAAGGTGGTGGTCTAAGACCAGAAGAAAGAGACATGCAGTGCCCCATCAATGCACACAAGTGGGAATCAAAGTTAGGTCTTGGCTTTGGCATACCCACAACTGGGGGCACCAATACGGATAGCCACGCTTTTTCAAACATTCATCGCGACCTTGTCAAAATTGAAGACATTCCTAAGGAAGTTGAAAAGAGAGCCTATGATGATATCCCAGACCAAATCTCCCTAGGAGACTCCGTTCTCCAAGAACTATCCATCCATTCCATTGACCTACCACTCGCCCATCCACAACTCATAGATTGGGACCAACCAAGCATTATACACATTGATGAGTTCACATCAGAGGAAGTGCTTCTAAGATTCATGGGAGTTGAAACACCTCACAAGAAAATAAAGCTAGATTCTACCTATATCTATAAGCTAGATCCCAAGGGGTATTTTGGAGAAAATCCCCAACCTAGTTCCGATACACCCAAAAAAAGAACTAAGGTGAATTCGAGACTACCTAAGGCAGCGAAGAGAACCCCTCAGCAAGAAAATCTAGAGCCATAAGTAGAACATGAGGATTTAGCATTGCCTCCTCAAGATAATTGACTGGAGGTATCTTCTATTCTAATTGAGGATACTCGAGAAGTCAACATCGATTCTTTAGAGATCCCTAGACTTGTTCACATTGTTGCATCCCTATCATAAGACCAAGCTGACCTCCTCTTTGACGTCTTAAGAGAGAACATTGGCCGATTTTCATGGTCATATCAAGACATGCCAAGACTTGATCCAAAGCTTGTAGTTCATCATCTTGCAGTCGATCCAAAAATCAAGCCCATCAGACAAAAGCTTAGAAAAATGCACCCCAAGGTGGCATTACTGGTCAAAGCTGAATTAGAAAGAATGTTAGTTGCTAAGGTTATCCGACCTATCGACTACTCAGAGTGGATCTCCAACATGGTCCCTGTCACTAAGCCTTTCGATGACATCAGAATCTGCACTGATCTCAGAGATCTTAACAAAGCTTATCCAAAAGATGATTTTCCCTTGCCCAACATCGATATGATCATAGATCTTACAGCTGGACATGAAATTCTGTCCCTCATGGATGGATTTTTTTGGTATAATAAAATCAAGATTGCAGAAGAGGATCAACATAAGACATCATTCACTACCCCTTAGGGAACCTTTTGTTAAAACATGATTCCTTTTGGCCTAAAGAATGCTGGGGCTACCTATCAAAGAGCTATGACTACCATTTTCCATGATCTTATCCATAGCATTTTGGAGGATTATATGGATGATATCTTGGTTAAATCTCACACCTTCATGGATCATCTCACTGACCTGGAGAAATTCTTTGATAGGTTAGCCAAATATCATCTCATGTTGAATCCCAAAAAGTGTTTCTTTGGGGTCACATCTGGCAAGCTTCTAGGGTTTATAGTTTCTAAATGAGGTATAGATATCAACCCCAAGAAGGTCAAGGCTATCTTAGAAATGCCTCCCCCCCAAACACTGCGCCAACTTCCCTCTCTTCAAGGAAAGCTTTAATTCATCTGACGCTTCATCTCCCAGCTTGCAGATAAGTGTATGCCATTTGCACATTTACTGAAGAAGGATGAGAACTTCAAGTGGGATCCTTTATGTCAGTGTAGCTTCAATCAGCTCAAGCAATATCTCACCAATCCCCCTATCTTGGTTCCACCAGTTCCTGGTTGTCCCCTAATTTTGTACATATTAGCAATGCTTACTTCTCTAGGGGCACTTCTAGCATAGCTTGATGACTATGACAGAGAAAGAGCCATCTACTACATTAGTAGAACCCTAGTTGGTTATGAACTCAATTACGCTCCTATGGAAAAAGCTTGTTTGGTAGTTGTTTTCTCAATTCAAAAGCTTTGCCATTACATGCTAAGTCATACCATCCAACTAGTCTCCAAGATTGACCCTCTCAAGTATATGCTCTCTAGAACAACACTTATAGGCCGTTTGGCCAAATGAGATATGCTCCTTAGCGAATTTGACATTCGGTATGTGGGTAGAAAGGCAATCAAAGGGAAAGCTATAGCAGATCACCTAGTTGATGCACCTCTAATAGATGCATATCCTTTGGTCACAGAATTTCTAAATGAGCATATCTATCTAATTGAAGAACATTCCCCCATGGAAACTTTATTTTGATGGCTCACACACATCTCATGGATCAGAGGCAGGAATATTGTTGGTCACACCTCAAGGATATTACATTCCAAAAGCTTTTCAGCTACAATTCCCTAGCACCAACAATATAGCTGAATATGAGGCTCTCATAGCAAGATTAAAGATAGCTGCAGAATGGAACATTGCTAAGTTACAAATCTTTGGTGATTCTCAGCTCATCATCAAGCAAGCCCTAAATGAATATCAAACCAAAGATGAAAAGCTATTACCCTACAAAGAGCTAGTTGATCAGCTAACCCAACATTTTACAAGGCTTCAATTTACACAAGTGCCTCGAATATAGAACAAATCAGTAGATGCTATGGCTACTATTGGCTCGCTCTTGGAAATTCTTTGAGCAGCTACACACTATGAGTTTTTAGTTGAGTATCTCCTCACACCCACCTATGTGAATGAGGATTCAAACCATGTTTGTATCTTGGTTGATCCCCAATCCCCTTGGTACCATGAGATTCATGCTTACCTTAATGATGGTATCATATCCCCTCACCTCACACGTACCCAACACCAGAACCTCATCCAAAAATCATCCCGCTATGTTATCATAGCCAATACCCTATATCGTCAGGGTTATCATGATACTCTCTCTCGATGTTTAGACCAAAATGAGGCCACGATGGTGTTAAAAGAAGTACACTCTGGACTTTTCGATGCCCACACGAGTGGTATTGTCCTAGCACGACAAATCCTTAGAGAAGGCTACTATTGGCCTACCATTGAAGAAGACTCCTGTGACTTTGTCAAAAAGTTTCTCCCATGTCAGCAACATGCAAATCTTGTGCATGCTCCAGCACAGGATCTACAGCCTATTGCACCACCTTGGCCTTTCGCTTGTTGGGGCCTTGATCTAGTTGGAACTATCACACCCCTCTCATCTAATGGACATAACTGGATAATAATAGCTACAAACTATTTCACTAAGTGGGTGGAAGTAGTCCCCTTAGTATTAGCTACAGGAGTTCAAGTCTCCAAGTTCATCTTGTACCACATTGTTTGCCGCTTCGGCATCCCATCCACCATCTTCACCGACCACAGAGGTAACTTTGAAAATCTCAACATGGAAGAATTATGCACTTCCCTCCACATCCATCACCACTTTTCTAGCCCATATTTCCCACAACGTAACAGCCAGGCAGAGGCAACTAACAAAACCCTCCTCAAAATCTTAAAGAAAGTTGTCAATGATTTCGGCCGCGATTGGCACCTACAAATAAATTCATCCCTATGGGCCTATTGAACCTCCTTCCATAAATCCATAGGAACAACTCCATGCTCCTTAGTCTATGGTGCTAAAGTGGTACTACCTATAGAGGTTGAACTTCCCTCCTTGTGCATATCTTTGCAAGGGCAAATATCAGATGAAGAATACAGAGTAGCTTGGCTCACCTAGCTAGACCTCTTAGACGAGAAGTGACAACAAGCCTATGATCATCTCACCATCTATCAAACTCATCTCAAAAGGAATTTCAACAAGAAGATGCTTGCATGACACTTTTAGCCAGGTGACATGGTCCTCAAAGAAAACATGAAAGTCCAAGTAGCTCAAGAAAAGAAAGGCAAGTTTGAACCTACATGACTTGGTCCTTATATTGTCACTACATCCCTTTGGCTCTGGAGCCTATCAGCTATCTAAACCAGAAGGAGAACTCTTGAATGATCCTACTAATATCATTCATCTCAAGAGGTTCTATGCTTGAAGATTCTTGGTATACCCAACTTTTGAAAAAATAAAAATAAAAATAAAAAAATAGTAAAGAGAAATAAATGTCCAATGGTGAAAACTTGGCAATTTAAGTGTCTTGGATAGGTACTTTGGTGAAAACCTAGTAATTCAAGGGCCTTGTGTACTAAGACTAATCGATTATCTATCACTATCCTATCCCTCATCCATTCACCCACCATCCCGTAAAACACCTACTTGTTCCCTTGGTGTTCCAACCAAATATCCAAACTCTGATGAAGCTTGTAAATACCTCTTGTATAGCTTGTAACTCTTGTACCCTAGCTTGTAAATCTTATACCCTAGCTTGTAAATCTTGTATCCCCCCTTGTAGCATAGCTTGTATATCCAAATCTTGTTCAAAGCTTGTCCCATATTCCAACTTGTAAATAATCGTGTATCCTATCACATGCACACAAAGAATCCCATTTTCACTTAAGCTTTTTGCAAACCATCTACCTATCCACCTATCACCTATTGTAGACATCTCACCCTTCATGAACATTTCCATCTCACAAAAAACCAAAACATTAACAACCTTGTACATTTGTAACATATCTTGGTTCGTTAGCTTGTACATCCTCTTTTTCTTACTACCATTGTATCTATCTAGCTTTCATGTTAGTTCCTCCTTGATCAACATCTTGCACACATCGCACAACCCTTGGTTAGCTATTCCAATGCATCCTTTAGCTAGATCTCCTATCACCAAAGTGTTATCCTTCTTAGTTCAACTTTCCAGATGCATCACTCATCCAGATCCATTAGCTTAGGTGCTCTTTGATAGATCCTTGCAGGATATAGCTTTCCTCATGTCTGATCTTGGTTTGTTAGTACCTCTTCCTACCCATCTCTTTAGAAAACGGTTCTCTTTTGGATTTTCACTTTCTTTTGATTTGGAATCTTCCCTTTTGGGTCTTGAAGTATCTTTTCCAAAAAAAAAATTTTGTTCCCTCCTCAAAGTTGCCATGATCTTCCATATTATGGTATACTACGAATGGGGCAATCTAGGCGTAAGGTCTTGATCAAGTCTTTTGTTTGTTTTTCTTTTCTGCTTGTGGGTTACGCAGTGTTGGTTCCACTCTGATTCTTTCGAGATTCATGTGTGATGCTAGGGCAATCCTTGTGTGTTTTTTTTGAGTTAGTCCGTCAGTCCTCTGGACAGTTGGTGAAAAGGCCTTGATGTTCTTGGTAACCTTGGCAATTAACCAACAGTCCTATAGAAAATCTAGTGCTCAACTACATGGTGGTACTTCTCTTTGAAGTATCCCCCTGCTCAAAAGGCTTCAATAGATTCCCTTCATCTCCATTATCCCCCATCCATATCCAACACCTATCCCAACTTATGCATCGGTATCTTTTTTAATCAATCTTCACTTTTAGCTTTAGGGATCCACAATCCTAGTCTTAGGGATCCACCAATCCAATCAATCCACCAAGCCTCATCTTTCAAGATCCACAATCCTAGTCCTAGGGATATTCGAAACCCATCTTCTGCCAATCTAACTCTTTGAAATCTTGTTGCATCAGCTTTATAATCACCTCATCCATCTCTCTATCCTGGATTCCTTTTATAGCACTCCGCTCTTTCATCCTCCCACCAATCATGAAAGTCTTAAGCTTATTTACTCTTGTGCTTCTGATTTTCCCCTTTATCATTCTCCCGTAGTGAGAGTTTGAGCTAATTTAGCCTCTTCTCTTAAGCCACTCTTCGTCCTCCCATATCGAATTCTTGTATTTTTCAAGAAGTCATCGAGCCTCATTTTCTCTCCCTGCCGCCTTCTTGAGGGGCAATCTCTCTGTCTAGTCTCTCCTCTTCTTATCCAAGACTAGGGCAACCTTGTTGCTAAAAAATCTTCCTCATGTCTTCTTCATTAAAACTTCTTTGAAATAGTGTTGTCTCAACACTATGTCAAAGAGGGGCAAAATGTAGACACCTAAATTTGATTACACCGCTTTGGTAATCCTATTTAATTATCTCTAAAGGCATCATTAATTAAATTTCTATTTAATTAATCCTTTTCCATCCCCTAGCTGATTAATTTAATTAATCATCTATAGTCCTAAATTGATAAATCAAATAACCTATTATTTATCAATTAATCCTATTCTTCTATCTAAATTCCAAAATCTTCATTTATTAAATAAATCTATTTGATAAATAAAGCCCTCAAATCTAATAACCCCTAAACTATCCTAAACCCCCTTTTTAGCCTAATCCACCCCATCCACCCATACTAACCAAGCTTAGCCACTAACTCACCCACCCTCATGAATTCCATCCACTTGCAAATCTCTAACAAACTTAGTCTAATCCTAAATCACCTCTAATCCCCCCCTAACCTTGTCACATTCCCTAAGTAAGCTTAAGACTTTCCTAAGCCAAGCAAAGTCAACAATCTCAACTCCCTCCAAAATATCCCAACCACTAAGCCATGAATGCTCTTACAAAGGCCATAAAGACTCTTACAAGCCCATTCATTCCTCTTACAAGCCATTATGAAGGGTCTTTATGAAGATATTATCCCTTGAGCCTCCTTTATTGACTCATCCATCCCCTTGCCTCCATCCACTCACCTTGTGACATGTGTCACTCCCTGGTTAGTGCTAAACAAGCACAATCCATGTGCTCCCCTTTGAGTGCATCCTAGCCCTCCTTAAGCTTTCATCTCTCCTTGCATCTTAACCATCCATCCCTCAAGCCCTTAGCCTATAAATTGAATCCCCTCCCAAGCCATTTCATCACAACCTTTAAGCCAAAGTTATAATGCTAGTTTGAAAACCAAAAGCCATCAATCATACCCTTATAATGCCAAATTGAGAGCTCACAAAGCTACCAATTTTCCATTTACTCATCCCCACCATTGAAGAATAGAGCAAGTTTGAGCATACATACCAATCCTTTACTTAGACTCATCCCTAAATCAAGTGACCATCCTCATTGGGAGAGCCATTCTATGGCTCATATTCTCATTTGAGGGTTTCACTTTGTCTCTCATATATGTTAATGCTTTGTTCTCTTGATAGATTAGTATTTCTTGCTAACATATTTCTCATATACACCAACAATCCCAAAAATTTTCACGTATGACATCATTTGTGCACCATTTAATCGATAGTTTAGTTTTTTTTGGGTCAACTGGTATACCCATTTTTGGGTTAGCAAAAAGGCTAGCCAAATCGTCTTTGGTTATGTTGAGGGCCGCGACCTCATCATAATCCAAACTATCATCAAACATCTGGTGCATTTCATCACGCCAACGAAGAGCGACATTTTGTTGGTTTGTAAGTGTTTCAATGTTATCCACTATGGTGTTTAACGTGGATAACATAGGAGCCAGTGCAGGTACATTATTATATGTTCTATGCAAAACTCTCAACTCGGTGAGATTTTCATTTATCAAATCCTCGATTTGAGGAGGGTTTTGAGGAGGTAGAGGATCATTTGGTGGATGGTTTTGTGGGGATACTGGATCATTTGGTGGTGGGTTACGAGGAATATTATTCCCTGCCTTAGTGTCATCATTTTGATCAGCCATTCCTATTGAATTGCAAAACGTAATATATATATAAAAAAATTCTAAATTTTAATAATTTTTGTCAAAAAAACCTTACATTCAACTAAAAGAAATAAAATCATGCTAAAATCTATTAAATTTAGGTTAAAAATGAGTTGGGGGAAAAAAAACACATACCCGAATATCTGATATCCGATCTTGTATCCGATATCCGATCCACAGTGGTAAAACTGACCCCAAATTCGCATAAAATGAGGGCCCGCAGGTTTGTGATTTTATTTATCCAATGTGCAGGTATCGGATATCTAATACTATATCGTATATCTGATATAACATCGGATATCCGATATGTCCCAATAAGTATAATATATATAATATAACATATAACATATAATATATATTACATTATGTTACATTTTATATATATTTTTATTATATTTTATATATATTATATTAATTTACTATATATTATAATATAAAGTATTATATTATATAATAATAATATTATAATATTATATTATTATAATTTATAATATATTATACTTTGTTATTATATATTATATTATAAGATATTACTTTTTATTATTATATCTTATATATATATATAAAATATTACATTACTATATATTATAATATATTAAATATTATATTATATTATTATAATATAATACATTATAATTTATTATTATAGTATAATATTATACGATAACAATGTAATAATAATATTATTATTATATTATAGTATAATAATAATTATAATAATAATATTATTATAATATAATAGTATGATATATTATTTAATATTATTATTATTATTTAATATGATATATTATTTAATAATAATATTATATTAAATAATAATAATATCATGTAGTAAATATTAATATCAAATAATATATTATACGATTATATGATAATAATAATAATTATTATAATAATATTAAATAATAATAATAGTGGCATAATAATAGTGTCACATGTCAAATATTCGATTTAAAATTGGATATCTGATGTTATCGGATATCCAATGTCAAATCGGATATTCGATAAGGCTCAGCCTTACCTTCTAGGTTTGGTTCCTGGATAGGTGAAAAAAAGTCAGAGCGGATTTTAAAGTACTTTTAGGCGTCTTCAAACTCTCTTTTTTTCACATCGCCACTTTTTGGCACACCATGATCTTGCACATACCCATGAATCACCTTCTTCTATATATCCATATCTTGATTTTCCTTTTTTTTTTGTAATTAATTTTCTCATTCAACTTATTCATATCTATTTGGGATTTCATCATTCTTTCATTGGTTTGTCTTTCAATGTTTAGATCATTCTGCAATCTTATATTTTCTGATCTTAGGTTCATGATTTCTTCATTTGCATTGGTGAGCTGATCAATGAAGTCTCTTTGTTGAAGGCATAGGTGTTAAATTTTAATGTTCTTTCCTTCTATCTCTCCTCTTATCTTTTTTTTCTTTTTCATGATTTCACACAATCTTCCTAATTGAATTTCTTGCTCTCTTCTTAGTTTTCTTACTTCTTCTTAAAGAGTACTATTCTTTTCCAATAGTTCTTTGATTGCTTCACAACATTATTTGAATTTATTTAATGAAAGTCTTCAATTATTTCTTCAAATAGAGAAAATCATTCATCTAGATTGCAAGGCTTTTTCTTCTTTTTAGGGATTGAGAGAGTTGTTCTTTTTCTTTCTTGAGTTGTGCAATAGCCAATTCCAAATCTAGCATCTCATTATCAATAGCCTTGTCAAGTTTGAATGCCTCCATTGCCTTTGATCTTTGCTCAAGTTGTTAAGCTTTTCACTGAGAACCACAATGCTCTGATACAAATTTTTGGAAATATTATGAAAAGCTAAGTTACTAAGAGGGGAGGGGTGAATCAGTAACTAAGAAAACTTTTATCCCAATTTTATCCTTAGTTACTAATTAATCCTTTATGTGAATTCTGATCTAACTACATGCATGAGAAACTAAAAACATGAAAGCATATATGACACTTTAACACAAGATTTGTTGACCCAAAAACTTTCCAATTAGAATGTAAAACTAGGGTGCGAATGATACCCACAAGCTTTAGTACTACAATATAAAGTTGGCCTATTAAGGCTTATAATGATCACTTTAGATGATCTGCCCTATTAGGAGAAATATGGACTACTAGGTCCACCTTGCAAAAGGATTTACAAACATACAATGAAGTATGCACTTTGCAAAGAGATTTATATAATACTGTCAGGTCTACCTTATTAAAGGATTTAACTAATCCACCTATTAGGATGAAGCAGTAGCTGATCTCTAATCTTCAAATTGGTTTGTTGAATGAGATTCCTCTGAGTGTACAAATCACCTTGTTGTGCTAGATGAATCTTTGTTGCTCCTTATACTATTGTAGCCATTATAATTCACTCTTGTACTCTTCTTTTATGATTACATTACTTCTCTTTGATGATTTGGATGTGATACAATACATTACATATATACCAATATAATTACATAATTAAAAAGTTGGCCACAATACAAGTTTACACAAATATTACAAAGTTAACCAAAGTGTAGAAACTCGAGTTCTAAAGACTAACTCGGTGAGGTTTTGATACTTGGTATCCACTGTCAATGCTTGGCATTATCATGCACTCGGTAGACATAGAAGCTTGGTCCATACTAATCGCTCCAAGTAGTCTTGAACTTGGTCTATACTAGTAACTCAATGAATACTATAAAACATGACATATAAACTGAATCAGTCAATGCTATCACTTTGAGCTTGGTATAAACTAAGTCTCTTGGTTAATATTGAGTAGCTTAGTTGACATTGGAATCACATCACATCAACTACAAAATTGATAAGCACTGCACAACTTGATTTGTATTGGTAAACTTGACATACACTGAGATGCTCAGTTTACACTGCTAATCATCACCTTGGTAGTAACTGCTCAGTGAAAATTGAAATCTGTCTAGAGGACTTGGTAGCAACTGTAGAACTTGGTAACAATTGAAATTCTTGGTTAACACTATGAATTGTATAATATGGTTAGTATAACCTTACAATCTGAATAAGTGTATGTCACTAATAAAAAACATGATTGGAATGTTAATAGGGATATACTTTACCTCTAAAAAAATATCTATGGGAGGAGGATATCATTATTGACAAATTGAATGAGGATACCAATAGAGAAAGAATGATCAAATTTAGGGATGTAGTAAGTTTTGAGCAAGAGATGAAGAAGGATGGTCCATCTTTTAAGGGTTTTTATCCTAAGATGGAGTACTAGGCCAGATTGGATAAATGCATTAAGAACTTTGATGAAATCTCATCTCAAGTGCCAGAGGAGATAAAAAAGAGAGTGGATCCTAAATCCTTTGATCATGACATTATGGTGGAAATCAATGAGGATGAAGAAGACCAAGAAGAAAGTTATAATTGGGCCCAACAGAGGAACAAGAAACAAAAAATGGTAGAGATTCCAAAAAAGGCTACAGAAAAGGCCTTGCAAATCCTTCCAAGAGGTAGTCAGTATTTTGTTACTATAAGAAGAAACTTTTTGATCACCCAAGCCATTGAGGATGAGAAAAGGACCAAAAAGATAGAGCTTCAAGCTAAAATTCTTGAAGATAGAATTATTGAGACCAATGAATTCATGAGTGATGATAATTTCATCAAAATAGAGGAATTAAAGAGCTTTCTATTCAGATTAAAGAAGATGAATTATCCGTACAGATGAAACTAGGTGACTCGGATAAAGTAGTTGTTGAGATGGTTCAAAAATTGCAAGAGTATGATCTTTCCCGTGAAACCCTCGCTATGGAAGAGGCTAGAGAACTGGTAAAAAGGAGTGGGATGATGGTTTTCTCAAGATGGAATAGTAGTTCTATTGGAAATATAAGAGGAGTAACTAAGAGGAGGGGTGAATCAGTTATCACTAAAATAAATCCTACATCTCTTAGATGTCAATACAAATCAAAACAAAAGCTCTAACTAAATTGTCTTTTGTTGTTACTCAAAACACACACATGCACTTGATTTACACTAGCAAATGTTGTAACAAAATTAACATTGAAATAACTCAACAATTGCTTAACATGAAAATCTTAAGATATTATTTGTGGTAAATATTACTTAACTTAGTTGCATACACATGAAAGAAATAGCATGAACACAAGTGACACCAAGATTTAACATGGACTTCCAATTTGGGAAAAACTACCAATTGCAACTAGTTACTATTTCTCTCTCTTTTGAAGTGAGCCTTGTTTAGAGCCAACCCTATTTGAGGATACAAAACACATTATTGTGTGTTACCATGTTAGAGGATTTAATCACCCTATTAGGAGTGGCCTTGTTAGAGGTCTTTAAACACTTCAATCTAAAAATTCCACTTTGTTAGAGGATTTACAAATAGTTGTTAAGGCAACTCTATTAAGAAATTTAGATCACTACTACAATGGTTAGAGAGTAACAATGAGATGACCTGATTTTTGATGCAACTAAATTTTTGATTATAGATCTCAATTATGGCTTGTATACTTGGTCCTTTCTAATCAAATGTATTTTTGCAACTTAACAAGCATATTTTTCTTATCCTTCTAATTCGCCTCCTCTAAGCATCCTCAAATCTTATGTTTTGTTTCACATCTTCAATCCTCAACTTGACCTTATATTTATATCTTATATATTATCAAGTCATCTTGAATACAACTTAGAATACTTAATATTCATCTCCTCAGTTGGCTAGAACCAATGATTAAATCAATTGAACTCAATATGCCAAAACTAGAAAATCCTTCGTTAGTCGACAATGCTCAGAAGACACTAACTCAAAAATGATTTTCCTATGTTAACCAAGTGAACTTAGTTAACATTGCATATTCACAAAGTTCTGTTAGTAACTGAGTGATCTTGGTTAACACTGGTTCTATCCAACATTTCCTTCATTAATTGAGTGATCTTAGTTAACACTCAACTTCTGTAAACTTTCCTTTGTTACCTAAGTGAACATGGTAGAAACTATAATCTAAAGTTGACAAACTTTGGAATGCTCTGTACACATAGGAAACTATCTTCATTGCCTGAGTGAGCTTGACATACACTAACTGGAAATGATATGACATTTTTTGTAACCTCAAAGACAATACACAATTAATCAATTGTTTTCAACAATTTCTTCATTTTATTAGATCAAATAAGATGACAAGAAAGGAAAATATATTTTGAGGAATAAAATTAGATGGGAGAGCTGAGAAGCTCTAGGTATAATATTAATGCCCAAACTATGACAATATGGAGTTTAGCTCAAGAAAACCAGAAGCCTACTTTTATGGAAATTAAAAAGTCCCCTAGGGGTTATGTTATATTTTGGAATGTACACTCAAATTTTAGTAGCTAGATTCTTGGATTGCAAAATTCAGCAGCAATGTTGGGAAAAAACAGGATTGATGTGTTGGAGGAACAACTAGGAGGAGCCTATGAGTGGTACATTGTAACCAAGAGGCATTCTAAAGAGGAAATGAAGAAGACATATGTCTTAGAAGGGAGAAACATTTAGTTGGAAAATGAAATATTGGTTTTAAAGAGTACTACCAAATTCACTATTGAAATTCAAGACCAATGTGTACAAACAGAAAGATATGCACTTGAAGTAGAAGTGGTCATAGACCAAGCTATGGAAATTGATGAATAAAATTTGGAGTCTAGCAAGGTGATCAAAATCAGAACTATCAAGAACTTGTTTCACAAAATGTGCATACTAATTATCTTGTTTTGCAAGGGGCTGAATACAAATGTTCTAAGGAAGTTGCTCTGTTGTCTCCCCTTTTTACTACATAGGGTCCTTACACCCAATATTTTGATAATTTTGTACTACCAAATCCACTTTAAATCATGTACTACCAAATTTAAAGAGTACTACCAAATCCATTGCTGAAATTCAAGACTAGCGTGTACAAACAGAAAGATATGCACCTAAAGTAGAAGAGGTCATAGACCAAGCTATGGCAATTGATGAAGACAATTTAGAGTCTAGCAAGGTGATCAACATTAGAACTATCAAGAACTTTTTGGTTCACAAGATAAATTCATTAAAACTTATTTCACAAAATGTGCATAGTAATTATCTTTCTTTACAAGGGGTTGAATACAAATGTTCTATGGTAGTTGCTTTGTTGTCTCCCCTTTTACTACATGGGGTTCTTACACCCAATTTTTTGATAATCATGTACCTCTATTGAAAAAAAAGAAATATTTTCCAAAGGTGATGATTATCAATGTCAAAAAAATGATAAATAAAGTAAAAGATTTAAATAGTTTCTTTGCTGGCAAGTTGCAATTAATTTAGAATAAAATGAAATCAATTTCCATAGGAACACCCAATTTTGTGCCCACTATTTTGGACAATGATGGAGGTGTTAAGGATTGGATGGAATGGTCATCTTCTTTTGACAATATTTTGAATCATCCTACATTTTTGGCATATTGTAATGATGAAGAAAGTGTGGTGGTAGTATATGATTTGATAGATATGTTATACAAGCTAGAAGCTGAAATATCAAAGATTATTGTAGAGGTCAAGGCTATAATAAATGCAAAGTGCTTGAACAATTAAATGGAGTTAGTGATGCCACCTAGCTTGATGTGGAAAGCATTATTGCTATCTAGGAAGTTATAGCAGATATAGAGGCCCCACCATTTGGGGAAAGTAATTAGTTAGTTCAAAGATGCAGTTGAAGGAAAAAGAAATGAAAATGTGAAGAAAAGGAAAGGAAAGTGACATGCAATTAAAGACAAATAGAAATATGTTGAAGACACCTACAGAAAGTGTCACCTGCCAATTTTTTAACTGCATCCTAGTTTTTATTAAAGTACATAGAATGTTTGTAAGGGTAACATGTGAAATATCTTTGTATTTTATTTTCAATATGTTTTTGACATCTTTCCTCCCATCTAAAGCTTGTTGCAATCCTTCTATAAAAGGATTTACAAGATGTGCAGTGAGGGTTCAACTTTTGTAGATTTTTAGTGCTTATGGTATTTACAATTGGTCTAGTTTTTGTGTGATTTGTATGATGTATTCAATTGTGAAAATCTAGGAACACAAATGAATGCTTAATGATAGGTTTTCTCATGTCTTGAGTTATATTTTGAGTTTATATTAGTAATGTATGATTTGCATGGAAGATTAATACAAAAAGGGGAGTTTTGAATATCTGTGTCTCTAAGTTCTATCTCTATTTTCATATGTTTTCTATTTTGAGATTTATTGAATAAAGTTCTTTCAATTTAATGTAGCTAGGATAGGTTGTATATCATTTCATTATTGCTTTTAATTCAAAGGATTAAATAAATTCTTTGGGGCAAAAAAAATGCTGAAGGAAGTCAATTCCACCTTCTTCTGCCTGATTCCTAAGAAAATTGGAGCTGATTCTCCTGATCAGTTTAGGATGATCAGCCTTTGTAATTCTTTCTATAAAATTATCTCCAAAGTGCTTACTACTAGATTGCTTCTAGTGACCCCTTTGATCATTGCTAACCAACAAAATGGTTTCACTCCAAGTAGACAAATCCTCAATTCTGTGATTTCTGCTCATGAGAATATTCATTCCTTATCTTTTTCTAACAATCAAGGATTTGTAATGAAAGTGGACGTTGCTAAGGCTTATGATAGATTTGATTGGTCTTTTCTCTCAAACATTTTTTTTACCTTTGGCTTTGACAACAAGGTTGTTGGACTGATACATTAGTTGATCTCTACTTCTTCTATTGCTGTCCTGGTTAATGGTAGCTCTTCTCATTTTTTAAATCCCTCTCAGGGATTGAGACAAGGGGACTCTTTAACCCCCACACTCTTTGTTATAATGGCTGATTGTTTGGGGAGGTACATTGGGGATCTGGTGCATAAAGGAGTTATTAAGGGCTTAGAACCCTCTTCCCATCCTCTTATATGTTCTCATGGCCAATTTGTTGATGATACCATCTTTATGGGGAAATTTGAAGTCAGGGAAGCCATAAATTTGAAGCAAGCAATTAATCTTTATTCTTCTGCCTCAAGCCAACTGGTTAACTGGAATAAAAGTGCTATGTTTTTTCTCAATACCCCTATTCTTAGACAACATAAAATTTCCAAAATCCTTGGTTGTTCTATAGGGTCTTTCCCTTCTTCCTATCTGGGTCTTCCTTTAGGCTTGAAGGCTCCAGATTCCTTTTGGGAAGACCTTATTAACAAATTAAGCAAGAAGTTGGTTGGTTGGAAAGGGAACCTTTTAAGCCAGGCTGGTAAATTAATTCTTCTTAAAGCTTCACTCCAAAGTATACAGACTTATGCTTTAAGTCTTTTTAAAATCCCCACTAAATTTGCTGAGGCTATTGAAAAAATTCAAAGGAATTTTTTATGGACTGGTGTAGAGGAAAAAAAGAGAATGCCTTTAATTGCTTGGGACCAAGTTTGTAAACCGATCAGGGAAGGTGGACTGGGCATTTGAAAAATCAGAAGCATGAATAAAGCTTTTTTAGCTAAACAAGGATGGCATGTCTTTCATGAAAACAAAGAGTGGAGTACCATTTGGAAACACAAGTACCTTCTTAATTCTGTTTCTTTTCCTAATTTCTTCTCTTCTTCTGATTTTTCTCATCCTTCCTCCATTTGGGGAGCTGTGTAGGGAACAAAGAATTTTTTTGGAGAAGGGTGCTCTTGGAAAATTGGTAATGGGATTAGGGTGAGATTTTTGGAAGATGTCTGGCTTAAGGATCACCCCCTGATTGAAGATGTTCAAGATATGACATAGGTTGACTTATGCAAGCAAAGATATGGCACTCTTGTTAGTCATTACTGGCAGAATGAATCTTGGGTGAACTTGAAGGACATTGACCAATGCTTCAATTACATCCAATTATCTCTCAATGTTGTTTCTCTCCATCCTTCTTTTGAGGATGAGTTTATATGGTATGCTGATCCTAGTGGGAAATTTAAAGTTTCTTCTTTCTTTGTTTCTAAGGAGAAGGAAAATCTTCCCTTTTGGTCGCAGGCTTGGACCAAGGGTCTCATTCCTAAAATTAACATCTTCTTTTGGGTCTTGCTTCAAAATAAAATTTTGACCCTTGATAACTTACAGAAAAGAGGTATAAATTTGGTGAATAGGTGTATTTTATGCAAGAATAGATTTGAAGATAGAGACCACCTATTTTTGAACTGCTCTTATACCCAACAAGTCTAGACTGAGATCCTTATGTATTGGAATTTGACCTGGGTTCATCATAACAATGTGGAATCTTATTTTAAAAGCTGGCAATGCCCTTCTAAGAATTTTGATGTTCAATTCCTATGGAAAATTACTCTTCCTCATATCTGGTGGGGTATTTGGAAAGAAAGAAATAATAGAATTTTTAGAAACAGAGAGGTTCCTAGATGGGTGCTTGGTTAGAATATTATTGGAGCTTTTAAGGAGAACTTCACATCTCTGAAGAACCCTAATAAAACCTTTACTATTGATAATCCAATGCATTCCAAAAATCCTAAACTTCAAACTGATAACCCAGGATTGACCATCACTTGGAGTTCCCCCCCTTATGGTTGGATTAAAGGAAACTTTGATGGTGCTGCCAAGGGCAACCTAGGAAGTGTGGGTTGTGGAGGTTTGTTGAGAGATCATAAGGGAAATGTTAAAGATGCTATTGCAATCCCCATAGGTAGGACTAATAGTCACATTGCTGAAGCAACGATTGCCCTTTATACTATGAAAATTGCAGTGGATTTGGGATGTCCAAATTTATGATTGGAAGGTGACTCTCTAAATATTGTGAATATCCTAAATAATAAAAGTTCTATCTCATGGTCAATAGAGGCCACAATCAAGGAGATCAAATACCTTATTCAAAAATTTGAAAAATTTGTCATATCCCATACCTTTCGGGAGGCAAATGGTGTTGCTGCTTGGATTGCCAACTATGTTGTCCTATCGGGGCAAAAGGTGAGGTGGACTGATGTATTAACAAACCAAGTTGATCTCAAAGCAATTATTCATTATGAAGCCATCCATGCGCAAGTGGGAAAGATTTGTAAAGATTAGAAAGTTAATGATTTCGTGGAGTGAGCATATTATTGTCAGATTTTCTTCCCCAAGGAAGTACACTCAAATGAATGCGATGTGGTTTTCGCACGTATCTTCGAAAAAGGGAGTCTCTTTTGATGGGATGAAAAATAGTTTTCATTTTAATTCTTTCACTCTCTGCATCTGGTTACTTTGGTTTGAGTGCATTCTCAATTCTCTACAGATGGGGGGTGAACCGCACAAGTAGGAACCAAAAAATTGTGATGCCTGGAAGGCTCATGAGGATGTATGGAAAATTTTGCAGAAAGGAAATGTGACCTTTTATCTAGAGTGACTCAATGTTTTTAAGCCACACATCACTACAGTTTTCTTTAAGAACTGGTCCAATGACAAAGTCACTCTCCATGGTGTTATTGTGAAACTTACCGAGGATTTTATTTTAGAGATCATGGGGCTCTCCATGGTGGGCATAAAATTCACCAAGCAAACCAATATTTCAAATGCAGCCTACAAAAAGTTTCTGAAAATGGAAGATGAGGAGAAGCAACTGGAAAAGAGTGGTGATTTTTTCGATGTGCATCAGATAAAGGAGATCTGGAGGGATGTTCTTTGCTATATCCGTGAGTATTTCATACTTGATGGAAGAAGTAAAAGAGTTCATAAATGCCACTTTGTTTTTTTAAATCACTTCAGACATAAAGATAGAATATCTTTCCCCTTCTTTCTGCGGTTTTCTTTACTTCATAGTAAAGCTCATAAGAAGAAGGAATCCAGACCCATTTTACATGAAGGGCTAATTCTTCTTATAGAGAGGTATTGTAAAAATAAACACATTGCCTCCACTCCCTCTAAGGACAAGAAGAAGGACTCCATGAAGAGTAAGAAGGGTGACTCTATTAAGGGTAAAGATAAAGCCCTGAATTTGAAACCCTTGGCTTCTCAAAAACATGAGGATGATGAGTCTGAGATCAAGAAATTGGAAAGCCATGAAAATATTATCCCTGAGGTTGAGGAAGATATTGACGCTAGGGATTTAAGATCTAATTTGGACGGGTACCTGAAGACTAAAGGTAATAATGAAAAAGGGAAAGAGGAAGACAATAGTGAAGGTAATTCTAAATAGAGTAAATCTATTAATGAGGGTAACTAGGCTATATCTAGTGGGGGTGATAAAGAGGAAGATAATATTGTTGGGAACCCTATTGAGAAGAGTAAGGAGGACCATACGGCTAAGACTGCTTCTCTTATCAAGGAGATAGAGGAAGAAAATAAGAAGGACTCTGCTCACATAGAGGACTCTGTTGGGGTTCGAAAGGAGGATCAAATAGAAATGGAGGAAAATAATGAGAATGTCCATTCCCCCCCACATGGGACTACTGAAGATGATAGAGACTCAATGCAGAGGGATACTATGCTCTCCTTCCTACATTTTACAAAGGATAAAGCTGACACCATGCTCAAAGTAGATTCTTGGATCTACAATGAAATAATGGGTTTGAAGAAAAAAGTGGAAATTCTCCAACATAAGCTAGATACTATCAATGTCAAACTTAGCCAACTGGAAGAGCAGATGGGAAACATCCCTAATAAACTTAACAACTATGAGTAGAACCTCAGAATGCTAATCAAGGAGAGTGGTACTAATATGGAATAGGTCACCTTGAGTATATGTGCGATCACTGCAAGCTTGGGAAAAATGGCTAATGAAGATATCACTTCAGCTGAGGATCTGAGCAAAAGAACAAGGCAGAGCTTGAGGAAGAGTGCAATGAAAGTTGCTGCTACTTTGGCTACTGGAACCATTCAAGAGACTGCTGCAATTGGTAAGGAAGCTTCTAAAATGATCTTGGAGCTGTAATAGTGGCTCTGGGTCGGGTTCCCTAGTTTAGTTTCTGTCTGTTCTGGTTACTAGTTGGGGTCTCTGGTCCTGGTTTTTGGTTTTTATCATTTTGATTGTTTGTGGTTCTAGGTCCCTATAAAACCTGGTAGTTTGTTATTGGACTTTTTTAGTGGTTTCAAGTCCCTGTAAAACTTGATTTTGATACCATTCTACAGTTTGTTGTAGGTTTCTTTTACCTGGTTGGGCTATGATGCTTTATCTTTCTGCTTTTTGTTAAAGGGTTTCGAGGTCCCTTCAAAACCTACTTTTACCGTAATCTAAAACTAAATTCTTCTATGAATTGACAGGGTTTCTAGGCATATGGGAGAGATATCATAAGAATGGGGTTTAGGGTCAAAAACTTATAATTTTATTTGCAAATCAATTAAATAGGTCAAGTTTTTACTAGTTTGACTCTGTATAACAATAGATAAGGCATTGATCATCAATTCATATGCAAATTGATATGTTCATGTGGTTGTGCAATACACATATAAAATCAAAATCAATATTTACTTTCTATAATGAAGAGTTAAATTGTTGTTCATTACTTGTAATATCTTTCCTCTGAGTTATAGTTGGCTATTGTAGTCAAGGAATTAATTAGAAGTCCAAGAAGATTGTTGATAATTTTTTCCTATAGGGGATAGATCTAGAAAGAGGACTATGAGTGAATGAGATTAGAAGAAGAGAATCATAGAATCAATCATTTCAATCCCTAAAGTGCACCTGCCTTGGCCCTACAAAGTTGAATGTGTAGAGAATCTTTGTGCTCTATTGAAGTTGATCCAGATCTGAGATTAATTTGGTTGAATATGGGAATTATCTAATCCTTAGACTAAGTTTTATCTTCTATCTCCTGGTATGGTATTTGTGAAACCTAGTAGTTTTGAAACACCAATAGAGTGCATAGTGCATGTTGATTGAATAGAGAAAGCCAAGTGATCAATGCAAGTCGGGTGATCAAAGCATGCTGAGCATAAGTGTCTAGACAATAAATGTCAAGTGATATCATAGTTAGTGTCAAGCACTAGTAGGTTTCAAGAAGTTAGTGCATGTTGAGTCACTGTACTTCTAATCAAACAATTAATGTTGAGTATCTAGTGTGTGTCAAGTGATTTAGGAGCCAAGTCATCAACATTGGACATAGTTAAAGTCGAGAATCAAAAACCTATTGATGTTGAGTAACTAGTCAATGCAATAGATGTTTGTAATGGAACAAACTTCTATGTAAACCATTTTTGGCCAAAATAATCTTGAATTTTTAATATCAAGAGATAAGGATGGAGTCATATCACACATCCCTATACAACACATGAACCCAATCAAAAAAAGTAAGGCATTAAGCAGTAATAGAAATCAACCAGAGTTGTTGATTATTACTAAGATCATCTCCATGATGCCTACTTAAAGAGGTAAACCCTAAGGGGAAGTAATGTTTGAATAGATGCTAAGGAGAGTATCATGTGTGAAAGGAGACATGGAGAAGATGCTTAATTGAAGGTTAAGCATTGCAGAGCTAGTTGATGAGAACATAACTAGTTGAAAGGACAAGTAGTGAAAGGTCAGAGAAGATACATTCGATTAGAAGGATCAAGATACAATCATGAAAGAGGAGATCTGACATTTATCAGAATGGTGCTAATCAAAGGATCAGACACTAAATCATTTTGACAAGTGATAAAGGGTAAATCTCTTAATAGAATAGTCCTAACAGACTATTGTAAACCTCCTAACAAAGTTCTTACTTAATTGTGAGTTTAAATCCTTTAGTCAAGTTGAGACCTAATAGTCTTTGTAAGTCTTTAATAGGGAAAATCTCTCATAGGGTGGATCATAGTTTAGCCATAATTGGACATACATTATTGCTGTAGTAGTGAAGATTTGTGGGTGTCATCCCCACCCCAGTTTTACCTTCTCCTTGGAGGGCTTCTTGGTAACTAAAATCTTTTGTATCATGTGTTGATTTACATTATGCTATGGATGTGATGCATATTACATATTTTAGTTTATATGTTAAGTTATGAGATGGATGATGGTGAAATGTTTTATGGTCAAAAAAATTTAAGTACTAATTTACCCCACCTCTTAGAACTTACTTTCTTATTTATATTTCCAACAATTGGTATCGGAGCCTTGTTCTCTAGGAAGTAAAATTTGATATCTTGAGAGAAAATATCTTGAAGATGCAAGTCTACAAATTGGGAAAGACTACTGAGAATGAGAAGATTGAAATACAACTTGCCCTACATTGGTTGAAGGTAGCAAGACATGAATTGCAACAATCATTGAAGAGAAGAAAGGATCTAGCCATTTAGAAAAATGACAGTCAATATCAAGAAGAAGACATTATAGGATTGTTTGAGGATAAGGACTCCAAAGAATTTGATATAGCAATAGCAGATCTAATGGAAAAGAATAATGCCCTAAATGAAGAAGTTAAGAATCTTAAAAGGGAATAAGAAATTCAATTAGTAATGTTCTGTGAGTTATTTGAACTAAAAAAGAAAGTTGAGGAAGATAAAGTCATGATTGAAGAAGATAAAAGAATACTAACAAATAGACCTGAGGAGAAGACATCTAATGTGCAAAAACTGGCAAACATGCAACTGGACACAATGAATCAACTAATGATTTCAAATCAAGAACTGAACTAGAAAGACATTAAGATTACAACTTTGAAATCATAGAATGACTTACTATAGAATGAAGTAGAAGTAGAAAAGGAACTTATTAAAAGGTTTAATAATCCTAGTGAAGCCATAAAATACTTTGAAAAACTAATGAACACACCAATAACAAATGGTGATACTATTAGATTGGGATATTTTACTACTAAGGAAGGTGAATCATTTAAAAGTGGTAAACAAAGGAATAGTAAGGGAAAGACTAACACACCCACTTTTCATCATTGTGGAAAATTAGGTCATATAATAATGTTGGGTACAATTGGTTAATTGTGTGTTGTCTTTGATATTACACAAATTTCATATCATTATCAATCAGTATATGTGGAGCTCACTTAGGTAGTGAAGATAATTCTTAGTGTCTACCGAACATTTCTTTGTTTACCTAGTTTAGAAGGTAGTGTCTACTGAGTTCATTGGGCCATCAAAGGAAAATTTGTAGAAACTCAGTGTTAACTAAGCTCACTCAGTTAATGAAGGAAAGTTGGATGGAATCAATGCTAACTGAGCTCACTTGGTTGCCAAAGGTTTTTTGTGAGTTTGTAGTGTTAACTAAGCTTCTATTGGTTAACAAAGGAAATAACTTCTATATTAGTTTCTACCGAACCAAGCTTCTATTGGTTAACAAAGGAAATTATTTCTGAGTTAGTTTCTACCAAGCTAGGTTAGCTAATGAAGGATTTTCTTATTTTGGCATATTAAGCTTAACTATTTTATCTATTGATTCCAGCTGACTGTTGTGATGACTATTGACTATTCTAAGTTGTGTTTGAGTTTACTTAACAAAGTGAAAGATATAAGTATAAGGTCAAGTTGTGATTTCAAAGTGTGCAAGTGATGGTGATGTGATTGAAGATTTAATGATGAGAAGAGGAAGTGAATTTGAAGGATAAGAAGAATATCCTTATGGAGTAGCAAAGATATATTCGATTAGGAAGGATCAAGTATAAGCCAAAAAAAAGATTTGTAATTAGAAAATTAGTTCTATTCAAATTAGATCATCTCATTGTTACTCTCTAACCATTGTAGTAGTGATCTAAATCTCCTAATAAAGTTGGCTTAACAACTATTTGCAAATCCTCTAACAAGGTGGCAATTCCATTGAATTGTTCCCAAGACCTCTAACAAGTCCACTTCTAATAGGGTGATTAAATCCTCTAATAGGTTTGGATCCTAATAGGGCTCAATTCAGAAGAGTGAAAACAATAACTAGTTGCAATTGATGGTTTTCCCCAAATTGGGTTTCCACATTAAATCCTAGTGTCAAATGGGTTCATGATATTTTATTTTATATTTTTGCAGCCAAGTTAAAGTAATGGTAGTCATAGATAACATCTAAAGATTTATTTGTTAATAATTTACTAAGCTAATCAAGTTATTACCAAGTTACAACATTCTATGTGTTTACCGAGCTTTAGCAAATTTAGTTATCTATTTGCATTTTGTACTGACATCTAAGGGATCTAGGATTTATTTTTGTAGTAACTAATTCACCCCTCCCCTCTCAATTACTCCTATTATATTTCCAACAATTAGTATCAAATCTTTTGGTGCTTGCAGAGAAGGTTTCAAGGACCTAAGCTAAAGATTATGTTGTCTTACAAAATAGAGATTCCCAAGCTGAATAGAGACAATTTTGTAGCATGACAAGGATTAATGAGGTTACATTTGGATACCATTAGTGATTCAGGTTGTAAATATCTTGACGCTGAAAAAAAAACTCCAATTGGAATATTATCAATTGAAGATATTGTTGTAAAGAAGAATCACAATATCATGATGATTGACATTGCATTTGCTCTTAGTTATGCTGAATTTGATGAGGTAAAGGACTGCAAAGCTACTTTTGAAATGTGGAACAAATTGAAAGATATCTATGAAGGAGATGATAATGGAAGAAGAGCTAAATCAGAAAGCCTTAGAGGCTAATTTGATCAAATGAGAATAAGAGAAGATGAAAACATTGTAAAATATATGGAAAGAATCAAGGCTAGTGTAAGTGCAATTAAAGCATATGGAGGAGACATTAAGGAGGAAACTATTGTAAGTAAAGTTCTTAGAACTCTTCTTCCTATTTATGCAATTAGAGTGTTTATTATTCAATAAAATTGATGTGATTCAAATTTTAAAAAAGGCTTGGATGCTCTAGTTAGAAGATTGATAGCTTTTGAATTAGATAACTATGATAACTATGTTCCTGCTTCAAACAATATTGAGTCTACATTTAAAGCCAAACTCACACTCAAAGAAAAGGGAAAAAAATTAAAAATCTAGTCAATCAGGAATTGAATATGATGAAACATCAAAAGAAAGTTCAAATGGTGATCTTGAAGTTGTTGAAGGCCTACTTGCAAGGAAGTATTCCAAAGGCAAATGAAAATACAAAGGTAAAGTTCCTCTGATCTTCTTTTCTTGTGAAGAAGTTGGTAACATTTATATTAGGTGTCCAAACAAGGAAATCAAGGATGAAAAGAAAAGTAACAAGCATAAAGGCAAGAAGGACTCCAAGAACTACAAGAACTCCAAAGACAAAAGTAAGAAATCTTGTTTTATAGCTAAAGATTATGATATTAGTGAAGATGAAATAGTATATATTGTTATGAAAGATGAATCTAATGATGAAGGAGCTAAGATGATACTTATCTCTCATGTTAGCAAAAATGATATATGGAATATTGACAGTGACTACTCACATCATATGACTGGTGACAAAAAAAAAGTTGAGCATATGGAATATTATGATAGAGGTAGTGTAAGATTTGGAAACAATGAACCTTGTAACATAAAAGGTAAAGGATGTATTTTGTTGACTAATGAACTTGTATGTGACAATGCTTATTGGATTGAAGGACTAAAGCATAATCTACTAAGTTTGGCCCAATTGAATAACATTGGATTCAAGGTAGTATTCATGAACGGATATGCCAAAGTACTGGATGGGAAAGGAAATTTGATTAGATCTGGCAAGCAAACAAAAGGTAATCTATTTTATCTTGATCTCAGTGATTGTTCATGTTTTATTTCTCAAGCAGAGGAAATTTTTTTATGGCACAAAAGGCTATGCCATGTGAACTTTGATAATCTAGTCAAAATAAGAAAACATAAAAGAGTAAGAGGTATTCCTAGTTTGAAGAAATTTGACATGGGTCTATGCAAGAATTGCAAAATTGGTAAGATGGGAAAGACAAGCTTCAAGAGTAAAGACTATTAGTCAGAAGAAGTCTTGAAAATTATTCATACAAACTTATGTGGACCTATTGGAATAGAGAGTTATAGTGGAGAAAAGTTTTACATTCTTTTTTTTGATGACTACTCTAGAATGATGATAGTATTGTACCTAAAAGAAAAATCAAAAGCCTTTCAAAAATTCAAGTGGTATTTGGCAAGAGTAGAAAAAGAAACTAGAAAGAAGTTGAAATGCTTAAGATCAAAAAAAGGCGGTGAATTCATCTCCCATGAATTCAATAATTTTTGCATTGAAAGAGGAATCAAAAGACAAGTATCAGCCCCTAGTACACCATAGTAGAATGGTAGAGTTGAAAGAAGAAATAGATCTATCATGGACTGTGCCAAAACACTGATCACTGAAAAGAATGTTGATCTCAAATACTAGAAGGAAGCTATCAACACTATAGTTCATACCTTGAACAGAGTTTAGTTGAAGAAAGATTCAGAAAAAACACCTTATCAGCTATGGTATGGCTACAAACCTAATGTAAGTTACTCGAAAGTATTTGGTAGCAAATGTTATATATTGACAGAATCTAGAAAGGAAAATTTGATGTAAAAGTTGATGAAGGCATATTTCTAGGATACTCCTAAAGAAGTAAAGAATATATATGTTTGAATTTTTCCACTCACAAAATTAGAGAAAGTGCACATGTCAGAATTGATGAATTTGTAGAATAGAGTGTAGAAGAAAGCAACAAGGAACCTAAAGACTATAGGAGATTTGTTTACTATGAACCTAATACCCTACCAAATCTATCTAAGAGAAAAGAAGCTTCATCTCCCAAGTCCCTAGAAACTTCAATAGTTATTGAGATGTAGATAGTGCAACCAAAACTACAAGGACCTAAGTTATAATTAGAGGCTACCAAGCTAGTTCAAATTGAGCTTTATGGACTTAAGTAATAGACAAAAGATCCCCAACTTGAAACTTAAATTCAAGAAGAATATGGTGGATCTCATTTAAAGATTAAGGAGCCTATGTTAGTAATATATGTTGGAAGGCATCATGCACCTGATCAGATCAGTGGAGATAAATTAGATGGAACAATGATATGAAGAAAATTAAAAGGTACATGTTTACTTGCTAAATTTGAACTTAGAAGTGTTAAGGATGCTATGGAAAATGAAAGTTGGATTGAAGCAATTAATGAAGAAATAGAACAAATAGAAAATAACAAAACTTGGACTCTTGTTCCTAGACCCAAGGATAAAAATGTAATTATTACAAAGTGGGTGTTTAGAAATAAGCTGAATGAAGATGAAAAAGTATCAAGAAACAAAGCTTGATTAGTGTGCAAAGTTTATTCTCAAGAAGAAGGTATTGACTATGGTGAGACTTTTGGTTCTGTAGCAAGACTAGAAGGTGTTAGAACTTTACTAGCATATGCAACACAGAAAGCATTTAAAGTATATCAAATGGATGTCAAATCTACATTCTTGAATGGAATTCTTGATGAGGAAGTTTATATTGAGCAACCAGAAGGTTTCGTAGATCCTAGCAAAAGAGACCTGGTTTGAAAACTATACAAAGCATTATATGGTCTCAAGCAAGCTCCCAAAGCTTGGTATAAAAGACTACATAATTACTTGGTACAAATTGGTTTTCAAAGGATGAATGACAACAATAGTTTGTATATCAAAGAAGGACAAGATAAGAAGATTGTGTTGGCAAAAAAATTGTTGATGATACTCTATTTATAGGAAATGATGACTTATGAAAAGCATTTTTAGAAGAAATGAGTAAAGAATTTGAGATGTCCATGTTTGGTGAAAAAAAATTATTTGTTGGGTTGTAGATACAATAGTACAAAAATGGTATCCACATCACTCAATCTAAATATATCAAGGAGATACTAAAGAAATTTGGAATGGAAAATTCAAACCTATTGGAACCGCTATGTCTATTGGACACAACTTTTAGTGATGATTCCAAGATAAATGATTGGAAAATTGCAGTATGTAGTGCATACAAGGCCTAATATTGCATTAGCAGTTGGTATGGTAGCAAGATTCTCAGCATATCACAAAGAAAATTACATGATGGAAATAAATAAAATCATGAGATATCTAAAAGGTATTGAAGAATATGGTTATGGTGTAAAGTTGGAGGCAATTTGGACTTGAAGGTGTTTATTGATGCTAATTGGGCAGGAAGTATTGATGACAAAAATAACACTAGTGGTGGAGCATTTCTTCTTAGTAAGAAACTAGTATCTTGGACAAGCAAGAAGAAAAATTGTACATCTCAATCCATAGTAGAGGCAAAATATGTAGCAGTAGTAGTCAATTGCTCTAACATTGTTTGGTTCAAACAATTATTGGAAGGAATAAAGGTAGAGATCAAAGATCCAGTAGTCATATACTATGATAACACTAGTGTAATAAACATATCAAAGAATCCAATAATGCATTCCAAAACAAAGCATGTTGCTATAAAATATCATTTCTTAAGAGAATTAGTGCAGAATAAAGAAGTTAGATTGGAATATGTGAATAGAAAAGAATAGATTGTAGCCATATTCACCAAGCCATACCTAAGGATAAATTTCTATATCTAAGAAGTAAGCTAGGGTTATTCCCCTATTTGAAATTCACTAAATGAAGTTTAGTGAATGCATCAACTAGAACCTAATGAAGATTAATAAGTTGGTGCGAAATTGGCAAGCGCATAAAGGTACATTGGTATTTATAGAATTATTGTCTTTGGCATGTGTTTTCAAAGAGGGAGAAGTTTACTGTCATATCTTTGAGAAATTTTTGGAACCATAACTAAGTAAGGAACCAAAGAGGGAGAAGTTTTCCAAAGAAGAAGTTTGTTGAAAGAGGGAGAATGTTCTGAATGAACTTGGTAGTAGTTGTTGTAGATAGAATCTAGGGAAAGAAAGAGTTCATATTGACAGAGGGAGTTTTCAAGACCAAATCCAAATTTTCATTGTGCTATGACATGTTGTATTTCCATCAATGCCAAAGAGGGAGATTGTTGGATGCAGTTGGTTAATTGTGTGTTGTCTTTGATGTTACAAAAATGTCATATCATTATCAGTTAGTATATGCCAAGCTTACTCAGGTAGTGAAGATAGCTCTCAATGTCTACCGAGTGTTCATGTTTGCCTAGTTTAGAAGGCAGTGTCTACCAAGTTCACTCGGGCATTAAAGGAAAAGTTGTAGAAAGTGAGTGTTAACCAAGCTCACTCGGTTAATGAAGGGAAGTTAGATGGAACTAGTGGTAACTAAGCTCACTCAATTGCCAAAGGATTTTCATGAGTTTTTAGTGTTAACTAAGCTTCTATTGGTTAAGAAATGAAATTGTTTCTAAGTTAGTTTCTATTGAGCTGGATTGGCTAACAAAGGATTTTCCTATTTTGGCATATTAAGCTTAATTAATTTATCTATTGATTCTAGTCAGCTGAGGTGATGAATATTGATTATTCTAAGTTGTGTTTCAGCTAACTTGACAAAGTGAAAGATATAAGGTCAAGTTGTGATTTCAAAGTGTGCAAGTGATGGCGATGTGATTGAAAATTTAATGATGAGAAGAGGAAGCAAATTTAAAGGATAAGCAGAATATCCTTGTGGAGTAGAAAAGATATATTTGATTAGGAAGGATCAAGTACAAGACAAAATAGAGATCTATAATCAGCAAATCAATTGCATTCAAATTAGATCATCTCATTGTTACTTTCTAACTATTGTAGTAGTGATCTAAATATCCTAACAAAGTTGGATTAACAACTATTTGCAAATCTTCTAACAAGGAGGCAATTCCGGTGAATTATTCCAAAGACCTCTAACAAGGTCACTCCTAATAGGGTAGTTAAATCCTCTAATAGGGTCACACCTAATAGTGTGTTTTGTAACCTTTAATAGGGTTGGATCCTAATAGGGCTCACTTTAGAAGATTGAAAATAGTAACTAGTTGCAATTTGTGATTTTTCCCAAGTTGGATTTCCACGTTAAATCCTAGTGTCAAATGGGTTTATGTTATTTTCTTTTATGTGTTTGTAACTAAGTTAAATTAATGGTAATCATAGATAACATCTAAAGATTTATTTGTTAATCATTTACCAAGCTAATCCAATTATTATCGAGTTATAACATTTTGTGTGTTTACCGAGCTTCAATAGAATCCAGTTATCTGTTTGCATTTTGTACTAACATCTAAGGGATCTAAGATTAATTTTTGTAGTAACTGATTCACCCCTCACCTCTTATTTACTCCTCTTATATTTCCAATAGAAAAAATGTCTGTAGAAGTAACACTGGCAATAAAACCCCTAAGTAGAAATACAAGAGACACTATTATAACTGCAAGAAGAAAGGACATTAAGCACATGACTACAAGACCAAAATGATCAACACTCAGGAATTGTAAGGATATTGTTACAAATATTAGAAGTACACACACATAGCATATGAATAAAGATCAAACCTTAAGAGGACACCAAAAAAGAAAACAAAGGTACATCAGCATAGAAACTCTTAAAATTGGGATTACAATACAAGGTACATTTGTCACTATTATGGAGAATATGGTCATGTTGCTCAAAATTACATAAGGATGCACTTTAGAGACAATTACAAAAAGTGGTTAAATGGAGAAATTGTATTCTTTAGGTTTTCTTAAGGTTAGTCATGTAAGAAAAAACTTCCCAACTCAATCACCTGCACCAAAAAATGAATTCAGCAAAGGAAAAGCAAAGGTAGATGCTAAAAAGAAAAAGATGTAGATGAACAAGACATGGAAAAAGAAGAATGATTGCAGCACATCAAGCCCAGATGAGGTCACTTTATTCAATGGATCAAGTAATCACATCACCCTTATCTAGGAGATCAAAGGTATGTATGGAACTGACATTTGGAATGATATATTTTTCATCACTTCTAAGAATTTGAGGATTGGAAAGAGTTATTAGCATGAATTAAGATGCAAAGAAGTGATTAGAAGAAAGAGACAATCTATCATTATAATATATTTTGTATTACTTCTGATTCATGAAAGAATTTTAGTGTTTCTCAAGTTAGCTATGTTGACCATGCATACTGAAAATCCTATAGCAATGGAGCTTACAACTATGTAAGCACTAAGCAATAATTGCTAGGTTTTTAAGGTTATATAGTCAATTTTTTATTCTTTTTTCACTTACCAAATGATCAAAGAGCACCAAGGAGAATTGTAAAAGAGATTCCAGCAACTAAAAATGAGATTCAACTACTACTCAACATTTTCATTGAATCAAAAGGTATTTTTCTTGTGCCAAGTTACATTGTTTTTACATTTGCAAACCCTAGCAAGTTAAAATGGCAAAAAGTTCTTCAACAACAGAAAGGAAAGAAAGTAAAGTAGTTATGAATGTTCAATTGATCAACAATGATGTACAAGAACCTCCTAAGTTTTGAGTGATACTTGAAATAGCATACAAGGGTGTGTTGTCAACAATTCCAGAAAAATTTCTAATGATACATGATGTAAGTGTTAGAATTCTTTAGAATAACTGAGAGGGGGGGGGGTGGGTGAATTAGTTATTTAAGGTCCAAATGCCCTATTAATAACCTTTTTTTTATGTTCAAATTTAAATCAGTCATATAAGAAAAGTACTGTAAATCAACATGCAAAGATAAAACATTCAAGATCAACACATGACACAATGATTTACATGGAAACCCAATTTGGGAAAAACCACCAATAACATGCTACTTGATTCTCACTCTTTTGAAGTGATTCCCTGTTAAAAGCCTACCCTGTTAAAGGCTTACAACACACTATTAAATGTGACCTTGTTAGAGGATTTCACCAAACTATTAGGAATGGGCCTGGTTAAAGGTCTTTAGAACATTCACTTGGAATGTCACCCTGTTAAAGGATTTATCTAATGGCTATTAAACCAACCTAAGTCCATAGGATTTATCTTACTATTACAATTGCTAGAAAGTAACGATAATGGTCTTTTGATCTGACATAACTTACAACATACTTTACAGATTTCAAATCACTCTTTCAGTTCAATCCTTATGCTTGGCTTCAATCACTTCAGCTCTAACTGCTTGTCTCCCTCTCAAGCTTCATCTCCTTGAGTCTTCCTACTCATTCTGCCAATGCAGTCATCCTTGTGGTCATCTATCTAAAAAAAGTTCCTGTGTTATCTTCTCCTTAGCTCATTCTTCAATATTTCATGCTTTTATGCTTGACCACAACTCTCTCTTCTCACTATCACCTCTATTCCACTCTCTTCCACACTATTTTTCACACTATTTTCCATTAACTTATGTCTTCTTATATACAAGTCTGATTTGCCTTTGTCGCTCAATTCTCCCCCTCTAATTTTAGGGTTTCAAAATGAATTAGGTAGGATACAATGTATCTACCCCATATCTTGTTTTCTTCACCAACTTTATCTTAAAAATGTTCTACATGGTGTTCTATGCCACTAGCTCATCATTCTTATCTTCCTTTTAATTCACAAATTTCTAGATAACAACTTTGTTGGCTTAGATCTGGCGAATCTTCGATTTTCTAAATAATGCAGCAACTCGACATTATTGAGTTACTGGTGCTCGACACCTTTTTTTTACTCGACATCATTGAGTTATTGGTGCTCGACACCTCTGTGTTGCTTGGCACCTATACCTACTCGGCACTTGGTTCTGCTCGGCACTTGAACTTGCTTGACACTTGAACTTGCTCGGCACTTAACTAGGAATTTTCTCGGCTCTTACTAGCTTGCTCAGCACTTAATCTCTAATAAACTTAGTTTGAGATTTACAAAAGACTTAGCTAAAACCTTAGATCTTTGATATGTTTCAGTGTGCTCGTTCTTTGTATCTTTTAGTATGTCATCCAATACACTGTTTCATTAATGGCTTGACTGATCCTTGTACTTCATTACAACATTATAACTTCAACCTTTCTCTAGGTGTTCTAGTTACATCTTATTGATTGCCTCCACCTTGACAATCAACTAATTGATAGTATTTGGATCACTAAAGCAATTGTCATCCCTGCAAGTAGCAAGTTTGACATCAATGACAAAACAATGATTGAGGACATTCTTTACCAGTTCCATATATTATTCCACTAATTATTCTTATGATCATTTCAATCATTTCCAACAATCTCCCTCTTTGGCATTGATGACAAACCAAACTGATTAAGTAATCAATTCAGTTACCACCAAGATTGTATTGATTTGCTACATTTTCACTACTGATCACATATATCTCCCTCTTTCATATATATCTCCCTCTTTCTTTGCATTGATTAGTTTTCAGCATATTTCTCCCTCTTTGACATAAATGCCAAAGATGTAGCATCTTTATCATGCAAAATATAAGCTTTGGCTTCTTGTTGTCTTTCTCCCTTTGTCACCATACTTGTGACTGATTTGGAGTTTTTGTTCCTATTGTCATCCTTTGCATCAACCTGTTAATATTTCAATGATTTATTCCTGTTGATGCAAGGTAGGTTCCTTGTTGCCTTAAACTGCTTGACGTAGGGGTATAACCCCCAAATTGCCTCTAAGTTATTCATTGGCATCCTTGGGCAATGGTTTGGTGAAGATATATGTAGTTTGTTCCTTTGTGTGAATGAATTCCAACTTCACTTGTTTGTCTTCTACCAATTCTCTGACATAATGATACTTGATTGCAATATGCTTGGTTTTTGCATGCATCACTAGATTTTTGGATATGTTTATAGCACTTGTATTATCACAATACAATATCACCGGTTTTGTTACTTCTTCTTTCGTTCCATTCAATAGATGTGTGAGCCATACAATGTTTGTACAATTGACTGCAGCTGCCACATATTCTAATTCTGCAGTGGACTGGAATATACATGTTTGTTTCTGGCTAGTCCAGGTAACCAGCCTTTTGCCTAAAAATAATGCACCTCCACTTGTGATTTTCTGTCATCAATGTTTCCTCCCCAGTCTGCATCTGTATATGCATTCAGTTCAAATTTTCCATTCTTTTTGAAGTATAGACCAAAATCATCAGTTCCTTTGAGATATCTCATTATTCTTTTTACTGCTATGAGATGATTTTCTTTAGGATTAGCATAGAACCTAGCCACTATTCCAACTACTAATGCTATGTCTGGTCTACTATGTACAACATATTGTAGTTTTCCAATCATGGATTTGTACATTGTTTGATTGACTTCGGCTGACTCATCATTTTTGGATAGCTTATTCCCTGTGGCCATTGGTGTGTTGACTGGTTTGGATTCCTCCAATCCAAATGTTTTAAGAATTTCTTTGATGTATTTTTATTGTGTAATAAATATTCCATGTTTGAGTTGATGAACTTGCAATCCAACAAAAAATTTGATTTCTCCAAACATAGACATTTCAAATTCATGTTTCATTTTGTTAGCAAAGCCTTTGCAAAGTACTTCCTTACCACCAAATACTATGTCATCCACAAAAATTTTAGATACAATAATGTCTTTACCTTCTTTAGCTTTGATGTACATGTTGTTGTTATCATTAGTTCTTTCAAATCCAATTTGCACTAGATACTTGTGAAGTCTCTCATACCATGCTCTAGGTTCTTGTTTCAAACCATAGAGTGCTTTATGTAACTTACACACCATATCCCTATTGTTTTCATCAACAAATCCTTCTGGTTGTTCAATGTAGAATTCGTCTTCTAGTATACCATTTAAGAAGGTAGATTTTACATACATCTGATAGACTTTGAAATCTTTGTAGGCAACATATGCAAGTAAAGTTCTTATTCCTTCCATTCTTGCAACAGGAGCGAATATTTCTCCATAATCTATTCCTTCTTCTTGAGCATAACCCTTTCATACTAATCTAGCTTTATTTCTGGTAATCTCACCATTCTCATCTAGTTTATTTCTGAATACCCATTTGGTGCCAATCACATTCTTGTCAGTTGGTCTGGGAACCAAACTCCAGGTTTTAATTTTTCTTATTTGATCAATTTCTTCTTCCATAGCTTTATACCAATCCCCATCTTGTAATGCACCGTATACTGTCTTGGGTTCAAATTTTCTAATCAGACATGATTCATGTCTTAGTCTGCTCCTTGTCATTGGTCTTGCATCTTTGTCACCAATTATTTGTTTAGCAGGGTGATGTCTTTTTACATATTTGGATAACCTTGGCTCTATCCTTGTCTCCATGTTTGATCTTTCGGATTCAGGATCACTATGCTCTTCATTGTCAGGTTGTTCTTCATCATGTATGCTATCTTCAGAATCAGATTGTGCATTTTCTTCATTCTATAACTCGGCTTCTAAATGCAACTCTGCATTCACTGGTTGTGAATTAGCTGAAACTGACACTTGTTGTTGACTTTCAATTTGATTGACATCATCCTCATCAGCAGTCATTCCTTCATAAGAATATACAAAGGTTCTGTATTCTTCCATTTTCTTTGGTTCTTCAGCTTGGACTTCTATGTGCTCATCAAAATTTACATTTGCACTTTTCACAATTTTTTTAGTGTTAATATTCAAACACTTATATGCCTTACTTCTTGTGGAGTAACCAAGAAATATACCTTCATCACTTTTTGCATCAAATTTTCCATTTCTAACATCTTTAAGGATGAAATATTTGCAACCAAACACTTTGAAATGTTTTACATTTTGTGAGTAACCATACCATAATTCAAAAGGTGTTGTATTTGTACCTTTCTTGACTTGTACTCGGTTCAATGTATGAATAGCTACACTTACAGCTTCTCTCCAGTATTTTATAGCAACATTCTTTTCCATCATTAATGTTCTAGCACAGTCAATTACATATCTATTTCTTCTTTTAGCAATTCCATTCCGTGGGGGAGTTCTAGGAGTTGATGTTTATCTTTAGGTTCCATTGTCATTACAGAATATCTTGAATTCATTTGATGTAAATTCACCACCTCTATCTGATCTTAGAAATTTCAAGCTTTTTCCAGTTTCCTTTTCAAGTCTGGCCACATACCACTTAAACATTTGAAAAGCATCAGATTTTTGTTTTAAGAACATAACAGTCATCATCCTAGAATAGTCATCAACAAATAACATTATGTATTTATCTCCTCTATAGCTTTGTATTTCCATTGGACCACATAAGTTAGTGTGAACTAACTCAAGTATCTCTTTAGATGTATAGTTTTTGCTTTTGAAACTTGACTTTGTCATCTTTCCTAGCTAAGATTGTTTACACATGACATTATCAGGCTTCTTCAATTTTGGTAGACCTTTGACTTTCTTCATTTTACTAATTTTGACTAGATTGTCAAAGTTGAGATGACATAATCTTCTATGCCATAACCATTCATCATCAAATTTTGCAAATAGACAAGAAGCATCATCCATATCAAGGTAAAACAAATTACTCTTTGTTTGATCTCCTTTTCCTATTAGTTTACCATCATTGTCATAGATTTTTGCAGTTTTGTTATATATTGCCTAATTGTGAGATACTTAGTAAATTGTAATTTAATCCTTCAACATAGTATGCATTGTCACATGAAATTTGGTCTATGAGCTTAATGGAACCATTTCCTCTGATTTGACATGGAGCATCATTACCAAATCTAACACTATTTCCATCATACTGAGTAAAGTTACCAAACTTACTTTTGTCTCCTGTCATGTGATGTGAGCATCCACTATCTATGATCCATCTGTCATTCTTATTTATACATGTCACCAGTGTTGTGGCTTCTTCTTCATCAGATTGGTCCTTCATGGCTACATAAACAACTTCATCATCATTGTCATCAGAATTTTCTTCAACAATATAACACTTCTTACCTTTTTCTTTGTAGTCTGTCTTGTCATCATCTCTTCTGTTCTTGTATTTTTTGCCTTCCTTGGAATCCTTTTTCTGTGGACATCTTGCAACAATATGACCTACTTCATTGCAATTGAAACAAATGATAGGCATCTTACCTTTGAATTTTCCTTTGCCCCTATGAAATCTTCTAGCGAGCAATGCTTCCAATTGTTCCACATCTTCCTCATCAGTGCTATTGTCACTAGATACATACTTCATTTTTCTTCCTTTCCTTGATTTTACCCGTTCGACATCTTTTAGTGATAACTTGGCCTTTAAAGAAGATTCAACATTTTTAGGTTTGTAGTTGTCAAAGTTAGATAACTCAAATGCAATGAGTCTACCTATTATACCTTCAAAGCTTAGGTTGTTTCCTGGTATACATCTTAGCTCTTGTATTGCTGATACTCTAATAGCATAGATAGGGAGAAAGGTTCTTAAGAACTTACTATTAACAGTATCTTCATCCAGTTCACCATTCAAGCATCTTATTACACTTACCACTTCCTTTATTCTTGTACCATAGTGAGAAGCATTCTCATTTTCTTCCATTTTCATGTCATCAAATTTTCCTTTGAGACTTTCTCTTTTTTCTCTTTGTACATTTTGATCTCCTCCATAGATGTCTGATAGGGCTTTCCACATTTTGAATGTAGTGTCACATCCTTTGATATCATCAAATTCAGCATAGCTGAGTATAGAGGCAATTTCCAGCATTGTCTGGTTGTGTTCTTGTTTGTTTTTCATGTCTTCGGTAGTAGGAGCACCTATTGGATCTACATATTTAGTGACAATTGAATTTTGGGCATAATCTCCTATGGATTCAATATATAGCTTCATCAAACTTTGCCATGCAACAAAGTTGTCTTTGTTGAGCTTGGGAACTTCTCTCTTTGGCATTTTGATCTTTTCTACTAGTAGTCCCTTTAAACTGAATCAACAGTCAAGCTCTGATACCAATTGTTAGAATTCTTTAGAATAACTAAGAGGGGGGGGTGAATTAGTTATTCAAGGTCCAAATGCCCTATTAATACCCTTTTTTAATTTTCAAACTTAAATCAGTCATATAAGCAAATTATTGTAAATCAACATGCAAAGATAAAACATTCAAGATCAACACATGACACAATGATTTACGTGGAAACCCAATTTGGGAAAAACCACCAGTAACATGCTACTTGATTCTCACTCTTCTGAAGTGATGCCCTATTAAAAGCCTACCCTGTTAAAGGCTTACAACACACTGTTAAATGTGACCTTGTTAGAGGATTTCACCAAACTGTTAGGAATGGGTATGGTTAAAGGTCTTTAGAACATTCACTTGGAATGTCACCCTGTTAAAGGATTTATCTAATGGCTGTTAAACCAACCTAAGTCCATAGGATTTATCTTACTGTTACAATTGCTAGAAAGTAACGATAATGGTCTTTTGATCTGACATAACTTACAACATACTTTGCAGATTTCAAATCACTCTTTCAGTTCAATCCTTATGCTTGGCTTCAATCACTTTAGCTCTAACTGCTTGTCTCCCTCTCAAGCTTCGTCTCCTTGAGTCTTCCTACTCATTCTGCCAATGCAATCATTCTTGTGGTCGTCTATCCAAATAGAGTTCCTATGTTATCTTCTCCTTAGCTCATTCTTTAGCATTTCATCCTTTTATGCTTGACCACGGCTCTCTCTTCTCACTATCCCCTCTATTCCACTCTCTTCCACACTATTTTTCACACTATTTTCCATTAACTTATGTCTTCTTATATACAAGTCTGATTTGCCTTTGCTGCTCAATTCTCCCTCTCTAATTTTAGGGTTTCAAAATGAATTAGGTAGGATATAATGTATCTACCCCATATCTTGTTTTCTTCACCAACTATATCTTAAAAATGTTCTACATGGTGTTCTATGGCACCAGCTCATCATTCTCATCTTCCTTTTAATTCACAGATTTCTAGATAACAACTTTGTTGGCTTAGATCTGGTGAATCTTCAATTTTCTAAATAATGCAGCAACTTGGCATTATTGAGTTACTGGTGCTCGGCACCTCTGTGTTACTCGGCATCATTGAGTTACTAGTGCTCGGCACCTTTGTGTTGCTCAACACCTATACCTACTCGACACTTGGTTTTTCTCGGCACTTGAACTTGCTCGACACTTGAACTTGCTTGGCACTTAACTAGGAATTTGCTCGGCTCTTACTAGCTTGCTCGGCACTTACTCTCTAATAAACTTAGTTTGAGCTTTACAAAAGACTTAGCTAAAACCTTAGATCTTTGATATGTTTCAATGTGCTCATTCTTTGTATCTTTTAGTATGTCATCCAATATACTGTTTCATTAATGGCTTGACTGATCCTTGTACTTCATTACAACATCATAACTTCAAACTTTCTCTAGGTGTTCTAGTTACATCTTATTGATTGCCTTCACCTTGACAATCAACTAATTGATAGCATTTGGATCACTAAAGAAATTGTCATCCCTGCAAGTAGCAAGTTTGACATCAATGACAAAACAATGATTGAGGACATTCTTTATCAATTCCATATATTATTCCAACAATTGTTCTTATGATCATTTGAATCATTTCCAATAGTAAGATGTTGCTATATGTGCAAAGTAGTAAAGGTTGGAGACCTAGAGATCAGAGAAACATATTAGAATTTGTGTGAGAATAGAATACTAAGGAAGAAAACAAAGTTGTAGAATGAAAAGGGTTAATTCATAGCCTAGATTTTTCTAGGTATTCAAGATAGAGTGGATCAAAATTATTTTGAGCCAAATTCATGACAACCATTTTTCACATTTGCAAACCCTAGTGAGTTAAAATGGAAAAAAATTCTTCAAAAATAGAAAGGAAAGAAGGTAAAGAGGTTATGAATTTTTAATTGATCAACAATGACATACAAGAACCTCCTAAAGTTTGAATGATACCTGAAATGGCATACAAGGGTGTGTTGTCAACAATTCTAGTTTAATTTCTAATGACACATAATGTAAGATGTTTCTATATGTGAAAAGTAGGAGAGGTTGGAGACCTAGAGATTAGAGAGACATATTATAAGTTGTGTGAGGATGGAATACTAAGGAAGAAAAAAAAATCATAAAATGAAAAGGGTTAACTCACACCATAGATTTTACAAGGTATTCAAAATAGAGTTGATCAAAATTATTTTGAGCCAAACTCATGACAACCAGATATGGTTGGAAGATAGTCCTATCAAGATCACTAAGTAAATCATTCTTAAGGTAATAGGATATCCTACTCTAGACAAACACAAGACTTTGAGGAGTGACATAAAGGAAGTGATTGAGAAATCTACACAAGCAGTGTGGAACAAGAGGGGAGTGTCAATTAATACAATTACACCCTATAGTTGCATTTGTAGTGCATGTGATTGCACATAGATTTTGCCAGACTTTCTGACCAATAGTGTGACATGCATTTCCATTGACCTAGGTTATAAGACTTTTAAGAGAGATTGCAGCTATGACCTAGCTAAGCTACAACTTTAGCAACTACCAAAAAACCTTGAAGTAATCTAGAAAACAAAGAACTCTTTATGTAAGTTTGGCTCACTTATTTTTTGCATATTTTTCTATGTACAAAACACATTTCCTACATTTGGTAAGTTAGTATGGAAAATTAGTTGTTCTATTACTCAGCATATAGGAGAGTCCATTGATCAACTAGGAGAGAACTTTGATTCAGTTATGACTAGTTACTTTGAATATTTTAAGAACTCTATGCAACAAAGATCAAGGATACACGTATCTCTAGTGGAGAAACATTATAATAATGTTTTTTTCTTAGTAGATGCCTACTTTACATATTGTTAGAGTTTTAGGTGACTCTACAACACCCCAAGATCAAATGAAAGTCCAATATAACTTCCACAAGAGATTAGCAAGATAATTGCATGAAGATGCAAGAAAGCTATTATTGATAATGGACTTGATTGACATCTAATAAATTGATTTGAAACATAAATAATAGGCCTCCTTATATAGGAAAGGCGATAAGACATAATGATAAGAAGAATATAAGCTATCACCCACACAAGGTTGAATCACATGTCCACCAAAGGTGGATCATCCTCCATTATGCAGTGAAGTATGTGCGATGATGAGGATGACAATGTGATAAGTACACTAAAGGTGGAATGAGATAACAACTATGACCACCCAGAGTGGAATTCTCCTACACCATGTGTTTAATTAAGGTGCAAACTCCTAAGTATCTCAATCACAAATTACTATGCAATGCATTATTCTAAGTAAGCTTCAGTGTAATTAGTGAATATTTAATTACACCAACACATATGTTCAAGTGCTTATTCCAAGGTTCAGATGACTAAAACATGTATCTTATGAGGTGAATGTTGATGAAACATCTATATCCATCACTGGACTATTGATAGATGATATTGACCAGAATACTAAGGAATTCGGCAATTATGAAAAGGCTAAGGCAAGGATTACTATCAACACGTGAACTACCACCATTGATAGAAAGAAGAAAAAATTGATGAAGAAACTCAAGGAAAAATTTTGTGATGATGAAGAAGAAGAAGGTTAAGGACCTCTACAATTGACACAAGGATTAGGTGAGGATCGAGGCTCAAATGATGAAGAGGAAGCCAAGGAAGAGCATAAGGAAATTAGAAAGAAGAGGAACTACAAAACAAGAGCTACAAAACAAAGTGCAGAAGCCTAAGAAGAAAACAAAGAAGAAAGAACAGAAGCTAGTTACACCTTTGACAAGGTCAAGCACAAGGGTTGCCACTACACAAGAAAAAGAAGTGCAATCTAGAGGTAAACAAAAGGATGATACTATAGAGACGAGATAACCTAGAAAGAAACTAAGAAGGAAATGCAAACCTCAAGATGAATTAGATGAAGAGAAGACATAATTAGATGGCATAATTTAATTCAAAGTGCTAAGCCACAATCCCTCATTTGATATAAATAATCTATAGGAGAGTGTAAAGAATAATGCAGATTTATCTAGATTTCCACATATTGATTTTGATAAGTTAGATAAAGGAGACAAGAATAACATTGAAGAAGCTATTTATGATATTATGGTTACTTTCAAAACCATTCCTTTAGATATTGCCAACTCTATACCTAAAATTTTATATGAGAGAGTTCAGAAAAAAGGAAATACAATGTGCAAACTAAAAAATAGATTAGAGAGGCTACTTTAGCTCAAGTTATGCTTGCTCTTGATAAGAAAATAATTTAAAAGGCTATAAAGAAGTATAAAGGGATATTTTCTCTTGAATATAGAGCTTTTCATATTTTGAGGAAACAAGTTGAAGAGGAGGTAACCCAAAGTACACTACTTTGGAAATTAATCTATGGGTTGACCAAAAAGATAGTGGAAGAGGAAGAAAAGAAAGTGTGAGATAAAGAAGATATAGTAGAAGAGAAGGAAGACACAAAAAAATATGACACTCAAGAGACTATAGATTTTAATATGTCAAACACTAGTCCTCCACATGAAGAGAAAGAGAGTCAACAAGACTTTGTAACTATTGAAGACATCCTTGACAATAGCACATAGAATGTAAATCCACTCAGTGATGATGACATAAAGAAATTGCAATAAGAATCCACCAATACATCTATTCCATGCACACATCCTATATTGGTCAGGATTGATGAATCTCATAAGACTGAGATTACATCCACAAAGAAACAACATCAAGATACATATATTATGCCCCAACTTATTGCAGAAGTAAAGGAGAAGGAATCATATTATCAATCACAAGACAAGGCTTTGGAGAAGAAAGATGAGCTTACTAATGTACAATCTTCAATGCCAACATTTTTCATTGAGATGAAAGAGAAAGAGGTAGATACACAAGCTATATCACTTCCAAATCTACAAATCTTGAGTATACTTGAAATTGTGGTAATTGATAAGGAAGGAAGTGAAAGAAATAAGGGTAAGGAAGCTGGTCCTAAACGCACCTCACCAAAACATATTAAAGATCATAAGATCAATGAAGAAGCATAATAGGATAAGAATATAGCTAAGACATAGGAGAAAGTAGAAATACAAACACTAGTTACCTTACTAGTGACTACATCACTTCTCAGCAAGAAAAATCTTCAGATATCGATTATTCAAACCACACCATTGTAGATATCAGTGTTGAGTACCAATCCACGAAAGAGTGTTGAACCTGCATCATTGGAGGATGTTAGTTTGGATCAAGTGATTTTTCTATCATAGTTCAATCCAAAAACTATCACACTGGAAGAAATGAAGATACTTTAGGAGGCCCTACAAAGAAAATCAAGGAAAGAGAAGCTCAGGAGAGAGCACAAGAAAAAAAAGGTTTTGCATGAGATCAAAGACATTTTTATTGATGCTTTTGACATTTCAGATTCATTGTCCAATAAGTCTATCATAGAACAAATTGTACATATAGTTAATAGGATAAAAGATGAGGATACACTAACATAAATTTATTAGAATGGTCTAAGAAGAAGTTTCACACTAAGGTCATGGATAAGATATCCACTGCTATTGAACTCGGACATGTTCATTTGTCAACTAAGATGGATAGTGTTAAGAAAGCTTTGGATGACATTTACTTTTTGTATGGTAAATTATGAAATTTTGATTTCTTTACTCAAGAAACTCAAAAAATAATTGATAGGTTGCAAGGAGATCTTAATTCTACTAGATATTCATTGAAGACATCTCCTAGAACTAGTCAGTTACATTTTCAAAGATTATTGTTGACATAGAGTAGGCTTGCTGAGTTGCAAGAAAAAGATGAAAATATAAGATAAACTTTGATCAACATTCAGTCCATGTTGACCCCACACATAGAAGTTTTACAAAAAGAATTAGCATTTGTAGAGAAATTGATGAAGACAAATTCTCATCTTTCTAAACAAGAAGGTCTAGTTGACATGGAAATAAATTTAGAAATTCAAATCCAATCATTAGATACAGCCAAAGACAATTGGGATTATGCATTAAGAATCATAATGCAAGTACACAAGCTATTTTTGGATAAATAGAGTTTAAGTGTCAATCCATTAGTGACATAAGTGTCAAAAAAGTGATATTTTGAAGATTTTGTTCTAAACTTTGATAATTTTTCTCAAGGTAGATATCTACTCAAGGAGAGTTATAGAACCAAAATGAAATATTTACTCAGGGGGAGTAACATAACAAGGTAATGACAACATTTCTTTTTGCAAATTTTAAGATTTTGAAATTTTACATAAAGACCAAGCAAAAATTCTACATTTTCTAACTTATGCATGAAGTAACAATATATATGCCATGAAAATTTATTTTTGCCACTCATGTCAAAAGGGGAGATTAATAATCTAATTATGGTTTTGAAAAAGTAATGACAAAACACTTAGTCATTATCTAGAAAATTTGGCTGGTCATCACTATGACCAAGCTACTACTTAGGCTGAGTGCATAGTCCATGTTGAGTGAACAAAATGAGCTGACTGATTAGTGTGAGCTGAGTGATCAAAGTATACCGAGCATAAGTATCTAGGCAATACATGTCAAGTGATATGACAATTAGTGTCGAGCACTAGTAGGTGCCAAGTAGTTAGTGTGTGATGAGTCACTCTGGTGCCAAGAAAATAGTTAATGTCAAGTAGTTAGTGAATTTTGAGTGATTCAAGAGCTGACTAAACAAGATTGGACATAGTTAGGGCCAAGCATCAAAAGCCTATTATTGTCAAGTAACCAGTCAATGGAATAGATGTTTGTAATGGCACAAAATTCTATGTAAACCATTTTTGGCTGACATAATCTTAAATTTTCAATATCAAGAGATAAGGATGGAGTCATATCACACATATCTATGAAACACATGCATCCAATTAGGAAAAGGGAAGTATTAACTGGCAATAGTAATCGATTAGAGCGATTGATTATTACCTAAGACTGTCTCTATGATGCCTACTTAAAGAAGTAAACCCTAAGGGGGAGTTATGTTAAAAGAGAAAGGAGAATATCATGTGTGAAAGGAGGCATAGAGAAGATAATTAATTGAAGGTTAAGCATTGTAGAACTAGTTGATGAGAATAGAACCAATTCAGAAGACAAAAAGTGAAAGGTCAGAGAAGATACATTTGATTAGAAGGATCAAGATACAATTAGGGAAGATGAAATCTGACATCTAGTAGGTGGTGCTATCAAAGGATCAGGTACTAAATCATTTTGATAGGTGATACACGGTAAATCTCTTAGCAGAGTAGTCCTAATAGAGTACTTACTTAATGGTGAGTTTAAATCCTTTATACAAGGTGAGACATAATAGTCTTTGTAAGCCTTTAAAAGGGCATACCTCTCATAGGGTAAATCATCATTTATGATGAAAAATTTGTAGCCATAATTGCCCACACTTTATTGCTATAGTAGTGAAGATTTGTGGCTATCATCCCCACCCTAGTTTTACCTTCTCCTTGGAGGGTTTTTGGGTAACCAAAATATTTTGTGTTATGTGTTGATTTATATTATGCTATGGATGTGATGCATGTTAGGTATTTTAGTTTATATGCTAAGTTATGAGATTGATGATGGTAAAATGTTTTATCATCAAAAGTGTTAAGTCTTGATTCACTCGCCTCCTCCCTCTCAAAGCTTACTTTCCCATTTATATTTCCAACACATAGTTCCTTTTTCAACTTGGAAACCATATTCTTCTTATTAGGTTCAACAAATCCTTCTAGTTGTTCTATGTAGACTTCTTCTTCAAGCGTTCCATTCATAAATGTAAATTTCACATCCATTTGATAAAATTTGAACTTCTTGTAAGTAACATAGGTCAAAAATGTTCTTCCTCCTTCCAATCTTGACACGGGTGCAAAATTATGTTGGTCTCAATTTGGTTTTGACAATTGAGTGTCAACACACTTAACCAATTCTTTAGTTGATGCTGAGTATAATACAGAAGTTGAGCTATAATGTATGCCAAGCCAAAAAAATTCAATAGGTGTTGAGTGAACTTCAGGTGTCAAGAAATCTTTAGGTTCTGAGTGAAGTTCAAGTGCCGAGTGATGTATAGATGCCAAGTAGAGTATAGATGCCAACTGAAACAAAGTTACCATAGGAGCCGAGTGAGCCATTTTTCCTATATGTGCTGAGCATCAGCAACTAGTATGTGTCGAGTAACATAGAATCAACATATGAGTTTTTATCTTCAAAAACTTAGATGTAAATCATTTTTGGAGCCAAAATAGGATGAATCTTGAAGGATCTTCAAGATAAGATCAAATCTTTTGCATTACCTATGCAATTAGCATGCAACCAATAAGAAAAATGGAGAAGGCACGCAACCAATAGGAAAAGTGCAAGAAATGAGTGGGAAATGAAGATTTAATATAGATATTAAATTCATACCTAATGCTAAGTCTTTGAAATCCTTAAAAGGAGGATGAAACCCCATTGTATGTATGGATGAGAGTAGTGTATGGGTGAACTATAGCAAAATTCAAAGGGGAGTTTAAAGAGATTTAGTGAAGAATAGAGCAGCATTGTACAATCCAGTTGATCAAGAATAGAGTATCAGAACCTTGAAGAGTAACATATTAGATCAAGTAAGGATCAAATCAGTTAGAGAATAACAGGGACTTTAATCAACAATTAAGGATTGTAAGTAATCAAGTCAAGGCTTTCTAATACTTTCTAGCAATTGTATTAGATATGGAAATCTTATGGACTTAGGTTGGCTTAGCAGCCATTTGTAAATCCTTTAACAGGGTGGCATTCCAAATGAATGTACAAAAGTCCTTTAACCAAGCCTACTTTTAGCAGAGTAGTGAAATCCTTTAACCAGGTCACTACACATTGCTGCAGTGATATTTTGTGGTGTCATCCCCACCCCAGTTTTACCTTCTCATTTTGGAGGGCTTCTAGGTTACCAAATTTGTGTGTTGTATATTTTCATTTATGTCTTTACTTTCATGTTTATTAGATGAATTAGATGCATGTAAATGGTTCCAGTTAAAAGAAGTAGAAAAGGTTAAAGTTAGTTACTTCTAATTCACCACCCCGCCCCCCTCTTAGAAGTAAATCTTCCCACTTGTTAATTCCAACAAATTCTTACCATAGTCAATTTCTTCTTCTTGGGCATAACCTATGAAAACTAGTCTTGCTTTATTTATCACCACTTATCCATTTCCATTCATGTTATTTCTGAAATCCATTTTGTTCCTATCACATTCTTATTGGTAGGTGTCAATAATGATTTCCATGTGTTTTTCTTCTCTCTCTGATCAATCTCTTTGATTATATCATTTATCCAATCCTCATTTTCAAGTGCAACCTTAACTATTCTAGGTTCAAAATAAAAAATTAAGTAGGTATTTTATTTCAACTTACTTCTTGTCATTACTCTATTACTTCTATCTCCAATTATTTTTTGAGGTGAATTATTCTTTCTCACATATTTGGCTAACACAGTTTTAGATATCTGATTCTCAACATTATTCTCACTAAATTTGGGTTTAGTTTCCTACTCAGGTTGAATTGCTTGATGCTTAGGTATAGTAGGTTGTTTCTCAGTAGCTCTCTATTGTGACTCAAGTAGTGTATTAGGTACATATTTATAAAAAATAAAAATACTTTTTAATCTGTAGGTTCCTTCTTACTTTCCACATTATTCTTGTATGAAAACTCATCGATTCTTACATTTGCACTTTCAATAATTGTGTTTGTAGCTTTGTTCAAATATGTTTTTCTCATAGGTGAATATCCAAGGCAAATACCTTTATCTCATTTTGAATCAAACTTACCATTCCTTTAAACCTTTTCAATGTAACTCCTACTTCAAAAAATCTTGAAATAACTCACATTAGGTGTGTGATCATACCAAAGTTCATAGGGTGTCTTCTTTGTTCCTTTCTTCATCTAAACTCAGTTGAGAGTATAGACTATAATGCTTAGAGCTTCTCTCTAGAACATTCGCATATTTTCTTTTATCAATTAGCAATGTCATTGCATAATCAAAAATTGATCTATTTCTTCTCTCAACTTGATGTAGATAACTATCCTTTGGTACTATTCTTAGCACAAAAGTTAGAGACATAAATTCACCACCTCTATCAGATCTCAAAAAATTTCAAATGCTTACCAATTTCTTTCTCAACTCTGTCCTTATACCATTTGAAAATATCAAAAGCAAGTGATTTTATCTTCATGAACATGACAATCATCACCCTAGTATAACCAAAAATATATAGTATAAAGTATTTGTCACCCTAATAACTTTCCACTCTCATAGGTCCATACAAATTATTATGCACTGGTTCCAAAATATCATTAGAAGTGTGTTATTTTCTTGAAAATTTGTACTTTTTGATCTTACAAAGCTAACATTCTTTGCACATAACATTCTTAGGTATATGCAGATTCAGTAACCCTCTAACTCTTTTCTTTCTACTAACATTCACCATGTTCTCAAAATTTACATGACATAATCAAAGATCTTAACTTAAATTCACCTTTAGTTTGTGTCCTAGATCCAATTAGATTCCTTCATAATCAAAGATCTTAACTTCTATGTTCTAAAACTCTAGCCTATGACCTCAATTGTTCAACTGGGCAATACTCAAAAGATTATACTTTAGTCCTTGTACCTAGTAAGCATCATCATGTCTACTTTTATCATTCAACATTAATTATCCTATACCTTTCACTAGACATGGAACATCATTACCTAATTTATCAATTCCACCATCATCAATTTCTTCAAGTTTGTAAAACTTACTTATGTCACTAGTCATATGATGTGAGAATGCACTATCTATAATCCATGTGTCATTCTTTCTAACATGTTAAATAAGGGATTTTTTACTCTTGTACCTTTCTACATTGGGATCTTCCTTGATAGAAACATAAACCATCTCAACTACTTCTTTCTCATCATTAGAATGGGACTCAATGTACTTTTCTTCAACAATGTAGCATGTTTTCTTTCCTTTTTCTTTTTAATCCCTATTATTCATATATTTTTTTACCTTTCTTATCATTCCTATCACTCTTACTTTTTTAGAGGACACTTAGCTACAAAATGACCAACTTCATTTCTCTTATAATAGACTAGGGTTCATTTTACTTTGAATCACCTTTTCCTTTTGCTAACATCCTTCCAAGAATTGCTTCAATATCATCCATACTATCTTCATGTTTAGATTTAGTTTCATCTCTACTATTATTCTCTTTGTTTGAACCACCAATGGTTAGTGAAGACTTAAAAAAATTTCCAAGTGTAACCAAACTGTTATCATAATTACTCAAGTCAAATGTAATCAACTGACCAATCAAACTATCAAGTGTCAAATCAATACTAGGCATAACTCTAACTTCTTGAATTGCAAAAAATTTCATAGCATAGATAGGTATAAGAGTTCTACAAACATTAATTATAATGTGAGAATCACTAATAACTCCTTTAGCAGTTCTAATTACACTAACAACTTCTTTGATTTGGTTCACACACTATGCCACATTCTCACCTTCTTTCATTCTCATGTTATCGAATCACCTCTTAAACTAAAACTTTTTTCTTTAGCTCTGAGTACATTTGGATCTCCATCAGTACATCATCAAACTCAAGATCATTCAGGGTAGATATAATTTCAATCGTTAGACTATAATGATCTTTCTTTTCGGCCATTTGTTCCAAGGTCATAGGAAGTGGAGGTGCACTATATTCACTATCCAACCTTTAAGTAGAATTGTCACCAATTAAATCATAAAAAACTTTCACACATTTGTAACCATGATTTAACATGAAAACCTTGTAAAGGGAAAAAAAACCCCTAGACTACAAACCTAAATAATTTGAATATTCTAAAGTGAGCTCTGCTAGGAGATAACCTTGTTAAAGGTTTACATGTACATTTTAGTGTGACCTAGTTAGATAGTTTTAACATAAAGCTTATCTAGATCACACTACTCCTTAATCTTGTATAAAGAATGGCTTACTCTAAAGTACTTGCAAACATCACTACTTGATGTTACCATACAGAACTTTACAAACTTTTTAGGTTCACTTGGTTAAAAGATTTTTCCACTACAATGGTAAGAAAGTAATAGTCAAATGTTATGTAAGATTAGCACTATCTTCATTTTTCAAATATTTGTTCTACTCTATCTCCTTCATTCTCTAATCGAGCTCCTTGGTTAATTCAATCCTTCACACTTTCACTTTTCTCTAACTCTACTTGATCTTCCTTCTTCTCTTCTTGGTTCTCCTTTCTTCTTTTCTTTCTCCTTCTTCCCACAAATCTCCAATTTAACAATATTTATCAATAACCAAAAACTTGTTTTAGAATCTCCTTAAGTAGTAAACTCTTAGCTTCCAAATTTTTAAAATTTTTGTGTCTTAACCACATCTATAGATCTCAGCTTCATTGTACTTAGTCACTCGAAAATAGAAATTTCATTAAACTTTGTGCTCATCCTTATCATGTTTTAATCTCCGTCGTCAGATCTTTATTATGCTTTTAGAGTTGTAGATCTTCTAACAAACTTTGACTCACATCTATGAATTTCTTGAACATTCTTTATTTTCACCATAAGTTGGTGTTAGATTTAATCTTTCTAAAAAAGTTCTTCTAGGTCATACTCGGTGAACATTACATTTCACTTATGTAATACATAACTCAATTTACATATGAATTACTCGGTTAACATTGTAGTAACTTGGACAATATTGTACTCCTTTTTTCACCTAGTCATTGGGTGTAGCTTCTAAGCTCGGTGAATACAAAAATTTCATTATTACATTACATTATTGTACAAAAATCAAACCAATATTACATTATCACTATCCAACTTATTGATGTACCCACTGAATACCATACTTCGATCAACTCTTTCATCAACATACTTTCTTTAAATCTTCTTCATCAATAAGATGATATGCCACTTTATTGAATTACCATAATCTATAGCCAACTAAGACTTTGACATCAACTACTATGACTCTTTCACATACATTCATAGTATTTCTTAGTTACATCATTAGTTGGGGCTAACAAGATATATCACCTATATTCAATGTTGTTGATTTGTATGAGTATCATGAATCTGATGAAGAAGTTGTTTTACCAAGTGATTATGCTAAGAAATAAGAGGAAGAGATTGAACATATTTTTTACAAGAGATTTGATAAGAGCACAAGAGGAAAGGATTGCATCGAGTATTTGGTTAAGTGAAAAAAAGACCTATTGTAGATGTTGCATGGATTTTTGAATATGAGGTGGATTCAGCTCAAGTTGTGATACCTTCATAATTTGGAGAATCATTTCTTTCAACCCTTAGTGTCTAATGCAAGAGTATATTGGGTTTTTCTTTCTATCCTATTCATTTATGTGGAGGTACTCAGTTACTTATTTGAGCCTTTCAGTAGTTGTTGTTGCATTTGATTCATTCTAGCTTCTTTCACTAAGTTGGCTTGACTTGGCTCAATGCAAATGTTCATTGAATGATTCATTTTCTTTGTTCATTGGGCTATTATTTCCTTCATCACCAAGTTTTTTTGGTGGCTTGTCTAAGTTTGTTTGGTGATTCTCGGTTCCTTTGTTCAATAAGTTTTCTATTTGGTTCTTTTTGAAATTTGACCTATGTATATTTGTGGGATGGATTTAATGTATGTGATTTTTTATTGGGAAGCATTTGGACCTATTTTTTTCTCATTTTTTAATTCAATTCAGATTTAGAATCTTCTATAAGCCATTTTGGCAAGTATAAATAGGGAGTCAAGTCCAAGGTTAAAGGGGATGGTAGAGGTTAGAGTTTAAGAGTCTATAGCTCACAAATCGTGCATGATGTGTGAATATTTTTTTCTATAATTGAATCTTTGTATGTGGCCACCACTAGGAAGGCCTTATAAGAATTTTTCCTTAGGGAAAAATCACCTAAGATCAAGAAGCTCAAGCACTAGCACAATATGGACTGATAAAGTATGATCAGAATAACAATATGAAAATAAGTTAATATACATGTACACTAGAAGTGCCTAAACATAAAGGCCTCTAGAATGAATAGGAGTTAGCAAAGTGATAAAACTCATAACTAAGCACATGCCCACTAAGAGTGGATTATCCTCCATTGGGCACGAAAGTTAGTGTGATGATGAGAGGATAAGCTTACATAGGTGTGTCATGTAAAAAGATGTTGTAGACACCATGTGCTTAATTAGAGTGCAAACAATTGTGTTGTCTACATGACAACTCAGATGATTATGCAAACTCATGTGTTGTAGACACCATGTGCTAAATTAGAGTTGCTAACTCTTTTGTTGTCAAAAATAAAACTCATATGAGTATGCATATTCCTAGGTGTCTAACTAATAAATAATAAAATAATGCATTAACCTAAGTAAACTTAAGTAAAGTGTAATAATAATTAATTATTTACACTAACACCCCCCCTTAAGTGCAACTTATGGGAATGCACTTAAGCTTATGAAAGCCATAATGAAAATGCATGATGGGTTCCGGCTACTAGGCCATGTTAGGTACTCATGTATAAATGCAATGCACTCTCTAAAAACAGAGAAAGATGGAAAACCTCACGGGAAAAACCATCCCCCAAAAATAGAGATGAAAAACAAGATGCAAGGATGGATGGAGTAATTAAGGACCCCACCCCTCATTATATCATATATCATGTATATATAATAGAGAAGTATGCGAAGGAAAAAACACCATAAGAGGAAAAAGTCCCCCCTATAAGAGAGAAGAAGAAGAAAGGAGACAAGGTAGTCCCCCCCCCCCAAATGTAGAATGTTGATCAATGATAGCTACTCCAAGATGAATGTAGAAGTTGATCCATGACTACTAAATAATGTTCCTCCCCTTAGGAAGAAACAATGTCAGAGGCACATATGAGATGCTTTGCTAATTTGTAGAAAGAATCTTGAAGACGAATGGTGTCTCTAAAAATTGCTCAATTATCCTTGTGTCGATACTGACGATTGCCCCTTCTAGAATTTATGAAAAGAACATGTTTAGATCTAGCAAGGATGGATGTAGAACATATCCCAAAGAACCAACTATCTCCTCAAATGATAAAGAGACCTCCTCCAATTGTTGTACATAAGGATCCACAATCATATCAACCTTGAAAGATCGATCATGTAGAGAATGAACAAGAGGGTTAGAGTGTTCCCTCGCAATAACTGAAGAAGGATCTTCTTCATCAAAGAGAAGATTTATATCATCAATGATTTCTCCCAAATCTGTTATCTAGGACTCCACAAAAAAACTTGAAATGTCTATCATGTAGTCATCCCCTGATGTTGGAACTGAAAGACAAGGTGTACCCAACTATTATGAATTACATTGACCTATCACTGTAGCAATGTATGCATGTGGAATTTTTTGATGCTATGATCTTGTTCTTTGTCTATCAATAGGATCCCTCACAAGTGAACCTATTGAATCACTATCACTTTTGTCACTATTAGTTTTCACAATGTATTAAGTATGGAGAGGATTAAAGGATAAGCTAGGTGAAATTTCCTCAAAGTGAACATTCCTCTCTATGAGTCTCAATATCCATAAGTCTATATGCCTTAACACTTTCATCATATCCAATTGAAGTATAAGGCCTTGGTGGTGGTGTCTTGCATTCCCTTGAAGATATGTGTGCCCATGTTGGACAACCAAAAACTTTGAAGTGTTTCACAACTAGTTTTCTTCCACATCATGCCTCAAAAGGAGTCATTCCATCTAATAAATTATGAGGAGACCTATTAAGGATGTAATTTTCACTTCTTATAGCTTCAACTTCAAGTGATGGATCAAGATAATTAGCACGAATCATACAACTTGTCATTGACTTAAGATTTCTAATCCTCATTGCTACTACACTTGTCTTTTGTGAACTAAATGCTACAAGATGTTGAAGATCAATACCCTCAAGTTCACAAAAGTCTCTAAGTCTCGAGTTCACATATCTACTTTCATTGTCCATAAGAAGAACCTTGATGGCTTTACTTGATTTCTTCTCAACATGGTTCTTGAAGGCTAGAAACTTATCAAACACTTCATTCTTATGATTAAGAAAGTAGACCCATGTGTAGCGTGAAAAGTCATCAATGAAAGTGAGGACATAGCAACCCTTGCTAACTAATTGCATTGAAAAGGGGACTACTAGAACAATGTGAACTAACTAAAGGACAACTAATGCTGTCCAAGACTTCCCTTTGTCATACTTTTCTTCTAGATACATATCCATTGAACAAGTTGAACATTCACCCAAAGAAAAGTTGATTGTAGGTAGACCTTTGACTATACTTTTTGAGCTAAATTGATGAAGATAGTAGAAGGCAAGATTTCCATACCACTCGTGCCATAATTTACTTTGTGATTGTGAATGTCTCAATATGGAATGTGAAGGATACTTAGGCACAAAGTGGGAGAATAAAAAAAGCCTTGTGTCATGATTAACTTTACCCACTTCAACCAATGAATCATCCTTAAGATTTTGCACCATTACTAAATTAGGAAGGAACTCAACTTTATTGCCACCTCCATAGTGAGTGATTTTGTAAATTAAAATGATATTACTACTAAGTTTAGGAACATAAAGAACATCTTTGAACTATCCATTTTCCATCTCAACTTGTCCTTTCCCTTCAAATTCCACTTGTGTATTGTTCCCTACAAAGATGTGAGGTACCTTATACTGCTTCAATGAAGAAAAGTGTCCTTTTGAAGAACCCATATTATGTGAGGCACCTAAGTCAAGAATCCATTCCTCTAAAGAATTTGAACTTGAAATAAATGCTTTCCCTTTTCCCTCTGAAGTGGATGGATTTGAATCCTTGGAAGCATTTGGCACATTGATTTTGTTCTTCCTAAGTAAGTTTTCCAACTCATCTATTATCTTAGTCTCGCAATGATGCTCATCATGATTTAGTTTCTTGCAATATGCACAAAATATTTTATCCTTCTTGTTGTTGTTTCCCTTCTTTTTGGAAGAAGAATTGCCTTATTGTGAGGAGGAGGATGTTGTGTCTCTGATTGTGATTTTGGCTTCCACTACCTTTTCTTGCTGATGGAAAAACTTTTTCAACCTTGATTTTTTTGGTTCTCATTACTAGCCACCAATGTTGTATATTTATATGACTTGAGAATTCCCATATCTATCAACTTGGATTGTTCCAACATCAACATTTCTACAAATACATCAAATGTAGGCTTAATGAAGGCACTTCCCATGGTCAACTCGTGAGTGTTGTAGCTTGAAACAAAAGATGCATACTCTAAAGGTAGCCTCTTCAAGATGTGATGAATCAATTTATCATCCTTCATGGGATTACCACAATCCTTAAGTAGTGCTCTCAATTCATTCGCTTTGTTGACATAGTCTTGAATTGTGTCAAAATTATGGATACAATAGAAGTAGATCATCCTCAATTTGGACTCCCTTTTCCTCATCAACCTTACCATACAACCCTTCAAGTTTCTCCCAAGAACCCTTGGCATCCTTAAAGCTAGAAGTGTGGAAGAAGAGATCTCTATGAACACAACTCCTAATAATTCCTAAAGCCTAGTTATCTTTCACTTGCAAATCAACTTGTGGAGCAGCATCAATGGGTTTTACAATTATACCATCAACATATAGATTTAAAAAAAAATTCATTAGTCTACTCCATACAATACCTTTCCATGTAGTATAATTGTGTGAAGGAGGGAGGGAGGGAGGGAGGGAGAGAGAGAGAGAGAGAGGAGACCCCCCCCCCCCCCCCCCCCAAAAAAAAAAAAAAATGATGTTTTTGGAATTTTATATGTAGTGCATTCACAATAGGTCACTTGTCAAAATGGACAAAAGTGGGCTTCTTATTTTTCTATTTACAACCTCCTCTTGGAGTTCAAATCTAGCTCTAAGCAATGTAGCTTAGATGTACAACAACTTTGAAGTTTTATCAAAGTAATACCATGAAAATAAGGACCTATTTCTAAACGTGGTATTTTTGTCCACACAAGCCTATAATCTAATTACAAATATGGAAAGTAGATGAAAAATTAATCACTTTAAAAAAATGGAACCTAAAAATGTGTCCAGATGAGCCTATACTAAGCCTTTGAAGTTGCAAAAATTGAGATTTGTGATTTGCAAAAAAATACAGGAATAGAGATCTCAAACATCCTACACTAATGTGTAGATCATGAAATTCTACCCCAAAACAAAAATAAAATTACTCAGACAAAGGAGTCCATATGAGGGAGATATCATTGTTTGAAAATCACCTCTGTAATTATGTTTCCTGAATCACCGTCCTCGTGCTTCCAAAATATAATTGACTCTATATTTCACCTCAAATGTCTAATTTTGATGAAACAAAAGTCGATTTGGGGGTTTTTCGATGCCAATATCTGATTTGCACTAGCAAGCTCCAATCTTGTCCTGCAAAAAATCTCTACTACTAGCCTAAAAGGCCATTATTTTCACATAATTTTGGAAATAAAATGCAAATCCTAAAAGAAAAATTCTAGAGATGCAAAAATATTCAGATCTAAAAAATTAATTACATAGATCTAAAGAGATCATACCAATTTCACAAATTGGGTGTTCGGGTTCTAGTTTGCAAAAAAAATTGCCTCAGATTTGACTATGGCCTAGGGTAGGCAAATTTATAGTCAAAATTCATCGAGTCGATGCTCCAGATGCAATGGTGAGGTCCACTTTGGCTCTAGACGCTCCTAATGACTAAAAATTCTTTAGATCAAAATCGAGGTCCTTCGAGATGTGAAACAAAAATGGTCTCCAATGGCTATGTGAAGAGAAGCTCCCTCGACTCTAATACCATGTAAGAATTTTCCTTAGGGAAAAGTCACCCAAGATCAAGAAGCTCAAGCAATAGCACAATATGGACCAATAAAGTATGATCAGAATAACAATATGAAAATAAATTGATATAAATGTACACTAGAAGTCCCTGAATATAAAGGCTTCTAGAATAACTAGGAGTCAAAAAAGTGATAAGAGTCACAACTAAGCACATGTTCACTAAGAGTGGATTATCCTCCATTGAGCACATAAGTTAGTGCGATGATGAGAGGATAAGCTTACATAGGTGTGTCATAAAGATGTTGTAGACGCCATGTGCTTAATTAGAGTGCAAAAACCTATGTTGTCTACATGACAACTTAGATGATTATGCAAACTCCTATGTTGTAGACACCATGTGCTAAATTAGAGTTGCTAACTCTTGTGTTGTCAAGAAGACAACTCATATGAGTACACATACTCCTAGGTGTCTAACTAATAAATAATAAAATAATGCATTAGCCTAAGTAAACTTAAGTAAATTGTAATAATAATTAATTATTTATAATAATAAGCCTTACAATGCAATATTTATGAAGTAAATTTTCTTAATTAATATTTTTTTTTGGTCTCTCTCTTTCCAATGTTGCCTCTTGATGATTTTTTTAAGGTTGTGTTAACTCGGTGAGGTTGCATGGTAGTTGGGTGTGCCATTGGCCATAGTTATCTTCTTGTTGTTCATCATAAATTACTGATCTCTTTTCTCTTCATTAATCTTTGAAGTTGTAAAATAATTTTCTATAATTTTAGGGAAAATAATGTGATATGCCAACTTCCAAGCCTCTAATTCACAACCTACTAATCTCTCAAGTTCATGAAAATTAATGATTTAAAATTACATTTTAAGCTAGTAAATTCCTATATTATCTTTTTACATTTTTCATTTATCTAATTAAGTAGTAAAATATTTTGTCATCACAATTAGAAAAATATGGAATATGTTATTCTTTACTAGTTTCATCAATTGCTAAATGTTTATATGCACAATGAATTGAAGGAATGATATATGTTATGTTGTTTCATGATGCATTGCATTTTAATGATTAACACAAGAAATTAAACTCATTCAATTTTTTTGCTGAAAGGAATTTTAATTCTTGGTCATTCATTTATTGAAAAACCAAGGAAATTATTTGTCAACAATTTTTCAGATAATCAAGAATGGATATATGATACATTTTTATTGATATTTAAATATTCAAATTTTATTCAATCATGATTTTTAGTTTAATTTTTAGATGTTGATGTGGCCAATATTGAAATCAAATTATAGGTCTTTCCAATCCAACTCATATTGAAATTGATGGATTTATTTGTTGTATTTTTCTGAAATAAACCAAACAAAATTAAAATTGTTCTTTTTGAAATGGTAGAAACTTGGCTACAGTGCAACTCTTGTTTTAAATATCAAGATGCCTATACTAGTCGATCTTTATTTTCTTTGTCACTATTTTGAATGAAATTGAAAGAATGACTTTATATAGAGTGAAATACTTATTGATTATGTCAAATCTTTTTCCATTGATCAATAATTTTTGCCTTCTATTTTAAAATGTAAAAATTTGAGGACTATCTAAAAGAAGAGGAGCAACAAAATATTCCAATGAAAAGGGAGATGCCTTACTGAACTCAATAGTGAACTTAGTTTGTTAACATTTCTTAGCAATTTTTTTAGTTATTGAGAAGATTCCTAAAGATAGATTCATGATTTTTCTAAAAAAGGTCCTATTATTGTATACAAGACAAGATTAAGAATGCTCATTTCTTTACATAGGGGAGATACATTTAATGCATAATATATGACACATATTTTAAATTATATTGACATAAAAAATGTCATTAATTCTCCAAATTTTTACAAGCCTAAAAAAAAAGAGGAGATAGAATTTATTATCATCCCTTAGTTAAAAATGTTGATCTTAACAGTAATATTGATCCTCCAATTTGTACCTACTAGTGTGATTATGTTTAAAAACATGTTGAATGGTCATGAGAACAACTATATTATGCAATGGGCTTTTTGAGATACCTAAATATTTGTTATTATGGAAAAAAATTTATAGTATGAAAATTTCATAAGGTGATTTCTATTTTGGGTTAATGGAGCACAATTGCTCATAGTGTAATATGTTTTGCACCATATCTATTGTAAAAGTTTAATATTAAAACTACATGAAAATAGAATTAATATTTAATAAAATATCTATGGATAAATAAATAAATAGATTTAGAGGTTCATATGATAGTGTGCTTATTAAGTGGTGTTGCTAGTATTGTGACCACCAAAATTCAAATCTCTAATGAAAAATTGTGATTACAATCTTGTGCCTTCACAAATATAACGTGCTTGCATATTTGATCCTCAACGTCAATGTTATTGACATTCATGCTAGATGACTCATAGGTGTTCATGTTTATGCTTCATACTCTTGCTAAGTTGGTGTGCTCACATGGCATGTACAATTATTGAGCTATGATGCTTGAGACGTTCATGCCAAATGATCTCACATATTTGAAGAAAATAATAACAATTAAGATAATTTTATAAATGATGAAATTTTATCAAATTCAAAATAGATATAAATTCTTTATCCATTTAAATATTGACCAAAAAAAAAAGATAAAGTAACAAATATTTACACACAAAACTAATAACTTTATTTATAAAATAATATATTAAAAAAATATCAATCTATGTTCGTAAGAATAATAGATAAAATGTAATTATATCCCAAACCTATGCTTATAAATATCTAAAATCGACACCATTCAAACTCAACTAAATGTTGATTAAACTCAATATCATAACATCATCGAAACATATGAAGGTCTATAAAACTGAAATGGAGGGTTTTGTGGAAATAGAATGAAGCTTGTTAGTGTGACACACCCCACTTGAATACAGTTGTTAATATGATTCAAAGCACCTTAAACTCTCAATTTTAGTCCACAGTCTAAGTGATTCTAACTTCTACCCATAAAAATCTAAAATTGACATCATTCAAACTCAACCAAATGACAATTAAACTTAATATAATCATCAAAACATAGTAAATAGAAGAGGGTTTTGTGAAATAGAATGAAACTTGGTAGTGTGACACACCACACTTGAACATAGTCGCTAATATGATTCAAGACACCTTAAACTCTTTGTTTTAGTCCACAATTTCAGTGATTTCATTTTTCTTAATATATGCCTTTAGTTTACAATAATAATAATAAGCAAACACTTTTAGGTGTCGCCATATTCCATATCCTAAAGGGAATTATTGGCCTAAAAACCAAGTGTTTGGTATCCTTATTAGGCCTTGCCTTATATAAGGTAGGGAACTTATGTTTTTGTTTGACCCCCTCTACTATTAAAATTTTTCTAGATAGAAATGCAATCAAGTAGGGTTTGAGAAGTCACTTTTTTAAAAATCAATTATGTTGTGCTATTTTTTAATTTTTGATTGGTTTAGATAAATTTTCTTGGGGTTAATGTGTATTTTCTTCAATAAAAATGTAGAAAATATTAAATACAATGATGTGGTCTTTAACTGCGAATTAATTGGCATGCATATCGTACCTCCACAACTGTCACATCATTTTCACCATAAACATTTTGAATTAGTTTTTTAAAATAGTGCACTTTAAAAGTATATTAAACATCAATGTACATTTTTCAACCTATTTCTATAATATTCATGATTCTTAAATTATTCATAAATATGTGTAAATTTATAATTATATAGTTAGAAAATATATAGGTGTATTTTCTTCTTTTGATTTCATGGAGTTGTTTATATTTTTTACTTGTAATTATTATATTATTGATTTTACTTTTAACTCTTTCTAAAATTAAATAATCAAATTAATTATTTTTTTTAACTTAAAGTCTATAATATCAAAAATAAGTAATTCAATTTTAATTAAATTATAATTGAAATATATGTGTATATATAGATAAAAATATATTATATACTCATATATTATTTCTATTGATAAAATTTTAACTTTTGTACACTTAATATAACTATAATTGTAATTATAGATAAATTTAACATTCTATGAAAATCAAATTAAACTTTTGGAGATTAAGAAAGCTAAAAACAAATATAATTACATAAATAGTTCCATTTTAAGTTTCAAAATTCATTGCTTTCTTTCAAGCTGAAATAAATTTAATTAAATAATTAAATTCATTTCAATGGCATTCAAAGTTAAAATTTATTGATTTTCTTTGTTTTTCAAAATTGCAACTTATTTGCTTTTGTAATTTTTTTATTTTTTTTTTAAAAATGATTTTAAGAAATGTAAAATGTTTTTGAAATTAAAAGCGACCAAAAAAAAGGGGGTCAGCCCTTACATCCAAAAGGCTGGTAACCAACACATCACTAGCAAAAACCAATAGAGAACATTACTGAAGCAAAAACAAACTAAGAAGTAACTTAACCGCAATATTTCTACCCAAACTACTAACCAACATACTACTATGAATAGAAACAACTAATCTATAGTAGAAGTCTATAAAGTTTACTATACTACTGAAGTTCATAAAAAAAACATTGGCACAATCAAGCAAACCCAAGTCTGAGTAACAGCTAGATACCAGCAAACCAAGTAACAACATAATAACATAAAACAACTAGGATCCAATGATCCTTTAAAACTATAGACTTATTTCTCAATTTTTTCCTTTCCCTTCCCAGCCAATAAAACCCAAGCCCAATCATCAACAAAAAACTTAAAGAGGAGCTTATGATCCTCCATGTCCATCCCTATTTCTTCTTTCTCCTATGCCATCAATTGGAGGGTGGTGGCTGCAACATGAGTGATCTTTAGGGGAAATTTAGAGAAGATGGAGAATCATTCCTCTAAAACTTTAACCCTTTGATCTAGCTGGGCAATTGCCTCCTTTTGCTACTTGACCTTCTCTTTGTTTTCAGTTCCCGCCTTTTTAACTTCCTCTTTAGCTTTTTTTGCCTGGTTATCATCCTGCAAAACCTTTGGGTTAGTAAAAACCTTAGATTTTTCCTTGACCAAGGAGGAAATGGTAATGGTGGAGGTATCAACTTTACTACTATCTTCACAAAATGTAATGGGTTGTAGGGTGAAGCTAGCCGAAACATGGGTAGTCTCCATAGTCATGGCATTTCTAGCCGACACCGGAGTATTTCCAGCAGACATCTATTCATTATCAATAGAATTCTCACTTTTTTCTACCTCATCTTTCTCTTTTTCTCTCTTGGAGTCAGAGTTATTCTCCTCCTCCCTCTCCCTTTCATTGTTCTCAAAGCTCTCCTCCTCCACCTCTTCAACCCTGAATCTATTATATTTTTTCTTATGCCTTGCCTGGAATTGGGCAAGTCTTCCTGACTTTCTCCTACCCTTTCCACCTCCCTCCTTCTCTAAGTCCTCCTCTTCCACCTCCACCAGTTTTTCAACTTTAATCTTTTTACTACCCTTTTGTTCCACAAGCACTTCAACTTTCTTCTTTTTCTTATTTTCATGACTAGGGGAAGGTCGTGAGGAATGAATTCTGGTACCAGTGCTGGTACTTAGGGGGGAACTCTGGCGGTGGTGTTGGTTGTCAACCACCACCACCCTACAGTGGCAAAGGGTAAGATGGAATTGGTATAGGAAAAAAATTAGGCCTTGGTGAATAATGGTGAAGTTACATCCCCCTGTTCCTCTTCTCCCTAACATCACTAACCATATTCTCCAGAGAATGTAGCAGAAAAAATTGGATAGAAATAAAATCCCTATTTCTAAAATGATTCAAGAGGGGAAGTGGTAATAGTAGTAAACACCAAACCTGCCCTCTAGAAAAATGTATTTCATGAGCACTAGACAAACGTCATCCTACAGAGCTGGCAACCTATCCCTCTTAAATCCTCCTCTGTAGCTCATTGGTTCTTTGTCATCCTCGAAAAAACTACTCATACTAGCCTCATCTTCTATTTTTGTGACCTTTCTCCAATTTTTTGCCTTCATAGATAGCCCAGTGGCCATGGCAATTACTTCCTCATTTACTTGAAAAGTAATGTCATTTATGGTTACCTTGCGATCATTCCACCCATTAATGAACTAGAGGGCACAATTCTTGTCATACCAGACCATCGCCTACATGTAAGGAAAAAATCCCCATTCCTTTAACAAGAACCAAGTAGCCATCTTGTCTTTGACACTCTCAATTTTAGTGAGCTCCAGCCTATTCAAGTCTCCACCCATATCTTCCCTTCCTTCTTCTGATTCCCCCACCTCAGTGATGTGCATCTGAACCTCCCTATCTCCAATATCACTACTAATACTATTAGCTCTAGACCTCTCTACAAAGAGAAAAATAGTTATACAAGCCCATTTTTGAGACAATTCAAAATCCCATACGAATTCATTATGAGAATCATGCATGTTTAACATCATAATTTCTACACCCCTAAAATCTTTGACAATCTAAATAATGACATTATTTGTACTTTTAGAGGGGAAGTAATTTGAATTCCGCAATATGTTACCATAATGGCAAAATGACGCTCTCCTTAATTTGCATCCATTCATTTTTCCATTTGTATGACCACGTCTTCTCCTCATTTTCCTAAAAAAAATTAAATTTAGTGAATTTCAACTTTCTACGGAAGAAATTGCCAAATTTGGCCCCGACATTAAATTTTGTATTTATAATTAATTAATACTCCTCCCTCTTTCCTTGTGAATCAAGGACATAATCTCCTCGTTTAGATTTTCCATATTTCTCCAGCATGCAATTACTGCTAATTCAAAACCCATGGTAGCTGCCGCATCAACCACCTTATTTCCTTCTCTATAGATGTGTTGTAGGTGGACCTTCTCCATCCCTTCTAAAATATGCCTAATGTCTGTTATGATAGTTCAAATATTTCATCCCAGTTGGGACAATCCATTTACCAAATCAATAATTAATTTGGATTCCCCTTCTATAGTTATTTCCTTAACTTGCATTTCACTAATTAGGTGAAGACCCCAAAGTAGAGCCATAGATTCAGCCAAGTTATTACTTCCACCCCCCACCTTCCCAAAGTAGACTAATAGTGCTTCACCATTCCCTTTTTTAGCACTCCACTCATCGCTCATATGCCCCCTCTAGCAGCACCATCAAAGTTTAGTTTAAATTGTGTTAGGGTTGGTGGTTTCCATCTTGTTTGTCATCTCTTTAACACTTTTGAGTTATCAAAAACATAAAAATTCTCTTGAAAACCCCATTTTTCAACAATTTGACCTTCTTGCCTACCTAGTTCTTCCTTCGATAACTTACATTTGGCTACCCTTATATTTTCCTTTAGCAATTTCTCCATGATTCCCATAACTACCTCGATAGGTTTTTCCACCTCTCAAAATATTCTATTGTTTCTTTCTTTCCATATATGCTAGCAAATATATGGTGGAACAATTCTCCACAGAAAAACCAAATTTGGGTAGTAGAAGGGATAGCTCCAATTCTCCACACATTGACATAAGTTGTCCTTCAGAACCCAATTCAGACCAAACTTCTCCCACACCATAGCCCAAATCTTTAAGACATACTAACATTCAAGGAATAGGTGAGAGATACTCTCCTCCTTTTCTTTGCAGAGATAGCATATGTTTGTGATTAAAAAAAACCCCTTCTTTTAAGATTGTCAAGAGTTAAAATTTTACCATGCTGAACAATACACCAGAAAAAATTATTTTTTGGGAGTAGATTACTAATCCAAACTTTACTCGATAATAGTGGATAGAAGTCCTTACTAAAGAGATGTTTGTAAGATGATTTGATTGTAAATTGGTCACTAGAAGTTAAGTCCCAAACTCTAGTATCCTCTTGGATCAGAATTGGGGGTCTTTGTGCTCCCAACAACATTTCCAATTCCTTAAGAAGCTAAATATCCTCCTAGGAGTAACTGTCTTTACATAGTTTCTTCCACCTCCTCCCCTAGTCAATATAGTCATCCACCTTCCTTCCCATGTCTTCCTTTAGTAACTCCATTAGTCTTTTGAATTTATTGTAGACCAGTGGTTTCCCCCCTATCCAATTATACTCCCAGAATTTGATACTACACCCATTCCCCACAATCCACCTTGTCCCTTCCCTTAGTAAGTTTCTATTTTGACAATATTCATTTAGATTTTGGAGCCTCCCGGAAGATCATTATTGAAGAGATTTCGAGTGAAAAGGGAATTTGACAAATATTTAGCTTTCATTATATAACCCTAGTCTATATTATTTTCTCCCAGTCTCCAATGTATCTTTATAAGGAGGGCTTTATTCAGATCACGGAGTCTTCTTACTCCCAACCCCCCTTCTCCTTTGGCTTACAAACCTCATCCCAATTACCAGGCTCAGTTTGTTCTTCTCCTCCGTCTCTGGCCAAAGGAAATTTCTCTGTATTCTCTCAATTATGTCTGCCATATTTTGGTTAATTTTAAAAAGGGATAGGAAGTAAATTGGAATGCCCTATAGAGCCACTAAGAGAAATTGTAATTTACTAGCATTGCTTAAAATTTTCTCTTTCCATCCTACAAGCTTCTTTTGAATTCTTTCCACTATTGTATTCCAGAAGTCATTAGTCACCTCCTTAGTGGTTAATGGTAGGCCAAGATAAATATTTGGGAGGTTGGCAGACTGACAACCTAAAATTTTTCTTATCTTCCTTTGTAATGAGGCATTAGTATTAAAGAAATAGATCTTAATTTTATAGTAGTTAACTTGCTAGCCCAAACTTTCTTCATAATTATCGAGAATAGTCTTCCAAGCTTCAACTTCCATAACTGAGGATTCTCCAAAAAGGAAAGTATCATCAACAAATTGTTGCAGCACTTTGGTATCAATAATGGTAGTAGGATTAATTCCTTTAACACATCCTATATTAACTAGTTTAGAGAAAGACCTCCCCAATACCTTAGCAACCATAATAAAAAGGTAGGGTGATAGTGGGTCACCTTTTCTTAGTCCTTTCTCCACTCCAAAATTGTCCCAGGGGGAGCCATTTAAAAGAACAGAAAACTGAACCAAGCCTACCATCATCTTAATTAGATTTATAACTTTGTCATTGAACCCCACTCTTTCAAGCACATCATAGAGGAAGTCCCACTTCACCTTATCATAAGCCTTGGAGATATCCAACTTGAAGATCATTCTAGGTCTTTTATTTTTTTCTATTGAATGAATGATCTCATGTGTGGTTACCACTGCATCCAGGAATTGTCTTCTTGGAACAAATCCGTTCTGTGGAATACCAATATTTTTTTCCAAAACTTTGGCAAAGATCTTATTTATTGTATTGCACAAACTTATAGGCCTAAAATCCATTAGGCTCATGGGTGTTAGAGTTTTGGGGACTAAAGCAATAAAAGTCTTATTAATACTTTTTAGCATCTTCCTAGTTTTAAAGAAATCTCTGGTAGCCCAAACCAATTCACTTTTAACAATCTCCCAAAAGTGCTGGAGAAAAGCTAGAGGGAAATTGTCTGGACCTGGGGCCTTATAAGCTTTTATAGAAAACACATCACATCTCACTTCCTCCTCTGTGATGTTTCCTAGAATGTGGTTGTTTCCCACCACACCCAGCACCTGTGGGATTGTATTAATCAAACTTCTTCTAATAACCTAATTTCCTACATTGTTATCCTTAATGTAAGCCTTGCTAAAATATTCCACCGCATGTCTTCCCATCTCCTCCTAGTCCTTATAAACCCTTCCTCCTTCTCCTTCCAATCTGCTGATTGTGTTTCTTCTTTTATGATTGGAGGCTAATCTATGAAAGAAAGTAGTATTTTTGTCACCCTCAGTTAACCATTGGACTCTTGATCTTTGTTTCCAAAAAAATTCCTCCCTCAACATAATATCGTTCCATTTTTTTCTCTATTCCTCTTCTTCCTGAGTTGCACTTTCAAGGTTATTTCCTTTAGAATCTTCCCCTTGGAGCTTTTAATTTTTTTCCTTGACTTCTCGTTTGATTTTGAACAAGTCTCCAAAAGGAAATCTTATCCTAGCCCTTAACGTTTCTCCTTATATTATCAAGCTTTTGGGTCAATCTATACATTGCAGTGCCATCTAACCCTATATTCCACCATTCTTGAATTCTATCTTTGAATTATGGGTGAGATTGCCACATTATTTCATACCTGAAAGGTTTCAGTCCACCTTTTAAACCATCCTCCCACTGAAAGATTAAAGGGGAATGATCTAAAGCAGTTCTAGTAAGGTTCTCTAGTAGGGAATTGCCCAGTTGATTCCAGTTCCCTGTCACCATCAGCCTATCCAGTCTAACCTGGATAAGATCACTCCCTTTTCTATTATTAGTCTAAGTAAATGGGTTCCCTCTCAATTCCACATCAATAAAATCCATTCTACACATAAAGTCATTAAGATCTTGCAAACTTTCAGGACAATCTCTATTTCCCCCTAATTTCTCCAAATGATAAAGTGGGGTATTAAAATCTCCCATACACATTAATTGTTTATCTTTCATATTTTCTAGAATCCTTACCATCTTTTCATATGTTTCCTTTCTCCCTACCTTACTATTAGAAGCATATATATTTATAAGCCCCTAATGTTGAATACTAGTTTGGAAATCTATTATTATGAAATTACTATCCTTCCATACTTCAACCCCCATCATAGACCATGGATTCCACATGGTAGCAATGCCCCATGAGGCTCCTTTAGCATCCATATGCATGTAAGCAGTACCTAGCCAACCATGACTAGCAATTCTATCAAAATTAGCACTAGACATTTTAGTTTCTTGTATTAACACACAATCTACCTTTTCCTAAAATATGCACTATTTTAGATCATATTGCTTTTGGAGATTATTTAACCCCCTTAGATTCCAAGAGATGAATTTCATTTCTTACCTCTAGTTACAATCTCCAGTGTAAATTATTTACCACTGGCCACGTCCCTTGTTGCTTGTTTGGTCCTGGTTGCTCTACTAGTCGGTCTTCCAACTATCCCACATGCCCCTACATTTGGTTCCCCCCCCCTCCCCCCTTTCTCTTCCTTTTTTGAACATCCCGTTCCCCATTATCCCCCTCCTATGGTGAAGTGGGGCTTAGTTCTTTTTCAACCTTTTTGATGCTTGTCGTCACTGTAGCTACTATCTCCATTAGAGAGGCTTTTATCATCCTTATGGGGGTACATACCCTCTCCTGGGTAGCACCATCTATGGCCATTAGTTCTTAGAGGCCCTCTCCTCCCTGTTTTAATGGAGAGCGAGGAAGAGGGTGGTTAACCACTATTTTGCCTTCCTCCATCATTTCTCCTTCCTTAAGTTCCCCCATTGGTGAACTCAATAGTTCCTCTAGCTCATGTCTAAAGGGATATTCATCCATTTTCTTCTTATCTTCAAAAGCTTCCCCCTCCCTAGGATTAATATGCCCCCTTGTTCCTTTGCCTGGGGTAGTCTACACTAGATTATCCTCCATTTTTTGTGCATCAATAGTCTCCTCCTCCAATCTTGGGGCTTCCAAGGGTTTCCCCACAGCTTCCACTACAATTCTTGGGGAACCTTCCTTTTGTTTATCCTTCTGCACTTGGGCCTTACAGTCCACAAAAAGGTGTCCAAATTGACCACAATTCTGACAGAATAGGCCCTCATTCTCATATTCAATGGGTTGAACTTTCTCTCCCCATTTGGTTTTGAATGTGACCACAATCGAGAGAGCCTGATTCAATGCCACATTCACATAGAATCTAGTGTATACTAGTTGTGATTTTTGCATAGTTACTTTGTCCATAGTAACAAAGTGCCCAAAAGAATTCCCCACCCACCTTAGGATCTTCTCATCCCAAAATTCAAGGGGTAGTCCAGGTAACCTTACCCAGACTAGAGCTAGCTTATTTAGCTCTACACTAACATCAAGGCCTGAGTGCCACCTTGTTAAGGCAAGACAATGCTTCCCATAGTACCAAGTTCTTGAGAGTATGAGGTTGATATCCTCTTCCAATGTGAATTTAAAATAGAAGAGGCCACTTGGCATTGCTGAAACACCCACACTAACCTTAACTTTCCATTACTAACTCACCCATTTATGAACCATCTCGATTGTAGGTCTGAAGGCAACGAATCTGCCCAAAACACAAAGTTTAAGGCCAGAGGTAACATTGTCCACCACAATATTGGGGAGGGTGATCACTGGCCCATCTATGCCATGAGTAATCTTGGGATCCTCCGTTGAAACATTAGCCACTGAAGAACCCACTAGTGCATTCTTCCAACCTCTCAAGGTCCCATCTGTCAACTTCTGACCACCTTCTAGTGGACAACCAGCAGGTCCCCCACTACCCAAAACCACAATGTCAGAAAAAGTATTCCCAACTTCACCCATGGACCCACCTCCATCTCTCATGTCCTCCAAGTCCTTGTGCAATGCTAGCACCATTTACAGATTCAGGTAGGGTGGAGGATCCAAAGGCTTAGGGCCCGTCATGAACAGATTCAAAATTCAAATCTAAGTAGTAACGGGTTACAGAGTAGTAATTCTAGAGTTGTATTTTCTATTTTTTTTATTAGACAATAGTTGTGAACGAAATGTAAAATGTTAAAAGTGTAGAAATGACAAATTAATTTTTTATTTCACTTTTTTAATTCAAAAATTAAAATAAAATTCAAATATAAATATTTAATTTTTTTCTTCACAAAGCTTTATATTTATTAATCATTTCCTTGATTTTTTCATCATTAATTATTAAAATCAAATTAATTAATAAACTTATTAATTAACTCAAATTGCATTTTTAACATTGCCATTTTACATTAATTAAGCATTGTCACTCATTAAATTTCATCAAAATTAACTAATTCTAAATAATTTATTTAAAACACTTTTTTTTTTTCTTCTTTCAATTAGACTTAATACTTTATAATATTAAAAAATCATAATAATATGTTTCACTAGAACTCTTTTATTTTTGTTCATAAAGATGGAGTTGGCTTTTCATATGATTTATTTTCAATTGAATGAATGAGTACCGATGTTGACCACCCTAATATTTTCACTTGTCACAGTAATTAAAATACGGTTCATCATTCTTCCCCCTTTCTTTGATTGAAATGCACTACAACATGTCACATGCTCTCGTGATTAGATTGCAAGGACCACTCCGGCCCAAAATATTTGATATGCAAATGTACTCCATTATGGATACACGGTTTTTTCAATTTTGCTTTAAATAAATGTGATATTTTTAAAATCAAATAGCTTTAACATATAACACACATACTAAAGCATTTGAGACAAAAATTGTCTAAAACGATCATCCATGTAATAAATCAATAACTATAACCCCTTCATGATATTTGAACCGTTTCTTTTTCCAAAATGGGGACATTGTTTAATTTTGAATTATGAGTTGTATTTATTTATTGAGAACATTTCACTCTTAACTAAACATGGTTGATAATGATGTTTTACATTTGATTATGTAAATGTGAGAGTTGAGATTATATTAATACTACAAATAAATACGATAAAGTTGGAGGAAGTTAGTTTGATTTGATAGTTGTAAGTAATATAGGAATTTAGGAGATTATGGGGAATTTATAGTTGTAAGTAATATAGTGTCTTATAAGATACGTGTCTTTTGGGTGCATTATTGTTCTTTATAGTCATCACTATCACATCTTTATTTTGTGACTTTAAATTCATAGAATGATTTATTAGATTTGAAAGAGGATAAAAATAAAACACCAATTATGCATTTGAAAGGTTTGTCACAATCAAGACTCCAATACATGTTTTAAAACAAATTGATTGAAAATTTGTTTAACATATAAAAGTTGTAACAATGGAAGTTTCTCTGGGTGATTCTACAAGAGGAAAGTGGACATATGTCTAGTTGTAAGTTCTACATAATCCCCTTTTCTAATTTTGAGAAGTCTACTTAAATAAGAATACAAATATTGATTTGATTGTTAGGTATATATCATTGCAAGAAAATATTTAAGAGAGAGTGAATTTCAAAGTATGTGTAATAGCTTCCTAGATGACACTAGCATACATGTATGCCTCGATTAACTATATTGTCACAAATAAGGGTGGAATAAAAACTTATAACACAAAGGGTCTTGTATAAGTGGAGTGAGGTGTTTCAAAGGTGATGTGTATTTGATGGTTTAAAATTGGTAATAAATAGAAATGGTGTGCAAGTGAGTGCTAAAAAAGTGTGAAAAAAGTGAAGAAAAGCATGAACAATGCACTTTATATCTCTACAATAATTGCATGAAAAAAAACTATATTATGAGTAACAAAGTACCATATGATATTGTTTGATGAAGGGTACTCCTCTTATTAACACAAATGCACACAATAGATTAGAGAAATAATAGCAAACTACAAGAAAAGGAAATTGGCTTCTTACTATCTCAAAAAATGAAGAATTGCAATATTCAACAATAAGTCATGCAAAGTAACATGGAAATTTTCCTTACAATATTCTCCAAGCCAAAGCCACCATATACATCTCCAAAACTGTCTTAGATAATCCTACATGCCTCCATTAAATAGGCAATTTTTAATCAATTGAAGCTTAAGGGGATTTTTAATTGTTAGTGTAAATAAGTATTTATTATTTACACTTTACTTAAGTTTACTTAAGTCAATGCATTATTTTATTATTTATTTAGGTGAGACACTTAGGAGTTTGCATACTCTCATGAGTTGTCATGTTGACAATATTGGAGTAACCAACTCTAATTCAGCACATGGTGTCTAGAATACTAGAGTTTGCATCATTAACTAAGTTGTCATGTAGACAACACAATTATTCACACTCCTAATTTAGCACATGGTGTCTACAACATTATTTTGTATGCTACACCTCTGTAGGCTTATCCTCTCATCATCACACTTACTCCTGTGCTTAATGGAGGATAATCCATATCTAGTGGACATGTGCCTGGTTGTATAACTTATCATGTTGTTGACTTCTATGCATTCTAGAAGCTTTTCAGAGGCCTTTATATACAAGCACTCCTAGTGTACTTTTAATCAATATTAAATGAATATATCGTCATTTTGATCATACTCTCTTTGGTCTACTATTGTGCTTGTGTTTGAGTTCCTTGGTCCTGGGTGAATTTTGCCCTAAGGTAAATTCTTGCATGTTATCAAAGCTTTGGGAAATTCTCTTTACACAGTCATTCAATACCATTCATGCTTTAGTAACTTGACCCAAATCTAGAGAATTTGCAAAAATTAGGAGCATCTAGAGCCAAATCAAACCTTGCCATTGCATCCAAAATGTCAATTCGGTGAAAATTGGCTATAAATTTTCTTATGCTGAGCTAAAGTCGATCGTGGGCAAATTTTTTTTGTAAATTGGCAAATGAAGGCCTGATTTGCAAACTGGGTATGGTTGTTTATTCAATTTGTGTATTTATGTTTCATATTTGAATTTTATTAATTCTCTGTTATTTTTTGAATTGGGTATTTTTCAAAATAAAAAATTTGGCTTGCAAAGAATATTCATCTTATTCCATCAGAACATTTCTTAACCATTGGCGAACAACATATTCTCTATGAAATTTTGGCACCACCCTTCAACAGATCAGCCTACATGTTAAGCTTGACAACCTTGCCCATAATTGATGGTTCCAACTCACCATACGATGGCTCATTTTATTTAAACTCTAACATTGTTTTCTTTTAAACTATCGAAGACTCAAACCCACAATGTGTGTGGGATAAAACTCTTGCTACAAAACACTCTCTAGCATCTGACAAAAATAATTTGGCACCCACTATTCCCAGTCCCTAACGAATGCTACAATAGATAGTAGCTATATGCAGCTCAATAAAACACTGCCATGCATCTTGAAAAAACATGCCCACATGGCCAAAACAATCCATGGCTAAAGTCTAGACCTGACACATGGACTAACACCTGTCCCATCATACGACCTAGTTAATAACAGTGACAACAATTGCCACATCATCCTGTGCATATACGTGGACATCTAGTCAGCAGTTGTACCTTTACACGACATAAATTTCTATATAGTTCTTACAATGTTGTACATCTTAATGTCATGTTGACATCATCACAAGGCCCGGGTAGGCTATCATCATGAATCTACTAGCTTAAATTTGATGGTTGTTTGATTGTCATCTAGGGGAAAAAATAGAAATACTATGACGACTGTATAACCATCAAGTTTAACCCCATCTTTTGCTGATCCAACCTCTCTTCATGTTGATTTTTTATTTTGTAGTCCAACTTTGGGAGGCAATATCTTAGTCATCCAGACACCAAATCAGGTGCAATTTTTTTTTTTTGGGTAGAATTTTCTAAATTTTTTAGTAGTACAACTCTTTTTTGGTTTTGGTGTACAGATTTGTCAGAAATTGCATCTTTTTGCTACTATACCTATGCAATCCTGCATTTTACAACTTTAAATGCTTCGTACGGGCTTATCTCGACATGAAAACATGTTCCATTTTTTTTGAAATGCATTATTTTTTGTCTACTTTCCAAATCTAAAATCAGATTATAGGGTTATATGGACAAAAGTGTCACTTTTAGAATTAGGTCCTTTTCTACATTGTAATAGTTTGATATATCTTCATAATTGTTGTATATCTGAGATACATTGTAATGTTCTAGTTTTAAACTCCATAAGGAGGTTGTAGAAGGAAAAATTAGAAGTCCACTAAGCCCAAAATTGGCAAGTGGCCATCATAATCGCACTACATATAAAGTGCCAAAAGCATCTTTTTTTTGGGGGGGGGGGGTTTCTTGATTGAGTGAAAAGGGGGGGTGTTCTTTGTGTTGTGTTCCTCTTTTTCTACAATTTTCTTTCATTTTTTGCATTATGATAAATTTTAAGTTTCCAAAATTAACTCCACATAACTATGCTACGTGGTCCATTAAAATGTGGTGTCATTTAATGCATAAAGGAGTTTCTCAATATGTAGCTGGTATCCTTCCTAAACCAATAGGTGATCAAGTATCTACCAATGAAATCACTAATTAGCAAACAATGAATAGGATAGCCCTAGGTGATATTTGTTTGAGGGTTGAAGACACGATCATTATTAGATTCAAAAATCTCATACATCCAACGAAGCTTGGGATACCCTCCAAAACCTATATGGTAAAGTGTTTGAGGAAGATGTTTTCAAAATTGAAGATGAGCTTGTTTCCTGAGATCCTAAGGTATTTGATTCCATACAGGATTTTATCATAAAGGTGAATGAATTAAGAATGAAACTAGATGATTGTGGGAGTCCTATTAAAGATGACAGGTTAATCTATCTCATTCATAATAAGCTACATCTGAGTACTCCACATTTGTTTCTACTTATAAAACCTCAAAGATTACATTAGGGTCTACCTATCAGAAAGTCTCTTTTGATCACTATGCTGAACTATTGGATAAAGAAGAAAAGAAGTTGAAATAAATGGGGATTCTCAATTTACCAAAGTCTAAGGCACTGGTGGCCAATAATGAGGGTTCTCAAAATTCAACCGGTCAATCTTCAAATAAAGGAAAGGGCAAGAATAAGAAATGGAAGACTAACAAATTAGATAATGTAGAAAAGACAATGCCACAATCAAATCAACAAGGTAAGTCTTCCTTGAATTCAAATAAGAAGGGAGACAATAATAAGGACAAGAAAAAGTGTGCTTATTGCAAGAAATTAGGTAATGAAGAACATGAGTTTTATCATAAGAAGATTGATGAGTTGACGACTATCATGAAGAAATATAATGTTCCACTGCCTAAAAAGGTGAAAGGATCTTCTTCAGATTCAAACGGAAAAGGGCAAGCACTCATGGAAAAATCAACTTCTTCAACAGAATGGATTCTTGACTCAAGTGCCTCATATCATATGGGTTAGTCAAAAGGAGATTTATCTTCATTGAAGCAATCAAAGGTACCACACTTCTTTGTGGGAGATGATACAAAAATGGAAGTTGAAGGGAAAGGAAATGTGGATATGGAAAATGGAGAGTTCAAAGATGTTCTCTATGTTCCAAACCTAAGCTCTAATCTCCTCTCAATTTACCAAATCACTCACCTTGGAGATGGCCATAAAGTTGAGTTCCTTTCTGACTCAGTAAAGGTGCACAATCTAAAAGATAAATCATTGGTTTCAGTGGGGAAAGTTAATCATGACAAAAGGTTGTATTCTTTCTCCCACTTTGTGCCCAAGTCTCCTTCACACGCCTTGTTGACTCAATCCAATTCTCAAATCCAATTATGGCATAAGAGGTTTGGTCATCTTGCCTTCTACTATCTTTAGCAACTTTGCTCAAACCAAATGGTCAAAGGTCTACCTACAATCAAATTTTCCACAAGATAATGTTCAACAAGTTTAGTGGATATGCATCTAGAGGAGAAGTTACATAGAGGGAAGTCTTCAAGAGTACCAATTGTTCTTCAAATGGTTTACATGGTACTAGTGGGTCCTTTTGTAGTGACATCAATTAGCCAAGGTCACTACATACTTACTTTCATTGATGACTTTTTATGGTATACTCGTGTCTACTTTTTTCATCATAACAATGAAGTGTTGGATAAGTTTCTAGCCTTCAAGACTCATGTTGAATAGAAATCAAGGAAAGCCATCAAAGTTCTAAGGATGGCCGATGAAAGAAAATATGTGAACAAAAGACTTAAAGAATTTTGCAAACTTGAGGGAATTGATCTTTAGAATCCACTAGCATTTAGTGCACACAAGACAGACATTGCAACACTGAAATTACAAAATCTTGAGTCCATGACAAGTTGCATGATACAAGCCAAGTCTCTAGATCCATCACTTGAAGCCAAAGAAATCAGTAGTGCCAATTACATACTTAATAGGTCTCCTCATCCTTCCTTAGATGGCAAGAATCCTTTTGAGGCATGGTGCAGTAGAAAACCAGTTGTGACACACTTCAAAGTCTTCAGTTGTCTAGTATGGAAAAACATATCTTCTAGAGGATGCAAGACACCACAACCTAGGCCTTGTACTTTCATTGGATATGAAGATAGTGTGAAATCTTACAAATTTATGGATCTTGAGACACATGAGATTTTTGTGGAGAAGGATGTACAATTTGAGGAAACTTCATCCAGCTTATCCTCTAATCCTCTCCACACATCATACATTATGGAAACTGATAGTGACACCAAGGATAGTGCTTCAACAGATTCAAAAACATGGGGTTCTATTGACAGTTACAATGAGAGGTCACGACATCAACATACTCCACATGCATATATTGCCATAGTGATAGGTCTAGCACAGTAGGGTACACCTAGTCTTCTATCTCCAGCATCAGAGGATGACCACATAGCAGATATTTTAGGTTTGTTTGTGGAGTCACACATAGCAGATTTGGGGGACATCATTGATGATATACATCTTCTCTTTGATGGAGAAGATCCTTCTTCAGTTGTTGCGAGGGCTTACTCTGACCCTCGTATCCATTCTCTACATGATCGATCTTCACAGATTGATATGATTGTGGATACTTATTATAGCATTTGCAGGAGGTCTATTTATTAGTTGAGGAGATAGTATGTTCTTTGGGACAAGTTCTACATTCATCCTTCACAGGGAAAGTTGAGCAAGTTTTAGAGACATCAATGATCATCAAGATTCTTTCCACATACAGTAAGAGCATCTCATTGATAGATATGTTTCTTGCAAAGGGGAGGAACATTATTCTATAGTCTTGGATCAATTTCTACATCGAAGCAACTGTTACTGATCGACACTCTTCATTTGGGGAGGAGACTACCTTGTTTCTCTTCTTCTTCTCTCTTGTGGGAGGGACCTTTTCCTCTTTTTGGATAGTGTTCTTCTCACATTTCTCTATTGTATATACTTGATGTATGTCATAATGAAAGGGTCTTGATTATTCCATCCATCCATGCATCCGGTCTTTTCATCTCTCTTTTTGGGGAAGAGTTTTTCCCATGAGTTTTTCCCTCTTTCTCCACCTTATAAGAGATTGCATTTCATTATGTACATGGGTACCTAATATGGCCTAGTAGCCAGGACCCATCATGCATTTCATTTTAGCTCTCATAAGCTTAAGGGCATTTCCCTAAGTTGCACTTAAGGGAGGGTGTTGTTGTAAATAAGTATTTACTATTTACACTTTACTTAAGTTTACTTAGGTTAATGCATTATTTTATTATATTACATTATATTATTATTTATTTAGGTGAGACATTTAGGAGTTTGTGTATTCTCATGAGTTTTCATGTTGACAACACTGGAGTAACCAACTCTAATTCAGCACATGGTGTCTACAACATTATTTTGTGTGCCACACCTTTGTAGACTTATCCTCTCAACATCACATTTACTCTCATGCTTAATGGAGGATAACCCATATCTAGTGGACATGTGCCTGTTTGTATGACTTATCATATTGCTGACTTCTATGCATTCTAGAAGCTTTCTAGAGGCCTTCATATATATAGACACTGCTAGTGTGCTTTTAATGAATATTGAATGAATATATTGTCATTATGATCATACTCTCTTTGGTCTACTATTGTGCTTGTGTTTGAGTTCCTTGGTCTTGGGTGAATTTTGCACTAAGGAAAATTCTTACATTAATGAATGGTTCATAAGGCACAACACTTGGTGAAGGTTTTACAAATGGTGTTGCAAGCTTTGGGTTTAACCATGGAGGAAACTCCATAGTTAAGCACATTTAGGCTCAAGTAGTACTGGGATGGGTGACCTCCCAGGAAGTCCCGGTGTTTCACCCCTATGAGCATCACCTAGATCCAATGAGTTCTAAGTGTTCCATTTATTCTCATGAGAGATGGATTCATGTTGAATTACTACTCATGAAACATGGGTCAATGAGTTTTACTCAAAATCATATAGTTAAATCCTGATAGCAATATCACAATTTGACTTGCTTGCTGTGGAAATTATCTCCTACTTATCAATTGATGAGCTTAAGGGGATTTCTAATTAATGGTTCATAAGGCACAACACTCAGTGAATATTTTTCAAATGGGGTTTCAAGCTTTGGGTTTAACCTTATAGGAAACTCTATAGTTAAGTGCGCTCAGGCTAGAGTAGTACTGGGATGGGTGACCTCCCAGAAAGACCCAGTGCTTCACCCCTATGAGCATCACCTAGATCCAATGAGTGTAAGTGTTCCATTTATTATCATGAGAGATGTATTCATTTTGAATCACTACTCATAAAACATGGGTCAATGATTTTGACTCAAAATCACACAGTTAAATCCTGATAGCAATATCACAATTTTTAATCACCCAAGAAGGTTCTATAAATTTTAACACTAAACTTTGAGGCAAACCAACCCTAAAATTTACCATTCATATTTTTTTACAATAAAATAGGCCCCCAAAAATATCAAAACTCAAAATAAATTTTGAAGGAATTTAATTTTCTTCCATTTCACGCTTGTACAACTTTCGAAGGTGATAACTCATCGCCAATTGCCTTGATTGGCTATTACGACCCAATTCTAGAAACAACGCGAGCTTCTCTACAATTCCTAACATGTGAAAGCTATAGTTAGTTGAGATTTAACCCCTTTTATAGCCTATAAAGCCTTCAAAATTAAGTTTAATTTTTTGTACCCAACTACCGATACAAAAAAAATCAATATCTTCAAAACTAGACTTGATCTTGCAATGAAATTTTAATTGAATTATGATATATCCAAAGTGAGCCTACTTGGAAGAAATTAGAACATTTTGAGCTCCAAAAACCAACTTATCAAAAATACTAAGTTTCCAAATATCAAATCTGCAGTAAGATAACCCTTATTGAAAAACTAGATAATATTTTGGGGTTATGCAAAATTTGCTTTGCTCCCAAGATGATCATGCATTTCACACTTGGCTTATTTTGAGAAGTGATCTTGTCACATCTTAGGGGTTTTGATGAACAAAAAATGGTCAACCTCCTCCCTTAACAACCATGATGTATCTTAATGAAGGGTACTGCCCTTAATACCACAACAAACAACAAAAACATGGAACAACACAAATTGCAAGAAGGAAACATGGGCTTCTTATTATTGCTACAAATCCAAAATTGCAAAATTACAACATGTGAATCCACATGGACACCTTCATTACAATAGTTTTCAATATAAAGCTGTGACTATCACCCAGAATTGTCTTAGATAACCTATAGATCTTCCTTGTATAGGCACATTTTACTGCCTAGAAGGTTCACAACTACTATTTGTCCATTATTCTATGGATGATGGGATGAAATGAACTCCAAATCTATCTTCAATCTCTTCTACAATGTACACCACAAATACTAAACAAACTTGGTATCTTGATTAGAAACTATACTCTTTAGCAAACTATGTAGTCTCGTCACTTTTTTGAAAATAACTCTGCTGCATGAACAACACCACTAGTCTTCTTGGAAAGAATAAAATGTGTCATGTTTGAAAATTTTTTAACCACCACAAATATCAAATCATGCCCTTGTTTTGTCCTTGGTAAACTAAGAATGAAGTCCATGATGACATCTTCCCATGGCTTCTCAAGTACAAGTAATGGTTGATATAACCTCATATTTTTCTTCACTCCTTTCACTATTTGAAATACTCTACAACTCTATAAAAACTTCTTTGCATCTTGTTATAATTGTGGTGAGTAATAATTCTTAGCGACCAAAGTAATGGTTTTGTCTCCATCAAAGTGTCCAACCAACCCTTAACTATGCTTCTCCTTGATGAGATTCGCCCTCATAAATTTTTTGAAAATTCACAACTAACTTCCCTTAAAAAATGCACCTTCTTGGATTATGAAATCCAACCACTTTTTCCTATCAAATCTAACAAGTTTTGTACAAGCTTTCAAGACCTCACCAAAATTAGGATCCTCCATATATAAATTCTTGAGTTACTTGAACCCAACCACCTCAATCTATATTTATGTTAGAAAAACTTGTCTTCTACTATGAGCATCTCCAAATTTGTTAGACTTCACACTCCTATGTTTCAAAAAAATGTATAACTCTACAAAAAATCAACCCACATCAAATACATTTGATTCAATTTTCATTGACTATTCTTTATCAGAAACATAATACTTTCTTTTAACATCATTCAATTTCTCACTAAAATAAGCAACAGGTCTACCTTCTTGGCTCAAAAAAGCTCCTATTGCAATACCACTAGCATCATAGTCTACCTGAAACACCTTATTAAAATCTAGAAGTGTTAAAACAAGTAACTCTCTAACTTTCTATTTCAACAAATTAAAACTCTTATCTTCTCCTACGATCCACTTAAATTATTTCCTATATTATCTCATTGTTTTAGTCAAAGGTCCACAAATAATTTTAAAACCTTTGATAAACTTTATGTAAAAACTAGCCAGTCCATGAAAAGATCTTGCATGTGTTAAAATCCTTGAAGTAGGCCATTCAATGATGGCCTTCACCTTCTTAGGTTCCATTTTTAGACCTTTCGTTGATACCACAATTCCAAGTACACCAACTCCTTCACAAAACTACACTTGTTCAAATTATCAACAACTTTTCCACCCTCAACTTATCAAACACTTTACAAATGTGCATTAAATTCTCCTCAAGTGTCTTATTAAAAATCAAAATATCATCTAGGAAAACAATGAAAAACTTTCCTAGAAATTACTTCAGTACCTCAATCATGAGCCTCATGAAAGTGCTCAATGCATTGGTTACCCCAAAAGGCAAGACTAACCACTCATACAATCATGCCCTTGCCTTGAAAGTTTTCTTCCACTAATCTCCTTCTTTGATGCGAATCTAATGGCACCCACTTTTTAGATATATCTTTCTAAAATACACATCTCTACTTAAAAAATCCATAATATCATGCATCAACAACAATGGAAATTTTCATTTAATTGTGATCTTGTTGATAGCTCATGAGTCTGTACACATCCTTCACTCTATTTGTCTTTGGTGCCAATACTGTTGGTACAACATTGTTAGAGTGGGGTTGTCATTGCACCAAAAGACCAATCTATCAATGCCTAATACAACCACTCAACTTATAGTACACATGAGGCAGTTAAGCCCTTGTCATGAATCCCAAGTGGAGTGCTCAAAAAATTTCCAACAATCTCCCCCTTGATATTACTCGAGGGTCTAAGGATTCAAACCTATGACCAAGCTTTGATACCACTTGTTAGAGTGGGGTTGTTGTTACACCAAAATACTGATCTATCAATTCCAAATACAACCACTCAACTTATAGTACATAGGAGGTGATTAAGCCCTTGTCACAAATCCTGAGGGAAGTGCAAAATAAACTTCCAACAAACATATGGACTCAAACTCTCTCAAATCAACCCCTTTTTTAATAACTCATGAACTTGTCAATGCATTTCCTTGTTTAGAAAATTGGCTCCTAGAATCAATTCCATTTGGTGACTGGTCTTCCTCACTAGTGGTAATTCATCATGTACATTATCTGACAAAATATCTAGAAATTCCTCCAAAAAATTTGTAACTTTTGTAGGTACCTCCTCTACTTCATCTTTACCATCTTTTGGAACTACAAAAAAACACATATGCTTAGACCTCATATCCTTGAGAAACTCATTTCAATCAACAAAACATATTCTAGTAGTACTACATAACTTTTCTTCTTTCTGCCTTAATGGCTTCAACTTATGTTTCACTCCATCCTTTGTTAGATTATAGGTATTTGCACGCCCATCATCTACAACAAGCTAGTCAAAATGCCATAGCCTACTTGACAACATATTCAATATTTCCATATGTATGATATCATAAAGCACCTCATCTTGGTAGCTTCCAACCTTGAACTTCAATAGGCACTACTCATTGACCATAATATTGTGGTCATCCTGCACCCAAGTAATACGGTACACATGTGGGTGTTTCTATCTCTTAAAATTTAACTTCGTGACAATATTTTCTAACAAAAATTTGTTTGTACCTCCACCATCAATTATTACATCACAAAACTTATCTTCATATTTGCATCTTGTGTAAAACAAGCACCTCATTTGATTAGGTTCATCCTCACAACTCAACAAGACTGTTCTGTGAACTAGGACATCTCTTTTAGCATCTTCATCAAGATGCACTACTTTGGCATGTCCTTTAGTTCTTTTATCATTCCTTTCTTGGGGTTGGGAACACTCAAATGCTCTATTCCCTTATTCTCCATGGTGAAAACATTTTCCATGGAAACCCCATCTTCCAAATCCTTGCTCTCTTCATCTTCTTCAATGATCACTATTTTTCTAATGATGGAAATGACTAGAATTATTTCACCTCTAGTTTTGACTATTATTTCTTGCCTCATCCTTGATCTTATGATCATCATTTTGGCCTCCATAAGACTTTTTGCTAGATCTTCCACCGCAACCTCTTCTACTATTTTTGTTATCAAACCTATTGTTCAATTTTTCCTCAACTCTTAGGGAAAATTGTTATACCTCCTCAAAACTAATCATTTGAACTAGACTCAACTCCTCTTGAATTCTTGGTCTCAACCCAATAAGATAATGGTAAATTTATCCTCATCGTATTTCACATGGTCAATTCTAAAGAGAGCTCAAGAGAACTCTTTAGTATACTCTTGAACAAATCTTCCCACTTTCTTCAACTCTTGCATTTTCTTCAGTAGATCAAGCTTAGAATCCACAAGAATGAATTATCATTTCAATTTAGCTATCATCTAGTCCCATCTCATGATTTGTCATTGCATTTTGGGAAAAAACTTCAAACTTGTTTGGGAAAAAACTTCAAACTTATTTGCACCGTACCTCGCACTTGCAAAGTGGTGCGTTTAAACTTCAATTAAAAAATGTGCTTTGTGTCACACATGGAGCCATGCACACCATTGAATGGCGCTACATGCACTTTGCATTCCCTAGTTTCATTGCCCCACCACTTCAAAAGCCATGGCTCAACATAAAGCCGTGTTGTAGGAAACTTGTGCAATGAGTGCCCTCTGTCACGCATGCACCATAAAACCTGCATTACAGGCACCCTACACTACATGCACACCATAAAAATTGTGCCACATGTGCCCTCTCCTATGTGCACACCATAAAAATCATGCTCTGGGCACCCTCTACCATGTGTGCACCATAAAACTTGTGCCGCAGATTTTTTTTGCCGTGCACTACGCGCACTTAAGTGTTGCCACGTGCACTTGGCATCGTGCCCCATTTTCATTACACCACACATGCCCCATCCCAAAACACACTTCATCAACCCTAAAAAAATTTTAAAAATAAATTTTTTTAAAAAAAAGTTAAAAATAAATAATATAAATAAAAAGCACTAAATTGGAGCATCTTATTATTTATTTATTTATTACTTTTATTTATCCTCAATAAATAATTGAATGTTTTTGCGCTTTTAATTTCCAAGTTTACAATATTTTGAACTAATAAATGTTTTTTTGTATCGTGTAGGTATAATGGCATCCACATCTTGAGAGAAAATGACACCCAAGCCTAGTGTGTTCAAATTCTAAGGCGTGCCATCAAAGTCAAGGTTCCAAGATGATTATGCAAAAATCAAAGACATTGATTTGGGACACATAGACTTGGGAGAGTTCCTCAAAATCTACAACAAAACCACTAAAAGATCAGCTCCATTGTTTGCCTTTATCCATTCTAGGAAAGTGAGTGTAGCTTCCATCCAGTATTAGTATAATCAACATAATTGATTATGACACTAGCTCAACACTTTGTTCCTGAGGAAAGGGTGGTAAAGAGTGTGATAGGAAAAGTTGTATTAGACCTCTAAACTGACAAAATTGAAAGGGTCTTTCATCTCCCAAGGGTGGATGATTTCATAAAACTCTCCTATGAAGCAACAGAGAGGTGGTACTCGGAGGACCTAAAAGAGGCATAAAAAATCATCCAATCCTCCTATCTCATTGAGAAGACTCCTTTGGGCAATGTGATAGGAAAGGTAGACATGACTAGGGGATATATGAAGGAAGATATTGGCTATTCTATCATTCTTTTGAGTAGAGTCATGGGTCTACCAATAGTTAGCCACCTCATTGCTTTCATGGTCAATTTTATTGAAATAATCAAGACAACAAAGATGCCACTGGACTGGGCCACCACATTAAGTGAAAACTTGTGTGAGCAATTGGGGGTAGTTAAAGATAGGAAATAGTTCTATATAAATTCTTATATGGTATACCTACTAGCAGCAAGGGTGAAAAACTACCCTGATTTGTACAAAAGAGGCAATATGCAGGATCTTAATGCCTGGCCCTACATTGTCTACATTGTTTGACCATGAAGATTCCATTGAAGACCATTGGATGAATGCAAAAAATAACTACGATGTCTGCATAAGGGACTATTGTAGGATGACTTTTTATTTAGTAGAGAAGGCTCTCAAACTAGACATTCTAGAGCAAATAAGGCAACAAGAGTCTAGGGAGATGCTAGATCCCCTGTTCAACTCAGACAAAATAGGACAGAGACCATTATGAATGCCAAGGTTAACAGAGAGGAGGGAAATGATATTAATCATTGGGCAAGGCATGTAGTTAGAATGATAAAGGATTGGATCAAGAAGCCTTTCCAATTTGATCCAATAGCTGACATTGTGATCTTTCACGCACAAGCCCACCTAGAGAAAGGTAGAGGGAAGAAAGTTACAATTCCTACCTTTGTAGCCTAGTCTTCCATTAAGCCAGAGATGGTATACCGACTTTATTTCTTGATTGGATACTATCATCCTCGAGAAATTAAGGGAAAGAATAAAAGGAAGAGGATCTCCCCTCAAAGGATTGAAATAGAACAGGTTGAAGTGCAAGCACATTCCTAGCAGTAGGAAGAGAGCGTGCAAGGGTCCAAGGATGTTGGAGTTGCTCAAGTGTAGGATGACCCTCAATTTCCTCCCTTTATGCCTAACTAGTCAAAAAAGGGAGACAATTAGTAAGTTTCCATTCCTCCTTCATAAGAAGAGCCAATCTACCTCTACAAAACAAAAGAGGATTAAGATCCAAATGAAGAAGAGGAAAAGGGTGACTAGTAGAATGGTGCATTTTTTGTCTATTCTTGAGACCATTCTAGAAGGAGAAGAGGAGGAAGAAGAGGAGACAAATGAAGAAGAACAGGTGCCCTTGCATAGAATAACTTGACTAGCTAGAGCCATAGAGAAAGAAAGGAGGAGTACCATGGGTACATTGCCATCCACCCCAGTAAGACCCTTTGAAGTCTCTTTTTGAGAAGATGAAGTACAAGAGTGGGTGGATGAGCAAAGTGAAGAAGGCAATGTAATTTTCAAAATGTTAGATTTTGATTTTATGCCCATGGGAATAGAGCTAGTTGGGGATAAGATAAGTGATACCCCTATAGGTAAACCTCAACAATAAGACCAGACAAAGATGCTGCCAGATTCATAGGGTCCCGATCTTACTCCTTCATCTCCACAATAGGTCACAGTGGTAGATAAAGGTCCAGTTACTCCTCTACCCTAGTGTTTAGAAGAGGAACAGGTTCAAGAACCATCACAAGGGGAGGAAATAGAATAAATAGTGACCAATGAAGTGTTAAAGGAGGGATAAATGGTAGAATATTCTCAACCACCTTCCCAAGACACTGAGGTGCAAGCTGCAAGGTCTACTAAGATAGAGACCACAAAAGGAGAGACCTCACAAAAGAAAACAACTCTGAGGAGCAATAAGGGGAAGGAGGTAGCAGAACATACTCCTTCATCCTCGAGAAGTAGGACTTTAGCATTATGGATGAAGTAAGGGCTTGGAGCAAGGACTTACAAATTTTGCAATCTATAAAGGGGCAAAGGTACAGAGTTTTGATAGATGTATATACAAGGGGAGAGTTGGACATGATTAATGATTAGATAGAGAAAATTGCAAATAGTAATAAAGTAATGGAAACATTACACACAAAGATTCAATGGCTCAAGGACAAAGCCCAAGAGCAAATTTTGGAAGTAAAGAAACATTATAGCAATGCTTGTTTGGATATTTTTGAAGATGAAGAATGGGAGAAGTTGTTTCCTATACAGGTAGTAGTAGAGAGTTTTAAGAAGATTTTTGTGGAAGCTGTTGATGAGAAAGATATCTGGCACACCTCTAGAACAGAAGAAGCCTTGTTAGAATTGGATACCAAACTCGAGGATTTTGCCGACACTTGAATTGAGCTAGACAATTATAGACAGAAGGTAAAAGATAAATATGATGCTTTAAATTTATCAGATGCAGAAAAAATCACTAAGATTATAGAGAAATTCAATGGAAAATATCCAAACATAGCTTTGGGATAAAGGGGAACAAAACCTAGATGCCAGAATTTCAATTTTGTCACTCAGTAATATTTTGAGATTTTGGACCATTTTGAGGTGTCTAGGTCTCCAGCTATACAAGTGCATAAGTCCGTAGGTCCACAGGTTTGCAAGTTTGTAGGTGCACATTTCCAGAAGCTCCACTGACAATTAACTGCTAGTTCCAAAAATAGAGCTTTCCATGCATTAGAAATGCATTACGACAGTAGTTTACCTCTAGTAAACACCTTGTAAAGGATTAGCTTCTATTTTTAGCACTTGTAGACACTTCCACTTCAACTAAAGGCTTTCTCATTCTTTCTACTCTCATAATTCTTTGTTGTTTAACATGTAAAGGCTCATGCATCCAATTAATAAATAAAAAATGGATAGAGTCCTATTTAGCACCAATGAGATTGTTAGTTTGTATGTAATTAATTTATTTTATTAAACTAAAAGCATTTTATTGCATGAATATATCTCTCACTCTCAACACAAATTGAGGAGATGATTTGTTATAAATAATTGGGGCCGCCATTATTTTGAAATAAAATTATGCTTTTGGTGCTCGCATTTGGAGTGTAGTAATTCTTGCCTAGATGTGTTATATTTTTGTGAATTTTGTTCATGGAATTGTGATTGAGCCAAAGGTTTATTGCTTTATTTCTGGTTGTGCAATCTTTTAGTTCTAGTGTTTGCAATGGTTTGACGAATTCTGCTTATGTATCTAGCTTGAGAAGAAATCATTGAATTGTGTTTGCATAACTCTCTATCTCACATGAGCACACTTTTTGTGGCCTTACAATTTGATGAAGAGTGAAATATCATATGATTACTAAGTTTCTCACTGATGATTGTATAAGCACTACTCCTACTTTCATTGGTTACCTACTAATTTCTTTGAAAGGTTAACTGGTAGACATGTTGTTTTCTATAGCTTATGTCTATTAGGATTTTAATTTCATGTTATTTTCTTTAAAGTTCTTGTTATTTTCTTTATTAACCCCATTGTTAGAATAGGAATTCATACTAGCTACACTATTAGATTGCATTCATAAAAAACATAAAAATATAAAAATATAGTTCTTTTTTAGTGTTATTTTTGAAATAGTGTGCAAATTCTTCATTTCATCCAAAATCAAAATGAACCAACAAAGGCCTCCTCATGAAAATTCACATTTATCTTCAACTAAGTAGATTCTAGTAGGTCACAAGATCACCTAGAACCTTGGAGTCAATTCATAAAATCAACTTTTCAAGAGAGGAGTTTGCAAGAATTCATGTCATTTAGCATCGTGTAAAATGAAAGCTCAACACATATTTTATTATTTCAGTCTCTGCAATTTTTTGTTAGATCTACAATTATTTTTTGGCTAATTAGGCCTATAGAGGAGAATTTATTGCAAGCACACTAGGTGGTCAATTCCTAGTAGCCCGCGGTTAGTAGTAATTTTTTGTGAATCTCGCTCAACCTCCACCCAACAATTGGATTCCACTAAATCTATAGAATATTCCAACTTTTCCACATAACTGGCAATAGAATATACCTAGTGGTTGATCACAACTCACAAACAACATGGTGGGCTTCTAAATATCTGACGACTTCAAGCCATTTTAGTATTTTGCAGACTTTGGCATCTAAAAGTCATTGTACATACAAATAGGGTGAATGTGGGACTAAATTCCCACACCGACCCTCTAGTGACACTCCTCCTACTGGCCACCCAATCTCCTCAACACCATGTTGGACCTCCAGTGCCACATTGGAACTCCACCTCTGCTAGGATAGAGCTTCACATCTGCAATGACCCAGGCCATGTCGGTCAAACACATCACCCTCCACAATAGCCCGTGGACCCATGTCATCTGACCATTTATCCCCACAATATAGAGCCCAGTAATTTCCAATTAAGGTGACACATCAATAAATATAGTCAACACCATTGTATAGTCCATGTCATTGTATGGATTGCCACATCACCTAGGGTACTAGTTTTTTGTTGATGTCACCTTTTCATGGTCTTAAATTTGATGGTCATTTGACTGTCACTAGTAGGCCAAATTGCACTACCATGATAGCCATGTGGATGTCAAATTTAACCTCTCATTTTTCTAATCTGAACCCTCACCATATTCAATTTTGATTTGATAGTCCAACTTCGGTAGGCCATAACTCAGTCATCTAGACTCCAAATTAGGTGCAATTTTTTAAATTTTGGCTAGAATTTATTGAACTTTTCAGTGGTCCTATTATTTTTTGGTTTTGGTGCATGGATTTGTCAAAAATTTTAGTTTTTGGTGACTATACCTATCCAATCCTACATTTTACAACTTCAAACTCTCCGTACAAGCTCTTTTGGACACATTTTTAGGTTACATTTTTTTGCAAGTGCTTAATATTTTGTCTACTTTCTAGATCTATAATCAGATTATAGGCTTGTGTGGAAAGAAATGCCACTTTTAGAAATAGATCATTTTTGCATTGTAATGATTTGATGAAACTTCAAGATTGTTGTATATCTAAGCTACAATGCTTAGTACTAGATTTGAACTCTAAGAGGAGGTAGTAAATAGAAAAATCTGAAGACCACTAAGGCCTAAATTGGCAAGTGGTTGTTGTAAATGCACTAAGAATAAAGTGCCAAAACCATTCATTTGGGGGAGGGGAGTTTCTTGATTGGCTGAAAGGAGGTGGCTATCTCTTGGTGTAGTGTTCCTCTTTTCTTATTGTTATCTTTCTTTCCTTGCATCATGGGAAATCTTAAGATTCCAAAATTAACACCACATAACTATGTCACATGGTCAGTTAAAAAATGGTGTGAATTGATGAATGAAGAAGTTTCTCAATATGCAGATGGTTCTTTTCCTAAACCAATAGGTGATCAAGTATCTCAAAGTGATATCAATGCTTGGGAAATAGAAGATAGTAAAACCCTAGGACTCCTTAGGTTAGGGGTTGATAACAAGATCCTCTATCAAATCATAAAATATAATACATCCAAGGAAACTTGGAAAGCCCTCAAAAACCTATATGGTAAAGTGATTGAGGAGGATGTATACAAGATTGTAGATGAGCTTGTCTCCCTAGATGCTAAGAGATTTGATTATATCCAATATTTTATCATTAAGGTAAATGAGTTAAGAACAAAAAATGATGATTTTAGTAGTCCCATGAAGGATGATAGGTTGATTTATCTAATTCATAATAAGCTTCCATTTGAATACTCCACATTTATCTCTTCTTTCAACATGAAAAAGACTACCTTGGGGGTTTCCTATAAGAAAATCACTTTTGATGACTATGCTCAGTTGTTAGAGGATGAACAAGCTAAGTTGATAACAATGGGGATTCTTAGGTCTTCAAAGTCTAAAGCATTGGTGGCTAACAATGAGAATTCTAAAAATATAGCTAGAAAAAGTTCAAACAAAGGAAAGGGAAAAAGAAAATTTGGAAAGATACCAAACAAGGGGATACAAAGAAGTCAACACCTAATTCAAATCAACAACAAGGAAAGTCTTCTCCTCATACTAATAAAAAATGGGACAATAATAAGGAAAAAAAGAAGTGTACCTATTGTAAAAAAAGTGATCATGACGAACATCAATGTTATCACAAGAAAATTGATGATTTGAAAAACATCATGAAGAAACACAATGTTCCATTGCCTAATGCTTATAAGGAGAAAGGGTCTTCATCTTCATATTCTAAGAGAAGAGGGCAAGCTTTACTCACAAACATTGTTAGTCATGGAGAATGAATCATTGACTCAGGTGCCACACATCATATGAGTGCTTCAAAGAGAGATTTTTATTCTATGTCACATTCAAAGGTACCTCACATCTTTGTAGGAGATGATACTAAAGTGGAAATTGAAGGAAAAGGTGAAGTTTAGATGGATAATGGAGAGCTCAAGGATGTTCTCTATGTTCCTAGTCTTACCTCCAACCTTCTTTTAGTCTACCAAATCACTCACTATGGAGGTGGAAATAAGATTGATTTTCTTCTAGATTTAGTGGTAGTGAAAGGAATTAAAGATGACTCTATGGTTGCAATAGGTGAAGCCAATCATGATTCAAGGCTTTACACTTTCTCTTCTTTTGTGCCTAAATCTAATGCACAATCCTTGTTAATGCATTCAAATACATAAAGCAAAATGTGACATGAGAGGTTTGGACATCTCAAATACAGGTATCTTCAAAAGCTTAGCAACAAGAACATGGTTCATGGTCTACCTTAAGTCCAATTTTTAGAAGGTGTTTGTTCAGGTTGTACACTTAGGAAGCATAATGTGTTCTTGAACTAGTTCATAGTGATGTGGTGGGCCCATTTCTAGTGCCATAATTTGGAAAGTCTTGCTATGCACTCAACTTCATTGATGAGTACTCTCACTATACTTGGGTCTTCTTCATGACTCATAAGAGTGAAGTGTATAAAATATTTCTCATCTTCAAGGGTCAAGTAGAAAAGAATTTAGGAAAAGCTGTCAATGTTCTTCAAATAGATAATGGGAGGGAGTATGTAAACTCAAGACTAATAGACTTTTTTACTCAAGAGGGAATCGATCTTCTACATTTAGTGCCATACATGCCACAATAGAATGGTTTTGTTGAAAGGAAGAATAGAACCCTCAAGGAGATGACCACTTGCATGCTACAACATAAGTCCCTTGATCAAATCTTTTGGGTTGAAGCAATGAATTGTGCTAACTAAATCTAGAATAGGAGTTCTCATAAAGCTTTGGATGATGTCACTTCTTTTGAAGCTTGGACTAGCAGGAATCCTTCAGTAAACCAATTCAAAGTCTTTGGTTGTCCAATATGGGCATGAATACCTTCACATAAATACAAGGCATTGGAACCAAAAAGTAAATCTTGCATATTTGTTGGATATGTAGACTCTCATAAAGCCTTCAAGTAGATGGATCTAGAGACACATGGCATATTCTATGAGAGGAGTGTACACTTTGAAGAAAGTTGTCCAAGCTTTACTTCTTCAACTCCTTCTTCCTCCTTCAATAAAGAGAGTGATAGTGATGATAGTGACTTGGAAGATGTTCACCCACAACCCAAACAAAGGCATCAACTAGATGAGGTTGAGAATATTCCTTCTACATCTTCTTCCACAAGGCCTAAATGGGCTTAGCTAACATTAGATGCAGCAAGACCATTGGCTAGGAATACTTTTGAGACAAGGAGGACAAGATCACAACACAACTCACTCCCTCATGCTTATATTGTAGTTGCTTCCGATCCAAAATTATTTAAAGAAGCTTCAAGTATTCTAGAGTGGGATAGAGAAATGAAGGAAGAATATAGTTCTCTTATGAGAAATGATACATGGGACTTAATCTCACTTCCTAAGCAAAGAAAATTGGTTCAGTGTAAGTGGATCTATCAGACCAAGTTTGCAATGGATGGAAGTGTGGATAAACATAAGGCTAGGCTTGTTGCAAAAGGTTTCTCTTAGGTACCATGAATTTATTATAGTGAGACCTTTACACCAATTGCAAAAATGAACTCCATTCATTTGACACTAGCTATAGCAGCAATCGAGAGATGGGTTGTTCATCAGATGGATGTGAAGAGTGCATTCTTGAATGGTGATCTTCATGAGGAGATTTATATCACACAGCCATAGGGATTCATTTGGGATTCTACCTTGGTTTTAAAATTGAAAAATTCTATCAGCAGGGTTCACCAGATGTCATTTCCTTCTGAATGTCTACATTCTTCAAAGAGATTATTCTCACTTGCTACTTGTGCTTTATGTTGATGACTTGACCATTACAAGAAGTAAAATATCCATCATTGATAATGTCAAGGCTACTTTGCAAGATAGGTTTTCAATGGTAGACTTAGGTCTACTTCATTATTTCGTTGGCATTGAGATAGATTGGTCTTCATTAGGAATCACATTATCACAACCCAAGTATGCTCTTGATTTACTTGCTAAATTTCACATGAGTGACTACAAGGCTACATCTACTCCATTTATTTTTGGTGTTATGTTAGAAGGAAAGTGTTCCACTCCACTTATTGATGCTACTCTATATAGACAGTTGGTTGGAAGTCTCATCTATTTGACACATACATGCCCTGACATATCCTATGAACTTCATTGGAAGGAAACCAAGCAAATCTTGTACTATATATAAGGTAGACATACACATGGGATATGTTATGTAGCTAGTACTAGACTATAGTTAGTGGGTTATATAGACTCAGACTATGCAAGAGATATTGATTCTCACAAGTGTACTTTAGGTTACATGTTTCATCTTGGTTCTGGACCCATTTGTTGGCAGAGTAAAAAGTAGAACACTATTGCTCTTTCATCAACTGAGGCTGAGTATCAAGGAGCTATGAATGCAACTATAGAAGCTATCTGCTTGTAGAATATTTTGAAGGAGCTTGGTTTTGATCTTCCTAGATGCACAGTCATACATTGTGATAACCAAAGTACTATTGAAATCTCAAAACATCCAATCCAACATCAATGGACAAAACACATCGAGGTTCATATGCACTGCATCAGAGAGTTGATTCATGAGAAGGTCATTACATTGTAGTATTATCCTACATAGTAGTAGATTGCTGACATCTTCACCAAACCCTTCATGGAGGTCAAGTATCTTCATTTGTGAGATCTCTTGGGGGTGTGGGATTTTTCACCAAGGGGTCACATGACTCTTCTTTTCTTTATTGTACTTATCTCTCTTTTTGGGGGAGGGTTTTTCCCATGAGGTTTTCCCTCTTTCTTTGTTTTTAGAGAGATTTCATTTCATTGCATTGCATTACATAGCATTGTATGTCTAGCATTGCATTTGTACATGGGTAACTAACATGGTCTAGAAGTTGGGACCCATCATGCATTTTCATCAAAGCTTTTGTGAGCTTAAGCATATTCTCATAAGTTGCACTTAAGGAGGGGTCTGTTAGTGTAAATAATTAATTATTATTTACACTTTACTTAAGTTATCTTAGGTTAAATGCATTATTTTATTATTTATTAGTTAGATGCCTAGGAGTTTGTGTACTCATATGAGCTATCTTGTTGACAACACAAGAGTTAGAAACTCTAATTTAACACACGGTTTCTACAACACTAGAGTTTGCATAATCAACTAAGTTGTCATGTAGACACCATAGTTTTTCACACACTAATTAAGCACATGGTGTCTAAAACATATTTTTATATGACACACCTATATAAAGCTTATCCACTCATTATCGCACTAACTTCTGTGCTCAATGGAGGATAATCCACTCTTTGTGGACATGTGCTTAGTTATGAGGCTTATAATTTTTCTTAGTTATTCTAGAGGCCTTTATATGTAGGTACTTCTAGTGTACATATACATCAATTCAATATCTTATTGTTATTATGAAAAATACATCATTTGGACCATATTGTGCTAGTTCTTGAATTTCTTTATCTTGGCATCATTTTTCCCTAAGGCAAATTCTTACATGCCTAATTATGCATATGAAGAGCATGGATTGGGTTGGACTACTATGGTGAAGAGATATGTTTGATCTAAGGCAAGGAAAGAGCTAGGTCAAAGGTGTACACATTAGAAAGATAAGGAAGATCACTTTATGGTGCAAACTACCTTTCACCTAGTATAGAAATGTAAGGCATGCCCAATAAAGAACCGACATGGCTTAATTAACTAGATCACGTACTAGATTCTACTAAAGCCTCATTTTTATATAGTAGAAATTGTTGGATCTAGACGTGATATGTTTCATCAGGGAGAAGGAAGAGTACTGGCTGGGTGTGGTCTGAATCAAAGTAGGATGAGGGGTGGTGATAAAGGAGTGGTGTTTATGCACCCTCCATTTGCCTTTCAATTTACAAGGCTGGCTCCCTTGTGCTGGATGGGTCTAGCCTTACCCCTCCATATGCATTTCCTACTACTGCTAGTGTGGTCTTGTGGTTTCTATATAATGTTCTGTAGTGCATGTCAAGCTCCAGTAATGATCTTGTTTTTTCGAACTAGTGATGTATATAAATGGTAGATGTCATTCCCTACAAGAAATATTCTAGGAAAATAATAAAACCCAATATCTTCCTCCCACCCAATCTATAGACTTCAATCTATTATAAAGATAATCATCCATTCCAATGGTTAGCACCTTTCTATTCTATTACTTTTGAGAAGAAAATTTCAATTTGACTGGTCGAGAAGGGGAAGGGTATGAAGCAACTTCTCTAATGAAAGCATCCATCCTTTTCAATATCTTACCACCAACTCTCTTAGAGTGAAGACCCGATTATATATGACTGTGGGACTTCTTGTGCCAGCAAGGTGGCAACCCCTCCACTCAAATTGCTTTTGTATACATAACATTGAACTAGAAGAATGAAGGGAGGCCCACCACCCATTCCTCTATTCCCACTCATCACCCATCTATTCTATGTCTAATGGAGCTTTCCCCTTTCAGTGTTAAGGGCATCTGCACGCATGCTAGAAAAAGCTCCTTCCCCTCGGGCTATTGGAGTTTAATCCTACAAACTACATGCATATGATATTTATTTCTTTATATGTAAGCTATCCCATAGGCTGCTTTAGTGGGTTTTCTAATGGCTAGTGCCATTGGGGGGCACTTTCTTTGCATCAAGTTTATAACTCTATTACAAGTAGCTTCTATGATAGCTATCACAAAAACTATCATAGAAGCTACCACAAAAGCTACCTGGACTCTTATCTATATGTCTAGTTCTTTTGATTATCCACAAAGTTGATTAAATTAGACTTTCTCGCTACTATCTATAGGGCACCCCCATCCAATTATATAGAGGTAGGGGGTTGACTATATCCCTACTATAACTACAAAGAGTGGGTGTGGGGGGTAGGGGTAGTTGATTAGGTGGTGGTTGGGTTGGGTGAAGTCCTCGATCTATGGATCGAGTGCCCCCAACTGTAGATAGGGTAGATATGCCCAACCTAATATTGATCAATTGATAATACCACTGCCTTTGGGTGTTTGTAGGGAATAGTTGTGGTGGATGGCAAACACATTTGGCCATATCACTTCATGCATATCATATGTACACCTAATATAAGGTCTTGTATGCATGCTCTATGTCTAGATAGTCTAGATCTTCATTTGTAATGGGTCCAAGCTTTCTAAGCTTTGTGCTATTGGGGGACTTGGTAAGGGTCTTACCACTATTGACTATGTGTAAGTCTCTTGAGTACTCTAAGATGATCTTCTACACCAAGGATTTTTGCTTGTGGACAGGGGTGAATATAGTAGACCAGTTGATGTGGTAGTCAACAATCATCCAGACTTGATAAAAGTTGGCACAAAACCTATAGTGGGATAGGGGACTTATCACAATGCCTACAAATTGATTGATGATGTCATCATTGTCGACATTCTCAAGCAAGTCACATGGGTTGAGAAGGCTCTTCTTTGGATAATAATACCTCGATCTTGATGCCTTTGGAGTATCTTCTCACATATGCCTTGATTTGGCTTTTGTTGGACTCCTGATGGTCCAATTTCCTCATTATTAGTTTGTTGCTACTCCCTACACTTCATGAATGAGATCAACCAATAGGGCCCCTACTATCTATAGGCCAACAGGAGAGCACCCATTTGATATAACTAGTTGGACTATAACTACAATAGTGGGTGGGGGGGCAGTCTTCACTGCCTCTAGGTTTGGGCCTCCCTTTATATAGTAGGGGCCACCCCCACAACTATTAATCCCTCCCACCCAACTATCCAAAATATCCATATCTAACCTATCTATAGTGGGGGGTGATACCCCTTCTATAGATAGGATGATAGGTTGAGGTGGGAGAGGGTTGATAATCAAGTCTGATGTGGATTGATGCCCAACTCACCATTGGTCAATCGATTGAGTGAGTTTCTTGCTATGACAAGAAAGCTATTGGATCAAAGTACTCCTCCTTATGTCCTCCAACTTGGAATGAATAATAGAGCATAGGTGGGAAGCTATGAGATGGATATGGTGCTTCACCCTCTGATGCTTCTCTAGCTCTCACCACGAATTAGAATTGGGACTTTGCATGGTTGAGTACCAACTATAACTATAGAGAGTGTCCCTTCCTGGATGACCATACCAAGGAATTCTACTATACTCCATGTGACTATGGTTGTGAATCCTAATGAAGAGCCATTTAGGCCAAATTGTAGGATGTGGGTGATATGTTTTTGGATTCCTCGTAGGATCTCTATGGTACCCATGATTCCTGGTGAGAATTCATCAATATATCACATGTAACAAGTCCAAATTCCTTTAGACCCCCCACTATACATAGAATAGTAGCCCCTGCCACAACTATTAAGCCCTCCCACCCAACTATCCATAGTCACCCTACCTCTGTATTGCGGGGGTGGGGGTGTTTCTCTAGCCCAAGTGGGTAGGGTATATTGTGGGAGCTCTTGACTACTCCCACCCCAAAAGAAATATAGGGGTAGAGGGCCTCCACCTCCACCTCTCAAGATAGGGGTAGAAGGAAGGGTGAGGGTAGGGGGGGTGGGTTGACAAGATCAAGGGAAACTATTCAAACCATCCAGATCTAACCTACCTCTCCTCCCACAAACCCTAGGGGTGGCCCCCCTAGGATGATAGGGAGAGGGGTGAGCAATAGCAAACCACTTGATTGAAAAATAAATCAAGGGCCCCCTATGGGGCACTTGACTGACCAACATGGGTCAGAATGAAAGAAAGATAAAGGGCCTCCCCCTTTAGAATAGTAGGGGAGTTCCTAAATTGGGTAGGTACTATAGGTAGATTATAGTGGGTGAATAGAGCATAATTAAAAAGTCATGAACCACTCTTCTATAAAAATCAAGGGCCTTTAGGGCCACTATTCACCCTATCCATAGTAGGGGGCACCCTTTACTCTTTGAAATAGCTATAGATAGGGCAATAGATTGAGGGACCCATATTGAAATAAAGGATCCCCCTCTTCTAATACTAGGGCCCCTACTATCTGTATGCTAGTGGGAGAGAACTTGATTGATAGGTCGAGGGAAAATATACAAAATCTCCACCACCTCAGTCTAGAAAGATCTATAGAAGGGGGGGTAGGGGGCGGCACCCCTTCTATAGATAGGGTGATAGGATGATGAATGAGCATAGAGAACCACTCTCCCTATTCATCAATATCCTTCAGACCCTCCTCCCAAGCCCCAAGATTAGGATGGGGGGAGAGGGTCAGATTAGTGATTCGATATCCCTCACTCCCTTGATTTTTGCTTACAAAAATGCAAGTGCCTCACATTTTCGATTGAGTTCCTAGTCGAGGGTGATGTTTAGTGGATAGAGGATATAGGTGTGATCCATCCATTAAACATTAAATTGAGTTCATGATGGAGGATATACGTGTGATCCATCCATTAAACATTCAATTGAGTTCATGATATGTTGAGTACCTTACTAATTGATGGCCTTGCATTGAATGGATGGGAAATCAGAATATCCACCCACCACTAATGAGAAAGAATGAGAGACCACTAAAGTGAGTGACTTCATTCCTTGGTTGCTTTGTTTTGAAGAATAATTTCTTGGACAAGAAAGAAACAAAATTATATTTCACAATCTACTATAGAGGATGATGTTGTAACTATGAATTGTCCAAAAATTGTATGGATCTAAAAATTGTTGAAAGGAATGGAGAAGATATCACTAAACCTATTGTGATATATTGTGCTAACACAAGTGCTATAAATATATCAATGAACCCTATGATGCATACAAAGAATAAGCATATTGAGATAAAGTATTAGTACTTGAGAGAGCTAGTACATGACAAAGATGTGAGATTGGAATATGTGAGAACAAAAGAATAGTTAGCTAACATATTCATGAAGGCACTACCTATGGATGTTTATGAGTATCTAAGAGGTAAGTTAGGGGAAGAACATGTTAAATTAGGAACACTACCTAAAGATGCTTATGAGTATCTAAATGGTAACTTAGGGGAAGAATATATTACATTAGAAGCACTACCTAAGTATGCTTAATCTCCTACTTGAAGAAAAATAAGAAGTGATGTTGCATTGCATCAATTGTTAGGAGAAGAATATTTAATAGATTGATGTAAGAGGTCACACTTTAGGAACTTCTAAAATGTGTAAAAAGAAAGACATTGAACTATTAGAAGATGAAGCTAGTAGGAGTTAATGTTAAGATGACATTGCTATATCAATCAGAGTAAGTGACATGAAAATGTGTGATAGAGGGAGAGAATTTATGGTATGTCTTTTACATTATTGTCAAAAAGGGAGAGAATGCATGAGTTACCATACAAATATATATAAAGAAGGATATAATGCATGATTGAGTTGTCATACAACATTGATTAGTTAAAGAGGGATTGAAGTTATGAAGAGAGAATGATTCTTGTCAAGAGGGGACATATTGTACAACATATGTTGTTGAACTTATGAGGTGTTACTACTAAGGATGAGTATGTATTGAATTGAAAGAGGAAGCATCCTAAGACTACATGGATGGGAATCAAATTGAAACTAAGAAAGAGAAAACAAAAACATTGGGGAGAAAATAAATATATAGTATTGAGTCTTTTTGGATTGCATGGTAACTAGTGAAGTATGAGTGGTGTTTTTGTCAATTCCAAAGAAGGAGATTATTGGAAACTACAATTGAAGCAATTACTGTGTTGTCATTGATGCCAAACCTATCAGTAATATAGAGTGCCACAACTACTAGAGAGATATTTTACAAATACTGTATAGTGATATATCATTTGATTGATTAAGAGGATTTCAAAAGAAGATAACCAAGTGATAAGTTGAAGTGATGAGAAGTCAAGTATCATGGAAATACAATGGACACTGTCGACATTAAGGTCAATTTGTCTATTACTAACTCAACACTTAGTCAGTTGGTTACATTGATACTAAGTTCTATAGTTTCTACCAAGCTAATCATTCATCTAGTAGTTGTATATGAGCAATGTTAGTATGCTAATAGAAACCAAATTTAAATAAAGCTTCTACAAACTAAACAAAATTCATAAACTTCAAGATAGACTAAGATGAGTTCTCAATTGAGAATATGAGCCATTAATGGGCTCTCTCAATGAGAAGCTCTCTTGTTGAGTAGCTTTGTCTAAATAGATAGGATGTATGCTCAAGCTTTATGCTTCAAAAAGGGCTTCAAATGGAGTTGGAATTTGGGTGTGAGTGTATGGTTTTGATATAAAATGGCTTCTCAAAATGGCATTATGACTTTATTTCATGGATTGTGTTATTTTGAAAAGGGGAAGGATCCAATTTATAGGCAAGAGGCTTGAGGGATTGAGGGATAAGATGTAAGGATGGGAAAAAGCTCATGGAGGGCTCAGATTGCATGAGAAGAGAGCACATGGATTGTGCTTCCTTACAGCCAATCAAGGAGTGACACATGTCACATGGTGAGAGGATGGAGGAAAGGGGAAGGATGAGTCAAAAAAGGAGGCTCAAGGGATAAAATCTTCATAAAGACCCTCATAATGACTTGTAAGAGCAATAAAAGGGTTTGCAAGAGTCATTTATGGCCTAGTGGGCTTCATAAAGTTTTATGGTTGAGATATTTTGAGGGTGATGAGAGCAATTTCAACTTGGACTTGATTAGGAAGGTTTTAAGCTTGCTTAGGCTTGTGCAAATGATTAGAGGATGGATTAGGATGGTTTAGGATTAGCTTAGGGATAGGCAAGTGGATGGCATTTAATGAGGGTGGGTGAAGGAGGAGATATTTGTTAACTTTGGCTTGGGTTAGTAAGTTTTAACCCATGTTTTGGAAATGTGACAAGGTTAGGAGGGGATTAGGATTAGGGTTAAAGACATCCTCTAGAAGAGTCTAGGCTTTGGATGAGGATGAAGACTTTCTAGAAGAGTCTAGAATTTCTTAGGATGAGGATGAAGACTTTCTAGAAGAGTCTAGAACTTCTTAGGATGAGGATAAATTAGATTTTTAGGAAATAAATAAAGTTTTATTTATTTCAAGGGTTTGGGTTGAGGAGATATTTATTAAAACTTTTTTAATAAACATGAGGATTAATATTTAATCTTAATTAAATATTTTGAGTTGGGATTAGGGGTAGCAAATGATGGGATTAGCCTTTAATCAAAATTAAAGAAGGATTAGAAGATTTTGGAAGAGGTTAGTGGTCTTAAGGAAATTGGCCAAGTTTTGGGCAAAAAATAAATGTTTTATTTATTTTGGATTTTTTGGTCAATTTATTAATTAAATAATTAATAAATAAAGAAATAATGTTTAAATAAGATTTAAACATTTTTGGGAGGGATTCCTTAATTAAATATTTTTAATTAAGATAAAGGGATTTAATGGCATAAAAATAAATAAATAAATTAAATAATTAATTAATTAATAAATGATGATGTCATTAGGAATTTATCAGAAAATAAAAATACTTTATTTTCTAAAGGTTTTTAGGTGTCTACATTTTGCCCCTCTTTGATGTGATGCCACAAGTTGCATGGCATCAAAGATAAGAAAATAAGATGCCCAAGGCTAGAGCAGAAAAGGAGAGAATGGACTGGAAGATGCCCCCTCAAGAAGGCAGCGGGGAGAGAAAGCGAGGCTCGACGACTTCTTGAAAAGTAAAGGAAATTGAGATGAGCTAAGACACAGGTTTGGCAAAGAGAAGGGGCTGAATTAGCTCAAACTCTCACTACGAGAGGATGATAAAGGGAAATCAGGGGCACAAGAGGAAACAAGCTTAAGAATTTTGGGATTGGGGGGAGGATGAAGGAGCAGAGCACTATAAAAGGAATTTAGGATGGGGAGATGGATGAGGGGATTAAAAAGCTAATGCAACAGGATTTCAAAGAGTCAGATTGGTGGAAGATGGGTTTTCGGAGATCCCTAGGACTAGGATTGTGGATCTCGAAAGATGAGGCTTGGTGGATTGATTTGATTGGTGGATCCCTAAGACTAGGATTGTGGATCCCTAAAGCTAAGCGTGAGGAGTGATCCAAAGAGATACTGATGCATAAGATGGGATAGGTGCTGGATATGGATGGGGGATAATGGAGATGAAGGGAATCCATTGAAGCTTTTTGAGCGGGGGGATACTTCAAAGAGAAGTACCACCATGTAGTTGAGCACTAGATTTGCTATAGGACTGTTGGTTAATTGCCAAGGTTACCAAGAACATCAAGGCCTGTTCACCAACTGTCCAGAGGACTGACAAACTGACTCGAAACAAACATGCAAGGGTTGCCCGAGCATCACACATGAATCCTAGAGGAAGCAATGCAGAACCGACACTGGGTAACCCACAAGCAGAAAAGAAAAACAAACGAAAGACTTGATCAAGACCTTATGCTCTAATTGCCCCATTCACAGCATACCATGATATGGAAGATCGTGGCAACCTTGAGGAGGGAACAAGGAGATTTCTTGGAAAAGATACTTCAAGACCCAAAAGGGGAGATTCCAAATCAAAAGAAAGTGAAAATCCAAAAGAGAGCCGTTTGCCAATGAGATGGGTAGGACGAGGTACTAACGGACCAAGATCAGACATGAGGAAAGCTATATCCTGCAAGGACCTATCGGAGAGCACCTAAGTTGGTGGATTAGGATGAGTGGTGCATATGGAAAGCTGAACTAAGAAGGATAACACTTTGGTGACAGGAGATCTAGCTAAAGGATGCATTGGAATAGCTAACCAAGCTGTGTAGTGTGTACAAGATGCTGATCAAGGACGAACTAACACGAAAGCTGGATAGATACAATGGTACTAAGTTAAAGAGGATGTATAGGCTGACCGACCAAGATATGTTACAAATGTACAAGTTTGTTCATGTTTTGGTTTTTGTGAGATGGAAATGTTTTTGAAGGATGGGATGTCTATAATAGTTGATAGGTGGATAGGTAGATGGTTTGCGAAAAGCTTAAGGAAAATGAGATTCTTTGTGTGCATGTGATAGGATACAAGCTAGGATACAAGATTATCTACAAGCTGGAGTATGGTACAAGCTTTGGACAAGATTCAGATATACAAGGTATGGTACAAGATTTACAATGTATAATACAAGCTTTGGTACAAGATTTTACAAGCTATACATGAGGTATTTACAAGCTCCATTAGATTTTGGATATTTGGTTGGAACACCAAGGGAACAAGCAGATGTTTTATGGGATGGTGGGTGAATGGATGAGGGATAGGATAGTGATAGATAATGGATTAGTCTTAGTACACAAGGTGCTTGAATTACCAGGTTTTCACCAAGGTACCTATCCAAGGCGCTTGAATTGCTAAGTTTTCACCGTTGGACGCTTATTTCTCTTTACTATTTTTTTTGTACTTTTGTATTTTTCAAAAGCTGGGTATACCAAGGATCTTCAAGCATAGAACTTCTTGAGATGAATGATGTTAGTAGGATCATTCAAGAGTTTTCCTTCCGGTGTAGACAACTGATAGGCTCCAAAGCCAAAGGAAGTAGTGACAACATAAGGACCAAGCCATGTAGGTTCAAACTTGCCTTTCTTTTCTCGATCTGCTTGGACTTTCATGTTTTCTTTGAGGACCATGTCACCTGGCTGAAAGTGTCGTGGAAGCACCTTCTTGTTGAAATTCCTTTTGAGATGAGTTTGATAGACTGTGAAATGATCATAGGCTTGTTGTCGCTTCTCATCTAAGAGATCTAGCTGGGTGAGTAGAGCTACTCTATATTCTTCATTTGATATTTGCCCTTGCAAAGATATGCACAAGGAGGGAAGTTCAACCTCTATAGGTAGTACCGCTTCAACACCATAGACTAGGGAGTATGGAGTTGTTCCTGTGGATGTGCGAAAGGAAGTTCGATAGGCCCATAGGGCTGGATTTATTTGTAGGTGCCAATCACGGGTGGAATCATTGACAACATTTTTTAGGATTTTGAGGAGGGTTTTGTTAGTTGCCTTTGCCTAGCTGTTACCTTGTGGGAAATATGGGCTAGAAAAGTGGTGATGGATGCGGAGGGAAGCGCATAATTCTTCCATGTTGAGATTTTCAAAGTTACCTTCGTGGTCAGTGAAGATGGTGGATGGGATGCCGAAGCGGAAAACAATGTGGTATAAGATGAATTTGGAGACCTGAACTCCTGTAGCTGTGATGAGGGGTCTGCTTCCACCCATTTAGTGAAATAGTCTATAGCTATTATGATCCATTTATGTCCATCAAATGAGAGGGGTGTGATAGTTCCAACTAGATCAAGGCCCCAACAAACGAAAGGCCAAGGTGGTGCAACAGGCTGTAGATCTTGTGCCAGAGCATGCACAAGATTTGCATGCTGCTGACATGGGAGACACTTTCTAACAAAGTCACAGGATTCTTCTTCAATGGTAGACCAATCATAGCCTTCTCTAAGGATTTGTCATGCTAGGACAATACCACTCGTGTGGGCACCACAAAGTCCAGAGTGTACTTCCTTTAACACCATCACGGCCTCGTTTTGGTCTAAACATCGAGAGAGAGTATCATGATAACCCTGACGATATAGGGTATTGGCTATGATAACATAACGGGATGATTTCTGGATGAGGTTTTGGCATTGCGTACGTGTGAGGTGAGGGGATATGATACCATCGTTAAGGTAAGTGTGAATCTCATGGTACCAAGGGGATTGGGGACCAACCAAGATACAAACACGGTTTGAATCCTCATTCACGTAGGTGGGTGTGAGGAGCTGCTCCACTAAAAACTCATACTATGTAGCTGCTTAGGGAATTTCCAAGAGTGAGCTGATAGTAGCCATAGCATCGACTGCTTTGTTCTGTATTCGAGGCACTTGTGTAAACTGAAGCCTTGTAAAATGTTGGGTTAGTCGATCAACTAACTCTTTGTAGGGTAATAGCTTTTCATCTTTGGTTTGATATTCATTTAGGGCTTGCTTGATGATGAGCTGAGAATCGCCAAAGATTTGTAGCTCAGCAATGTTCCATTCTGCAGCTATCTTTAATCCTGCTATGAGGGCCTCATATTCAGCTATATTGTTGGTGCTAGGGAATTGTAGCTTGAAGGCTTTTGGAATGTAATCTCCTTGAGGTGTGACCAACAATATTCCTTCCCCTGATCCATGAGATGTGTATGAGCCATCAAAATAAAGCTTCCATGGGGGTTGTTCTTCAATTAGGTAGATATGCTCGTCTAGGAATTCTGTGAGCAAAGGATATGCATCTACTAGAGGTGCATCAACTAGGTGATCTGCTATAGCTTTCCCTTTGATTGCCTTTCTATCTACATACTGGATGTCAAATTCGCTAAGGAGCATAACCCATTTGGCCAAACGGCCTGTAAGTGCTGTTCTGGAGAGCATATACTTGAGAGGGTCAATCTTGGAAACTAGTTGCATGGTATGACTTAGCATGTAGTGGCAAAGCTTTTGGGTTGAGAAAACAACTGCCAAACAAGCTTTTTCCATAGGAGTGTAATTGAGTTCATAACCAACTAGGGTTCTACTGATGTAGTAGATGGCTCTTTCTCTGCTATAGTCATCGAGCTATGCTAGAAGTGCCCCTAGAGCAGTAGGTGTTGCTGATATCTACAAAATCAGGGGATGACCAGGAACTGGTAGAACCAAGATAGGGGGATTGATAAGATACTTCTTGAGATCGTCGAAGCTGCGCTGACATAAAGGATCCCACTTGAAGTTCTCATCCTTCTTTAGTAAATGTGAAAATGGTGTACACTTATCTGCAAGATGGGAGATGAAGCACCGAACAGATTGAAGCTTTCCTTGAAGAGAACAAAGTTGTCACAGTGTTTGGGGAGGAGGCATGTCTAAGATAGCTTTGACCTTCTTAGGGTTGATCTCTATACCTCGTTTAGAAACTATAAAGTCTAGAAGCTTGCCAGATGTGACCCCAAAGACACATTTCTTGGGATTCAGCATGAGATGATATTTGGCTAACCTATCAAAGACTTTCTCCAGGTCAGCAAGATGATCCATGAAGGTATGATACTTGACCAAGATATCATCCACATAATCCTCCAAAATGCTATGGATGAGATCAAGAAAAATGGCTGTCATAGCTCTTTGATAGGTAGCCCCAGCATTCTTTAGGCCAAAAGGCATCATGTTGTAGCAAAAGGTTCCCCAAGGGGTAGTGAATGTTGTCTTATGCTGATCCTCTTCTGCAATTTTGATCTGATTATACCCAAAAAATCCATCCATGAGGGACAAAATTTCATGTCCAGCTGTAAGATCTACAATCATATCTATGTTGGGTAAGGGAAAATCATCTTTTGGACAAGCTTTGTTAGGATCTCTAAAATCAGTACAGATTCTGATGTCACCGGAAGGTTTAGTGACGGGGGCCATGTTGGAGATCCATTCTGAGTAGTCGATAGGGCAGATAACCTTAGTAGCTAACATTCCTTCTAATTCAGCTTTGACCTGTAATACCACCTTGGGGTGCATTTTTCTATGCTTTTGTCTGACGGGCTTGATCTTTGGATCGACTGCAAGATGGTGAACTAAAAGCTTTGGATCCAACCCTGGCATGTCCTGATATGACCATGCAAATTGGCCAATGTTCTCTCTTAAGAACTCAAAGAGGAGATCAGCTTGGTCTTGTGATAGGGATGCAGGAATGTGAACAAGCTTAGGGATCTCTAAAGAACCAATGTTGACTTCTCTAGTATCCTCAATTAGAATAGAAGATATCTCTGGTTGATTATCTTGAGGAGGCAATGCTAAATCCTCATGTTCTACTTGTGGCTCTAGAATTTATTGCTGAGGGGATCTCTTCGCTGCCTTAGCTAGTCTCAGATTCACCTTAGTTCCAATTTTGGGTGTATCAGAACTAGGTTGGGGATTTTCTCCAAAATACCCCTTGGGATCTAGCTTGTAGATATAGGCAGAATCTGGCTTTGTTTTCTTGTGAGGAGTTTCAGCTCCCATGAATCTTAGAAATGCCTCCTCTAATGTGAACTCATCGATTTGTATGACAGTTGGTTGGTCCCAATCTATGAGTTGTGGATGGGTGAGTGGTAGGTCAATGAGGTAGATGGATAGTTCTTGGAGAACAGAGTCTCCGAGGGAGATTTGGTCAAGGATATCGTCGTAGGCTCTCTTTTCAACTTCCTCAGGAATGTCTTCGATTTTGAAAAGGTTGTGGTGAATGTTCAAAAAAGCATGATCGTTCTCATTGGTGCCCCTAGTTGTGGGTATGCCAAAGCCAAGACCTGACTTCGATTCCCACTTGTGTGCATCGATGGGGCATTGCATGCCTCTTTCTTCTGGTCCTAGACCACCACCTTGATAGTTCCATTTGTCATTGATGAGCTTATGTTCTTGGGGATACTTTTGGTTGAAGTGATCAAGGCATGCTTGATTTCTTTGAGGTGCATCCTTATGTAACCATTTGTTGATATCTAGAGTGAGCTCCTCATGAAGAGGGATTTTTGAGGATACAAAGGTTGTTGGGCCAAACTGTTTGTATCAAGGAGGTGGAATCTCCTTAGCTTTGTGATATGTCGGTCATCCATGGGCATGTGGATCAAGTGGGAGTGCCGCAACAGCAAATGCATCTGATAGACTATACTCTCCACAACCTTTGTTATTGATCTTCATGGTAGATAGGGTAGATGCGAAGATGGTTTCTGGGTCATTATAAGTGTGGGATGAGCTGGCGATGGATGTGTCGATATCAATTCCAAGGTAATGGTTTGTATATGAAGGTTCAACTGCATTGCAGTAAGCAAAGGGTTCTGGATTGGCATGGATGGTTACCTCAGTGCCTTGATGCGGAAATTTGATGCACTGATGGTAAGTGGATGGAACAGCTTTCATGGCATGAATCCATGGGCGACCGAGGAGGATGTTAAATGGTAGGTTTAGATCAATAACATGGTAGAGTGTCTCTTGGATGACTGGCCCAACCTTGATTGGTAGCAAAATAGTTCCTTCTGTGGTTCTTTCCAAGTTGTCATAAGCTTTGATGGTGATAACCTCACTGATGATATCTGCCTCAGTATATCTAGCTTGTTTTATGAATTTTAGGGTGCAAATATTCAAGGCTGATCCATTATCTATCATTACTCTTTTCACAACAAAGTTGGATTCCATGATGGCTATGCAAAGTGGAAGGGTGTGATCTGGCTCGACCACGGGTATGTCGGTGGGTTTGAATGATAGGGCACATGAGGATGAGAGGTGTCCAACAATATTATGAAAATCAATAGCATTGATATCAGAAGGGACACGAGATTCTATGAGAGCACTGTCAAGGATGTTCTTGTACATAGGACTAGTGCGAAGAAGGACTAAAATGGAGATTTGGGCTGGCATGTTCCCAAGGTGTTCCAAGATATTGTATTGGCTTTTTGATGGAGCTGATGGTGTTGGTGTAATGGGTGGGCCTATGATGTTAAATCGCGCTCTTTGAGTGGTGACTGCACACTCATTGTTTGGTCCTTGGATATTGATAACATTGACGGAAGGCTCTTTCTTGGATATACAACCTATAAGGCTACCATAGTCTATATAGGATGAAGTGTGGTCATTGTTCTTCCCATGCTGTTGGTTTGGATGATAGTTTTTGGTGTTGTTGTTGTTGGTTTGGATAGGTGCATTTCTAGGATTTTGATTGTTGTGAGGAGGAAAAGCATTTTGATAGATCTGTAAGCCTGCATTCGAAGAAGTTTGGCCACCAACAGTGATTTCCTTTCGATCAATGAGGTCCTGCACATAGTCTTTCAGTTTCATGCATCTGAGGGTAGTGTGACCTTTTACCCTATGAAATTTGTAGTACTCATTGTCCTTGTACCATGCAGCTTTGGATTGGCTTGGGTCAATTTTCTGGGTAGGAGGAAATTTGATGAGGTTTTCCTTGACTAATTTCTCAAAAATGACATCCAATGGCTCACCAAGGGGTGTATAATTTCTAGGTACAGGTTGGAATTTGGGCTTTTGTCCTACAGCTACATTGATGGCATTAGCTTGATTGTTAGACCCTTGAAAGTTGGGTCTTGGATTGTGGCCTTGATAGCTTTGATGATTCTGCTATTGGTAGTTGATAGCTTGTTGATTATATGGCTGATATGGTGGGTTGGACTAGTTGTGAGAAGGACCAACAATATTCACATGTCTGGTGTCAGTGACGCCATCTGTTGCAACATGCCTATTTTTGTTCCAATACCTAGACTTGTCATTGGAATGTGATTGATTTTGGTTGGCCTCTTTGTAAATTTTGACCACACCATCTTTAATGAGTCCTTGCTCAAGGATCATTCCTTTCTCTTTGATATCTTTGTAGGTCTGCAAACAGTTCATGGTCATGTGGTGAGCCAAGCTAGGATGGGCATTATCAATAAAAAATTTCATCACATGGTGTTCTGGCAAGGTGCAGGATATGCGGGTGGTAAGGGTTTTCCATCTTTGCAGGTATTCAGAAAGGCTTTCTCCACCTTTTTGCTTGGTGTGGAAAAGATCAACTATTGATAGCTCTATTTCAACAAGATGGGCATATTGGGCTACAAATGCCTCAGATAATTCAACAAAGTTTTTAATTGTGCCATAGGGGATTCTATAAAACCATTCAAGAGCTGGTCTAGCCAAGCTTTTGGGAAAAAGGTGCAAGAGGAAGACATCATTGTATGCCATGTCCTGGTAGTGCATGTAAAATTCTTTGATATGTGTGACAGGGTCTCCTTTTCCTCTGAATTTGTCAAATTTAGGTACCTCAAAGTGTTTGGGAAATGGTGTCATGGTAGTGGCTCTGTCAAATGGGTAAGGACACACATTCTCAAATTTGAATGTCTTTGGATCATTCCCTTCTTGGATGGCTTTCAAAGCTATCTTCATTTGCTCCCATTCTGAATTGATAGGTGATGGCTGGGGTGCCCCTAATGTAGGAGTGCCTTGAGGTAGGTATGTGCTGGATGGGGCCACTGAATATGGATGGTTGTGAGGGATTTGCTGATAGGGATTGTACATTGTTTGGGCAGCTACATGGTGGATGACAGGTTGCTGAGGGGGAGGTGGCACATATTGCTGCATGTGCTACGAGGCTTGCTGTTTATATGGGATTTGAGGTTGGGATTGAGGAACATAAGCTGGCTGTGGGATAAATGGATTTCTTTGTGGAGGTAATGTATAAGATGGTTGTGAGGCTTGGGGAAAGGATCGGGGGGGCTTGTGGGGTTTGACCAATATATGTGGGTTGTGCCCCCATTTGGGATGGTATTTGCAAATAATTGGTGGTTGGCTTGGGTGATGGATTACCTCCTAGAAGTGGCATTGAAAAGTAGTTGGTAATTGGAGGTAAAGGATTAGTTGGTGGTGGAGATGGTGGGAAATGAAAGCTTGGGAATGGAACTGATGGGGTTTGATAGCTTTGTGGTTGGATTTGGAAGCTTGGTAGAGTGGTGGAAGGGGTTGGGGTCACTTGGGAGCTTGGTAGAAAATTGGTAGTAGCTTGTGGGATTTGATAGCTTTGTGGAGTGAGGATAGTAGCTTGTAGATTTGTGGCTAATGGTATTGAGCTCCCAAGACCTAATGGAAATGATGGGATTGTGCTTTGGGCTATAGTGAACAAGCTGGGGGTAATGAAAGGTTGATTACTTGGCCCCATGGGTGGCATCCCTGTTGTATATTGCTGAGGTTGGCCAAAGATGCTAGCACTGATTTGGGAGATGGGTGGATTTGGAAGGCTGGGTTGGGGAGCAGTAGTAGCAATAGTGAAGGGGGTGAACAATGAGTTGTTTTGGGTAAATGGGGTTTGGAGCGGAGAGGTATGAACCAAGGATGGAGTGGTGGTGGCTGGGTTGGCTTGCGGCATGGAGATTTCAACTTGGGTGGATGATGGTATGTTTGGGTCTATTGGATCATATGGATTTGCTGGAGGTTCTTCTTTAGGCATATATTGAGGATAATTTGGATCATAAGGGCCTATGGGTGGTGGCAGCTACCCAAACAATGGGTGAGATGGATCTGATAATGGAGGGGTTCTTCCAAAGTCAAAGGTTCCTACATTGTCCCTTCGAAAAATAGCCATGATTGTCTCTTTGTTCTTGTCTATAATGGCGTTTACCAATACTGCATTTCCTGGTTGGTTCATGAGAGCTTCAATGTCAGTAGGTGATGGCATAGCTTTCTCTGGGCTGAAGGATGGCTAAGTGCTCAAGGGGAGTGAGGCTGTTCGATCCAAATGACAGGGCTCCATTTTTTCTTTCTTCTTGGCTAAGCGAGTGACGGGTGGCATGAAAAATGCTCCTAGGGATGGGATGCAACAAATGCTGGTGGATGCAAAAAAGGGGGGAAGGCTTTTCTATGGAAATGATTTCCTAGGTTGAGGCAAAGCTATATGACAAAACCTAAGGAGGATTGGATTTGGGATTCTAACTTCAAAGATATGTTGCCAAAGCATAAAAGGTCTGCTTTCCTATGTGCAAGCTTGGTGGTGATTGTGTCAACTTAAGGATAGACTGATGATCCTTTAGGAAGAACACGATATTGACCACTTGTGGATCCCAACCTTTAGCTCAAGGTGATGAGGGATAACAAGTGACAAAGCTGGATTACCCTAGACAAAGCTCTATCAAAGGGATAACCTTGGTGAGATTGGTGGATTTTGAAAGATTTTAGGAATGGCAAACTTTTGGCAAGGTGACAATAATTTTGAAAGCTTAGATGTGCAGATTTTGGATTACTGGCTAGATGGTTTGATTCTAAATGAGATGGATGAGCTAATAATGCTTAAGGGGATAACCTAAGATGGCTGGCTTTTCTACAAATATGACTCTAAAGTGAAGCTTATCCAAGAAGATATGGAGAAACAAGGGTGTCTAATCATAGAAATCATGCCTAGTTGGTAAGGCATAAGCAGGATTAACTCCTGGATGTTGGCTAAATTTGATGTTGCGCTCTAACCAGGCCTCTTGAAGTGCTTCGTCGGAAGCTTTGTCCTCTGCTTTGTGGAGTTTGGCAATTCGCGGGCTTGGTGTTATTTCTTTTCTCTTGGCTAAAAGTTCTTGGTATGCTAGAGATGGTTTGAGTTTAACTTTGTGGAACTTCTGTTTGGGTTTGGGTTGCTCTGACATCAATTCCTGAATCTGCTTGGCTTTGAGAGATCTTGGTTTTTTTGCTTCAATTCATTCAACTTCTGGAATAGGCAGTGACTATGCTAAGTATGCCCTAAGCTAGGATTGACCAAGTTTGGAAAACATTCATTCAACAAATAAAAGATCAAGCAATAGATAGAAACAACTAGATAGAAGTTTTTGATTCTCAAAAAGTGATACTTGCACCAAGGAGTGTGTATGTTCTACAAATTTTTTGATTAGTCACCTCGAACACATTAACATCCTAGATGGTTGTCTACAACGCTGACAGTTGGTTTAGCTAAGGAGTCCTCGATATACCCAAGGTATGTGAGGCCCAAATCCGTAGATGAGACCAAAACGATGTCACACAGCTAAGAGGAGCGGTAACCCACTTCTCAAGGGTATAAAGTTCCTTGATGCTTAGCCCAAGTGACAAAATCTTGATCCCAAGAGAGGTGTCTTTTGATTCACCTCCCGATTCTTATACTCTGCCAGAACACTGGAGTTGAGGTCGTCCAAGGGGTGATGAAATCCCCAAGCAGGCCTCTTAAAAAGAAACAAGGTTTTGGATCCTAATCTTATGCACCCAAGATGGCCTCAAAAGACGACAAGGGAGAGAAGACTTGGATGACCTTGGGCTAAAAAACACACTTTTTCTTTTACCAACTGACTCTTATGTGTGCTAATCTAGACTTTGCAAGCACTAATATTTAAGAGACAATGTTCAATTCCAACTTGAAGTGCCAACAAAAGTAAATCGATCGAAGAATGCAAACAATAAGAAGAGTTAGGATAAACAAAAGAAAACTTGCGCGCCCGGAGGCCCTCCACGTCAAGTATCGATTAATTTTATTTAAGGCATTCAAGATTGAGTGTGAGTTTGTTTTAAGCCCAAAACAAAAGTGTGTGAGATTCAATTTCAAGCGCGCACCCGGAGGCTCTCCACGTCAGTTGTTGTTCAATTTTAGTGCCTAAGCTTGAAGTGTGATCGATTTAATCTAGAGTTTTGATCATTTAAGAATTTTGATAAAGTTAAAGCAAACATTCAAAGACCAAGTGAGTGAGTTAGATTGTGGAACATTTAACACCTTTTTCAAATAGACCCATCCCCATAAATGGCGCTGAGATTGCAACCAATGGTTAATATTTGATGGGTGATTAGAAAAGAGGTGAGTCCAAGGAACTACTCAAATTGATTTTTTCAAATTTTTATTTTAACTTAACAAAGTTTCTTAAATGTCCAAAAATCAAACTTTACCTAGATTGCATGTGGAAAAGAGATTTGTTTTGTTCAATTTTTAGAAGCTCCAAATGAAGTGTTTGATATTGCAATGGTTAATTGATCCTTGGCATTCAAGATTAGATTTGTTGTTTTCATCATGCATTCAAGGAAAATTTGATTTTAATCCATGTCATTCAAGAGTGTGTTTAGCAACATGCATTCAAAGACAAGTGATTAAACATTCAAGTTTTTTCCTTTGAGCATTCAAGATTGAGATTTTGTGTGTTGTTTTAAGAACTTTGAAGTGCTTTGTTTTAACCTTAGATCATTCAAGATTGTTTTGGACTCAAAAGTGAAAATGACTCTTTGGACTTTGGTTTTCATTCAAGATTTTGTGTTATAGTTTGCATATTTTAAGCCCAAAAATGATATTCCTAGATTGTTTTGATGCATGAAAAACTTAAGAAACATTCAAGATTTTGCAACAAGACATTTGTTTGGAACAAATAACAAAGCTTTTTAGGACAATTTTGGCAACCATTTAGGACTCTTAGTTTTCATTAGATTTTTAAAAGAACTTTAAAATATTTGCAAATGAGGTTCATTTTATCCTTGATTGATGCTTTGAGTTTGATTTAGATTTTAGTGTGCACTTAGTGTTGATTTTGAACCTTTTGAAATGGAAACTTGAAGTTCTTTTTAAATTCCCAAAAATGAAGTGTTCCTAACTTTGCATGAATGCATCTAAAACCTTGATGTTGCAAGGATGCAAATGATTGGATTGGTTTAGGTTCACTTGTTAAAAGATTTTTTTTTTTTTTTGGGAAAATTTTTAGTTTTTAATGGATTTAAGTATGATTTGGGGGTTCATTTTAAGCACTAAAAAGAAGTGTGTATGATTTTTCTTTCTTAAAAAAAAATGGCAAAGATCTCCCACAAGAAGAAGAAGAAGAAGTAGATGGAATAAGAAGAATATAGACAAGAAGAGGAAGAAGAATTCCAAGTTCTTTGTCCACCTATAAGCTTGAAAAATATGCAAACACTATGAGATATACTATGAGTTCCTTTGTCTTTTTCATGCTCATGTGGACCTACAAAACTAATTTATACAATCCTACCAATCACAAAAACAAGAAAAATTAGCCAAAATCAGCAAATGACATACAAAACTTGACTAAAAAAGCTAATGAAGATGACCCATGCAGGGTCCCACCGGGCGTGCCAAAATGTATATGAGCAATGTTAGTATGCTAATAGAAACCAAATTTAAATAAAGCTTCTACAAACTAAAAAAAATTCATAAACTTCAAGATAGACTAAGATGAGCTCTCAATTGAGAATATGAGCCATTAATGGGCTCTCTCAATGAGAAGCTCTCTTGTTGAGTAGCTTTTTCTAAATAGATAGGATGTATGCTCAAGCTTTATGCTTCAAAAAGGGCTTCAAATGGAGTTGGAATTTGGGTGTGAGTGTATGGCTTTGATGTAAAATGGCTTCTCAAAATGGCATTATGACTTTACTTCATGGATTGTGTTATTTTGCAAAGGGGAAGGATCCAATTTATAGGCAAGAGGCTTGAGGGATTGAGGGCTAAGATGCAAGGATGGGAAAAAGCTCATGGAGGGCTCAGATTGCATGAGAAGAGAGCACATGGATTGTGCTTCCTTACAGCCAATCAAGGAGTGACACATGTCACATGGTGAGAGGATGGAGGAAAGGGGAAGGATGAGTCAAAAAAGGAGGCTCAAGGGATAAAATCTTCATAAAGACCCTCATAATGACTTGTAAGAGCAATAAAAGGGCTTGGAAGAGTCATTTATGGCCTAGTGGGCTTCATAAAGTTTTATGGTTGAGATATTTTGAGGGTGATGAGATAAATTTCTACTTGGACTTGATTAGGAAGGTTTTAAGCTTGCTTAGGCTTGTGCAAATGATTAGAGGATGGATTAGGATGTTTTAGGATTAGCTTAGGGATAGGCAAGTGGATGGCATTTAATGAGGGTGGGTGAAGGAGGAGATATTTGTTAACTTTGGCTTGGGTTAGTAAGTTTTAACCCATGTTTAGAGAATGTGACAAGGTTAGGAGGGGATTAGGATTAGGGTTAAAGACATCTTCTAGAAGAGTCTAGGCTTTGGATGAGGATGAAGACTTTCTAGAAGAGTCTAGAATTTCCTAGGATGAGGATGAAGACTTTCTAGAAGAGTCTAGAACTTCTTAGGATGAGGATAAATTAGATTTTTAGGAAATAAATAAAGTTTTATTTATTTCAAGGGTTTGGGTTGAGGAGATATTTATTAAAACTTTTTTAATAAACATGAGGATTAATATTTAATCTTAATTAAATATTTTGAGTTGGGATTAGGGGTAGCAAATGATGGGATTAGCCTTTAATCAAAATTAAAGAAGGATTAGAAGATTTTGGAAGAGGTTAGTGGTCTTAAGGAAATTGGCCAAGTTTTGGGCAAAAATAATTTTTTTATTTATTTTGGGTTTTTTGGTCAATTTATTAATTAAATAATTAATAAATAAGGAAATAATGTTTAAATAAGATTTAAACATTTTTGGGAGGGATTCTTTAATTAAATATTTTTAATTAAGATAAAGGGATTTAATGGCATAAAAATAAATAAATTAATTAATTAATTAATGATGATGTCATCTGGAATTTTTCAGAAAATAAAAATACTTTATTTTCTAAAGGTTTTTAGGTGTCTATAGTAGTATTAACCAAGTGTTTTAGTTAGTATTGAGCTAAACAATCAATTTATAGTTCATGCTAAGCTACACAGTGATTATCGAGTAGTTGAAATTGTTTGCAGCATAGAAATTTCTACTAAGCTATCTAGTAGAAGTGATGAAGACTCTAGTGTTGACCAAGATCTAGAGTGTCTACTAAGCTCTCAGTGTTAACAAAGTGAATCTAGTGTTGATCAAGTCATGCACTACCAATAAATTTCTTTAGCAGCTACCGATTATCTTAATGTTCATTGAGTCAAATAGTGTTGACCAAGTTTGAGCTACTAAAAAATGATCTGTATGAACCAAGATTCAACTTCCACTAAGTGCCAAAGTTTTTCGAGCATTGATAGTGTTTTTTGAGTATCATAACATCACCAAGTCTATCTTTAGAACCTGAGTTACAATAGTTGGGCCAACTTTGTGAATTATGATGAAATTTTTGTTGTAGTTGACTCCAATAAGTAGTTATTTGGATTGATATTTATGTAACTCATTGTACCATACCCAAGTATGTAATTGAGAAATAATATGTGGTATATGAGTGTGAATTGAAGAAGGCTAAAAGAAGTATAAGGAACATCATATATTTATCTATCAGAGCCAGGTGAATATTTAAATTAAAGGAGATTAGCCATTGATTCATCCTAATAGGTGCATCAGTCAAATTATTTAACAAGGTGGACTTAATAGTCTTTTGCTAAATCTCCTAACAGAGTGCATACTTCATTGTATATTTGTAAATCCTTTAACAAGGTAGACCTAAGAATCCTTATTGCTCCTAATAGGGAAGATCAGTAGAAGTGGTCAATTGTAAGCCTTAATAGGTCAACTTTATACTCTAGTACTAAAGCTTGTGGGTGTCATCCCCACCTTATTTTTACTTTCTAATTGAAAGGTTTCTGGGTTGCCATATCTTGTGTCAAAGTGTTATGAATATTTTATTGGTTTCATTTTTTTCATTCATGTAATTAGATCATAATAATATATGGACTAATTGGTGAAGTAAGATAAAGTTTTATTGGTTCCTGATTCACCCCTCCCCTCTTAGTAATCTAGCCTACCTTAGATTTCCAACAATTGGCATCAGAGCTTTTGGTTCTCACATAACAAGTTTAACAACTTGAGATAATATTAGAGGCAATGGAGGTATATAGGCTAGATAAGGCTATTGAGAATGAAAAGTTGGATATGGAATTGGCCATTGGATATCTCAAGACATCAAAGGATCAACTCTCTCAATCATTGAAAAGAAGGATAGGTCTTGCAACACAAATTGATGAAAATCTCTACATTAAACAAAGAATTGAAGACTTATGCCTAGATAGAAATTCAGATGAAGCTAATGTAGCAATAAAAGACCTACTAGAGAGGAATTCCAATCTTCAAGAAGAATTCAAAAAGATAATAAGAGAGAAATAAATCAAATCAATCATATTATGTGAAGTCATGGAAGAAAAATACAAAGCCAAAGAAGTGATAGAAGAAAAGGACAATGAAATTCAACAATTATCCCTTCAGCAAGCAAATCTTATTGATCAACTCAATGATGTAAATCAAGAGCTTATCAATCTAAGGACAAAGAATGAAAGATTGCAAAATGATCTCAATATTGAAAAGAAAACCAATAAGAGAATGATGAAATCTCAAGAAAGCATGAATTAATTTAATAAAAAAAATCAATATAGACACAAAGCAAAAGTCGGATTAGGATGTACAGAAGAAGTTGAATCATCTTAGTAAGGAGCTCAAAAGAAAAAAATACCTACTTCAAACCATTATGGAAAGATAGGTCATACATCTAAAAAATGTTGGAGCAATGCTAAAGAAAAATTCAATGGAAAATGTTATAGTTACAACAAGCATGGTCATAGAGCAAATGAATACACAAAGAAACCTAAGTTTGAAGGAAAGTGTCACAATTACAATAAACAAGGACACAAATCTTTAGAATGTAAGACCAATAAGTGGAACCCAATTTAATAAATTGTGAAAGCAATATTTTTATGGGATTACAACACATGGTGTAGATCTCACTACTATGGTGAATTTTGCTAGATTGGATCAAATTGTGTCAAACATCACATGAGGAAAATAGATACTATGAAGAGATGTTTTATTTGTATAGAACTTGGACATCTTGCCAAGAACGATATGAACATGAGAAGAATTGAAGATGAAAGGAAAGCCAAAGTTGACAATATCAAAATAGAAATGAGGTAGCAATGGGTGCAAAAATTTCTAGAGAATGTAAACCAAAATAATGAAGTTGTTGACACCCAAGTTAGTGAGTTGGGTGGCCCAACCATTTCAACTTAGATCCCTATGGATATTACTAGAACTATCTTTCAGAAGAAGTCATCTAACATTAGTTCCAACTAGCAAGTAGAAAGATCCATATCAGCATTCAAGATGTACAAGGATCACTGAGTAATGATGGAAACTCAAGACCTTACTGAGCAAGGTTGGGTCACAAAACCTTACTGAGAAAGGTCAAGTTACATATCTTTTTCAAGATGTAGATGTGAAATTGGCAATTCCCACTAATTCAAGAGACCTTATCAAGTTGAAGGTGTCTTCTAAGCATTAAAGACCAAACCGAGTGAAGGAAAAACTATCACCAAGTGAGTATGAATATGAAGCATTAATGGAAATCGAATAGAAGAAATTTATTAAAAGGAAAAAAATCAATTCTATTGTTTCACCACAAAGTTTTAGAGCATAGAGTGGAGTGAATTCAAAGCCTTCAAGAAATTTAAAGAAATTTATGTTAAAGATTCTCCTATATTTGAAACCCTACAAAGCAATGGCATCTTCAAGCATAAAGGTCAAGAAAGGTTTATAAATGTTGGTTCATGTAGTAGATTGCAAGGTTCCTACATTCAAACTAAGTCTAATAATTGCAAAGTCACTAGTCCCCACTGGAGCACAATCAAAAATTCCATCGAAGGTACTTCTTGTCCACAACATTCATTCATTCTATCACTATTCTATTAAGGAGCTTGGTACCCTAGAGATAAATGAAGCATTCTATAAATTATGTGTGGATGACATTCTCAAACTAGAGCACAGATAGTTGGAGGCAAAGGGTTTAACACATATTATGCATATGCCAAAGGATTTTTAAGTGAAAGGGATCAAATTTATCTTAAGTCATGTTCACAATGGAAAATTATGGTTAGATCATCCCATTCCAATAACCAAAAAGATATACATAAGATCATTGGATTGCCCATGTCAAATAAAGAAAAGACCACTAAAACCCTAGGTCAAAAGAAAACTCTTGCCAAGTGGGATGGAAGAGGCATGAAGCTAAGTGGTGTGACAGACATAGAATTGAAGTTTTGCATTCATGTAATTGCTCACAAAATCTACAACTCAAGCTGGTTGAACAACATGTTGTGTGAAGTGATTGACTTGACATACAAGGTTGTGAAGAACAATCAATCTTTCAACCTTCCCAAGCTATTACTCAACCAATTCAACAAGAACATGGAGAGCATCTGAGTGTCAAAGAACAATCTGTGTAAGTTTGGCTCTCTCTTGACATGTTTATTCTTTTATCTTTAGAATTTTCTCCCTTCTAAGGGATCTATAGTATGGAAGAAAGATAATCCAGTGCTATACCAAATCAATTAATTCATAATAGAGATGGGAGAAAACTTTGATAGCATCATGGAAAACTATTTTGAAAAATTTAACGAGAAAATGCATAGTATATTTACAATTCCTAGGAAGCTTCTAGAATATTATAAGGATGATATTTTCTTTTTGGCTAAAAATGACAAGGTTTACATTTAGGCAGTCAAACCTAAATTGGCATGGGTTAAGCCTCTAGAATATAAGGTTAACATTGATGAAACTAAAGATATCATTGAGGCTCTACTAAATGAGCCTATGGATCCTAAGGAAACTTATTTTGGCACATATGATGAGGCTAAGGACAAAATTGAACTTAAGATCATGCTACCTCGAGCAGTGAATAAAGGAAGGACAGAATAGTCAAGAATTCTAAGTCATCAAGCTCTCCTCTCATGCTAAAAGAAGGAAAAGGAGATGATATAAAGGTTTAAGATGAAGAGGATGAAGTAGAGGAAGTAGAATATTAGGAAGAGGAGCCTCCCAATATGAAGGAAAAGGTTACAATAACCAAACCTACTAAGTCCTCCCCTATAGTGTTTACAAGAAGGACAAAAAAATCCAAGAAGAAGCTGAAGTGGGGTGAAGGTGAAGCTAAATAGATGATCTTTTAGAGGTCTACACCTACCCTTCAAGAAAAATTAAAGAATTTGGAATAAGGAGCAGGTATGGAATGTTTTAAGTCTCTTAAGTATAAGACTAGGAATGAAGAAGAGAAAAAGTAGATTGAGGATACCCTTATGGGAAAATTGGGTAAGTGGAAATACTCACCTTATGAGATTTAAAATAAAATTCCTAATGAACTTTTCAAAGTAGTTAAACTTAGATGGGATAGTTCAATTAGGATTTCTAAGGATACTTGTGAACAAACCTTGCAAAAAATTATGTCGACTCTCAATGAGAAAGAGGTGAAGGAATATTTGAAGCAGAATAGGAAGAAGTTCACTCTCAAATTCAATACATATCTAATACTTCTTAAAGACATTGAATCTATTGTAAAGTCTACTACTACCACATGGAAAAACATCTATGATTTGCACAAGGCTAGTGACTTTGTTGTGCATGTTGATGAAAAAGATGGTGAAGATGACAAGATAGATGATGTTAATCTTGATGATGAGGAGGAAGCATTCTAGAAATATAGAGTATTTTCTCTAAGCAAAGCCTTAGTGCAATCAGGCTCAGAGAAGGCTTCTACCAAGTTGGTTATGGCTACCACTAGATCACATTACACCCAACCAATCTTTGGATCTATACTACTAAGTGTTTCATTGACTGAAGTGCCCAAAACTTCATCTGTCGAGTAGCTAGTTCTTCCAACATCAAGCTCTACCAAGCAACAAAAAGGTACAACAAGTATCCCATCTATCACTAAATTTATTTCTCTTCCATCTATTTCTATTATTATTTCAATATCAAGTGTATCCACATCTAGTGCAATAATTGTTAAGACCTAGTCTCTACCAAGCACTAAAGTTCTCAATAAAGGAAAATAAATTATTTCAAATCAAATGGATACCCTGGGAGAACTATTGAAGAAAAGGGATAAGCAATAGAAGCTTAGAGAAGAGAAGAAGAATAAAAATCAAGTCTTTGAGGACATAATGAGCACATTTGTTGATGCTCTCAATATTAGGTTGATAGAAAACAACCTATTCTAGATTAGTTGGCTGAAATTATCCACAAGTATAATGAAGAATTGAATGGATGGGAAAAAGTGCTATAGAGAGTTGAAAGAAAATTTTAAAATAAAGTGTTGTAGAAAGTTCCACTAAATATTTCTATAGCTCAAGTAGATCTATCTAAAATTCTTGCTACACTAGAAACATCTATCAATAATGATGTTTCTTTATTTGTCAAATTGAGTGACACATTTATCTTTACAAAGGAGATCAAGGTTAAATTATCTAAGATAGATGAGGAGATAAAGGCAAGTGCACACTAGCTATCACTTGATCTGAGTTATAACTCTACACACTTCACAAAGATTATATATCTAAAAAATCTAGAGGTAGAATGATTGAGGCAAGAAGCCAAAATTAGGGCCACACTTGCAAAAATTCAGGGCATGATTCTTCCCAACATGGATGCACTATAAAATCACATTGAACATGAAAAGATTCTTATACATGATTAAAAATTCTTCATACCTAACCACATGATGGAAGTTTTAGTATAATTATAGATAGCCTTGCATGTAAGTGAGGTATGACAAGAGAATTGGGACAAGACTATGGTACTAATTCTGAAGGTACATTCTGATTTCTTGTCACAGTTTGGTATTAACTTGTAGATATTATAGATCTTTGGCATTTATGTCAAAAAGGGGGAGATGTAAATATGCTTATTAATAATAATGAGGAGAAAATTAATGATAAAGGGGGAGAAGTATACTATACTCAAAATATATGTACAAGAGAGATATATGTATGGGGGAGTAGTATAGTAATATGTACACATAAGTAGTAAATATATTTACAAAAGAAATTTTGAACAATTACAAAAAAGAGTATTTTACTAAGCTATAACAATAGGAAGCCAAACCTGAGTTGAAGATACAGAATGACATTAATTTTGACTTACTCATATTTTTGGTATGATAAGTGTTTTTGTCTTAGTCAGTTGATTACTACCAAGTTCTATAGTTGCTACCATGCTTACCACTCATCGAGTAGTGTTGACCAAGTATTTTAGTTGCTATAGATCTAAATAGTCATTTTATAGTTCATGTCAAGGTACACAATGTTTATTGAGCAATTGAAATAGTTTATAATATAGTTTGAGTGTAGCAATGCCTACCAAGATATCCAATAGAAGTGATGAAGACTCTAGTGTTAACCGAGCTCTACAATGTCTACCGAGCTCACAGTGTTAACAAAGTGAATCTATTTTTTATCGAGTCATGCATTATCAACTGAGCGATTCAAAAACTACCAATTTTCTCAGTGTTCACCAAGTCACAGAGTGTTGACCAAGTTTGAGCTACTTGAACATGATCTATATTGACCAATCTTTGACTTCAACTATGTGCTAGAGTTTTTTGAGAATTGACAGTGTTTTCTAAGTATCAGAATATCATTGAGACAATCTTCAAAACTTAAGTTACAAAATTTGGGCCAACTTTGTGAATTATGATGAAATTGGTAGTGTAGCCAACTCTAGTAAGTAGCTTTTTGGATTGATATACATGTAACCCATTTTATCATATCCAAGTATGTAATTGAGAGAGAATATGAAGTATATGAGTGTGAATTGAAGAAGGCTACAACAAGTATAAGGGATAATAGACATTTATCTATCATAGCTAGGTGGTTATTACAATTCAAGGAATTTCATGTAGCAAATCAAAGTTGCAGATCAGAGATCAACCACTAATTCATCCTAATAGGTGCATCAATCAAATCCTTTAACAAGGTGGACTTAACAATCTTTTTCTAAATCTCTTAAGAGTGCATACTTCATTGTATATTTGTAAACCATTTAACAAGGTGGACCTAATAGTCCTTATTGCTCCTAACAGGGAAAATCACCAGAAGTGGTCAATTGTAAGCCTTAAAGGTTAACTTTATACTACAGTACTAAAGCTTGTGGGTATCAAACCCATCCTAGTATTACTTTCTAATTGGAAGGTTTTTGGGTCACAATATCTTGTGTCAAAGTATTATGAATATTTTATTGCTTTCATTATTTTATGCATGTAATTAGATTAGAATAATATATGAAGGACTAATTGGTGAAGTAAGATAAAGTTATTTTGGTTCCTAATTCACCCCTCCCCTCTCAGTAAACTAGCCAACCTTATATTTCCAACATGTACTTGATAAGTTAGTCCTTTACAAGATAATGCGTTGTTCATCTAATACATTAAGTGAAGAAGATAGTTGAATCAAGCTAAGAGTTAAAACAAGTCAAAAGGATAAGCTTGACCAAGTATCTATATTGCATAGTCTTTTGAAAGAGCTGAAAAAGATTTTAAGGAACTTAAGTAGAAGCCAAGAAAAATAGTTCAAGGTGAGCATTAGTTATTTCTGAGAAAATGTATGAAGAAGTGTTATTAGTGACTTAATGTAGTAATGGTTGAGTGAGAAAGTATATTGTGTGTCAAGCTATATAGTGATGACCAACAACAACATCACAATGATTCTTGAGTGATAGAAAAAGTTACAATTTGAAAAAGATTTTATTTTGAGGCTAACACTATAGGAATTTAGAGTTAGTCAAAGGACCCAAAAGATAAGGATTGATGAGCTAACATAGTTAATTCATAGGGAGCATTTGTTAAGTGATCAAAGACAAGGATTTGATAATAAGTTTCTAGAAGAAAGAGGAGAACAAAATTATGAAAGGATTTGATGAATCTAACCTAACACTGAGTTCAATGGTGGTGTTTAAGTGGAAAAAGATCAAAATTACCTATCTAATGAGGCATAAGAGATGGATTCTAAGGTTGGTTTGTGGTTGATTGGTAATCTTAAGGATAAGTTTTAAAATGGAGAATAGTAGAAGTGAAGTGTGAAAAGTTTGGTGAATAAGTGATTGCTTGCAGAGATGCCAAGAAGATTAGTTATGGATATGTAAATGGAGGCTAGTCAATGAACCAATATATGACCAAATGTAGATCTAAATTTGCAAAGTGAGTTGTACTTTATAGATCAACCCTACTAACCATTGAATTATTTAAAATCCTTTAACCAAGCTTGACCTAATAGTCATTTTGTAAATCCTTAAATCAAGGTGATATTCTAATAAAATATTCTAAATTCCTCTAACAAGGCCACTCCTAATAGGGTGATTAGATTCTTTAATAGGGTCACATTTAATAGTGTGTTGTATAACCTTTAACAAGGTTGGCTCTTAACCTATCCCACTTCAAGAAAGTGAAAATTTGGAAGCATGTTACTTGGTAGTTTTTTCCCAAATTGGGTTTCCACATTAAATCATAATGTCAAAGTGTTATTTCCATGTGTGGATGTTATTTTTATGCATGCTATATTTTATAGTAGTTTAATTATTGGTAGTTGACACATATAGAGATAGAAAGTTAAGAAATTTCATGAAATTTTAATTTGTTGATGATATGCTTATAGATGAAGAGGGTTTCTGAGATTGATTAAGTTGTTTGAAGCTAAAAGATGAATTGGTACATCTGGACCTTAAGATAACTAATTCAACCCCCACCCCCCACAATTATTCTAAAATATTATATTAGATATATGGTTTTCAGTTATGGCAACATAGACCTTCTATGAAGAAGGAAAAACATTATATGAAATTTTGGATACTTGGACTGAGAAAATGTCTAAGTAATATTCAGGAAAACAATGAACAATCAGTATGGTTTATTAGAAGTAGTTGAGGTTATGCATAGCTTAGTTAAGGAAGGACATGATATAATAAGAATTTGGCTAAGATAACTCAAGAATATTTACTATATGGACTGAGTTATGGTGAGTTTTATAGGTACAAGTTATATAGGGAGAAAGGAAGATAATAGAGTAAAGGGATTTTCACTAAGGGATTATTTTGGTTTACCGAAACAATGACTTAACAAGGTTGGGAAAATATCCTAGATGCTAACCATCACTTTAAAAAAAGTAATTTTATGTTTTGGAAAGTGTGCAAGGTATTTATGGTCAACTGATAAAGTAGTTGGGTAAAAATGAAGAACTTTTTGTTTGTAAGAAGTGTGGCATTATCATGTAATGTTATAATTTTGTAATGTGCACTTTGTATGATTAGTATTGATGTGAATTTAATGATAGCATGGCATTGTACAACTTTATGTGTTGGTATCTCTAACCTTTTTTGTCTTTTAGTGTCAACAACTTAGTCACTTACAAGGAAAATTTAGATGATCATCACTACGACCGAGCTACTCTATATAGAACAAGTCATGCACATAGGTAAGTATGTATCTAGCTCTATAAGAGTTGAATAAGTCTTTGGGTCACAAAGTCTTTTTGTAAATGTGTCAAGCTCATCAATGACTAAGAAAGTTTTTGAGAATACAAAGGCTGAGTTAGTATGTATAGAGCACAATGAAGGTCAAGAAATAACAATGTCAAGCATTAGAAATCAGTAAAGGACAAGCTACATAAAGTTTACATGAAAATTAGGAATGGAAAAGAGTTTTAGGAAAAATTATTATCAAGCCAACTTGGAAGGGATTTTTAATTTTTGAAGAGGTTATTATAGAGAATTTAATACTTTTAAAGGTTGTTACACAATATTTACACATTGTAGATCACATATCCCTATGTTGTGTGTTCAAAAATTAGGATGAAGAGGAAAAACATGAAATCATCTAGAAAACTTTTAACAAAACTCTTTATATAGTGATGATATCAACCTAGATCATATGCCAATAGAGAAGGAGATGAAAAGAGTTTATGTGTGAACATAAAGTTATTGACAGAAAAGGAATAAGAACATATTAGAAATCAGTGAAGGGTTTTGTTATTGTCTAATAGAACAAGTGACCTAGTCATTGTAGTGAAGTGAAAGGGAAAGAAAAGGATATTAGATTAGATGATAGGATCAGCTAGAAAGGAGAAGACTCTAAATCAGCTTACAAAGAAAATTGAGAGTCAGGTAATGAATCAGTTTTAATAGACCCAAATTAGGGTAAATCTCTTAACAAAGTGGTCTTAATAGATCTTTGTAAATCTCCTAATAGAGTCCTTACTTTGTTGTAGTTGTTAAATCCTCTAACAAGGTGAGACCTAGCAGTCTCTTAAGCTTTTAACATTGAAGGCCCCTCACAGGTTAGATCATATTTTATGGTCAAACATTGTAACCTCAATTGGTTAACTTTATTACTATAGTAGTGAAGATTTGTGGGTGTCATCCCCACCCCAGTTTTACCTTCACCTTGGAGGGTTTTTGGTAATAAATATTGTATTATGTGTTTTACTTTAATGCATGTGATTAATCAAAATTGGATGTTAAAAAAAAATTACATTATTAGTTTTACATGCATAAGTTATTGATAGATGTGGATGAAACTTTGAAAAGAGAAAAGTGTTTAAGATTTTGATTCACCCCCCTCTTAGTATCTAGTTTAACCTATTTATTCCTCCATCAATCAATTATTGGTTTTAGAGCTATATTTCTTTAAAAAAAGCTTAAAGGCTTAGAGATCAGATCTTGGAGATGTGGGATTCCAAACTAGATAAGACTATTGGCAATTAGGTGATTGACATTCAACTCACTGCATAAACTTGAGAAGAAAAGAAAAGATCTAAAGGATTCCCTAAAAAGGAGAAAGGAAATTGCCCTCCAGATAAAGAAATACTCTTACAAAGAAGTTGAAATTGAAGCACTATTTGAACAAATTAATCAAAATGATAAAGCATTTATTGATCTACTTGAGAGGAACAAACTCCTAAATTAAGATATAAGAGGACTGAAAAGAGAACATGGAATCCAATCAATAAGACTATGTAAAGTGACTAAGAAAAAGAAGAAAGCTACCAAACTTGAAGAAAGGATATTAGATGTGAAAAAGCTCACAAACACTCAACTAGACATGATGAATCAACTAATGCTTGCAAATCAAGAATTGAATCACAAGGATATGGAAATTGCAAATCTGAAATCACTTAATGACATAATGAAGAGTGAACTGAGAAATAAGAAGGAATCCATGGAAGATTTGACAAACCAAAGAAAGAAATGAAATATTTATAAGAACTAATGAAGTCATCAAGTTGTTTTGATGGGTCAGGACATTCTTGCACTAAGAAAGGAGAATAATTCAAGAATGGAGAAATGAGAATTGCAAAGCCAAAGGACAAGCCAACATGTTATCACTATGGAAAACTTGGTCATACCAAAAATATCTATAGAAGCAAACATGGTATGTAAAATTATAGACCCAAGTTTTCTGGTTATTGTTTTTACTACAAGAAACAAAGGCATCAAATACAAGAGTGTAGGACAAGAATGAGGAATTCACCTACTACACCTAGATTTGAAGGTTACTACTATAACTATCAGAAATATAGGCATAGAGAGTTTGAATGTAGATCAAAAAAAAAACCCTATTGGACAATTCAAAGGAAGAAGAATTATGCACCTAACAATACATGTTCTAGGTGTCATAAGTTTGAACATCAAAGCAAGAGTTGTAGGACTCAAGTACATTTAGAAAATTAGATAAAGAACAAAGCGAAAGGAAAAGTGGATACTGACCAAGTCACCCAATCCAATGTAGTAGGTGATCATATCATCTCAAACTAAGAAAGAGAGGTATGTATGGAACTATATACTCAATCGATACATCATACATCAGTTCCTTACATGATAATGTGCCAAAATCTCATATCTTAATATGCAAAATGCAGAAGAAAAAATTAGTGGAAGGTTTCCAAGCATAAGAAAGTTTGTTTATGTTGACTGTACATTGCAACATGGACCAAGTATTTCAAGAATGAGAGAGACTGAATAAAATGGAAGAGATCGAGTTGTAGACCTAGTTGGAAAGGCCTAAATATTGATAGAGACAACTAAATTTTACTCATCTATGTATGCAACATTGATGGAGACCCTAATTGATTAGGAAGAAGGTATATACAAAACTTTGAAGGCATTATTTCATACCTTACATTCAAATTTTTGAGAGTAGAGAATGATTGAGCAATTTGATCAAAAGGTTTGAATGAGTAAAGAGTGTGAATGAGTGTCGAGTATCTAGAGAAGGAAGAACTTTAAACCCTATCTATCATGTCAACTTCATCAACCAGGAGAATAAGTCAAGAGGTTAGTAAAATTCAATTGGTGAAGAGTGAAGCCTGTCCTCTACCTAAGTTTTGTGCTACTTCAAAGATTGCAACAAAAGGAGACTCTATGGGTGCACTGACTTCAATACCACCTAAGGTCATTTTCATCCATGATGTTAGAAGCTATTATATGTGCAGAATTGGAGAAGTAGGAGTTTATGAAATTAGAGAAGCCTATGAGAAGATGTGTAATGAAGGAATCTTGAAGGAAACAATTCAAATTGTTGAAAGGAAAGGGTTAACTCGTGCCCTAGAATTCCTAAAAAATTTCAAAGTCGAATGGATAAAATTTATTTGGAGCAAAATTCATGAGATGAAATATTGGTTACAAAATGGACCAATAGAAATCAAAAAGAAAATTATACACAAGGTTACAAGTTATCCAACCCTAGACAAGAAGAAGACCATGCAATGTTTGAGTCGTGAAAAAGATGAGGCTAACATTGGAGCCCAGTAGAATGGATGTAGTTTTTCCATTACAAACATTTATGATATAGTAATTGAATTTTTAGTGAGAATCATTGATCATAAATTCTATCGATCTAGTAGGTTAAATAATGTACCTTGTAGGGTCATGGATCAAGTGTGGAAGATTGTCATGAAAGATCATGAGTATGATCTTTTTGAGCAACAAAAGTTACAACTCACAGAAAACATGTCAATAATAAGAAAAGAAAATAATTCAATGTATAAGTTTGGATCCTTCATTGTTTTTATTTTCTTTTATATCCAATAGTATTTTCTAGGTATTGGGAATGTTGTATGGAGAGAGACAAACCAGTGATGATAAAAATAAATGAGTATATTACTCAATTGGGAGACAAATTTGAAAATATAATGAATGCTTAATTTGATGAATTCAAGAAAAGAATGAAAAGGAGAATGAGAATTATAGAAGAATTAGTCATAAAGTATTACAATGACATATGTTTTCTTGTTAACACAGATAATACTTGTGTGAAAGAAGTTAAGGCGACGAAGGCATAGTTACAAAGCTTTAAATATGAAATAGAAAGTGATGTTGTAAGTGACAACATTGATGCACTACTCAAAGAAGACATAAATGCTGAGGTTGAACCTTTTGGAAGATATGAGGAAGAAAAAGAAAGGATAACTATGAACATCAAGATAGCTTCCAAAGAAAATAAAAGGAAGAAAGTGATTGAAGATGTAGAAGCTAAGATGGGCACCCTAGAAAAGGAAAAAGAAACACTGAAATTGACACAAGGTCTTGGTGAAGATAAAGAATAAAATAGTGGTGATGAGGGAGATGAAGTAGAGGAAGGTGATAAGGGTAAATCCCTATTTTTTTTCATACCATTGAGAAAGAAGGCCTAAGGAATAAACAAGAAGTAGGCATTGAAACATCCACCATCAAATAAGCCAAGCGATAGGGAAAATGATAATGTAAAGAAAACTGCAAAGAAGATAGTAGAAAAGTCTACTAGGCCCAACAACCCTAAATATAGAAGGAGATTGGTGAGAGGACTACCTTAGAGGAAAGAAAAGTCTATTGATAAGGTAGGTTTAGACATAAAGAGTTCATCAGGATTATCTAGTTTTAAATTTGTGAAATATGATACACTAGATAATGATGACAAGAATAGAATTGAGGAGGCTATGATATAAATGATGTTATATTTCAAGATAGCTCCTAGTGAAATAGAGAGACAAATACCCAAAGATCTGTATGAAAAAATGAAAGAAATATGGGAACAGACAGAGTAGGTAGAGAAATTGATAAGGACTAAAGCATTAGTCAAAGTTATGACTGATTTATCACAAGATCAAAAGGATACATTTTTGAAGAAACATAGGAATAGATTTTTTCCAAAATATTGAACATTTTTATAATAATAAATAAGGAGGAAGTTGTACAACAATAAAGAAAATTGTTTTGGAAGAGCATTTTTGGACTAACTACAAAGAAGGTAGAGACTTTAAACATTGATGATGAATACAGTAGTGAAGAAATCTTAGGTGTTTCAAGTCTACAAGGAAACATGTCTCCTATACATGTTGACACCCCTGACACTCTAGGAGTTGAGTGGTTAAGGCTCACAAATGAAGAGGAAGATGGTGAAGACACAAAAACAAATGAAAATAATAAGATTGTTTCAACACCTCATACTAAGGAAGACCAAGAATAAAATAAAGCTTAATAGAGTGCAACTATAGTTGTCTTGAGCATAGATGGACAAGAAAGACCAAGTGGTGACACCCCTTTACTAACTCACACAGTAGTACTAAGAAACAATAATCCCTCACCTAGTAAGAAGAGGAAAGTAATAAAAGATTTTTCAATAGCTATTGAGATTAGTCTAGATGAAGTTATTGAGATGCCAAAATTGGATCTATAAAATCTCACCTTGGAGCAAACTATTTTTCTATAAGAAATTTTGGCAAAGAAGAAGAGACAAGAAGAGCTCAGGAGGGAGCACAAATAGAAACATGCATTATATGATGTAAAGCATATTTTAGTTGATGCTTTTGAGATTCAAAATTTTAAAGAAGGTGCACTAATCATAAATCACCTTGTAAATATTATTGATCAAGTGAATGGTAGAGATATGGAATCAAATGTAAAGTTGATGGATTGGTCGGCAAGAATATTTGAAACCAAGGTTGTGGAAAAATTCTCCATAACTACTGGTGAATAGAAAGTGCAATTACAAGAGGAAGCATAGATTGTGATTGAGTTAATAAAAAAGGTACAACATTTGTACACAATTTTGGTAGATGTGCTAAGATGTAATTGTGCTATAAATAAGACTCAGGTTGAGATGAAGGCATCCAAAAACATTAGTTTAGAGTCAGCAGGATCAAGCATTAATCATTATAATAATCTATTGAATGCTCAAGGCACATTAGTGGATCTTGAGGTAGTTAACAATAACATGATATATATATTGATCTCTATTTAGGCAATACTGATACCTCATTTGGAGGTCATGCAAAGAGAACTAAAAAAAAACCCAAGATCTTACCATTGAAGATCATAATATTTTAGCAGCTGATAGTATAATTGATTTAGCTACAAGATTACAGTTGTAGAACAATGTTTTAGAGGTAGCAAGAATCACATGGGATCATGAACTGTCCATGATTACCATAGATCACAAGGAATTCATTGAAAGATATGAATTACTTCAACCCACCCAACCCTAGTAGCAGTGACATATACTATTTGAAAACGAGGAGGGAAAGATAAAGTGTAGAGGAAAGAGATATGAAGGTGGGAAAAGAGAATTCAAGAGAGACAGAGTAATGTGATGTAAACAAGATGCAACAGAAAGGTAAAAGAAGATGTACAATGTATAGTGTATAGATTTAAATAAGAATTTTATGGTTTTGTTATTAATTTTTCCATTGTTCATAAGTCATAAGACTTAGGGGGAGAGTTCATTATCAAATTGTATTGTAAAGATGTAAATATGACAAAGTGTTTTTTCCACTATTGTAAAAGGGGGAGTTTTTTGGTATCTCTAACCATTGTTGTCTATTAGTTTCAACTGCTTAGTCATTTACAGGGCAGATTTAGATAGTCATCACTAAAAATAAGCTACTTTATAGAGGTTAACTCATGTACATAGGTAAGTATATACCCAGATCTATAGGAGTTGAGTACTTTTTTGGTCACAGAGTATTTTTGTATACGAGATGAGCTCATCAATGACCGAGTAATTAGAAACCAAGTAAGTATTTTAGAATAAAAGTGTCGAGTTACTTAGTATGTATGGAGCACAATGAAGGTCTATAAACAACAATGTTGAGCATCATGAATCAGTAAAGGCTGAGCTAGATAGAGTTTGCATGGTTTTCAGGAATGGAATAGAGTTTTAGGAAAAATAATTATTAGGGAAACTTGGGAGGGATATTTAATTTTTGAATAGGTTATTACAAAACATTTAATAATTTTAGAGGTTCTTACAAAAAATTTACACGTTATGGATCACAGATCCCTATGTTGTATGTTCGATGATTAGGATGAAGAGGAAAAACATGAAATCATCTAGAAAAATCTTAACAAAAATATTTATATAGCGATGATATTAACCTAGATCATATGCCAATAGAAAAGGAGATGAAAAGATTTTATGTGCAAACATAAAGTTTTTTATAGAAAAGGATTGAGGTCAAATTAGAAGTCATTCAAGGGTTTTGTTATCATCTAATAGACTGAGTGACCTATTCATTGCAATAAAGTGAAAGGGAAACACAAACATATTAGATTAGAGGAGAGGATTAGTTAGCAAGGAGAAGACTCAAAATCATCTTACAGAGAAAATTAAGAGTCAAGTACCAAATCAATTTTAATAGACTTGAATCAAGGTGAATCTCTTAATAGAGTCCTTATTTTATTGTGAGTGTTAAATTCTTTAACATGGTGAGACCTAGCAGTCTCTTAAGCCTTTAACATGTAGATTCCTCACATGGTAGATCATATTTTATTGTATAAAATTATAACATAATTGGTTAACTTTGTTATTGTAGTAGTGAAGATTTATGGTTGTCATCCCCACCCCATTTTTACCTTCATCTTGGAGGGTTTTTGGGTAACAAATACTTTGTTATGTGTTTTATTTTAATGCATGTGATTGATCAAGCTTAGATGTTACAACATATTTATAATATTATTTTTACATGTATGCTATTGATAGATGTGGATGAATCTTTCCTGCTCTCTTAGTATCTAGTTTAATGTATTTATTCCTCCATCAATCAACATTATGAACAATTTTTTGAAGAGAACTTCAATGGGAAAATTAGATATTGAAGATATGAGCACAATCAAAAATGTTTTTTTTTATCTATACTTTTTTTGTTAAGATTGTACCTATTGTATATGCATATTTGGGTAGTGGGCTCAGCCTACTATTTTTTTAGTTGTAATACTAATTCCTAATAGGGTTGATGCTTCTAATAAGGCCTACTCTTCTAACAAAGAAAGATACACTATATGGATGTAATAGAATCCTAACAGGATCAATATCTTTCACTAGATACTTTTGATTAGTAGAAGATTTTTTGGGTACCATCTCCACCATGGTTTTCCCTAATTAAAAAATAATGGTTTTATGAATTTCATTTTGTTGCTAGTATATTTACTTTTTAGTTTGATCATATATGTTATTTTAAATATTATTAACAATATCCATAGTTGGATAAAAGTTTGTTGAACATTGATTCACCCCCCCACCCCCTCCTCTCAGTATTTGCTAGTTTTAGCAATTGGTATCATAGCATAGTTGCTCAAATGAGGCCTAATAAGTTGAGTAATATATCTATGGATATGAATCAGCTATAGAAGAAGCACTTGAGGAACTTAATGCAGTCATAGAGGAAAGAAACAATCTAAAGATCAAATTTAAAGATGCATAAGATTTCATTTAGAAGTTGAAGGAGCAGATGAAATCTACTAAATCAAAGAAGAAGGAGTCAAATGATTAGTGTTGGAGTTGAGGAAAGACAACTCCGAAGATGCCAAGATCACCTGCATGCGAAACCTGTCAAAGAGAAGCCATAGAAGGGGAGGAGCATGGAGCACGGGAAAAACCCTAAACGGACATGAGAGACACCATGAATGAAAACACAAGAAGAAAATGTATTTACAATAAGAAATGATGTGATTATTATAATGTTACAATGAGAGAGAGCCCGAATATAAAGAGCTCATGGAAGCTTGTAGAACAAGCTGGAAAGTGGTAGAAGATAAGTGTGACAACTAGAAGGGAACAAACTCCCGTGTTGTCAACAACTAACCACTACATGCATTAAATATGAAATATTAAATAAATGCATGACCTAAGTAAGCTTAAGCAATAGAATAAATAATTAGATATTAATTATTTACTCTAACACCCCCCCTTAAGTTCAACTTAGGGAAATGCCTTAAGCTCACAAAACAAAGATGAAATGCATAATGGGTCCTGGCAACGAGGCCATGTTAGGCACCCATGTACAATGCAAGAAAATGCAACCTCTGTAAGAAGGGAAAGAGAGAAAACCACATGGGAAAAACCCTCCCCCAAAAAGAGGTAAGAACCCAGTGAAGAGCTGAAGAAGTCTCCAACTAGGGAAATTGTCCCCTAAAACAGGAACAATGAGTGATCATGAAGAAGCAGCATCACTGAAGCATGAAGAAGCCACAAATCTGCCAAACTATTGATCTGAAGAAACCTCCATGGAAGAAGAAGGCACGAACTGAGCATGTCTATATGGTAGATGATCCATCTCACCGAAATGCATAGGTAGCTAGCCACTGCAATCGCCTTGTATATAGGATCAACCACTGAATACATAGTTCACACTATCGAACCATCGAACCACAGATGCATTAGAACAACAGCATAACCCCCCCTTAATGTAGACGGGGTGTGATGACAGGCAACTGAGAAGGTGAGCCAAATCTTCTGCAAATGAACCAAGAACGAGGAAAGAGGAAAAGAGGTACAGACACCGATAAAGACACGGTCTAACTAACTCTGCATGGGCTAATGTCATGGAAGGGACACTCACTTGGCAAAGGGAGAATGCCTAAAATAGCAAACAAATAATCCCCCCCATGGTGCTTTATGAAATAGTGCATGCACAGCTGACTCAAAACAACATTCATGACTCCCGAAATACAAAAGTGACAATTTATCTCAGTGCGAGAATAAAAAGTTCTTCAAAATGATAGCTACAATGAGCATAACTAAAAAAGAGCTAAACCAAAAGAAAGTACAGCCGAAAAGAAAGCAAACCATGCCAGGAAAACGATCCTCGGGCCTAAAACACTCAAAATATCCACCATAGAGCAAAAACGCCAAAACTATGATAGAAAGAGCAGAGGCCAAAAACAAAGAAAAAGGACTACATTTCTGAAGAGTACACAAAACCATATTTCCAAAAATATAAAGTTTTCAAAAAACTGACATGGGATGTAAAAGAAATGCATGCCGGAGTCAAAAAAAAGACTTCGGACTTCAATAGAAAAAATGAGCAATAAAAAAAATCAAAACCTAAAAATACCTGCACCAAAATCTCTGTCTTGGAACCAGCTTTTCGGCACTTCTTTCGGATCTGAAAAATACCTCCGTATGCAAGAGTTATGGCCAAAAAACCAAAGGTAGGTCCAAAAGCAATCGGGAGAGGTGCATGCAAGGGCTGATGCAGCGCTGACATCAGCAAGTCAGACGATTAAATTTGACGGTTTGGTGGCCGTCGCAGCAAAAAAGAGTGCCACATGGCATTGCCATGTGGTAGTACTGACGTGGCAGGGGTGACGTGGCGGGTCCACGTGGCAAGGTGCCACGTGGCGCCCATGCCACGTGTCACCCCCGCAGTAGCTGAAAAAGTGCTGACGCGGCTGCAGAGTTGTTTGCACAGCTGGTGGGCAGAGGCGGCCATAGGGCGGCGGAGCCGGGAGGAGGTGGTCGCAGGGCGGCGAACACGGAGGAGCCACCGGCGGAGGGCGGAGGACAGGCGGCGGCCGGGAGGAGGCCGGGCCGCAGCGGAGCGCGGGCGGCGCTGCCTGCTGCGGCTGCTGCGGGCTGCGCGCAGGTGGCGCAGCGGCGGCCCCGCGGTGGCGCGGTGGCGGCGCTGCAAAAAATATATTTTTTTAAAAAAAAATCCGTCGCTGCGTCCATACGACCGTACGATAGACCCTGGAGGCCTCAAAAATTCGCCAAAATTGCCCTGTCTCCAAAAACGACAAGTTTTATATGAATCCTGACTGCAAATGGCCTTCCGGATCCAATGGTGATGTCCGTTTGGGCTAAAAGTGCTCCAAAAAAATGCTGATCCCCTAATTTGAAGAAAAATTGCACAAACAAACTAGGGTTTGTGACTCCAAATCACGGCTTCAAAATTTCTTCAACGAAGCAGCAGCAGGAAGGCTCTGATACCATGTAGGAGTTGATGAAATCCAACTCCAAAGACGCCAAGATCACCTGCATGCGAAACTTGTCAAAGAGAAGCCATAGAAGGGGAGGAGCATGGAGCACGAGCAAAACCCTAAATGGACATGAGAGACACCATGAATGCAAACACAAGAAGAAAATGTATTTACAATAAGAAATGATGTGATTATTATAATGTTACAATGAGAGAGAGCCCGAATATAAAGAGCTCATGGAAGCTTGTAGAACAAGCTGGAAAGTGGTAGAAGATAAGTGTGACAACTAGAAGGGAACAAACTCCCGTGTTGTCAACAACTAACCACTACATGCATTAAATATGAAATATTAAATAAATACATGACCTAAGTAAGCTTAAGCAATAGAATAAATAATTAGATTTTAATTATTTACTCTAACAATTAGATCAAGGCTAGTTATGCAATTTCTAAACTGAAGGAGAGTGATATTCTAAAGCATGAACTTGAGGTCACTAATCTTAAGATTAATTTGATGGATGATGAGAAGAAAAGTCAATTAGATATGAGATCTAAAAATGTAGATCTGAAATCCAATCTTACCAAGGTGACATCTAAACTTGAAACCAAAAGGCTACAATATATAGAGCTTGAGAAGTATAACACTATTGTTAAAGGAGAGCTTACACAAACACATAAACATCTTCAGAAGTTGTACTCTAGCACTAAAATATTTGATGAGAAAATCATGGCACAAAGACATGTTTGTGATAAGATAGGGATTGGATATACTAAAGAAGAACCATCCAAGAGATTTCAAGTTATTGAGGAACCAGATCTAGTGAACCATCAACTTAAATAGAAAAAAGATCTGAACAAGGAAGTACCTAACTAGCTTGATCAACCTCAACAATCTAAGAAGGTGAAGAAGTAATTTAATGGAATATAATTTTAATGCAATGAACTTGGTCATATGAAGAGGGAATTCACATGTCAGTATTCTAAACCCTTTTCTATTTATTTTTATAATTATTTTTCTTATGGACATAGATCTAATGAATGTAGGAAACCTAAATATAAGAGTAATAATAATAATTGAATGTATCTAAGTACTAAGCCTACAACTATTAGACCTATTTGAGTGACAAATATCATAATAAATGGAGTTGTTACAAGTGCAAAAAATTTGGACATATTGCTAGGGATTGTATATTATAGACTAATCAATTTGGACCTAGATATGGAACCAATGTGATAGCATGTCATATTTGCAAAAATATGGGACACATATAAATATTTTATAGGGTGAACTATAAGAGAACACCAAGTATGAAATCACAAAACATGAGCTATAGAATAAATGTAAACAAAAAATGAGTTTCAAGTATGAGTACAACCATTGAGGTCAACTCAAGATTAGATAATTTATATTCTACCATGAATTTGACAATGAGGAATGGGCTACAGGCATCTTAAGCATAATACATGACAAAAATTTTTGATTGGGAGATCAAGTTGTTGACATCACAAGTAACCTAATCCATGAAGTGAAAGGCCTTAGAAAGATGGGTAAAATTCTAATCAATGAGAAAAATGTGAAGAAAATAGTGTTTTCTAACACAAAGACAAAATGGAATGGTGAAGGCATGATAATGAACTTAACTGAACAAGATGATGTGATATTTATAAGTAAAATCTTAGCCAATAAGATGAGTTCAAGATCTAGATAGGATGAAGTCTCTACAAGCTTCATTAACGTGGCATATAAGATGTGTATTGAAATAATTGAAGTTAACCTATGTGAGATTATGATGCAATAATAATTTGACAACATGGAGAGGATTAAGAAAAATAAGTATGAAACTTTTAGAGTTGGATCTTTGATCACATAGCTTTTCCTTCATGTTATGAAATGATTCCCATGTATGCCAGAATCAAAGTGGAAATCACATAAATGTGCAATGAAATTAGTGAGATGCTTCTATAGAAAAATACATGAATATTATATGGTTATGACTATAAATAATTTCATGAGATCATTCCAATTAGAAATGAAAAAAAGAGTAAGGATAGCAAAGTTTTTTGTTGAAAGGTATGAGAAATAGAAAAAAAATTATTTAAGGTTAAAACTGATAGAACATGCATGGAGGTAGTTGTGCCTAGAGTAATGTTTATTGATCCTTTGGAATATGAAGTAACTAAGATAAAGATAATTTAGTATGCTACAAAATTGTTAAAAGTATATGTAGATGAAGAGAGTGAGAAATGGGGCACCGTAGAAAATATATTAGTTGAAGAAGAATTAAAGACATCGAAGGAAGCCAAGAAATTGGTAGAAAGTGAGGAAAATGTTAGAAATGAATGCTGATGATATTCTTTAGAGAGTATCTGAGGTAGTTGATGATATTGTATATTGCATTTATGACTCTCTTTTTTTCATTGATGTCATGATGCAAAGAGGGAAGATAAATAGGGCCAAAGGCACACCAATCTACCCAAACCACTCTGCAAGAGTCAACACAATGAAAACACAAAACAAAGAACAACCACCAAAGGAGGGAGAAGGAAAATACTTATTGATTCATCAAATAATTAGCATACATGCCTAGCTATAAGACCTTCTAGGTTAAGGCCATATAACAATTCAATTATAATCTTTGATGATCCTACCTCGCATTCCTGATTCTTACTCTTCTAAGTTCCCCTCCTCTAAAAATTAATACTAGAACTCCTTAAATACTTGTGTGACCATAGGTCAGCCTATCAAAAAACTAAACCTTACATTAAATGCATGTACAGTCATAAGTTAGCTTACAACAACTATAAATTACCTATACCAAAATTAAATGCATGAAAAGTCAATCCAAAATGGAACCAGACACCAAGTACTTGAAAAATGAATACTTCACAATATTGGTAGTCCACATCTAAAGAATTCTTGAAAACCACACGAGCTTGGCATCTAAAGAGAATTTAGCAACCATAGAGAAGTCAACAACCACAGAGAACTTGACAACCAAAGGATCACTCGACAAAAATTAAGAACTCAGCCTCAACTAAATAGTCGACATCCACCAATTGCTTGAGATCCACCACTAAATGCTCAACAACCACTGCAAGCTTGGCAATGCAAGACATTACAACTCAGGAGAAAGTAAAATAGAAAACATGTAGGATAACAATGCAACCTAGGATGCTCCTACTTTAGACAACTAGGGTTGGAAGAAATGATTCTCTTGAATCATTGAGATGTCACAACCTGAGCTGAATCCAACTTAGATTGAGAAATCCATGAAGCATCTTCAGTAGGTCTATTCTTCTACTTTACCAAATATTTATAGTAATATTTTCCTCTTGTGCTCTTATTAACTCTATGATCCAATATCTATTTTACTTCAATATGCTTCCTAGGATAATCTTTTGATATAACAACTTCATCATGTGAGTCATCATACTTATATAAATCAACAACATTGAATATATGACATATATCCATGTCATTACGTTACTCAACTTCATAAGTATTACCACTATCAAACTTCTTCATCTTCAGATTACTGTATGTTACCATGATGTCTTCTAGACTTATTACCATTCTCTTTATGCTTCTAATTACTTTGTTCCATCCTCAAATTCACTTCCTTATGCAAAGACTCCATAAAATCATAAAATCCTTCCCCTAGAGCACTTCTCTTTTCTTCAATAACAACATCTCTCAAATCTGATACTCCTCCAGGATGCATTCCAATAACAATCTCAAATGGTGCCTTCCCTATACTCCTATTCACAAAATTATTATATGAAAACTCAACTTGTGCTAACACTACTTGCCAATTACTTGGCTTATCTCCCACTAAACATATCAAAAAATTACCCAAGCTTCAATTGACAACCTCTATCTCTGGATGGAATGTAGAGCTAAACTTCAACTCAATACCCATCTTCTTCCACAAAGTCCTCCAAAAATAACCAATAAACTTACTATCTCTATTAGAAATAATACTTCTTGAAAATCCATGCAATCTTACAATCTCTTTAAAGAAAAGTTTAGCAACATGCTCTACATATAATGTATTCTTACAAGGTATGAAATGAACCATCTTAGAAAATTTATTCACAACAACAAATATAGAATCACACCACTTCACTATTTTAGGCAATCCAAGAACAAAATCCGCACTGATGTCACTCCAAGGTTTCTTAGGAACAACAATAGGTTTATACAAACCAATATTCTAACTTACTCCTTTTGTAACTTGACAAACTCCACAACTCTTCAAAAAAATTTGAACATCCTTATACATTTGTGGCCAATAATACTTCTCTTTCAGCAAACTCAATTTCTTATCAATTCCAACATGTCTAACCAATCCACCACTATGCTTTTCCTTAATCAAATTAACTCTCATAGAACTTATAGGGATACAAAAATGAATACCTTTAAAAAACATACCTTATTGAATGAATAATTCATCATACTTACTTATGTGATCTATTAGATTTGGTGCTCTGCACTCTCTCCACACCTCAGAAAATTAGGGTTTGTATCATACAACTCTACCAAATTAGGGTTTGTATCATAAAACTCTACCATTTTATCAAAACCAAGAACTTCAACTTTTATCTTAGTCAATAAAGAATGTATTCTACTCAATGCATCAACAATTCTATTAGTAACTCCACTCTTATGCTTGATCACCAATGTGAAACTCTACAAGTACTCAACCCACTTCATATATCTTTGATTCAATTTATGTTGACTTCTTAAGTACTATAAAGCTTTATGGTCAATATAAAACAACTCCACTTCTTCAAGGCTTGAAAAAAGGCATAAAAATCTTGATCATACATATAATACTTCCTTTTAGCATCATTCCACTTAAATTCATTTGTATCTCCTCTCATTGTCTTAGTCATAGCATTACAAACAAAACTGAAAATTCTTATAAACTTCTTGTAAAAACAAGAAAACCATGAAATGATCTTACCTCACCCACATTCTTAGGTGTAGGCCATTCCAAAATAGCTTTAATTCTTAGGATCAATCTTCAAACCATTATCTGAAATCAAAAATCCCAAATATACAATCTCATCTTGCATAAAAGAACACTTTTTCAAATTAATCATCAACTTTTGCTCTTTCAATCTCTACAATACTTGCCTAACATGCTTAAAATGTTCTTACTTAGTCTTACTAAATTTCAAAATGTCATCCAAATAAACAATCACAAACATACCCAAGAATCTTTTCAGAACTTCATTCATCAACCTCATGAAAGTACTAGGTGCATTGGTCAAACCAAAAGGCATAACCAACCATTCATACAAACCATCTTTTGTCTTGAAACTAGTCTTTCATTCATCACCTTCTTTGATACTAATATGCTGATAGCCCCTCTTTAAATCAATATTTGTAAAATACCTTGCTCCCCTTAAACAATCCATTATGTAATCTATCCTTGGCATAGGAAACCTATATTTCATTGTGATCTTATCAATAGCTCTGGAATACGTACACATAATCCATTCTCCATTCTTCTGAGGTGCTAAACTAGTAGGTATAGCACATGGAATCAAGCTTTCTCTAATCAAACCTTTCTCCAACAACTCATGTACTTTTCTATTAAGTTCTTCATTATCTGTAAGTGTTAATCTATATGGTGCTTTAATCAACAAAATATCTCTAGGAATCAAATCCATACAATGCCTTATGCTTCTCACTAGAGGTAAACCATCAGGAATATCCTTAGCAACAATCTCTTTACATTCATTTAACAATTTTGTAATTTCTTGTAGTACTCGGTCAATACTACCCTCTGTCACTTGGTCACTACTGACTAGCACTCAGTCAACATCATTTTTTGGCACTCGATTACTATTGACACAACTCAATTTCCTTGGAATTATAGCAAATAAACTTGATTCTTTTTCATTTCCTTTTTAAATTTTTTCCCTTTAACCATACAATTTTTTATAGTAGTACAATTAACCTCATCTGGACTTTCAATCAAAGGTAGCAATATTTTCTTCTTCCCATTCATTCAAAGAGTATATTGATTCAATCTTCCATCATGTATAGCATATCTATCATATTGCTAAGATATACCCAACAAAATATCACAACAATCCATAGGCATAATATCACACAAAACTTCATCAAAGTAATGTCCAATCTTGAACTTCACAAGGCATTGCTCACTTACCAATATCTTATGCTCATCTTTGATCCATGAAACATGATAGGGTTTAGGATTCTTTAGCCTCTACAATTGCAACTTTGTAACAAGCTCTTCTAATGCCAAATTCATAGAACTTCCACTATCAATGACTACCTTGCAACATTTTCCAGCCATCTTACATCTAATTTTGAAAAGACTTCTCCTTAAAATAGGTCCCTCATCACTTCCCTTATTACATTAGGTTCTTCTCATCATCATATTTTCTCCAGCCTTAGATCCACTTGCTAAACCTTCATCATCTCCTTGAATCACAATATTTCTATCACCTTGCCTACTTTTAGAGGATCTACATTCAAAAGATCTATGTTCCTCTTTACCACATCTGAAACAGTTACCATGAAAACCACCTCTAGAATAAGAATTACCTCTTCCTTGGCAAGAACTAGTACCACCTCAGTAAAAATCACCACCTTTCTACTCAGTCTTGCCTTTGTCATTATTCTTCCATTTAGATTTGTCTTTATCTTGCACAAAATTGTCAGATTTGCCACCTTCACAATAAGATCTACCTCTGCCTCTGTAGAATCTACCACCTCTACCTCTTGTCTTTGCTCATACTTCTTCATCAATATCTCCTAATCTTTCAAGGCATATTGGTTTTCTTCTTCCACACTTTCCAATTTCACAAAACTTATTTTATCTTGAATTCCATATCTCAATCCATTTATGTATCTTGCAATTTTCTCAACATAATCATCCACATGTCCATATATGATGTCCAACCTGTAGAATTCCTCAATATACTCTTTCACACTCATGTCTCTTTGCCTCAAATTTTGCATCTTTTTCAACAAGATAACTTAGTAATCATCATGAAGGAATTTGTTCCTCACTTTGTTGACCATCTATACCCAAGTTCTGATCTTCTCCTTTCCTCTTCTTTGTCTATTAGTTGAAAATTATCCCACTATAGTAAGGCATGTCCTTTCAACCTAGTAACTACAATCTTCACCTTCCTATTATCAGGAGTGTTTTCATACTCAAAGAACTTCTCTATTTCAAAGATCTAATTCAACACAACATTGGTGTCCAATTTTCCATCATAAGGAACAACTTCAACAATAGGCTTTGAATTTTCCCTAGATAACACTCTCAACAACCTTGCTTTATCTTGATCTTCTTTAGGTTTTGGATTAGGGTTTAGTGCTACTACTTCATCATCACTTACATCATCAAGATGCGCTCCTCTCCTCTAGGCTATCTCCACAACATCTAATTGTCAAAAATATTCAAGAGTATGCTAAGTTACTAAGAGGGGAGGGGTGAATTAGTAACTTCTAGAATTTTAACAATTTTAACTCTTAATCCAATTAGCATATAATCCATCACATATAATTTGATTTAATTGCATGCATAGGAAACTAAAAATATGAAATCATTCATAACATTGTGACACAAAGATTTGGTGACTTAAAAACCTTCCAAATAGAAAGTAAAACTAGGTAGGGATGATACCCATAAACTTTAGTACTACAATATAAAGTTAGCCTCTTAAAGCTTACATTGATCGCCTCTAATGATCTTCCCTATTAGGAGTGATGAGGACTACTAGGGCCACCTTATAAAAGGATTTACAAATATACAATTAAGTATGCACTCGATAAAGATATTTACAAAAGACTGTTAGGTCTATCTTCTGAAAGGATTTGACTAATCCACCTATTAGAATGAAATAGTAGATGATCTCTGATCTGCAACTAGGTTTGCTATATAAGATTCCTTTATGTATTAATCGCCTTCCTGTGATAGATATGTTTTTTCTACTCCTTATACTATTGTAGCCTTTTCAATTCACTCTTTCTCCTCTTCTCTGATGATTACATTGATTTCATGCTCATATCCACACTTGGATATGAAATAATGAATTACATATATATCAATCCAATTATACAAATTAAAAATTTAGCCACAATATAAGTTACCACAAATATTACAAAATTGATCCACATGAAGACATTTAGGTTCTAAAGACTGACTTAGTGAGGTTATGATACTTGGCATCGTCATGCACTTGGTAGAAATAGAAGCTTGGTCCATACTGATCACTTCCAACTAGTCTAGAACTCAGTCTGCACTGATGACTTAGTAGATACTGTGAAAATTGTCATATAAACTAACTCTCTTGATTTACATTGTATAACTCAGAAAACATTATCACTTCGAGTTCAGTTTAAATTGAGTCACTCGGTTAACACTGAGTAGCTTGGTTAACACTGGACTTGCATCACATATACTATGAACTCAGTAAACATTGCATAGCTTGACTTACATTGGTAAACTCGACATACATTGAGATACATGGTTTACACTGCTGCTCTTCACTATAACTGTGACTACTCAGTAATCACTAAGATTTGTCCAAAGGACTCAGTAGCAACTATAGATCTTGGTGATGACTAAAATACTTGGCAAACACTAATAGCTATACAATAAGCCTAGTAGAGATATACAATCTGAATAAGTGTGTGTCACTAATAATAAACTTGACTAATATGTAAATGACATCCCCCTTTGGCATTAGTGAAAAAAACACTTATCATCCAAAACTAAATTCAAAAAATTTCTTGAATACTTTTTATCCATCACCTTGTGATACTAGCTCAGTAGATTATAGTATTTTTGAGATTTTGTAAAATTGATTTTGTAAGGGATATATATGTATATGGTAAGGTTCTTTCATACAGTATACTATACATATTCTTGCTATATACAACATATCTGTCTGTACATATTTTACTCCCCCATTGATTTTGCATGTTCTCCCCCATAACATATGTCTTTCTCCATACATGTATCTTTTCTCCCCCTATTCAACATTAATGGCAAAGATGTATTCTATTTATTTACATAGTAACACCTAAATGAGATAAAAAATCTAAATGTACCTTGAGAATTTCTTCGAAGGTGTTATCCCAATTATCTTACAGGACCTTGCATGTGTGCAGTGCAATTTGGACCCCTGCTAATAATTCTATCATATGATTTGCAATGGAGAAATTGTACAATATGTTTTTGTAGTGCATCCATGATGGAAAGAATCATATTTTTCATATCTATCAATCTGGATCTTATCCTTGCTTCTTCCCTAAGCAATTCTACTTGCATATCTAACAAAAATCTTATCCTTTGAAAATTTGTAGAGCTTGAACTAGGGTCAAGTTGTAGTTGCTGAGCACTAGCCTTCAAATCTTCATTTATTTTTGGACAATTTTTCCTTTATTTCTTTATGAACTCAGAAACATCACATAGCTTTCCAAAAAATGATGACACATTTGTACAAGATGCTCCTAAATTGCCCAAAATTGTAGAAAGTTCTACTTGATAAATGGCTATTTGCTGAGTAATGTGCTCCAACACTTTATTATCAAACTTCTTCTCTACTTTTTGCAATAACTTATCTTGTCCGTCAATATCTTTGTTAACTTTTTGTACTACCTCTTCTAGCTAGTACAAAACTGGCTGAGAAGAGTCAACCTCAATACCTAAGGCTTTTGCCAAAATTTTCTTTCCATCTTCAATTATTTTAAATTCCTTATCTCTCTCTATATTAGTTTTTTTTGTTTATCCTTCTTCTAGATGAGTTCACCAAATAATTGCATTTGGTATGAAGTAAGCCTGGAAATGTCCCAATTTGGGATTACAATTTCCTCATCTAAATCAATTTCTTCCTCTAGCTCTTTACCTTTACTCAAAAATTTTGTGCTTGGCTGAACCTTGGGCTCAACTATCCTTAAACTTATTACTTTTGTACCTAGGATAGAAAAAATTGTATACATGCTAGGACTAGCTGTAAAAATTGATATTGTGCTTATTGAAGGAATATTTATAGAAATACTTGAAGAATTCAAATATTGGTGTGCTCAAAACTAAAGTGGTTAAAAATGAAGTACTCAACTTAGTTGGTGAAGGAAGAGTCTACAGCTCGGTAAATAAAGTGGAGGTCACTTTTTTCAATGATGTGCTGAGCTGAGTAGGAGAAAAGAGTGATTAGGTATTTGGATTGGCTTTAGTGGTCACAATGAAACTTGTTGGGCCTATCTTTGGGCTTGATATGGTTACTGGTTTTCTTGGAGAGTGAAGAAGTGAGGCAATGAATGCTGCAGCTATCTTAACTAGATTAGTCTCATCATCTGGCTTTGCTTCCTTGGTAGCCTCTTTCATCTTCTTCATTGTCAAAATGAGTTACTTCTTCAAAATTCTCTTTTTTCATTTTTCTCTTTATCTTCTTCATCATCATCATCTTTAACATCAACTAGAAAATCACTTGGTTTATGTAATAGATAAATATTATTTCAAGTGTTTGTTGTGTTCCTTACAACATGCTCAATGTCCTTAATCAAAACCAAACAAGTATTAAACTTCAAAGTCAATTTTTCTTCATTTTTCTTCAGTGACTCTTTTACCTCAACATCTAATATGCTCAATAATAGCTACTTCAAGGTTTTCCCATATATGTCTTTGATAGTTTCCATGGAAAAATCTCATCTTTGCTTTATCTTTTCCAACAAAATATTAGGAATTTGAGAAGCAAGCTAGTCTGGTGAGTATTTAAATCATTTTCCCATCTTATCCATTTCTAGGTTTTTAATCTACTTCTGCTCCTCTATAGTCCTAAATTCATATTTTAATGATTTAAAATTTGTTATTTTGGCTCCTACTTCTAGATCTTTTAATCTATTTTGGAAGGTGGGTGGAGGTTTTCTAAATATAATATCTCATCCTTCCTTGTCAAATTTCTTCCTTGAATATCTCCTAGTGAGAATTGTAGTGGATGGTTTTTTTGGCTTGGTGATAATCACCTTTCCTTTCTTCCTTAGTGGCTCTTCTTCCTCAGATTCTACCACATCCTCTACTTTGACATCCTCTGCTTCCTCTGTAAGGAAACTCAAGTGCAAAAATAGCTTCCTACACTAATCTCAAAAGGAAAGTATGATGCAAATCCTATTAAAAACTTCTACATTTACAGATTCAATATTATGTAAACAACAATATTGTAGCCAACCATACATATAGAAAATAGACAGAGAAAAGAACACATAACACAAAGATTTTTTGGTGGGGAAAAACCTTTCAGTAAAAAAGCCCCACCCCTTCAGAATGTGCACAATGTATTATCTTCAACACAAGGTTACAATACACTTGCAGTGCAAGTTCAACATCAATAATAGAAGACTCCAGTAGCTACTCATAGTACCAACAATACACCCTTTTTGCATCGCTTCTCTTTGCAACCCTAAAAATGCTTATAACATGCGCTTCACTTTAGGGCTACTCCCAAAGGTAAATAGTACTCAAATATCTTAGTTGCTACATGTCTTCACCTATCATTGAATCTTCCTAACATAGCTTTTATGTGTCATAGGAATCTATCATAACCGTTTTAGTCATGATCTCCTTACACACAATTCAAGATGTTGACACATCAACATTATTTGCAAGAAATACATTTTACAAAAAAAATAATAAGAATAGGAATTATACAAGGTTGAGATACCTTATTCCTAACATTCTCCCACTTGTCTAAAACCTTGTAAGAGCAACAGGAACATAACAGGAACTAATGGCTATAGGCCAAAAGACCCATAGACTCCGAACACCATATGAAATTCTCAGTGCCCACTGGTTTCATTAATGCATCTACAACATTCTTCATAGTATCTACCTTTTCCAAATTTACCTTTCCATCTTCAACCATATCTCTCACAAAGTGATACTGCACATCAATGTGCTTCATTCTGGCATGGAAAGTTGGATTCTTTGCACAGAAAATAGCACTCTAACTGTCACACCAAATAATAATCTATTCTACATCAACACCAACATCATAACACAATCTCTTAAGCCAAATGGCTTCCTTACAAGCATGAGTTGCAGCCATGTACTCATATTTTTTAGTGGACAAAGCAACCACAGGTTGTCACTTACTCATCCAACTAATGGCACCACCAAACATAGTGAACACATAAGCACTAGTGGATCTCCTGCGATCAATATCACCTGCCCAAATTGAATCCACAAACCCATGAATACAAACTGAATGTGGAGATCCAGAAGAGTTACCATGATAACATATGGAGTAATCTAATGTACCCCTCAAATATCTAAATACTCACTTAACTGCATCCCAATGTATCCGTCTAGGATTAGCCATAAATCATATCAGGACTCCCATTGCTTGGGCAATGTCTGGTCTAGTACAGACCATAGCATACAAAAGACTACCAACTACACTAGCATAAGGTACTCTACTCATGTCCTCCACCTCACTAGGAGATTTTGGACAATCATCTATAGATAACTTTTTTCCCACAGGAAGAGGAACACATAGTGGTCTACAATCTGCCATGTTGAACCTGTCCAACACAATCTTCACATACTTACTTTGACTTAACCAAAGTTTTTTGTTAGACCTGTCTCTACTGATTTCCATACCCAAGATGTACCTAGCTGCCCCAAGATCTTTCATCTCAAACTATGCTGGCAACTGAGATTTAAAATCAAAAATCATACCCTTACCCTTCCCAAACAAAAACATATCATCAACATATAATGCAACAATAAGAAGGCGATCATTTTCAATTCTGAAATAAACACAATGATCTGATTTCAATCTTACAAATCCGATTGACAACACAAAGGCATCAAACTTAAGGTACCACATCCTAGGAGATTGCTTCAAACCATATAGAGATTTCTTTAATCTACAAACTAAGGATTCTTTACCTTTAACAATGTAGTGCTCAGGCTGTGACATGTAAATCTCTTCGTCCAAATCACCATGAAGAAAAGTTGTCTTCACATCCATTTTTTCTATCTCTAAATCATATGATGTAGCAAGAGATAACAGAAATCTAATGGATGTCAACTTTGCAGTAGGAGAGAATATTTCACCAATCTAGCTTTGTACCTTTCAACACTGCCATCTGCACACAATTTCTTCTTGAACACCCATTTATAGCCAACAAATTTTCTCCCTTTAGGAAAAGGTACAAGGTCCCATGTTTTTTTTTTCTCTAATGAATCCATCTCATCATCCATAGCCTCAATCCAAGAACCTACATCTTCCATGTCCAAAGCCTCTTTCAAAGATCTAGGCTCATCAGTGTTAGTAATCAAAGAAAAAACACAACTAGAATCTAACATAGAATAACCAAAAATTTTTGGTTGCTTTCTTTCTCTCGTGGATCTCCTCAAGGGCTGAGGTTGAGATTGTTCTTCCTCTTCTTCTAAACTATCATAGTTGCAAGAGATCTTCTCATCATTAGACCCAACATGGTCTCTCTGTTCAGTCTTCTCAGGGGTAGGAGGCAGCTGAACAACATCTTTTTCCTTTTCTTTTTCATCTGGTTGTAGCACAATAGGAGAAGATGTTAGCTCTCTAAAAATGACATTTCTACTATACAAAACCTTACTAGTCACAGGATCCCAAAGCTTGTATCCTTTCACACCAGCACTATACCCGATGAAAATACATTTAACAACTTTATTTTCCAACTTAGATCTTTTCTCCATTGGAACATGTGCATAAGCTTCACAACCAAAAACATGAAGATGTCTAATTGAAGGCTTCTTACCAGACCACACCTCCATGGGTGTCTTACCAACAAGGGCTGATGTAGGAGATCTATTAACCAGATAGCAAGTAGTGGCCACAGCTTCGGCCCAAAACCTTTGTTCTAAACCAGCTCCACTAAGCATACTCCTAGCCTTCTCCATCAGTTTCCTGTTCATTCTCTCTACAACACCATTTTTCTATGGGGTGTACAGAGTTGTCTTATGCCTCTTGATACCTTGTTCTTTACAGAACTATTCAAACTTTTCTGAGCAAAACTCACCACCATTGTCAGTTCTCACACACTTAATCTTCTTACTAGTCTAATTCTCTACAAGGGCTTTAAATTCATTGAATCGACTAAAGACTTGTGTCTTAATTTTAAGGAAATAAATCCATGTCCTTCTACTATAATCATCTATGAAAGATACAAAAAATAAAGACTTAGAGATTGAAGGAACTTTTACACGACCAAATACATCAGAATGAATAAGATCCAAAACATCAGAAGATTTGTGAGAACTAGAGTAAAAATGAGCATGATTTTGTTTACCATATAAATAGTGTTCAAAAAAGTAAAACTCAAGATTGCAATCATTTAACCCCTCAATAAGATTTTTATTTTTCAGGGTTCTGAGACCCTTCTCACCAATGTGGCCAAATCTCATATGCCACAACATTGTCTTTTCTACAGGAAGCTTTTCTTCCAAAGTGTTTGCACCCTTAGATACACTTGTTGCACTACCATCAGAACCTTTAACCACAGTCTTCTTTACTACTTGTTCAAATGGTGGGGATGAAGTGATAGCTCCTCTCTTCTTTGAAACAGAAGAACTATTATACTGAGAAATGTATGCATCAAGCTGAAATAAAGTACCTCTCCTAGTACCTTTAGCAAGCACCATAGCTGCTCTCATCATCTTACATCCATCTTTAGAAAAAACAACTTTCACACCTACATCATTCAGCATACTTACAGATAATAGGTTTTGTGCCAAACCTGGAATGTGCATAACTCCATTGATTCCCTTTACTCATCCATCAAGAAATTTGATAGTGACCCTTCCACGTCCAATTATCTTTAGGTGAGAATCATCACCCAAGTACACCTTTCCACCATTGAAATCTTCATATCTTGAGATCCAATTTCGATGAGAGGTCATCTAAAAACATGCACCTGAGTCAACCAACCACACATCATCAGATGCATGGGTTGCTAAAGCTATGATGAATGCATCGCCATCTTCTTGAGATTTTTTAGAACTAGAATCTGAGGCTTTCTTCTTCTTCTTATGCTCTTTATAGTCTTTATGAAAGTGCCTAGTCTTGTCACAGTTCCAACATTTTGCCTTGGACTTATTTGAAGTCTTTGACTTCGCACGGGATTTGGATCTACCTTTATTGTCAAACTTGTTGTCATTTTTCTTTCCTCTTTTTGTGGATCTCCCACGAACAACAAGGGCTTCTTTTTCTGAAATGGAAGCCTTTCGTCACATCTCCTCTGATAGCAATGAAGACACCACATCATCCATTTTGAAGGTGACTAGTGTGCTTCCAAGAGCCATCACAAGATGGTCCCATGAATCCGGTAAAGAACACAAAAGTGTGTAGCAACGATCCTCCTCCTCTAACTTGACACCAACTGATGTTAACTATGTAGCCAGTAGATTAAATGCATTTAAATGATCTGTTAAGGATCCACCTTCCTCCATTCATAGAGAATACAACTTCTTCCTCAGGAACAACTTGTTCACCAAAGATTTGGCCTGATACACGGCCCCAAGTCTCTCCCACAAACTATATTCGGTTTTCTCATCTAGAACATTCAAAAGGACTGCATCAGTTAAATAGAGTCTTATGAGACCCTTAGCTTTATGGTCTTTGATATCCCAATCTACTTGAGCTATAGTTGCTAGTCTTGTAGTGCTTGTAGTCACTTCCCATAGGTCACGATCTTCCAACATGTCTTCCATTTTGAGTTTCCACAACTCAAAATTAGTGCCATTAAATTTTTTTACCTCCATTCTTCCATATGATGAACTCACCATCTCAATTTGCAAATAAGATTTAGGATGCTCTGCACAAGACTCCCACTCAACTTGAGATTAGCTCAAAAAACCCTACCCAACAACTAGGATCAAAAGTTGATCAAGCTCTGATACCACTTGTAAGGAAACTCAGGTGTGGAAATAGCTTCCTACACTAATCTCAAAAGGAAAGTATGATGAAAATCCTATCAAAAACTTCTACACTTACAGATTCAATATTATGTAAACAACAATATTGCAGCCAACCATGCATACAGAAAATAGATAGAGAAAAGAAGACATAACACAAGGATTTTTCGGTGGGGAAAAACCTTTCGGTAAAACAACCCCACCCCTTCAGAACCTGCACAATGTATTATCTTCAACACAAGGTTACAATACACTTGCAATGAAAGTTCAACATCAACAACAGAAGACTCTAGTAGCTACTCGCAGTACCAACAATACACCCTTTTTGCATCGCTTCTCTTTGCAACCCTAAAAATGCTTATAACATGCGCTTCACTTTAGGGCTACTCCCATAGGTAAACCATATTAGGGTTTTACCATTCTTTGAGAAAATAGGAATAGTACTCAAATATCATAGTTACCACATGTCTTAACCTGTCATTGACTCTTCCTAACATAGCTCTTACGTGTCATAAGAATCTGTCATAACCATTTTAGTCATGATCTCCTTACACACAATTCAAGATGTCGACACATCAACATTATTTGCAAGAAATACATTTTACAAAACAAATAATAAGAATAGGAATTATACAAGGTTGAGACACCTTATTCCTAACATCCTCATCTTCAGCTTTTCCCTTGGTTAACAAAAGGGTTGAGCTAGATTTTAGTTTTTTCATTTGCTTCTTCCCTTTGTTTATAGCCTAAGGAAGCTTTATTTCAAGTTCAATCGTAGCCTTTGCTTCATCATATGTTCCAAAATATGTAGCCTTTGGATTAACTAGCTCATCGACTAGAGCCTCAATGATGTCTTTGGTTTCATCAATATTAACCTCATAGCCAATAGGTTTTACCTATGCAATTCTAGGCTTGACTACCTATATGTACACTTTGTCACAATCCACCATGAAACATACATCAATATTCTTATAATCTTAAACTAATTTCTTGGGGATTTGGAACCTGTTGTTCATTTTCTCTTTGAATGCATCAAAATAATTATCCATAATACTATTATAATTTTCACCCATTTTAGCAATAAACTCATTTATCTAATATAACATAGGCACATCTTCTCTCCACACAATAATGATTTTAGAAGGGAAGAATTTCTGAACATAAAGAAATATACAAGTTATCAAGGAACCAAACTTACATGGGTTATTTTTTGAAGTTCTTATGCTTTGTCATATTTTTGTTGAACTGTTTCAAAAATAGCTTGGCAAGGTTGAATGATAAGTTGTTCTTTACCACCTTCTATGCCAAGTCCACAGCTTCACATGACACACTGTTCAACCTTCTAGAGCTATATATTTTATATTCAATGACATAAATATCAAAATTCAATTCTATATCATAAACATTACTAATTTTCATTCATTTTCCATCCCATGCTGCTAGGGTTTTCTTTTCCAATTCTTCCCAACCTAGGGTTTTTGTCATTTTGGCCTTGGCAAGCATTGAGAGGCCAGTGATTTAATGAATCAACTTCTTTGTGATCAACATTGGTTGTTCCAACCATAATTGACCATTATGCACCCAACCGAGGATAAACCTAATCCATTTAACTTAAAATTTGTGGGGCATGTGAGGGATATGAGTTAACCCTTTGATTTCTAGGTCTTGGTGCTCGAGTTTAAAAACCCCATTTACATATAGTTGGCCTAAGGTGTTATCCATTTCCAATGTACCAATTTCTAGGATAACACATTTGAAATGAGTGTAGATATTGTTGATCAGAAGTACCTTTGGAGGGATTTGAGATTGTGCTCCACTCAGATCTAGGGTTTTGGTGAATGCAAGAGTGAGCTTGAAATTTGGTGCTTTCCATTCCACTCCACAAACTAGCATGTTAGATCCTCCCTTAACCTTGTTGTTGCTATATGTCATCTTCATTAGATAGGGTTTGAGGGAATTCTCAAAAATTCATTGGAAATTCACTCAAATCACTTAGAAGCTCTAAAGATTGCACTTTCATAATAGAACTCAAAATTTCATGGTAAGAAATGACTTTGATTTCTTGAATTTTGTTAATTTTTTCCATAAATGCTTAGTAGCAAAGGTAGATCACTGACATCATGTTGATAGACTATCATCCACTACACTTGCATTGAACACTAGACAAAGTCTTCATGAATCGATAACCATGAACATCTTTATCACTCATGACCTTGCTCGGTAGAGTCTATGACCCAACCTCACTCGGTAGAGAAGATAACTTGGTACACACTTTTACTCAGTGATCCCTTTGTATCCAAAATACTAATTTTGATCATTTTTCTCTTTCAATTTGGAACTATTTTTGATGTCTTCTTTGATAGGATAGTTTTAGTTTCTCCATTGAGAACTTAAGTAGAGATGATAAAGTCACCCAATTCTTGAGTGACTTGATCATCATTACTTGGACTTATGTCCTCAGTAGGCTGAGGAACCCATTGTTGTCTTGTCTATTTTCAAATGTTATCAACTTTTTCCTTTTTCTCATCTTCAATTCTACCAATATTCATGCAGTTCTTGGAAAGATGACCAAGTTCTATACAAATGAAACATCTTTTAGTGGTGTCTCTTTTCTTCAAATGATGCTTTACACAACTTATTCCAATATGTCCAAATTCTCCATAATAATGACATTTGCACTAGGTGTTGTAGTTCCAACCAAATATTGCTTTCAAAATTTTCTCTGCTGGATTCAATACCTTGGTTTTGCATTATGATGATTTGTGACCATGCTTCTTACATTTGTGAAATTTGCCTTCAAATCTTGGTTTGTCTTTGCATTTATTAGCCTTATGACCATGCTGATTGCAATTGTAGTATTTTCCATTTAATTTTTCTTTTCCACTACTCCAACATTTGTTTGATGTATGACCTATCTTACCACAGTGATTGCAAGTAGGTCTTTGATTCTTTTGAGCTCCTTACTTGGATGAGTCTCCTTCTGTATATCCAATTCCTACTTTTCCTTTTTTCCTATAGAGATTTTGTTCATTCAATTGATACATGTCTGCTTGAGATTTCATTATTCTTTCATTGATTTTCTTCTTAGAGTATAGATCATTCTGTAATCTTTCATTGATCTTCTTTTCAAAATTTAGATCATTTCTCATTCTGTTATTTGCAAATATTAGGCTCATAATTTCCTCATTTGCATTGGAGAGCTGATCAATAAGGTCTGCTTGCTGAAGGGATTGGTTTTAGATTTCATTGTTCCTTCCATCTATCTCTTCCTTTATCTTTTTTTTCTGTTCCATGACTTCACATAACCTTATTGCTTGAATTTCTTGCTCTCTTTTATGTTTTCTTACCTCTTCTTGTAGGGAACCATATTTTTCTAGGAGTTCTTTGATTGCTTCATTGGCTTCATTTGAATTGCTTGAATGAAGATCTTCAATTCTTTCTTCAATGTAGAGATGGTCATTCACTTGAATTGCAAGTTCTATTCTTCTTTTTAGGGATTGAGAGAATTTCTCCTTTGCTTTCTTGAGTTAAGCAATGGCCATTTCCAAATCTAGCTTCTCATTATAAATAACTTTATCAAATTTGAATATTTCTATTGTTTTTATCTTTGCTCAAGTTGTTAAGCTTTCTCCCGAGAACCACAATGCTCTAATACCAATTGTTGGAAATATTCAAGACTATGTTAAGTTACTAAGAGTGGAGGGGTGAATCAATAACTTCTAGAATTTCAAAAATTTCAGCTCTTCATCCAATTAGTATATAATCCATCACATATAATCTAATTTAATTGTATGCATAGGAAACTAAAAATTTGAAAACATTCATAACATTGTCACACAAAGATTTGGTGACCCAGAAACCTTCCAAATAGAAAGTAAAATTGGGGTGGGGATGATACCCAAAAACTTTAGTACTGAAATATAATAAGTATAAAGTTAACCTATTAAAACTTATATTGATAACTTTTGATGATCTACCTTGTTAGGAGAAATGAAGATTGCTAGTTCCACCTTGTGAAAGGATTTACAAACATACAATTAAGTATGCACTTTGTAAGGAGATTTACAAAAGATTGTTAGGTCTACCTTGTGAAAGGATTTGACTGATCCACCTATTAGGATGAAATAGTAGATGATCTCTAATCTGTGACTTGGTTTGTTGAATGAGATTTTTCTATGCATTAATCACCTTCCTATGATATATGTCTTTGTTGCTCCTTATATTGTTGTAGCCTTTTCAATTTTCTCTTTCTGCTCTTCTCTGATTATTACATTGATTTCATTCTCATACTCACACTTGGATATGAAATAATGAATTACATATATCAATCCAATTATACAAATTACAAAGTTAGCCACAACACAAGTTACCATAAATTTTAAAAAGTGGCCCACATGAAGACATTTGAGTTCTAAAGATTGGCTTCGTGAGGTTTGAATACTTTGCATCCATTATCAATGCTTGGCATCATTATGCACTTGGTAGACATAGAAGCTCGATCCATACTGATCACTTCTAAGTAGTCTTGAGCTCGGTCTACATTGGTGACTCAGTAGGTACTATGAAAATCATCATATAAACTAAGTTTCTTGATTTACATTATATGACTCAAAAAACATTATTACTTTGAGCTTAGTATAAACTAAGTCATTTGGTTAACAATGAGTAGCACAATTAACACTAGACTTGCATCACAGACACTGTGAACTTGATGAACATTGCACAACTTAGCTTGCACTAGTAAACTTGACATACACTAAGATGCATGGTTTACACTGTTGGTCTTTGTTGTCACTGTGACTACTCAATAACCATGGAGATTTGTCCAAAGGACTCGGTAGAAATTGTAGAATTTTTTGATGATTGAAATACTTGGAAAAAATTGATAGCTATACAATAGGGTCAGTAGCTATATACAATCTAGATAAATGTGTGTCATTAATAAAAAACTTGACTAATATGCCAACACTAATCTGGATACAATCTACCTCAATGTATCCAATATTGCATTATTAGTATTTCCTCTACCTTGAACCATCTTTATAATTTTGATTCCTACAAGATCATAACCCTCTACAAGTTATGGTCAAATCTGTAGATCTATAACCCTACAACCAAATTCACTTAGGGTTCTACATGATCCAATCACCACAAGGATGAACCTCAAGCTCTGACAGCACCTAACAAAAAGAGGGAAGATAACTAGGGCTAAAGGCACACCCAACTATCCAAACCACCTTGCAAGAGTTAACATAGCAGAAACACAAAATAAAGAACAACCACCAAAGGAGGGAGAAGTGAAATACTTATTGATTCATCAAATAATTAGCATACATGGCCAACGATAAGACCTTATGGGTTACAACCATATAAGCATTCAATTATAATCCTTGATGATCCTACTTCTTACTCTTCTAAGCTCCCCCCTCTAAAACTTAATACTAGACCTCCTTAAATACTTGTGTGGCCATAAGCTAGCCTATCACAAAACTAAACCCTACATTAAATGCATGCACAACTATAAGTTGGCTTACAATAGATATTAACTACCTATACCAAAATTTAAATCCATGAAAAGTTGACAAAAATTGAAACCATACACAAAATATTCAAAAAATGAATACTTTACAAAATATTGGCCCTTGGTATCAAAAGAACACTTGTCAAATATACAAGCTTGACATACAAAGAGAACTTGGCAACCACAAAGAACTCAACAACCATGGAGAACTCGGTAACCAAAGGATCACTCGATAGCAACTAAGAACTCAACCTAAATGAAACACTCAACATCCACTAAATGCTCAACATGCACTAAGTGGTTGGCAACCATTGCAAGCTTGGTAATGCAAGACATTGCGACCTAGGATGCTCTTGCATCATGTCAACATAGTATTATTTCTATGAAGGATAGCCTAGCAAAAAACTAAGATGAAGCTATTATAGACATTTGGTGTTAGTTGGAGCATTGTGTAGTTACAAACATGTTCTACACTGAGTCCTAAGTACACAGTTGAGTGTGGAAAAAAAATTTCAAAGACAGATGTGAGTTATGTGATAATTGGTGAAGACTGTTCTAGAAAAGAGAAAGTAAGAAGTGTTTAACGATCTTTGTGTTATATCTTTTAATAGGGATATAATAATGACATGAAAAGTTAAATATGAGAAGAAAACAATTCTTTGTACCGTGATGAAGTGCATGAAGTCCAGCTTGTACATGTCAAATAATTGTTGATTAGTGATAGCTGACAGTAATATGTGTTTGTCAAAATAAATTTTTATCTTATTAAGGTCATATTTAATTAATTGGGAAATGCACATAGCTGACTCATGTAATTATTTTAAGGTTAGTAATTATTTTGAGGGCACAGTATAAAGGAAGAATATTTTCCTTATTTGAGATGGAGAGTGTCGATTATGAATTGTGAGTGTGATCAAGAGAACAAGATCGGAGTATTTTGTAAATGCAAGAAATTGGATGTGAGGTTGATAATCTAATCGAGATAGAAGATTGGTCTAGTTGATAGGATAGAGCAAGAGGAGAGTACAAGTATAGTTCATTATATTATCCTACAAGGAATAATATAGAGATCAATTGGACAGTGAGCTCAATGGTCATGCCCTTGAAGCTGTTTGGACATTGGGTCTTTCTTCCTTCCACAACTCCTAACAAGGATTTAAGGTCTCCTAATAGGGACTAATATGTACTAAATGAATTTCATAGACACCTAACAAGGTCTATCCTCTTACAAGAAACTTTTATTCTAGTACATCATTTTGTGGGTACCATCCCTACCAGGGTTTTCCCTCCAATCAAGGGTTTACCTAGTTAACATATATGGTGTTACTACATATGTTGTTGATTATATTGCTCACATGGTTAAAGATTATTAAGGTAGATAGATGTTTTAATAGTTGGATAACTTATTCACCCCCCCCCCCCCCCCCCCTCTCTCATTTATCTTGGTGGAATTTATATTTCTAATGATTGGTATTAGAGTGTTAAGTCCTTGAAGGAAAAGCTAAATATCTTGAGGAGATCTATGGAAAACTATAGAAAGGAAAGTCCCAAAATTTGATGGGATCAACTATGACAATTGGAAACAAAAGATGAAAAAACATTTTCTATGCATGGATCAAGGATATTGGATGATCATGAAGATAAACAAAACAATAGTCAAAGAAGAAGATTTTGAGAAATGCACTAAAGAGGAAAGAGATGTATTCATCTCTAACTTAAGAGAAAGAGAAGCAATTTTGATAGCTCTTGCACAGAATGATACAATTAGGTAAAATCTTTGATTACAACTCATATAGTTTGGAAATATTTAAAATCTATTTATGAAGGTTATAATCATGTGAAATGGATTAGATTCTAGAATTGAATATGTTTATTTGAAGAAACTAAAATGATGGAAGATAAATCTATTCGAACATACATTAGTAGAGTATTGGGAATTATTGTAGGAAATAAAGCCTATGGAGGTACCAAGAATGAGGATGAGATGATATAGAAAATCTTGAAGACTTTGAGACCAGACTTCAAGCAAGTAGCAATGATCATTGAAAAATTGATACCTTGTAGTGAAAAGTTATCAAACAAAACATTACTTGGAAGATTGGAATCAATAGAAGTAAGTTTGAAACAAAGTGGAGATCTGTCTAATATTGAGATAGCATTCAAGGCATTAAGAATGAGGCTAAAGCTATCCAAAAGTGTAAGAACTAGTGGAAAATTTGCGAGTAGTAGAAAAAGTAAATCAGAAGAAGAATATAAGATTAGGGAAGGTAGTACACTACTTGTGAAAAGAGAACATGACAGTGAGAGAATCTTTAAATATTATATTTGTAAATAATATGCTCATTTTGAATCTAAATGTCATAAGAGAGTTAAGAAGTTTAGAATAAATTTTTGGTCTAGAAACTTTAGAAATTGTCTATATGAAAATGATGATGAAGATAGGTCTGAAAAAAATAGTGAAAGTGATGATGAACTATTGTAGCTATTAAAGAAGAAATTCCTAAAAAGAAAGTTATGGTTTTAGTGTCACAAGTTCAAAAGAAAGTAGATTGGATTATAGATAGGGGTTAGTCAAATAATATGACTAGTGATATGAACAAGTTTTTTAAGTTTAACAACTATGATGGAGGAATAGTAAGAGTTGGAAAAAATGTAACTTACCACCTTAAGGGAATAAGAACTATTATTTTTTATGATAAAACTAACACTGATGATGTTTACTTTGTTGATGGTTTGAAGCATAATATTTTGAGTGTTGGACAACAGGTGGATAAAGGATATCAGTTACAGTTCATAGAGAAGACATGCACTATCAAAGATAAAGATGCTAAGATGATTGGTACTAGTACAAGATCTAGAGGTAATGTATTTAAGTTGAATCCTACTGAGATGAAATGTTTGGCTACACAAGTTGATAATAGTTGTTTTTGACATAAAAGGTTTGGTCACATAAATTTTGAAAATATTATGAAAGAAAGTAGTTCATTTTTTAGTAAGATGTTTTCCTAAGATTGTGAAGCCTACTAATATTATATGCAGGGAATGTATGGTGGCTAAGAAGAAGAAAATTTCTTTTCCAAGAAAGAAATTCTCTACTACAAAAAAGTTGGAGATTGTTCATATATATTTGAGTGGTCCTACAAAGACAAGAGGATTCTATGGTGAAAGGTATTTCATGATTCTTGTTGATGAATTTACTAGAATGATGTGGGTATAATTTCTTAAAGAAAAGTTTGAGACATTTGAGAAGTTGAAAGTATTCAAGAATAGAGTTGAGAATGAATCATGTTTGAAGAAAAAAAGTTTAAGATCTTATATAAGTTGAGAGTTTACATCAAATGAGTTTCACAATTTTTGTGAAGAATGTGGTATTAAGAGATAGCTTAAAACCCCTACAACACCTAAGAAAAATGAAATATTAGAGAGAAGAAATAGATTAGTAGCTGAAGGAGCAAGAGGAATGATGCTTGAGAATAATGTATTAAAGACATTTTGGAGAGAAGTAGTAAATATAATAGTATATACCATGAGCAAAGTGCAAATCAGAAAAGCTATGAATAAGAAACTTTATATGTTATGATTTGTGTTGGAGTTCTTACTAGTGAGGAACATATTAGATGAGTTTAAGCATAATATTGGGAAGCATAAGACATAGACAAGCCTAAGGATAAGCTAAATCCTATATTCAACAAGGCTAAATCTTAGTTCTAGGCCAACATTAATAGAGTCCTTAGGACTCACTCCACTTTAGGCTCTACAGGGCCAAGGCGGGAAAACCTTAGGGATTGATCTGATTTACTTGATATTGTTCTCTTCAAGACTATCCCCTATAAAAGAAATGGTCAATTTCCTTCTATTATTTTCTTATAAACTTCCTAATCATAGTAGCTAACTGTAATTCAAAGGAAAGGAAAAGAAAACAAGTAGTGACCAACACTCCTAGTTCATCATTACATAAAATGGTGAATTGATTGTTTATAATTTGTGTATTTAGTAGCTATATGAATCATCAGTTTGCAACTTGAAAATTAATGACTAGTGTCTTATCCATTATTATATAGAGTCAAGATCAGTAGCTTAGACCTATTTAGTCAACTTGTAACTAAATCTATCAATAGTAAGCTCTAAGTTTCATTCTTATCATATCCTTCTTATAAACCCTAAACCTTATCACTTATGGAAACCAATTACTTAATTCTTTGAATTAACAAAAAATAGTAAGAGATGCATAATTCATTCAAACTAAATTAAATTGAAAGGAACTTGTTCATTTCAATCTCAAGATCAAAGATATGTAAAGAAGGAGACAAAACTCAAAGACACGGATATATAGATAATTTCCTTTTTGTATTGATTTATAATACTGGTAGAGACTCAAAAATAGCTTAGAACTTGACATCTAATATTTCATATTTACTATATTTTGGAGTGTACAAAACTGATTACATTCATATAATTACCAAAACTAGACAGACTATCAAAAAGTGGCATAAAACATGAGAATTTCTATAGACTCTTGACCTCTACTCCACATCTTGGGAATCCTTATTTAGAGGATTGCAACAAACTTTAGATGGGAGGGTAGGTGTCAAAACTATGTAGACAAAACAAAAGGAAAAACCTTTTAAAAGTTACATTAATACATTTGTTGCAGTTGGAAAATAGACAGGAAAGTGGGTGCATAAAGTAGATTTCATTTATGGCAAGAGCTTGTGATTTAACTATTGTGCCCTCTTCTATCTCATTTTATCTTCTCATAGTAGATTCATAGTTGTCTCTATCTAATCATCCTCCTTAGATGATAGAGCCTTGACATCTACAATCAATTCCCAAATAACTAAATCTGATTCTACTTCTGACCAAGTACCATCCCTTACTACATTTAATTATTCTACACATTTACCCCACTTAGAATCAGTAATATCCTTCACCTCTCTAGAAACTTTACTCATATCTAATTCAATTCTAAAAAGAAAATTATATAAATCATATACAACATTTATATAAGTCTCATTATTAGAATATGCCAAAAACCTTGGATGCCTCAAAATATCTTCAAAAGAAGAAGACCATTCCTACCATTCCTTAAGATATCCATTACTATTTATTATACTAGGAATAAAATTTGGTATTCCCACAGCAATCAACTTCATTTTTCATTGGATTAATTGCAACTTTCTAGTGAAGAAACCATGCAACTCCCTTACCCTATTTATCATCTTTCTGGTATTAATGATTACCAGCTTGGGTAAATCCCTCTTTTGGGGTAGAAGAGGGACCATATTATCAAATAATTGAGAATAGGTCTCCCAAGTTGTGAATAGATGGGATAAAAGTTCTAATGCCTCTAAGCATTTGTATTCAGCTTCCTACAGGCTCATGTAGCTATTATGCACAATTTGTAAAAGAATTTGTAAGGCACCAATTTTGTGCATGATGAGATTCTATATTGTCTTTATCTCCACCTCCTTAGCACCATCCCATTCATCAGTATCTATATGTTGGGCCTCCCCTACAACTACAATCTTAGCTTCAATCTAAATTTCACTATCCTTTACCTCTTTAATAGGTCTAGTTACATGCCTTAAACTCCTTATTTCTTCTTCCATGTCATCAATTTTCTTTCCCAAGACATAAATCCTCTTAAAATAATCTTTGTATTTTTCCTTGCATCAATGGATATTCTATAGGTTGTGTATAAATTTTCTTGCAATGTATCCATTTTTCTCTTCCCAATTAATGATGATGTATTCATGAAATTGTGGATTTGGTCACTAGATACAATAGAAACATTCCAAAAAATCACATTTCCCTGGAGGGATTTCTTTATTTCCATAAGAGTTGGTTTATTATCATTTTGAGCCATGCTCCATATTGCCATTTATTTTCTATCTATGTTGAATCTAGAACCTTTCAGCTCACCAATGATATTAGTTTCTTCAAAAGAGACTGATCTTTCTTGATTCCTTATCTGATCCAACATAAAAGAGGAACTAAGTTCCAAACTAGGAAAGAGTAGGATTCCACTTCTCACTAAATCTCTTGCTTCCTCAACTATGAGATTCTTAATATTAGGATCATAATCCCACAACCTCTATAGTAGTTCTGCAATTTTCTTAGGTGAATCTCCAACTTGCAACTGTAGGGAAAGTTAATTATGTTTTACCTTATAAAGGAATGACTTAAATCCATCAAAATTTACAAATTGGTCATCCTTAGTGAACTCTTCAACCTAGATTATTCTTTCATCCAACATTTGGATTTGAAATTCAATCATGTTGGAGATTTTTTCATGATTGCTTGCCTATTTGATTAGAAAATTGTGTCTAATTGTATCAAAGAATTTTGATCCATGAGTCATAATTTGCACTATCTTTCCTTTGACCATATCATGGATATGAATCATTTTATATTTCTTTCTTCCTTGAGCCCATCAAGAGCTCTCTAATTGATTAGTGACATTTTTTCTCTATCTTTGAATTCTATAAGGACTTGAGCCATTAGCTCATCAAAATTATCTAGGCACTTATTGTATCTATCAAGATATGGCACATCATGATGAAAATCCTTGAATAATGGGTTTATAGCCTTCATGGCTTCTTCTATCATCATTTTCATTTTCCAATTCTGAGTCCTCTCCCTACACACCTCTATTTGCAAGTAGTTCATGATGCAATCTTCTTTAGACATTGGTTTGTTGTTAGGAAGGGTGTAATTCCTCATTTTTTTAAGAGTAGTCCTTACCAAATCATTTGGATCATACGTCCTAGTTGGGGTCAAGGGAAGTTTGAATTTAGCTAAACACTAATCTATTTCTTCTATGGCATCTTTTCCTATTAGAAAATCATCTATTTTAGTGCTTCTGGCTACAAAAGAGCCTTTCCTAATAGCAGGGCCTAGATACTCTATGTTCTTCATTATTAATTTCTAGAAGAATTCTAACTAGCCTAGTCTTTTAGGGACATACGTAGGTAATACATGGGGAGGCTAAGGACAACTGAACACTCTTATAATTGAAAAGTTCTCAAATAAAAATAAATTAGCCAAATCATGGCTAAGTACCTTATCCTCATTTGGGCAGGCAGATGGTCTAATTAACATTCTTACCTCTCTAGGTATTCTTTCATTTATATCTATTGGCATATTCATGATTGGAAATACAAAATCATTATAGAAAATAATTGTATGAGCATAGGGATAAAACCTTTGCTAGAAGTGAGTCCATAATTAAATAGGTAAGGTTTCTCCATTCTCCTTAGTAGCCTCGATGAATTCTGAACTGATGTGACCTATTTTCTTGAAAAAGATGATACGGATCAATAATGAATAATGGAAAAACTCAAAGTTTCCCATGTCCCCCTTTTGAGCTGCCTAAATTTCCTCATGCATTTTATCAATGATGTATTCCACAAAATCATAATAGACATTATGCTTTGGATCCTAGATATCCAAACCTATGATATACACATAACCTAGGGCATAAATGGTACTATCGATTCCTAGTACCTTCTCAATCCTGAAGATGGTGTATCTAAAATATTTGTAGAAGAATTCTGATGGTATTAGTTCCCCTACCTTCTTGATAATTTCTCCCTTTTCTTTCTTTGATTTAGGAATGTGCCTCCTCATGATAGTTCTAGTGTAGAAATTTTTGGAATTCCTGAAGGTTTCATTCATTTTTTCTTTCTCAATTTTCTTTGTGAGGGGCCCTCCTAGGTCAAAAAATTTAGCAAATGTCTCCCTATCCAGTCTGTAGAGGACACTCATATCTTTTCTATGAAAGGCCTTGATAGTCATACGATAAGACTTAATCAGTGCTTTCACCAAATCAATATCAATTATCACCTATAGCATTATTCATTTTTTCATGAATCGAATCCATGGTTTATAGATTGGAGACTTTGCATACCTATTTTCATAAAAATACCAAAATAACTAATTCCAATTAGTCTCAAGCACAATGGCACCCTTGCAGAAAGAGTATACACCTTTGAAGACATGGGCATTTAGAGTTTGAGCATGTGATGACCCTGAGAGAAAATACATCCACTCTTCTGCATATAAAGTTGCCAACTTTAGCTTCACTTTCTTTGTGGCCTATGAATATCCTTTCAGACAAACCTATGCTATCATCTTTCCTTCCTCTTGTGCCATGATCTTTGTAACTGAAGATTTTGGACAAAGTATATGTCAATACTAGCTCTGAGAACTCTAAAAATACTTGCAAAATTTTGGCACTCAAATTCTTGTTCTTGACTTATGCAAAATATTGTAACTAAGGAATTAGTTACATCAACCTTTTAATGAAGATAAAAATTCAAAGGAGCATTTATGTATCTTAATGTCAATGTATGTGGGAAACCTCAAAATTTGCAAAGGTGCAAAGCCATGACATGTACAACTAGCTATTTAATTCTTTTATGGATATTTTGATAGAGCATAATCTCTAAAATCATAATGGGGTTTCCAATAGTCACTTTTCAATTATTATTTTCTCCTTATGACCTGGCAACCACAACATCTTAACTTTTTCCACCGCTTCACAGTCTATTCTTTGTTGTTGACAACTAACCATGTGATCAAGTGACAATAGGTTCTGATCCTTTATTTTGCTTCAATCATGTAGTCATCACCTTATGTTAGCATCAAAACCTAACATCAACAACCTTGAGATCACCTTCAATTCATGAATTCATGGCATCATGCATGGTTAAGCATTTTAAAAACTTTTCTCTTGCGACCTAGATGCTCTTATATTTAGCTTCAACTTTTACTACATTGCATCGTCGTGGTCAAACTTCCTTTTGTTTTAACTAACTACATGACCAAGCAATCAAACTATTCTAACTATCTTTGCTAGATCACTAAGTAAATAGTCCTTATTCCTTTTGGTGATGTGATTGGGTGAATGCAAACTTATGTATCTTTTATAATAATGATCATCAAGTTGCCACTTACTTCTTTTACTAGTTAGCTAACATCGTGACCTCGAGATCACCTTCTTTCAAACCTTTTTTCATTTTGTGATTAACCACATAACTTTATTAACCAAATTCCTAACCAATTGATCAAATTAATCTCCCAATTACATCCGTACTTTGATAAAACACTTTATTAAGATGACCGTGAGATCAAGGTAACCTTAACTACCTCACTAAGTCATGGTTAGGAAAACACTTTACCATCAACAACTATGACTCAAATATCAAAACAAAATCTTGACTTCACCAAGTCATGCCCTTCATTTTTGTAGTTTGATTAGGGTTCTCAACCATGCAACTAACCATAGTCACATGGTCACACATTTGAAACAAAAGATCCTTTATTAGAAGATAAGAGATATAAAGTAAAGCACCACTCTTAGGAATTTTAAAATTTTAAAAAATAAAAGTAGCAAGCCTAAAAAAAAGGTTATGCTTAGTGTAAAGAATAATCATGAAAATCATAGAGAAACCCTAGGTACTTGGCATAAATAATAAATCCCAAATAAGGTTTTTGCTACGGTATGAAAACATACTATGATTAACTCAATCTTCTCATAGGTTTGGACAATTTGGTGACATAACTTGGGCAAAAAAGGGCTATTGGAAATTAGGGCTAATAGTTTGCACTTGCACCATTAGTTAAGTATCTCATAATTTTTGGAAGTAAGTGTAATATAAGGAGAGATGATGATATTTATAAGTTTGATGTAGGAAGTGATGAAGGTATGTTCCTTGGTTATTCATTGAAAAACAAAGTTTATAGATGTTATAACCATAGAACTAAGACTATGATTGAGAGCACAAATGTTAAAGTGGATGAAAATTTTATAATTTAGTAAAGGATATTTGATTATAATTCTGATGAAAAAACTAACCATAGAACTAATCATAGAATTGGTGAAGTTATCATTGATATTAATGATGACTTGCAAAATGGGAATCAAATTGAGGAGCAAAGATCTGAGCCTAGAGTAGAAGAAAGAGTTGAGTTGAAAACTCCTAGAAGAAGCATATCAAAGAATCACCCTCCTAAATAGATAATTGGGAGAAGAAATAGAGGAGTTAAGACAAGAAATTGGGTAAATGAAGAAGTATGTGAATTATGTTTGTTTTCTCAAGTTGAACCTAACAATGTAGAAGAAGCATGCAAAGATGAATATTGGATTCAAGAAATGAAAGAAGGGTTGGATCAGATTATAAAGAATGAAACATGGGAATTTTTCCCTAGACCTAAAGACAAGAATGTGGTTAGAACTATGTGGGTATTCAGAAACAAGATGAATGAGCAAGGAGAAGCAGTAAGAAATAAAGAAAGGATAGTATGCAAATGTTACTCACATCCAAAAGGCATAGACTATGAAAATACATTTACCCCTATTGCTAGAATTGAAGTAGTAAGAATGTTCTTGGCTTATGCAACAAACAAGAAATTCAAATTATATCAAATGGATGTAAAATCAACATTTTTTAATGGAGAATTAGAGGAGGAAGTCTACACTAAACAATCTAAAGGTTTTCCTTTGATAGAGGAGAAGGATATGGTGTGCAAATTGAAGAATGCATTGTATGGATTGAAACAATCACCTAGAATCTAGTATGCAAGATTGGACAAGTATTTGGCATAATTAGGATTTATCAAAGGTGTTACAGATACTAATCTTTATTTCAAGGAAATAAAAGAAGGATTGTTGATTATTGTAATATTTATTGATGACCTAATCTTTGGAGGAGAAGATGAAGCAAGTGATAATTTTTCTTATGAGATGAAGAACAAATTTAGGATGATTGTGATTGGTGAAATGAATTTTTTATTGGGATTGCAGATTGTGCAAAATAATGAAGATATATTTATTTCATAGACTAAGTATTTGAATGATTTGTTGAAAAGATTTAGATAATAAAGTTATAAACCTATTGGTACACCCATCATAAATGGCCACCAATTATCTAAAAAATATGAGACACCTATAGTAGAATAGAAGAGGTAAAAATCTATGACAGGTGGGTTATAATATCTGACTCATACAAGGGTAGATATAGAAAATGTAGATCGAATAGTTGCAAGATTTCAAGAAGATCCTAGAGAAGCACATTATACAACGGTCAAAAGAATTTTTAGATATTTGAAGGGCACACCTGACTTTGGTCTATGGTATGAAAAATCTAATGAATTTACTTTTTATGCATATACTGATGCGGATTGTGCATGCAATATGGATGACAAAAAATGTACCAAAGGTGGAGCATTTTTTCTTGGAGGAAGATTAATTTCTTGGTTAAGCAAGAAGCAAAATTGTATCTCATAAAGCACATCAAAAGTAGAGTATGTTGTAGTAACAAATATTTGTAATTAGGTTATTTGGATGGAACACATTTTGAAGGATATCAAGATTGAGTTTTTAGAGCCTATTGTTATATATTATTACAACACAAGCACAATGAGTATGTCTAAGAATCATATATTGCATTCTAATACCAAGAATATATCTATTAAGTATCATTTCTAAGGGAAAAGGTTATAGAGAAGGAAATCATATTGGTGTATGTCAGCACAAAGGAGTACATTGCAAATATTTGCACTAAGCCTTTGCCTAACTACACATTTGATTATTTGTATGGTATGCTTGGAGTTATGCCCCTACCTACCTTTGTGTAGATGATGCAAAGAGTGCATTAGTCTAGTGGTACAAAGCACTATTGGACTAAATTTTGATGCTACCTATATGGGGGAGTATCTATGGTTGGACAGAGTCAGTAAGGACTCATGGTAGCTGATTGAACAATGTCTTTGGACACTTCAATTAATTGAAAGTGTCTTTGGGCACTTGAGCTAATTGGATAGATTGAAGTTGTAGATTGACATAATGATACCTTTGTCATTGTTATCAATGGGGGAGAGATGACTATGGAAAAAAACCTCCAGTTGTATGGGGGAGAAATATTTGAATAAATAAGGTAGATTTGGAAAGATTCATGTAAACAAGGAATGTCTCTATGGAGGAGATACACCGCTTGAAGAGTTGTTGATGAGCAATTGTTCTAGTAAGCATAAAATTTGATTGATGAAGAGGATTTGAAAATAAATAGTTGTTCTATGAGTATCAAATTTGATTGATGAAGAGGATTTGAAATGAAAAAGACTATAGTAGTATTAACTAATTTGGTATTCAAGGACATAGACTTTTGTCATCTATATTACCATCAATGCTAAAGGGGGAGTTTGTTAGAAATGACTATTGACAATATTCATTGCAGATTATTTGAGGTAGTGGATGATATTGTATGTTGCATTCATGACTATGTTTTTCATTGGTCTTAACATAGTATTATTTTTGCAAAGGCTAGTAGAATAATAAAATGAGATTGAGCTACTATAGACATTTGGTATTATTTGGAGAATTATACAGTTATAGGCATGTTCTATGGTGAGTCTTGAGTACATAATTAAATGCACAATAAAACTTATGAAGATAGACATGAATTATGAAATGTTTGGTGAAGATTGTTCTAGAACATATCAAGTAACAAGTGGTTAATGATCTCCATGTTATATCTTTTAACAATGATATAATCATAACATGAAAAGTTATCTATGGGAAGAAGATAGTTTCTTGGTAATGTGGTGAAGTGTGTGAAGGCCTAATTATAGGTGTGAAATAATTGTTCATTACTAATAGCCGACAGTAATATGTGTTCGTCAAAATATGTGTTTATCCTATTAAGGCCCTATTTAATTAATTGGGATGCACAAAACTGGTTGAATTTAATGAAAGCTCAACCCCATAGCTCCCAAGTATCACCTACATGCAAACACCTATCACAGAAAGAGAGATGAAAAAAGTTATGGAGGTTGGAATTGCCAAATTCATAGGTGAGACATTCTTAATGAGAAAAAAGATACATTACTATTATCAAAAGTGAATGAATAAATTACAAAGAGAGATCATCCTTATAAAGGATATCAAAACCCTAATAGGTAAAACCTAGGTTGCATGATAATAATTAAAAAAATTATTAATTATTATATGCCTAAAGTTTAGGTTAAGTAAATTATAGATAATAAGTAACTTAATAATAAATCAAAATGATTTAGTTAATAAGACAATATCTTATTACTCTAACACCCCCCTTTAAGATAAACTTAGGGTGTAGGTAAAAACCTAGAAACTACTGCAGAAAGCAAATTTGGGTCCCAAAAACAAGGCCTGATGAGGTACCCAAGCATAACCAAATATCTAAAATGAGGAGAAATAGAGAAAACCACATGGGAAAAACCTTACTCCAAAAAGAGATGGAAATAATGTTCTAGAAGATAGGAACACAAGTATGGTCATAAAGAACACCACTGAAGCATGAAGCTGTAAACACTATCAAATTGTTGATATGAAGAACCTCCACTATATAGAACATGACTAGGTAGAGAAGAGTAATTCCAAAGAGTTGACTAATCGAATATGGAAGGTATCTTCATGGCCTCCAAAAATAGGAATTAAAGAATGTCTATATGGTAAATGATTCATTTCACCAAAATGCATAGGTATCCAGGCATCACAATTGCCTAGTATATAAGATCAAATACTGAATACATAGCTCACTCCATCAAACCAAGAAAGAAATAGAACCAACATAACCCTCCTATAATGCTAAGAGGTAATGTAACAAATGGTTTTTCATATCTAAATCAAAGATGTTTTATACTTAAAACTCCCAACATTTATATATATAACTAAATCCATTTCACATGATAATGACTACTTTTAATAATTAACAGAAAATAACCATTATCATATTCAATTTTCACTATTAACTATTCATAACTATAATTTCATGGTCAGTTGAAACAAATAGATTAATGACTAACTATCATAACTATAATCATGATAAACATACTCATATTCAATTGAAATAACAATTTAACTATCATAATAGTAATCATGATAAACATATTCATATTCAATTGAAATAACAATTTAACTATTCCTAATTGTAGTCATGTTCAACTGAAATAAACACATTAATGACTAAGTATTATAACTCTATTCATGATCAATGTTTAACAAGTAAAGTAAATGCTTAACAAGAAAGAAAGGAACATACAAGCATCATCGAAAGATCTTTTATCTAGCTATTGAAGCCTTTGTATTGGTGAGAGGAGAAGCATTGACATAGGCTTAACTTCCCAACCTTGAACCATACTTATCCCCACACATTTTATTATATTATAATAGACCTCCCTACCTTAGAATCAGGCTTGGAATGTTCTTTAGTCCAGCCACTCGAGCATCTTGGTTTTTTGAGTGTCCACTCAATTATGCCTACATAACTAGCACTTCAGATATAAAGTGATCATTAGATGGAACATATGCCTATAAATTACCTTGGCTAATGATTTCCAATGGGTTCAACAACCTGATCACCACCACTCGACTTGACAATAGGTTTTATTACAAGGATGAGCATGAGCTATTATATATATATATATATATATATATATATATATATATATATATATATATATATATATATATATATATATATATATATATATATCATTTAAGTTAATCATGTTCAACTTCTCTTTTTCTTTCTTGTAGATTGTTCTACCTCTTCACCATACTTGGCTACCTTACTAGTGAGTCCCAAGTGTTTTAAAATTTTATGAGCATTCTACTCTTTTTAAATTTCTTCACCATACACGGCTTCTTTATTGATGAATCCCAAATGTATTGACATTTTAAGAGAATTCTACTCTAGATATCTTTTCTCATGAATTTTAACATTATATAATTTATTCTTTGGATTAGAATGATTCATACAGGTTCGTAATACATTTAAAATAACTTTTCATAAAGGGATAAAATCAACTTTTTTAAAGATGATTCTATTTTCATCAAAAGTAAAAAGACTATACATTATGAATTATTGTGATTATTCAGCAAATAAGAAGAAATATGATCATGAACAAAGAAGGAGTTTCAGGTATTATAGGAAAATAACATATTGAAATGGTAATCACATGACTTGATGTATAAACTAATTATGTTGAATCCTTGCAATTCCAGATTGAAAATCTACTCTCTGTAGATGTTACAGACGTAACTATGTAGTGTACTTTATTTTCTCTGAACCCAAGTTCATATGGTAGAGTTCTTGCCATTTATACTAGAAGATGGAGGCTTCGGTTCACAAAAATGTGTAATAACAGTGCTAAGAAAAATGCAGAGCTAATAAAGGAAATTGGGGGTGTGCAAAATACCAAAGTTGAGAATTAAAACAAAAAATGGTGTTAGGTTTCATACATATCTCTAGTTAAAAGAAAACTATGCCTTCTTGGCTTCTGTCGATTATGTAACATATGTCAATTTGAAATACCAAGTGTTTAAATCAATTAGGAAAGAGAGGAAGAATAAATAAAAAATAAAAGGTTGGAAAGATTATAATTTTGAATATTATTATAATACGTATATATACATATGTTCATGTAAGCATATCAATGGGGTGACATCATTAAATTACATTATTATAATTTATTAGTGATATTTCATTTTTATATTTACATGTTCATATATAAATATATATATATATAGTAATAAAATAATGAAAGATCAATTAAAAACCTTAAGTTATGTTTTATATTTTAAATTGATTATTTTATGAACTTAGATTATTTTCTTAATAGCTCATGCAAGTCACATAAATGTATCTTGTGATCAAGTCATTGCATCCTTTCCAAGAAAGTTTAAGGTCATACCTACTGATCCTGATGATTGAACTAAGTGAACATCCCATTTTGATGATCTTGTTTAGCAATGCTTCCCCCCCTTATACATCTTCTCTTACAATCACCCATGAAAACACTTTCATCACAATAATAATTCTATAATAATTTCATATAAACATAATAATCATTATTTTAAATCAAGCAACTGCTAATCATCTAATAATAGTTAATGGTTAATGACCATCTCATTAACTGTTAATACAACGTATAAAAATAACTACCTATTTCACATGATCATGAAAGAATAATTTGTTAAACCAATGGTTATGAACAAGTTTAAAATTAGGTTAAAATTTTAGGATGTAACAGCTAAGACATGAACACTAAAACTAAATGCAATATCTCTTGCAGAAACAAGTGTTGACATATCAATCAAGTTTGTTTTTAGCGACACACACTTATTCAAATTATGTATAGCTATTGAGCTCATTGAATAGTCTATAGTTCTTTCCATGTAATTCAGTAACCACCGAGCTCTACAGTTGCTACCAAGTCTTTTAGACTAATCCCAGTGGTTACCGAGAAAATTTAGTTAGTGTGAAGTCTAGTAGTTCAAATCGTGCATTTTGGTATACACTGAGTTTATTAGTGGTTACCGAGCATTGTAGTGTCTACCAAATTTGTAGTTCACATGATGTAAAGCCAGTGTTAACCAAGCTACTTTATGCCAACCAAGTGATTCATTGTTTTTCAAGTTGCATAATATCTACTGAGTCACCAATGCAGACTGAGTTCAAGACTACTGAGTGCATGATGATGCCAAGTATCAAAACCTCACCTAGTTAGTCTTTAGAACCTAAGTATCTTCATGTGGGTCAACTTTGTAATATTTGTGTTAACTTGTATCATGGCCAACTTTTTAATTTTGTAATTTGGTTTGGTATATATATGTAATGTATTGTATCATATCCAAAGAGTAAGAATGTGATTGTGTATGCATATGTATTGTAATGTTGATGTAAAAAGTTCAAGTTATGAATACAACAGATAAAGAGAAAGTTGTGAAGGTCATAACAGTATAAGGAGCAGAAAAGATGTATCTATCGCAGAAAGGTGATCAGTACACTAAGGAATCTCTATCAAAAAACTTAGCTGCAAATTAGAGATCTACTACTTCATCCTAATAGGTGAACAAGTCAAAATCCTTTAACAAGGTAGACCTAATAGTCTTTTATAAATCTCTTTACTGAGTGCATACTTCATTGTGTGTTTGTAAATCCTCTCACAAGGTGGACCTAGCAATCCTAATTGCTCCTAATAGGGTAGATCATCAGAAGTGATCAATGTTAGCCTTATGTTGTAGTACTAAAGTTTGTGGGTATCATGCCCAACCCAATTTTACTTTTTATTTGGAAGGTTTTTGTGTCACTAAATCTTTGTGTTCAAGTGTTATAGATGCTTTCATGTTTTTAGTTTCTCATGTATGCAATTAGATCAAATGTGATGAATTAAGTGCTGATTGATTTATTGGATTAAGGATTGAAATTGGTAAAAATTTAGAGTTTACTGATTCAACCCTCCCCTCTCAGTATCTTAGCATAGTCTTGAATATTTCCAACAACAAAAACTAGGAACATCAAGAGTGCAAAAGAAGCACAGGAACCTATAATGACACATGTCATTGACACATCATGGGGTTAATGTCATGGAAGGAACACTAACTTGACAAAGGAAGATGGAAAATATGGCCAACATGAAACCCCCAAGTCACTTTATAATATATTACAAGTACAATAAAACACAAAGATGTCCAAGATCTTGAAATGCAATAGAATGACACTTTATCTTAGTGCATTTCCAAAAATACTACAAAAGGATGTCAAAAAAGATCAAAAGAGACATAAGGCTTATATAATACATAGTATAACCCAAGACAAATCATTTCAAACAACAAAATTGATGCCCAAACATAAAACAATTAAGATATCCATCAGAATACAAAAAGCAAAAATTTGAATGGGATGTGCCTAGAACAGAATCTAGGAAATAAATGTCTCAAAATATGTCTCATAGAGTGAAAAATAAGAAATCTAACTTTGTGTTGGTACACATATGGACCCAAATTTTAAATTTTTAGTTTCAGGTCTTGAACCTCTTTGAACTACTTCAAACTTGGTTCAAAGTAGTTCAAAGTGGTTTAGAAAGGTTCATCCTACAAGCTCATTAGTTGTCAAAGTTGAAGTGCAGATTCTAGTCTCTAATATGAGTTCAATTTTGATGTTTAAAGACTCAAAATCTATAGATTTAAATAAGTAGGTTCAGAAGTTCAAATAATTCAAGAGTTTGAGTTTGCAAAACTCAAGCTACAACCTCATTTTAAGATGTACACCATTCTTAGATTTGGAATGTGAGTTCAAAGACAAATCCACTGGTCAACTTTCAAGTCTAGCTTCAAAGGATATAGATCAAAGTTAAATTTGGAGGTATGAAGAAGAAAACTCCATAAACCTAATCACATGTTATCAATCTCCTTGGATACCCAGGGATCCATATTTCACTTGATCAAGCTACAATTGTTCATGATTGAAGTAATAATTGGAGGATTTTAATTGATTTCTTCATAAGTGGAATGCAATTCATCAACTCTATGGATCCTATTTTAAATATACTTTTGTTGATATGGTTTTGGCATGTGTAGCAAATTTTTCACATAATGCTCAAACTATGAAAGCATCACTTTAGTATGTACTATTAGTGGTTTTCATGGTTAGAGACATGCTAAAAATTGATGGATATCATCACTGAATAGTCCAATTTGTTCCTTAAAGTAACAATTGAAAGATGAAATACATGACCTAAACCTCTGTATACCATACTAAAGAATTACAAAGTTTCAGATTTGTACCAGAGCACCAAGAAGTTGATTATAACAGTCATACCCAAAGGTATTTAGTGGTATATGCAGATGGTTTGACAATATTCATTCATGATGATGGCATGGAAGGACTCAAGGAGGCCATAGATTTAAAGTTTTGAATGTGCATAAGTCAAGTATAATGGAATTTGTGCGGATTGTTTAAAAAACACCATGCATACTTATAGAGAACCCAAAGAGTTGTGGTATTGTTGTGTTGAGATGACATTTGGAAATGTCAAAGCCCCCATATCTGAAACCAATCTGCATGAATTATACAACATTTGGTTCTGAAATATTAAAATGAAGGACCACAGCATCCAAGCTAAAGATAAGGTATGATGGCATATGTTCCCTTGGGAACATGGTTTTTGCAAGTGTTGTCATCTCCAAACTTGAATGTCCCTGTCATAAAAGGTTATAAATGTGAGATGATCACTCACATTTCCATCAAGCTTTTTGATGCTACACTTCAAACATGTTACAAATTCACCCTTCATAAGCTCGAGGCCAACAAGATCGATGCTATCATTGACCTCTAGTTTGGAATATAATTTGACAAGAAATTCAAGAAATGGAGGAATCTTGAGGTTACAATCAAGGATGAAAGACAACTTCATTGAAATAAGAAAAGCTTCAATTTTTTTTATAATGGTAGGAGATTAATGACAAGAAATAGCAGGATAGTTATCTGACTAAAGCAATGATCATAAAGGTACTTTTGGAGGTTGTGAGCGTTAGAAACATACCCAAGGACCATGATGATGTTCTATTTGTTAGATATTATAAGCAGAGAAACTGCAATGAGAAGAGTTTTCTCTACATGCAAATAGGTGCTCACCACAACACCATACCAACCCATAGTTTTGAATGCTCAAAATCACAACATTGTCCCATTGACTTGAGCACATGAAAATATAAGAAGGCTATAGATTGTTTGCAAAGTATGTAATGTTCATATTGCAGACCTGATAACTCCAAGGGCATGGGTTTATGGCTTTATTCATGTCAAACCCATGTGCAAATCAATCTTCAATATAGTCATTTGAGTATCAAGTTGTGGATTAGCTCATACAAAAAGAGAGAAATCCTAGCACAAAATTCATATTTGAATTGTTCATAAGTGCACAAAATAACATGAGAATACATATACAATTACATTGCTTAGTTGAGGAAATTCAAAGGCTACTAGATTTAATCCTGGTGATCATATAAGAATAATGGAGGATTTTATTTGTGCCTAAGGATATATTACATAAAGAAATATGGGGTTATGGAGTACCTATCTTTTATAAAATTCAATTTCCTTTCCAAACATAAGATGCCACCTATTAGCATACATATATCATAGGGGTCCTATATTCACAAAGATATAAAACAATGTTTATAATAATATAAATAGGGAGAGGAAAGGAAAGAATTAGTTTTCTTGTTCCTGAGAGGTTGCCATAACTGTTTAACAATTTTGAAACCCTTTATATGGTGGAGGCATCAAGTGTTATGGGGTTCCAATTTTTTCTTTCCTGATTATAGACTTTGTGCTATAGCAGGAAGGGAGAGTTTTTCAGGATTCTCGAGTTCTTCTGAGGAAGAAAGAACAAAGCTTTTGCTGATTTTTTTGAATTTTGTGTTGAAAAAGAGGAGATATTTTGATTTTGAATGTAATGAAGGGGAGGGAATTTATGTTTCCTTTTTAGATAGCGATTTTTATGTAGCATGTAATGAGATCTTTTTCATCTTTTGCATTTTTAGAGAAGGGAGCTCGGGAGACAATTGCATATCAAAACTTTGAATTTGGGCAATTTTCTTTCCACTGATCATTATCTTTGTGTAACTTTCAAGTTTTTCTAAACACATTCAATATCATGGTTTTCTAAATATATTTGATTTCAAAGTGTCTTGAAGGCTCTGATTATTCACTTTCTCTGGCTTCCATTCTTTTTGTAATGCAACAAGCAAATAGACTTTGTGTTGTTTGTTGTTCTTTTCTTTTTTAATCACTTAGTTTTCCACATCTACTTTGTGTTTAGAGGTAGATGTTTGTAATCCTTTCAAGCTTTCTAGTTAAAAGAATTCATACTTAAATTTATTGTAAATCATATAAGGGGAGTTGTGTCTAGATAAATTCAAAGGGTGCTTACACTCTTTCAATAGTGAAGTGATCCAACTGTTAGTGTTAATTAGTCTTCTTACTTGAGCATTTAGAGTTAATTTGCATGTATTTTCTTGAAGGACAATATTTTTACTAACACTTTGCCATCCAAAATAGGCCACCAAATTATATCAACAATCCAAATAAACTTCACCATCATGATGGGCTTGAAATCAGCTTTTTGACACTTCTTTTGAATCAAGAAACAAAATCTAGATGAGCAAGTTATGGCCAAAAAACCACATGTAGGTCAAAAAGATTTACCACCTTGAGATCCATGCCAAAACACATTGAAAAGCATACCCACTAGTACCAAAAATTTCCTCAAGAAGCATGCTAGTTTCATAAGATACTCTCTTTATTTGTGTGCAAAAAAATCTCAATTTTTGAACCAAAAATCTTGATTTGTATGCCAAAATTCAAAAACATTGCCTCCTTGAGAAACATGCAAAAAATCTTAATTTTTTAACTTAAAAAATCTTGATTTACGTGCAAAAGTTAGAAAATTTTCCCCTGAAGAAACATGCCAAATTTAGGAGCAATATTTTTTATCCTCAAATTCCAACAGTCTCCAAATTGGAAATTTTTTATATGAAAATAGGTATTTTTGGGCACTCTGAGCTCAATAGTGATGTCTGTTTGGGCTCAAGGCATATTGAAAAATGGTGAAACCTAGATTAAATACAAAAAAAAACTCTAATAAATGAAACCCTTTGAAAGAAAAAACATAGATCTGAAAACCAAGCCAAACTTCTCATAAACAGAACAAGGACATGAACATTTGAAGCTCTAATACCATGTTGAAGTTGATGAAAGCTCAGCCCCATAGCTCCTAAGAATCACTTGCATGTAAACACTTGTCACAGAAAGAGAGAAGGAAAAAGCTATGGAGGCTGGAATTCCTATGTCCACAGGTGAGACATTCTTGATGAGAAAAAAGAGAAATTGCTATTATCAAAAGTGAATGAATAAATTACAAAGAGAGATCATCCTTATAAAGGATATCAAAATCCTAATTGGTAAAACCTAGGTTTCATGATAATAATTAATAAAATAATTAATTATTATATGGCTATATGATTTAATTAATAAGGTAATATCTTATTACTCTAACACAACCTAGTCAAGTGATTATTTTGAGGATGTAGTGTAAAGGAAGAACATTTTCCTTGCTTGAGATGGAGAGTGTGGATTATAGAAATTGAGTGTGATCAAGCAAACAAGAGCAGAGAATTTGGTAAATGCGAATAAGTGATCCAGGGGATTAATGGATATGAGGTTAGTGATCTGATCAACAAAGAATATTGGTCTAGTTTATCAGACAGAGGAAGAGGAGAGTAGAAGTATAGTTCATTCTATTATTCTACAAAGAATAATACTGATATCAGTTGGAAAGTGAGTTCAATGGTCTTGCCTTTGAATTTTTTTGGATAGTGCATCCTTCTACCTTCCACAATTCCTAAGAAGGTTGGTACAATTCTAATAAGGTTGGAATCTCCTAAGTATTTCATAGACTACTAATAGGGTTTATCCTCTTATAAGGAACTTTTATATTAGTATATCATTTTGTGGGTACCATCCCCACTAGGGTTTTCCCTCTGATCAAGGGTTTCCCTAGTTAACATATCTAGTAATATTGTGTATGTGTATCTTCTTATGGTTGTTGATTACAATGATTACATGATTAAAGATTATTAAGGTTGATAAATGTTTTGATAGTTGGAAAACTGATTTGAACCCCACGCCCCCCCCCCCCCCCCCCCAGCATGCTCATTTATCTTGGTAGACTTTATATTTCTAACTTGAAAATACTTAAGGAAATATGGATGACACATGAAGATTATGTGGAGGTAAAGAAAACTACAACAAAGATGAAGGTATCAGGCCAAAACAATATTTTGTTAGTGAAACCTCTATCTATTGCACTAAGTAGTCCACTATTAGTATCACCCACTCAAGTAATACCTATTAGTGTCAAGGAGATGTACAAGAACCATATAATAAGTTACACTTGCACTTGTTAAGAAGGAAATTGAGGAAGAGTATTAGGAAGAAATTTATCTTAGGAGATCAAAAGGATTAAGGAAATGTCCACTAGCCTAGGACCCAACAAGAAACCAAAAGATGTTAATGACCTATCAGGAAAAGAAGACTAAAAAAAAGAAAGATAGTACACCAAGAAAGATGAAAGGATAGGTTTCCCCACCTTAGCCATAACTACAATCACAACCACATTCATAGTTAGAAGAGAGTAGTGAGAAGAAGAGAAAAAGTTACAAACCTAAAATTGGCAGGATGAACTAGATGATGATCAGAGATGGATATTTAACTTTGTTGAATAAATATTATGATCTTTATGATCCTTTACAAAATAAGAAATTGGATATAATGCATTCATTAGATATATGATAGATTTAAAAAAATTATTTGGACATATAAGTGGGAATATTCTTAGGACTTGTACAATAGATTGATTGAGAAGAAGCCTAGAACTAAGGAATAGGACAAGAAAATAAGAGAACAAATAATCAACAAACTATGTGGTATTAACATTGACAAAGAAATGCAAATCATGCTAAAAAAAAATTCACCATTGCTAAGAAATAAAAAGAGATTCATATTATTAATGGGAATTGTATATGATGAGGTAATTAAAGAGACAAATGAGGTAGTAATAAAGGCTATGATAGAGTCTACTCCAACAGTAGAAACATTAATAGTAGTAGAAGATGAACCACATGATGACAGTGCAATAAACACAAAAGATTCACTAGATGAGGGAGGTGACTCCATGATGATAGGGGGAGACACTATCACTATGGATACTAGTTAAGAATCCTTTGCTACTATTAAAGATGACCCATCTTCAAAATAGAAGAAAGATGAATTTGGAAATTTGGAGATAGACCATATTGAAGACTACACAAGCTTAGAGGATGAAGAGGAAAAGAAGATAAAATAGGACTCTATTATTGTGTGCAATCAAGTAGCACCTATAGAAAAATCTTTGGTATCTAACTCTATAAGCACAAAGTTTGATTATACTCCTCACTACTAAAACATAGTAGACAAAGTCACATCTAGCACTATTTCTTTGATGAAGAGAAAAGAAGAAGAAGAAAAGAAAGAGGAAGAAAAGATATAAAAAGTGAAAGAATAGAACAATCAAATGGAGATTCATCCATCACATCCACAAGAACAAAAAGGACCTACATTTGAGAGAAAAATAGTAGTAGTGCAAATACCTATTAAGGTAGTTGAGACCACACAGGCTAGTACTTCAAGATCCCCTCTTGGAGCACCAATCATAGGTTTTCCATTGAATGATACCAAAATGTTTGAAGGTAACATGGACATTCAAATGTATCTGCAAGTAACAACTTTTTCACTTGACAAGATAGCAAAAGAATTAGATAAGATGAGAAAGAGTGTCTTGGGCACACTAGATCAGATGACAAAGAAGATTTAAGATATTTATCAAATATAAGTGGATGAGTCAAATTATATTGAGAAGAAATTAGAAAAGAGAATGACGTAATTTGATAAGAAATTCTTAACATTGGTAGAAGTTGTAGTAGCAATCTAAAGCTAGACATAATGCTAACTTATTTAGCACTATGTGCATTAATATCACCAGTGACTTATCACTTATTGATACTTGTATCAAGGTATTGAGGAAATGTCTACAAAAGGGTAGATAGTTGTATGCAAAAAGTAATTTATCATTTGAGTACAAAAAAGACATTGAAAAGGAGAACAAGAAAAATGAAGCTTAATTAAAGAGCATTGTGGATAAATTACAAAATTCAAAGGCATAGATAATAGATCCATAAGCAAGGTTCAACAATAGTCATGATAAGTTGATGCTACTTGAATTGAGGAAGGAGAGAACCATAAAGAAATTTTCATTGTTAATGAACCATCTTACCTTGAAAATTAACCACATGCAGATGAAACTTAAGGAGTATACAAACACAAAGTATTCCTTCACTATAATTTCTTATTCTGATATGAATGTAGTAGAATTGGCATCACATGGCTTATGTGCACTAATGAGCATATCAATAATAGCCAAGGATACATGGGACAAATAATTCACCATTTAGAAGAGAAAATTTGGAGATTCCATAGCTTTGATAACAATCAACAAACTTGACAGAGAAGAGAAGGTAACATAATTTAGACATGTATATAAATTTTGTCTCACCTTTTCCATTGATGCCAAAGGAGAGGATTGTTAAGGAAATTTGTATACTTTTTTGTAAGGAGTGATAAGTAGAATAAAGTATAGTAAAAGGGGTACTAAATCATGTAAAGATGGTAAATATATAAAATGATCCACATTTTGCAAATTTTGTTAGGCTGTGTGAAGAACTTCACAAATTTTAAAATTTTGAAGATTTTGGGGACTTAATCAACTTTCCCACATGTTCCCATCAATTTTAAAGGGGGAAATTGATGGAAATTTGGCTTGGAGGATATGTGAGAATTATCTAGGATTTTCATTTGTAGAAACATATACCTTCTATGAAGAAGGAAAAACATTATATTAAGTTTTGGATACTTGGACTTAGAAAATTGTCTAAGTAATATTTAGGAAAATAGTGAACAATCATGCATTTTTTTTAGTGCAATTTACTAGAAGTAGTTGAGCTTATGTGTAGTTGAGGGAAGACAAGACATGATATAATAAGTGTAGACACCCTAAAATTGGTAAAGACCTAAAACAACATAAATTTTGATCAAATAACACAAACTAAGGACAAAATCAAATAAGGAGGAAAACAACAAACTTTCAAATCAATGATAACATCAAGTCATTAATCAATCAACCACCTATCAAATCAAAAAGAACCTAAATCACTTTAAAAAGAGGAAAAGAAATTCATTAAATCATTAAATGAAATAAAAAAGGAAAAAGGAAAAGACAAAAGTTGAAACTAAATGAAACATTTAATAAATCACTAAAAGCCATTTATCCTCACAAACTAAGTCTGTTGGATTCTTCCTCTTCGTGCCTTATAAAATATTTATAGTTTCACCATTACCCTTGAGTCAAAAGTAAAATCTGGATCCTTACCCCAACACCCTTCTGAAATCCTATAAATAGGATGGAAATGCAAGAACAAAAGGACCCAAGTTTTAGGCATCTGCACTATAGGCACGCTTAGAGTTATTATCCCTTTTAGCATTGTTATTATAGAGAATTCATGTCATTTTGATATTATTTTAGAATTCATTTATTATTACTTAATATCATTTATGCTTGTGCATGCACATGATTCTAATATTCTAGTGTTCTTATCTTCACATAATCTACATTTCCATATAGATTTAGCATAGGCTTTGATAGATCTACATTCATAGCATACTTCCATTCTAGAACTATCACTAAGATGTTGGTTTGAGAGAAATTTTAGTAGTTTTAGTTAAGGAAGCATGAGATGTTTATGGAGTCTTTATTCAATAGTGATTTCTTGGGTCCAGATTAGCTCATTGTTATTTCAATTGCACTCTGCATTAAGGTATCATGAATATGTGAATCCACCATGTATAATATGCTTCCCATATTAGTTGAAAGAGGGGCATTTGTAGACACCATAAAATTGTCAAAGATCTAAAACAACACAAATTTAGATCAAAAAATGTACACTAAGGACAAAATCAGATGATGGAGAAAAATAACAAACTTTCAAATCAATGGTAACATCAAGTCATTGATCAATCAATGACCTATCAAATAAAAAAGGACCTGAATCACTTTAAAAAGAGGAAAAGAAATTCATAAAATCATAAAATGAATTTAAAAAGGAAAAAGAAAAAGACAAAAGTTGAAAATAAATGGAACATTTAATAAATCAATAAGAGCCATTTATCCTCACAAAAGTGAAAATCTTCCTTTTTAAATTTAAAAGAATTGAAAAACCCTCATTTATCCACACAAACTAAGTATTTTGGATTCTTCCTCTTGGTGCCTTCTAAGATATTTATAGTTTCACCATCACTCTCTTGTTAAAAGTAAAATCTTGATCCTTATCCCAACCCCCTTTTGAAATCCTACAAATAGGAGGGAAATTCAAGAGCAAAAGAGGCCAAGTTTTAGGCATCTACACTATAGGCACATTTAGAGTTATCATCCCTTTTAGCATTGTTATTATAGAAAATTCATGTCATTTCCATATCATTTTAGCATTCATTTAGTATCAGTTAATATCATTTAGGCTTGCACATGCACATGATTCTAGCATTTTAGTGTTATTATATCCACATAATCTGCATTTCCATATAGATCTAGCATAGATTTTGATAGATCTACATTCATAGCATACTCCCATTCTAGAAATATCACTTAGATGCTGGTTTGAGAGTAATTCTAGTAGTTGTAGTTAGGTAGACATGAGATCAGCTCATTATTATTTTGATTACACTCCAATTTCTTGGGTCTAGATTAGCTCATTATTATTTCAATTACACTCCATATTAAGGTCTCATGAATACACCATTCCACCATGTATAATAAGCACATGGATAAGAACACTCAAAATTATTCATTGTACAGATAGAGTTATGGCAAGTTTTACACGTACAACTTATACAAGTAGAACATGAAAGATAATAGAGCATGGTAATTTTGGTTAAGGGATTATTTTAATTTACCAAAAAAATAACTTAAAAAGGTTGGGATGACATCCTAGATGTTAACCCTCACTAAGAAAAAAGTTATTCTATGCTTTGGAAAGCATGCAAGGAATTGAAGGTCGACTAATCAAATAGTTGGGCATAGAGGAAGAACTTTTTGTTTCTAAGAAGTGTTACGTTATAATGTAATGTTATAATGTTGTGATGTTCATTTTTCATGATCAATATTGATGAAAATGTGATGATAATATGACATTGTACAGTTTTGTGAAGAGAGCTTCAAAGTACAAATAAAATATTGAAGATATCAGCATAATTAGAAAGGTTTTTTGTATCTATGCCTCTTGTGTAAAGATTGTACCTATTGTATATACATGTTTTGGTAATGGGCCCAACTTGGTACTTTTTAAATTGTAATACCAACTCCTAACAAGGTTGATGCTTCTAGTAAATCCTAGTCCATTAACAAAGATGGATACACTATATAGATGTAATAGACTCCTAACAGGGTCAATATCTTTCACAAGATACTTTTGATTAGTGGATCATTTTGTGGATACCATCCCCATCAGGGTTTCTCTTGGCTGCAATTGTTATAATATTTGGAATAACTAAGAGGTGAGAGAGGTGAATTAGTGACCACTAGGTCTAGATGTACAAATTAAACTCTTGAAGCTTCAAAAAACATAACCCAATAACTCATTGAATAAAACTTTTCATAATTATTCAACTTATTCATTGCATTTACTTGTTTGTTCTATATGTGTCAACTTGTAGAAACTTAACACAATCAACAACAAACTTAAACTTAAAAGCAATAAGTAGCATAAACACACAACAAACATCTACACAATGTTTGACACTAGTATTTAACATGGAAGCTCAATTTGAGAAAAACAATAGTAACATCATGCTACCACTTTTTCACTCATTTGAAGTGAGCTCTGTTAGAATTTAATTAAAATGTGACCCTCTCAAATGACTTAATCACCTTGTTAGAAGACTTAAGAGCATTCTATTATAATGTCACCTTGATTAAAGGATTTACAAATGATTGTTAGATCAACCATATCAAAAAGATTGTACAAATGCCACAATGGTTAGAAAGTAACAAAAAAACATTGATATGATAACATACAACTCACTTTGCAAATTCAAATCTTTGTTTGGCTCAACTTTGGTCTATTAAGTGGACTCCATCATTTGCATCATCTCAGATCTACTTGGAAACTCTTCAAGAAATATTTCAGCTCAATAACTTCACACTCCTCCTTGCAAGTCTTTTCACCACTTATCTTCACTAATTTCTAGTCCAATAACAACCCTATAAAACATATCACATACCTCCTTAAATAGGGAGCTTTTATTTTTTTCCACTTAATCACAATCATAGATCTTAGGGTTTATGATCAGATCCAAAACATTTAATGAATATGCCCACCTTCTTGTTTTTCTTCTCTTCTCAACACTTCTAGAAACATCTCTTCAAATCTTAGCCTTTGATTACTCAACTAATCATTTCCTTGCATTAAATAATACAACTCATCAATCATTATCATCAACATGTTTTTCTTATATTCCAAGATTTCGACTATTTTGGCAACAAATCTTAATTATTTCATAAACTATTCATTTTCTATCACTAGGTCATCACTATGTCTTTTTGCTCAGTCCTCACTGGATCACTTGATCATCACTGTACAACTTAGTCGATACTGTCACTTGATAATCTATATCACTTGGCCAATACAAATATTCAACCAAAATTGTTATGCTTGGAAATTCCTAAGTTCCTTAATCTTTTTCTTTAACTCCTTCATTGACCGTGCAACACTAATACTCAATCAAGCTTATCCTTTTGACTTGTTTCAAATCTTATCTTAATCCAACTATCTTCTATACTTCATGCATTGATTCAAGAACACAATATCTTGTAAAATAATAACTTATCAAGTGCCCTTTGTATTTCTATCTCACTTATACATCTCAATTCAATTATTCACTAGGTCATCTTATGATCTCTTCTTTTCAAATCCTCTTCATCAATGAAATTATATGGCAGTCTACACTACTAGTGAATGTCACTTTAGTATGTTTGACACTTAATCTTACCAATAGGTTTGACATCAATGATAATATAACAATTGTTCCAATTGGTCTCTCAACAATTGTAGCTCCAACAAGGGTTTCCCTCGTTAAGAAATAACGGTGCAATGAATTGCATTGTGTTACTATAATGTTTACTTTTTAGTTTGATTAGATATGTTAATTTCAAGGTTGTTAATAATATTCATAGTTGAGAAAACATTTGTGGAAAATTGATTCACACCCCCCTCTCCCCCTAGTATTTCCTATTTGTAACACTGGATATATTAGGAAGACCTTCAAGTGGAAACTGTAAAAAAATTTTCTAAAGAAATCCAGAGGTGAGCCATTTTCTAGTGAGTTCAATGATCTAAACTTTTATTCCTTTGAAGAAACTTTGACCACAAAATAGTCTAGAAAAATTATCTTAGTGGAAAAATTTAAACATTTTTTTTCCCTTGAGAAATTATAATGCAACATAGATAAGGGAGAATAATATAAACTTGGCATAATATAACAATTGTATGGTTTTGAAAATTAGATATTGCCAGATTAGTCAATACTAAGCCTTATGAACAAATTTGTGCTTTACAAGAAGTGATTTAGTATGAAAAATTATGTTGATGTAGTGAATTTTCACCTATTATGTTTTCCCCTTTAGTTTCCTGCAAGTGTACTCAAGGGTTCGGTAATGCCACAATAGTTTGGAAGTTGAAAATTAGCCACTTTTTGAGTGATTTTTTGTTAGAGAAAACCAGAATATAGGGTAAGGAATGGGTTTGATGGATATATAATAAATTGTTTCCCTTATAAATATGATATATCCATTGGGTGGAAGTGTTTTAACATATAATTTAGTCAATTAAGGAATTACAAATTTTTAGAATTTTGGACCTGTTTAACAAATAGGGGGGTTTTAGAATAGATTCAGAGTTTCTTAAACTATTAGAGGGTGCTACTATTCAAATATACTAGTGTTAAACAAATGAAGTGAATTTATAATACAATTTATGTTTATATGGAATGAAGCCGTTATGGTGTAAATGCCACCATTATTGTAGGAATTTATATTACATTGAGTGTTCTTCATGGAATGAGGAGATTTTAGTAAAATGTGGGGCTATTTTGAGCAATGAGAGAGCTTCAGTCTCAAAGTTATGTCATCAAGCATTTTCAGTGGTTAGGTAGAGTCCAATAATAAAGATGACAGAGAAGACTCAAATAGTATATTGGAAGCATATAAACATAGTTGAAGTTATCTGGTAATTAGGATTTGTAATTGCAATCAGTTTACTATCCAATTGAGCAAATTTGAGATATGGTGACCATAACAAGGTAGTTAAATTTATCTTTAATAAATAATGTTATTTATCTCTGCCCACTTCTTCTATACTATAATTATAATGATTAGATTTTTTTCTAACACTTTGTTGCATCATTGCATCATTTTTAATAACTGATGAAAACTATAAAAATAAAATAAAATAAAATAATTACTAAAAGTTACTTTGGCGTACCTATTGCACCATAAGGTGCAATTGCTAGTTATGTTTTAAGAGAAGTTATAGTAGAATTCACTAAATAGTTATCTAGTTATAATTAATTGATACTATAAGTAAGATTATAAATTATTTAATTATAATTATAATTTCAAATTTAAGTTATTTGTAGTTACATTATGAATTAAAAGAAAAGTAAATTTAATATTGGACTTAGATGGAAGTCAAATTAATATTCTTGAAATGGAATTAATATTATTATATTTAATCTAACAATATACTTTTATGTTATTAATTAATTCATTTATGAATTAAGATTATTTAAATTAATTACATGATAATATTGCATGACATTTTATATGCACAAAGATATTTGAAATTTAAATACTTATTCATTTAAATAAGTATATTAGCCAAACAATTTTGGTTAAACATGTATATTATTACTTTATTGCTAAACACATCCTTATAGCCCAATCTAAACATAGAAAATGATTAAATTTAACCATATGGCTTAAAACTATGTATTTTTTTATATTCTTTTCAAACTCTCATGGTATTTACTTCGTGATGGTTTCATGTGACTTGCGTAGTAGGCCAAACTAGGATGTGCACCAAAGGCTTTTGAGATTTTTTTATGATCATTATTTGACTAGATGTCACTATTAAATATAGGGAATACTAAGAGTGGGGGTCAATTGGTATTCTACACACTTCAACCCAAAATACAATATTATTAATTATCTTATAACTTTCATATGAAAGAAAACTAATTAAACTAAACAATCAACATAACCATACAATAAGAGAACTCATAATCCCATATTTTGTTAACTAGGCAAACCTCAGCCAAGGGAAAACCTCGATGGGGATGGTACCCACAAAATGATCTACTAATCTAAAGTATATGGTTAAACATATTGACCACATTAGAAGTCTAGTACATGAATATAGTGTCTTGATCCTTGTTAGAAGGCTCAACCCTATTAGGAGTTATTATATACAAATACAAAATGTATGCAAGAACAACCCACTACCCTAACATGCAATATACAATAAATTCCTTGATACAAAAAGATAGATATGAAAACCTCTTGTTTGTTGTTGATATCTTCAAAATATTATATCACTTTTGTTGCTCTTCACAAAAACTTGCAATCCTCTAATCATACATCAAAAATTTCATCACATAAAGTTCACATAGTCTTCCTTAGAAGCATGCTTAACTTTGCATTTACAAACTTTCCCTTATACCTTTGTAATTCACAAAATAATGTCCAGTCAGCCTTAAAGCTTTCACACACTTGACCAAATATATTATTAACTCTTTCCCTCTTAAGGTTAACATCTAGGATGCCATCCCAAATTAATTAAGTAATTATTTTGTAAACAAAATAATCCATTAATCAATGATTATCCATTTTTCTATTATGCTTTGTTCCTATCTATATATTGTCGCAATTGGTAAAACTATTATATCTTCTTCCATACTAACCGTACTATCTCATGCACTTGAAAATTCCATCCTAACACATTTTCCTATCATATCTAATTGCACACATGCCAATAATATCTCTTTCAACTATGTACATCAAAATTGTATCTTCTCTACCAGATAAACTAATTGATACTTAGACAATTTTCTAAGTATAACTATTATAACTTTATCAACTAGGTTTTCCTACTTCATGATAAAGATATATTTCCAAAAATGACAACATTTAATATCAATCTTAGCCAAATATTCTATAGTCACTATGTACTTTATGACTTGAATCAATATTTATATTTTATGAGTTTTATGTTGTTGAACATTTGGCTTGGGTTGAGAACCAGTTCTTTTTTCAGGTTGCTTTTTATGGAACCAAACTCTTTTTGTTTTTTTTTTTTGTGGTATGGGACACAATTATGATTTGTAAACTAAGGAGATGTTGTCTAGGTGCATGTCTATGTGAGTGTCTTAAAATACGGGTTTGGAACCCAAAGTGTACAGTACTAGGATAACCTATTGTAAGTTGTGTAAAAAGTGATAACCTTGGTAATTAAAAGCTTGCCTCACCCATACCTTAAGATAAATTAAAAAATATAAGTTAGATATATTACCTCACCCATGCCTTAAGTTCCTGTATATGATAAGGATGGTTAGGGATGATACCTAGTGAGAGATATGACTGGTTTTGGCATTTTCCTAAGAAGGCACTATGGTTTTGTATATGTTACATTGAGGCTCTAGGGTCTAGAGTGACTAGCCTAGGGTAACTCAAAACTTAGAGGTTCGAGATCTAGTGAGAGACTAGTCTAGGGTAACTCAAGTATTTTGACCATGTAATGCAACTCCCTAGTATGTAGCATGAGTCTCCATAACTTTTAATATTTTCCTTTGGTGGTATTTTTATTATCAGATGTTACTTATTGTGGGTGAGTTACATTCATTGATGATAGTTGGTTATCTTATGATTATTGTTCTTTTGATATTTGGCACTTGGTTTGGAAATGGTTATCCTTTTAGTGTTGTATCTCTTTTTTTATACTTGGCATCTATTGTTGACTTTGGTATATGGTTTATGAATTAGTCGAGGTTCTTTTCAACTTTGGTTATCTTTTCTCTATTAGTAGTGTGTGTACCCTTGAGGTAGGTTTGACCACCAGGATTCCTTGCCTAGAATTGTTTTATAATTTAATTATCTATTTGTGGATCATTCATTATATTCCCTACATGGTGGGATTGGGAATCTACTTAGGTCTTTATGCGGTCAAGAGGTCTTTATGAGGTCAAGAGATGGTGACTTCTTACAATTGAGGTCCCCCATAGGTTGGAAATTATTGGATGTTCATTCATGCATTTGTACCTTTTTCAATCTTATTCTTGTCTTAGAGACTTCTATTCATTTTATGTATATATGTATAATTTATCTTGAGATCCTACATGATGTTGTATTGTATATTGATGTATTTGTAAGTATTATTGCATAGTTTGTGACATGTTTAGATGATGGTCTTATTTGTATGTACTCTTATCATATCAGTTATACTGATGAGATTATGTGTCTATTATTCATTTTATAATTATGAACATTGCACTTAGGATTAAAACTTATTAAATGTCATGATGGCCTATATTTTAACTCAATTTTTAAAAAATTAATATCTGATGAAAATTAGGAAGAAAACATGTTTTTTATCATACCTTATGTTTTGATGAGTTATTCATAATTGGTATGAAAGTATGAAATAGGGTTCATTAGTCTTAGAATGGTCTTGACATTCAAGCGTCAACACACTTAACCAATTCTACCATATACGTTGAGTACACTATGTATGCCGAGTGAGTTATAGTAGTTGTCGAGTCAAAATCTTAACAAGTGTCGAGCAAGTAATAGATGTTGAGTAGTATTCAGGTGTTGAGCAAGACATAGCATAGTATGTGCCAAGTGATTTAGGAATATTCATGTGCCAAGCAATCCAGAAATGTAACATGTGTCGAGCAATTTAGGATAGTATGTGCCAAGCATCAATAATATAGTATGTGCTAAGTAACACAAAATAAACATGTGAGTTTATGCCCTTACAAACTCAGATGTAAACTATTTTTGGAGCTAACATAGAGAGATTTTGAAAAGGAAAAAAAGGATAAGAATGAATCATTTACATTCCCTATGCGATCTGCATGCAACCAATAAAAAAAATGGAGAAGGCATGTAACCAATGAGAAAAATGCAAGGTATGAGCAAAAATTTTAGATTCAATATGGATCGTAGATCCATACCTAACCCTAAGACTTCACATTCTTTAAAAGGAGATTGAAAACCCATTGCATATGTCAATGAGAATAATGTATGGGAGGATTATAGTGAAACTTCAATGTGAAGAAGGAAAGACTTAGTGAAAGGAGTAGCAATTATATATCTAGTTGATTAGAACAAAACATGGGACACATATTAAGATCAGATCAAACAAGGATCAAAACTAAAAGAGTAGATCTAGTGCTTGAACCTAGTAATTGAAGATTGCACTTTATCAGGTGAAATGTTCTAATACTCTCTTACCATTGTATTAGATGATGAAAATCCTATGTTGATAGCCTAGCTTAATAGCTAGGTATGAAAACCTTTGAGAAGGTGATGAAAATCCTATGTATTAGGTGGGTTTAACAACCTATTGTAAATCCTTTAACAGGGTGAGAATTCATGTAAGTGTTTGTAAATCCTCCAACTAGGTCACTATTGACATAGTGTAAAGCCTTTAATAGGGTAGGCCTTTAATAGGATAGACCATTAGAAGTGGTTGAACATATTGTTGTAGTAATTTTTGTGGGTGTCATCTCCACCCCAATTTTACCTTCTTATTCCTGGAGAGTTTTTGGGTTACCAAATCTCTTGTGTCATGTATTGATGCACACTTTCATTTCATGTTTTCTTATATATTTACATGAATGTGCTTTACTTTTAGTTATGCGTTCATGAGAGTTTAAAAGCATAAAAACTTCTAGTTCACCCCCACCCCCCTCTCAAAAGTACTCTTCCCAATTGAAAATTCCAACAATTGGTATCAGAGCAACTAGTTCTCACAAGGAGAAGCCTAATAGCTTCAAGAAAAAGATTAGAAGATGGAAGTCTTCAAACTTGGGAAGATCATTCACAATCAAGTAACTGATGTGCATCTTGATTTACACAAGGTAGAAGAAGTCAGAGAGGAACTGATAAAATCCTAGAAAAGAAGAAACAAGATAGTCATAGCTGAAAATGACATATACTACATGGAGATTGACACCACACAAGTGTTTGCCAATGGAGATTCTAAGGAATTTGATGCAGAAATATTAGAACTGATGCACAAAAATAGAGCACAAGCTAAAGAAATTAGATTACTCAAGCTTGAACAAGAATCACAAGCCATAATGCTTTGTGAAGTGACTGAACAAAGGAAAAGAGCTATTGAAGACAAGGCCATTCTTAAGGATGACAAAAGAAACCTTGCAAATAGACTGGAAGAGAAGACAATAGAGTTTGAAAAGATCTCAAATATGCAGCTAGACACCTTAAGCCAAATGATGAATGCTCATCATGAGCTAAACATGAAGGACATTGAGATCTTCAAATTGAAAATGCAAAATGAACAACTAAAGAATGAATTGAAGAGAGAAAATGAGATAGAAGAATGCTACAAAAAACCCAATGAGGCTATCAAGTACTTTGAAAAATTACTAAAATCACCAAGGGCTAGTAATGATACCTCAAGACTTGGTTACACCAGCACTAAACAAGGAGAACCATCCAAGACTGCAGCAGAAAGGACCAACAAAGGTAAGAACACTAAACCCACTTGTCATTTCTATAATAAAAAGGGGTACACTGCTAATGTTTGCAGGAGTAGAAAGACCAATTAGTAGAACACATCCAAAAAAAAAAGGTTATTGTCACAAGTGTAACATGCAAGGACACTCAACACAAGACTATAGAACCAAGATCATGAGGATGCCAAGATTTGATGGTCACTGCTACAACTACAACAAACATGGACATAGAGCTTTTGAGTGCAGATCAAAACCTATGTGGACACCTATAAGCATACAAGGAGAAACAACTATGCACACCACTATAATTGGGATTAAAATAGTAGGCAAATTGTCACTATTGTCAGGAATATGGTCATGATCCTTAGAATTGCATAAGAACAAATTTCAAGGGAAATTACAGTAGGTGGTTAAGCCAAACCACATGTTTTAGTTGCTTGAATATAGGACATGTCAGTAGGAATTATCCAACAAAGGCCAAGGCACCCAAGTCAAAAGTCAACAAGGGTAACGAAAAAGTTGAAGTAGAACACATCAAGATAGAAATGAAAAAGACATGATGAAGAAGAGATGGATCAAGTACATCCAATGGGGAGATCACTTCACCCAAGAGGTCAAGTGATCACAATTCATCCAACTAAGTGAAGGAAAATGTATGGGACTGATATACTAAGTCAAATCATATATTAGTTCCAAAAGAACAACAAAGTGTTGCCAAGAAGAAATTTGCATGAAAAAAGATGTCAAGTTAAAAAAAAAATTGAAAATTTTGTAGAAGATGTTAAGCCACCCTTGGATGTCAAATGAAACTCCTGAATATGTTGAGCTGGAAAGTCTAGTTGATGCCAAATGAGATACGTTAGTGGAAGCCAAGTAAATAAATTACAATGGGAGCCGAGTTATACTGAAATCTTTAAGTGTCGAGTGTACATCTGTAAGAACTATGCAATAAATGCTAGGTTTTGAGCCTAATAAAGTTGAAAATATCTCATTTTCAAGCCATTCAAACATAGAGAAAAAATGAGAAGAGAAAAGAGGCGATCAAATAGCAATTTAGCAATGATTTTCATCGATCTAAATAGAAATTCAACTCAAACACTTTGATTTAAAGGTATTTCATCAAGTGCTAAGCTACACAATATTTGAAAGTTTATTTAACTATTAAACCCTAGTTTGGTCAAGATGGCATCTAGGGCTAAAACCATAAAGGGAAAGGATGATCATGAGATTCAACTTGTTAGCAATGAAGTTAAACAACCCAAATTTAGGCAAATACTCGAAGTTGCATATAAAAATAACCCAAATAGTGCTTTGTCAGTCATTCTAGACAAAGTAGTAATGGTCCAAGACATCAAGAAATGTTATAACTATAAGATTGGAGCCATAGGTGACCTAGATATTTTCAATGCCTTTGATAAGTTGTGTGAAAAAGGTATATTTAAGGACGAGTTTCAAATTGTTGAGAAGAAGGGTTTCACTAAAGTCTTTGTTTTTCCCATTGTATTTAAGATTGAATGGATTTGTATAGTGTTGAGCTGAATTCATGATGGATCATTTTGGTTAGAAATAGGGCTAGTAAAGATCACAAAGAAAATTGTTCATAGGGTTACTAGATTCCAAACCCTAGATTGACCTAAGACCCTCATAAGTGACAAAAAGGAGGCCATAGAGAAAAACAATGGTGCCTAATGGAACAATAGGGGGAATGACCATTGACACCATCATTGAACCCCTACTTGATTTCACTGTCAGAGTTACATCTCATAAATTCTATCAATCAAGTAGTAGATGTTGCATACAAACTTATGAAGAAGGACCACACTTATTATCTAGCAGAGCTCATGCTACAACAAATCAATGAAAATTTTGGAGCCATAAGGAACTCTAAAGGAGCTCAATACAAATTTGGATCAGTGTTGGTTTGCATATTTTTCTATGTCATGAAAGAATTTCCATCATTTGAAAAGGTAACATGGGATCCAAACAAGACAATTGTTACACAAGCCAATGAGTTTATTGAGCAAATGGGAGACAATTTTGATGCTCAGATGACAAGTTACTTTCAGGACTTCAAGAAGTCCATGAAAAAAAGGATGAGGATACTAGTATCACTGGTTGAGTAGCATGTAAATAACATTTGTTTCTTGGTTGACATAGATTACACCTACATCCAAGCCATGATACCTAGAGTAAGATGGCTTAGGCCACTTGGATATGAGCCTGATGTAGACCAAGCTTTAGCTACAATAATGGCTTTACTTGTAGAAGAGATTGATAAGGATGCTCCTCATTTTGGAACTTATGATATTGTCAAATCTAGGGTGGTAACATATTTGAAGACAACCTCTACAATGAAGAAGAAAGATAAAATGGTAAGAAAAATAAAGAAGACATTTGGCGGAAGCATTGAAGGTGAAGCAAGTGAAGAAGAAGTAGAAGAAGTAAAAGATGATAGTGAGGAAGAAGGTGAGCAAGGACAAAAGCCATAAGAGTTGACATAGGGCCTAAGAGAGGACAATGAAGAAGGTGCTGAGGAGGAAGAAGAAGAGGAAGCACCCACTAAAGCCAAAGCCACCAAAAGGAAAGCCAAAACTTAGCCTGCATCCTAGCCCAAGGCAAAGAATGGGACAAATCTCATTGCAGTCAAAACAAAGAAGCCTACTACAAGGGCTACCACAAGGGCTGCAACTCAAAAGGCAAAAGATGAAGCCAAAGAGAAGAAGAAAACCACAAAGTAGACTAGTGAAGAACCAAGGAAGAGAAGAAAATAAATTTCCCAGCTAGACTCAAATCAAGAAAGAATAGAGTCAGATGACAATAGCCAGTTTAGAGTGGTAAGTCATCCCTCCAAGTCCACCATTAACAAGTTATGTGTAAATATTACAAAAGAAAAGTTGAATGGTTTAAAGACTATAGAATTTAATAAGATCAATAAATAAGAGAAAAATAAAATAGAGGAATTAGTGTATGCAATGATGGCCAAATACAAACACACACCTATAGAGTTAGACAGTACAATGCCCAAGGAGCTATACAAGATAGTTGCAGATAAGTGGCGTTTTTGTTTGCAAATGGAGAAGGAGATAAGATAATCAACCCTAGCTAGAATACTGCCAAATCTAACTAAAGGTCAAATAGCTAAGGCAAATAAAAGCCATAATAGCAAATTTTCTCCTAAAAATAGAGCATTTTGCATCTTCCAAAATAAGATAGAGGATGTTGTAAATAAATCCACAAAATTTTGGAAGTCAATATACAAGTTAGTTGATGATGTATTTGACAATGAATATAAGGTTGAGGCTAGCTCAAAGAAAAGAGAAGAAAAAGAAATAGGAAAGAAAGAGGAGAAGAGAAGTGAGGAAAAGAAGAAAAGTGAAGAGGAGAAGAAAGGTGAGGAAGGAAGAGTAGAAGAGGAAGTAAATAAAGAGGAAGAAGAAGAGAATATAGCTAAAGGAGAGGAAAAGGCATTAAATGAATAGGAAAGTGTGTAAGAAACACAAATGCCACCTCCTAGCCCTCCTCATGCCACTATCACACCTAAAAAGATCATAAAAATAAAGGATGTTATTGACATTTCATCTCAAAACATCAATCCTTTAACTGCAGTGGATCTCTCAAAGATCCTTCACCAATCCACTCTATAGGCATAGATGTGTACAAGCCCTGTATTGGTAAGTGTAGATGAACTACAAAGAGAAGTAGCAACACCTCAAAGAGAAAAGGTGAAGCCAAAGGAACAACCTTTTACATACACTGCTACTAAACTCCTACTACTTCCACCACCATCTCCACCAAAAGTAGTAAGTGATGCACTTTAGATGTTGAGTGAAACAATAGGGAAAGATATAGGAAAAAAATAATAGTCAATAGGTTCACCCCCAACAATTTTTAGTGATAAAGGGAAATCAAAAGAAAAGAAGGAAGAGACAAAAGATGAGGAGCAAGTTGCAATATAGACATTGGTTGAATTACTAAAAATTGGTACTCCCACTCAAGCTCTTCAGAAGCTGAGCACTAATATGATATCAATACAAGTTCAAACACCAAACTTGAGCTCTAGAAAGGTAGCCAAGATACTTCACTATGGAGATCCTGAACTTGATGAAGAGATCATCATTCCCTCCTATGAATCTAGCACCCTCACCATAGAAAAGATAAATGAAATACAAGGTACACTAGATAGGAGAAAGAGACAAGAAGTATTGAGAAGAGAATAAAAGTACAGGCAAGCATTGAATGAGATAATGGACATCTTCATGGATGCCTTCAACTTTCAGTCACCAGATGACACAAGGCCTATAATAGAACAATTATTAGATATAGTTGATCATGTGACTAATGAAGACCATGATACAAATGTAAAATTAATGGAATGGTTACAAAGAAAATTCTAGGGCAAAGTAAATGAGAAAATATGAAATGATATAGCATTAGCACAAGTTGAATTGGCTAAGAAACTAGAAAGAGTGAAAATTATACTTGGGAACACTTTCTCATTATACAACAAACTGTGTGATTTTTTCAACTTCACACAAGAGACTAGCCAAAGAATAATGAGCTTGGAAAGAAATCTCAAGATTTCTAGCATGCAACTTCTAAAAAATCTAGCTTAGAGTGAGTAGCATTTTGTACAGATGCTTTACACACAAAGGGAATTAGCTATATTGACAATAGATGAGGCAAACATAAAGGAAAAATTGATGCAAATCTAGTCCTCCATAACCACACACTTAGAGGTCCTCCACAAGGAACAAGCATATGCAGAAATAGTCCTAAAGAAAGATCCAAATCTTTCTACCCTAGATGGACTTGTACACCTTGCTAAAAAGATTTACATCTAGCACAAGTCACTAGACATTGCATTGGATAATTGGGATGTAGCACTGGAGATACTCCTGGAGGTAAATACTACATTTTTGGCTAAGTATGATATTACTCCTTAGAACCCTTTAACATCAATGTCAAAAATTGGGAGATATATACATTAGGGGAAGATATGTATATATGGGGAGACATATGAAGATATATGGACAACACCAAATTTTGATAATTTTGATTACATTCTTTCATTTCGTATTGAGAATAAAGAAGAAAGTTTGTAGATTGCCAAAAAGGGACAAGAAATAAGATAAAGTGAGGGGGAGATGCAAAATTTTGACAAGCATGTGGAAAATAGATCAAATATAGTATACAGGCACAAGGAATAAGAACAGGACAAAGGATAGAGAGAATTAGGCACATCAACATAGAATTTCAAGTTTCAAGAATGGACTAGGCATAATCAACTCAGGTGGAGCCATAAGGTATATTGTTGCTCACAAAAATTTTGAACAATTTTTGAAATTTTGCATGTATGCTGAGCAAGAGTAAAGATTGTACTCAATCAGATCAATTCATTAATGCATAGTTAAGCATTTTTGACACTTATGTCAAAGGGGGAGATTATTGGTCTTAGAATGATCTTTTTACATTCGAGTGTCAACACACTTAACCAATTCCACGATATATGCTGAGTACACTATGTATGCTGAGTGAGTTATAGTAGTTGCTGAGTTAGAATCTTAACAGGTGCCGAGAAAGTAATAGATGCCAAGCAGTATTCAAGTGCTAAGCAAGACTTAGTGCAATATGTGATAAGTGATTCAATAATATTCATGTGTTGAGCAACACAAAGTGTAATAGGTGTTGAGCAATCCAGAAATGTAACATGTGCCGAGCATCAGTAATATAGTATCTTTCGAGTAACATAGAATCAACATATGAGTTTGTACCCTCACAAACTCACATGTAAACTATTTTTGGAGCTGACATAGAGAGATTTTGAAAAGGAAAAAAAGGATAAGTATGAATCATTTACATTCCCTATGTGATCTACATGTAGCCAATCAAAAAATATAGAAGGCATGGAACCAATGAGGAAAATGCAAGGTATGAGTAGGAATTTGAAATTCAATATGGATGGTAGATCCATAACTAACCCTAAGTCTTCACATTCTTTACAAGGAGGTTGAAAAACCATTGCATATGTGGATAAGAATAGCGTGTGGGGAGATTATATCAAAATTGGAGTGTAAAGAAGGAAAGACTTAGTGAAAGGAGCATTAATTACATATCTAGTTGATTAGAATAGAATAGGGTGTTGGTGTTTGAAAATGTTGGAGGGTTTTCAATTATCCCAATGAGAATATAACACATCTAGGGGCAGCTAACTCCCATTTTCAACATGCTATTTCAGACAACAGGCCAACTATAAGGCATGACCCTTCTTCTACTTCAGGCTCTACAAAGCCTAGGTGGGTGAACCTCAGATTCAAATGATATCGTACTAGTGAAAAAACATATCCTTGAATCTATTAAGTAGATAAAAACCCTTATATCTCCTAATGACTTCCAAATTACAACTCTATGGAATGCACAAGTTGAGTGGGGGTTAAACCGTTCTAGCTCTTCAACATAAAATGTAAAGATGATTTGAATTTGATTTGATTTTATGTGGGTGGGGGAAATTGGATGACAACCAAGTATGAATCAACAACTTAATGACTCTATATCTGATCAGTGCCTAATCCATTGGGCAAACTTATGAATCTCCCTCATGCATTTTGGATATCTGATACCAAATTATATATTCAGATATATGATCTATCCATTTACCTTGTAAATAGACATCAATGTGCAACATAAATCTCATTTTTACCTGAGATCCTTCTACATAAATATGCAACCTTGTTGAATCTATGAAGCATTTACACAATTCTTTGAATTATCAGCATCAATGAAACAACATACAACCTTAAGGGACTGCAACTCGTACCTAGGCTCTTTGTTCAAAGATAATAAAACATTACAACTTACTGAGAATGGAGACAAGATTCAAACTGAAACTCACATTTTCTTTCTTTGTATTGATTTCCTTGAAATAATACATGAAATTAACTCACAAGCTACCTAATAAACCAGACTGTATAATAACAAATGCTGTCATACAAGAGAGAAATTGGCAGGAATGAGAAGTTGATGGGATGGGAAGGGGGTATCATAGCCAAAGAAAAGCTTCATGGTCTGGAACCAACACATCCCAGATCTTCCATTCATAATTCATCAATTCTAGGGTCAATTCTACTAACTATCTTCATTCCAGAGACTTTCCAAATTTTCCAACCCTTACAAAAGATAAGAAGAAAGCATATATAAAGAGGAAGCAATTCTCGGATTCATTTTGCAAATGACATGTGTCCCTTTAGAATTCCCTCCCAAGAAGATCAAAAGCCTCTCTCTACCTTCTCTCTTTAACTGAAAATCAAGTCCCATGATTTCGGCTCTTAGAAGCATAAAGAATATTAGATATTTGGTAAAAAATATAACTGATTTCTGATGCCGCATTCGAACTCAAAGTAAAAAGTAAAAAATTAGTTATATGACCTTTAGAAGCTAAGAAAACATCACATAATTGTTTTTCTTCATTTTCACCTTTCACCAAGCTTTCATATCTGTCATTTTACCAGTTCTGATGATCCATGATGAAAACTGCTCATTCTACTGCCAATGCCCCTAATTTTACAAATTGACCTACATCGCGAATTGATGAATACCTGTGAATAATCTGACTCCAGAAATGAAAAATTCAGCTCTTCTCAATTCTGATGGTATATTGGAATGCCTATTTTTGATAAAATTTTCCCTAGTTATGACTGTTTGAAAATTGGGCCTCTGCTTCATAGTTTTGGCAAATAAAAGAATAAATTTGAAAAATTAAAATAAACCTATAGTTCAAACTATAGGAAATTTATAATTTGAAATCAAATTTATTTAATTTCAGAATGAACATGTAGACATATCTTTGTTTTTTTTAAAATATCTTATTCCTTTTTAAGCCTTTTAAATGATGCCACATGTCATTTTTTTATTGGCTCGAGCTTGCACAATGATGCCACATATCATATTTGAATTGACCATTAGATGACTAGGTAGGACCCACATCTAGTTTTGCCGAATTCTTCAAATTTCCAGCAAGTCGCCATGTTGCTCACCGAAATTTTTTCAACTTTTTCGATGGCGACTTGGCAACCACCAGATTTTGGCAACTTTTTTTGGCTACCTCACCACATGTCACATGTCACTCACTGGTTCACTGCTCCAATTGCCACATCATATAGATAGGACCCACATGCTCATTTTAATTCAGCCATGGCAACTCTTTCTATATTTGGTGCTTTTGTTTCAGCATTTATTCTTCTATTCATGGGTTGCCCCTTTTCATCTCCATCTTCATAGAGGTTGTAGTAGACTATGTCAAAAAACATGTGGTGAGGCTTTACCATTCTTTGATGTTGATTTCTCAAATGGTGGTTGGATGCTCCTTCTACTTGGCATGGATTCTCCCCAATGATAGAAGCTTTTCTTTTCCTTATGCCAATTTATTCTTGGCCAACTCCTTTTTTATAATTGTATGGATGCCTCATTTCCTTTATAATGTGGACAAACTTCTAAAACAATTCAAATTAAAATCTCCCTTGCTTTGATAACCTATGACTTCCATTTTCATTTGATGAAAAAGAGCAAACAATACTGGGCTTAATCAACACTTGCCTTCTTCTAAAACCTTTCAATATGTTTTGTTCCATTTTATCCAACTTCCTTTAGTCAATTGTGGAAATTGTAGATCTATGTTTGGAGGGTCACCAACAGGCCTTAAAAACTAATCCAATCAAATAACCAAGCCATAAAAATTGGCATGAGTGTTCAATCCTACCCGCTCTACCATACTACAAATTTTCAGCCCATGAGAAATTTCCAGTCAAAATATATTAATTTCCGAACATCCATACTTCAAATATCTTGCAAGTAAACAGTGTTAAAAAAAAAATAAACTGGGCTCGTGTTCGACATTATAAAATTGGGTTATTGATCACTTGGGGTTCTAAAAAATAGGATAGAAGTTCTTTGCCATGTGGAGAATATAATTCTATGGTTTGGGCTCATGACGAGTCATAGGACGCATTTGAAAAATTTCCAAAAATAGGCAGTTGGAAATTTTAACTAGGAAATGTGTCAAAAAGTAATTTTTGGCAAATGTATGGACATGTGAAAGTATGCAGATGGACATCATGGCTTAAGAACTGCCATACTTCAAGGATTTTTAGGACAAAAGATGATGGTACAATCCATTTAGGCTAATCAATCACATGGTCAAAGTTATAATGTGCCAAACTAGTGTACGGATCAATCTGGATACCTTAGCCATAACAAAACAATATAAACTAGGTTTTTAACCATGTTAGTAGACTAATCAAATGGATTCGTTATGATCTCAAAATTATAACATATGAATTGTGTGACCCCTAGAACACAATGTAAAAAGAAATTATTTATTTGGGTCAACTGGGTCAAAGATATTATTGGTCAAACAGGGCTTCCTAGAATTGTGAACACTACATAAATGCACAAAACAGTAAATGACCAACTTTGAGGGGTTCAAAACCTAGTCAAATAGATTTAAAATGACTTGAAACTTGGAAAATAGGTTCTTTTATATGCTTACTAAACATCCCCAAAGCGGCTAGTCATGACACATTCCTAGGTAAAAGATATTCAAATGCAAACTGGGCCTCTAGTTGCTATTTGACACTTAGGCAGAATTGCAAATTTTGACACTAGCTCAAAATGGGACTTCACAAAATGATTCGGGATGGAAAAACAACATTGTGTATCACATGAATATGTCAAATGAAAGGTTTTAAGCCACTCAAACACCATCTAGGCCTCAAACTGACAACCAACTACATATGCATAAAAAGGCACTTTAGGGCATGATTCTTCAAAATTTTCAATATGTGACTGAAAATTGACCATGCAATTTTCAATCCCAAAAGTGGCTCCATCTGGGGATGCATGCCCCTTCTGAGCATGGCAAGGATTCAGATCTCTAGGAGAAGCAGACCACACACCTGACAGCAAAAACTCTCTCGAACAACTTTACTGAAAATTGGGAAACTACTCTAACTATGTACAAGTGATGGCCCTGGGCCACTGAAAAGTTTCAGAACTCCTTACCTCTGTCATATACCTAATTTTCATTTACATTCTCTTGACGTAAACTCAAATTCTCATTTCCATTTGTTTCACCTAGCACATCAACATTTGCAATCAACTCATTAGGCAAAACAAAACCATCATCATCTTCATAGTGCATATAAAAATCAGACATACTTTCTTCATCTTGCTCAATATGAAAATATGAATCAACATGATCATATCAACTAACAACAAACTAATATTGATCACTACTAATTAAATCATGGATTCCTTCAACTGGAAACACAAAGTGCTCATATTCAACTTCATTCAACGAGTTAATGGATCAAATTGTAACTCACCTTGTGCCTCAGGGTGTGAAGAGAATGTAAAATCTGATTTCTCTTTGTCTGTATTATCAGTACTCCATAAATCAGATTGAACATATGCTGCATCTTCTTCACCTTCCAACAAATGATTAGATCTCAAACCACAAGAATTATCATGAAATTGTATTCTAACAATATGCTGATTTGTATCAGATTTTCCCTCAAATAACTCACTAGGATAAACCATTTCATTAGTATTATTTTTCTCAACACATGAGCTATCTAAATTTATCTTGGCCTCATGAAAACAAAAAGACAATGAACCAACAAAAGACCTTATCCCTACATCTTCATTCTCATCATAGAAGTCGTTATGTGTATTGATATAGAAACTACCATCATATACACCTCCCAAACTTGACAGAGCATATTCTAAAATTGTATCTTCTTCAGCATCAAATTTAGGGGAAATGACTTCACCATATGGAAATACAAAATGTGGCAAAACACAAGCATGCTTGGATAGGTTAGCATACCTTTCAAAATCATGAGCCAAAAAATTGGAAATCTCATCAACACTTAACAAGACTTCATCCCTATTTTCTTTTTCTTGGCTGTGATTATTATCTAGATAGCTTAACAAATTTGTAATAGCAGACTTGTTAGTAATACATTCTAAAAAATTAGAACCCTAATCATCACACACATCTTCTTCATTACGTAACACCTTGAAAACTGGTGTCTTAGAACATTTACTTTCATCACTAGAAGAAAGACTACTACTGTTGTCACATATTTCTTCTTCTTGATAGTCATCATCATAAAAATATGAATCAACATTATGCATACTATCAAACTGCTGATTACTATCCTCTAATTCATAAAGCTGAGACTTTTCATCATTGACATCATTTTCAATGAACTCATTGCATTCATTAACATTAGACTCAGTAGCCTTCAAAACACTTTCAACCTCTATGATAAAATCTTGAATTTCACAAATCTTATCTAATCTTATCTTGGCTGGCCAATCAATCGAACATGGCATAAAAACCTCTAAGAGTACCATTGGCCAAGAAGACTCCTCAGGTCTAAAGAACTCATCAAGATTCATAACTACTAATTCGAATTTCATGTAAATTTGAAATCCACTAAAACCCTTAATATCACCAATTGTACTTCTTAACATTAAGATAGTCTTATCATGAATCTTTCTTTTCACTCTAGCAATATTTGCATGAACACTTTCAAGAGTCGGCACATCACTTTTAGACCTAAACTCAAAATCCATCTTACAAACTTTTAAAACGCCTACCTCTTTTTCTTAGTGCTAAAACCACTAGATGGAGGCAACCATTTCGTTTATTCAATTTTCATGAGAAACAAATATATTAAAATTGAAATACCTTTATGTGTTGCTATTTGAAACCTAAAATCTATTGATTAGCATAGGTGCAAGCATGAAACCCTTCATACCGTAGATAGAATCCTTTGTAGAGATGCCACCTCCTTGAAGAGAAAAATGGAATCACAACAGTGATTCACCTTTTGAAATCAATTATATTAGCAAATACAAAGAACCACATAAACCCTTAATCAAGAAACTTTACTTCCTCTTTCCAAAAACACTAGATCTGCACATGAATACTGAAAGCCTTTGATATTTCAAAAAAAACACACATTGGTACAGAGATTAACTTCATATTTACCACTCACATTTAGTGAGAAAGATTCTGAAACTATTTATCACTTGTAAATTCTGTACTAGACTTTCAATACAGAAAATCTTGCATATTCACAATTTGCAACAAATCTATACAACCTTCTACTAAATAAATTTCTTCAAATACACTTCACAAACTTAAATACAATAGCTGAAACTCAATCCAATGAAGTGGATGAAACCTATCAATTATTCTCCTCCCCTTAGTGCTAAGAATCACTTGATGGAGAACATGCTTCATAACAATCAATTTTCATAAAAATAAAATACATGAAAACAAGAATACCTTAAGATTCGGATGACTAAAAGTTCTATGTCCACTATTTAAAATACTAGACCCAAAATCCTATCAAATCCTTGCTAAACCTTTGAACCAACACATCACAAATCTTACCAAGCTTTCAAATGTTTCAACCTCTTCAAATCTGCTCTTCTCATGCAACAACTAATCACAATTCATGCATAGACCTACACTGGTACAAAGATTAACTTCAAGTCACCACTCACATTAAGTGAGACATGAATTGCATTAGTCCTAAAGATACCACAAATCCTATGTATTAGGTGGGTTGAACAACTTATTGTAAATCCTTTAATAGGGTGACACTTCATGTAAGTGTTTGTAAATCCTCCAACCAGGTCACTATTGACACAGTGTAAGGCCTTTAATAGGCCAAACCATCCGAAGTGGTTGAACATATTACTGCAATAATTTTTGTGGGTGTCATCCCCACCCCATTTTTACCTTCTTATTCCTGGAGGGTTTCTAGGTTACCAAATCTCTTGTGTCATTTTTTTATGCATGCTTTCATTTCATGTTTGCTTATATGTTTACATGCATGTACTTTACTTTCAATTATGTGTTAATGAAGGTTTAAAATCATAAAAACTTTTGATTCACCCCCCCTCTCAAAAGTACTCTTCCCAATTGAACATTCAAACATGGATATTTTAAAAAACTTTAGTTATATTCTTAATTTCTTTTGATCCCTAAATATTTTGATATTTTCATATATCCTATGTCATATTCCTAAATTTTAAAAAAAATTTCCCTCTAACTATTTTGGTAGCCATGAAGTTGTGAAGCATTCATTTGCATGGCCATCATAGCATCATGAGTGTCAATGTTGACTTTCAAGTTAGGGCCATGAAGAGGAGATTAACTAAAAATTGTGAGATCGTGACTTGTGTTTAGAAAGTAAAATATTTTAAGTTGTGATGATGTGAATCATAACCATGGTAGTCAGGGGATTAATCCATCACTACATTGTGGGAAGTTAATGTTAACTTGGGCTTACAAAGGCAAAGTGGAGATGGCTTATTATCATAGCTTTGCAAGGTTAAGAGGTGAGTTAAGATTTAAGGTCATGAAGCCACAAAAGGAACAATAGTTAACTCTAAAGAGGTCATCACAACATCGCAGCTTATTCTTCACTTAATAAATTTTAAGTTGTGAAGCTGCGAGAGGTAACCTAGGCAGTCAAGTTTGAAGCTATTGCTAAATATCCTATAGTTAGAGGTAACTTGAGGTTAAGGTGGAGAAGTAGAGATACCTTGTTATCACACCATTTCAAGGTTTAATCATGAATTAAGTATCATGGTTACAAAGCTACAAAATAATGTAGCAACTAAACAAAGAAGTTATCAAATCTTTGTATAGTTTAAGTTTGTTGTGCATCTGACAGTTGCAAAGTGGTGATGATGTTAAAGATGGAGTTTCCAAAGCATTGTGAGTGATGAAAATGTTAAACCATATACCATGGAGAAGTTGTGAAGCTAATAGTTTAGAAGGTTTTCCTACTTTGCAAGGTTAAAATGACAGTTAAGAAAGTAAGCATTGATGTGGAGATAGATAGTTTTACAGTACCTCAATTGTTAAGTTGCAGATGGATTCTTAGATAGTGATCTTATGAAAAGATACCAAATAACTATTTTGTTAGGTCACTACAGTTAATGAAGTAAAAGGTTGTGAAGCTATGAGATGGTTAGTGGTGCAATTATTGCTACATCTCTATGGTTAGTAAAGTATAAAAATAAACAGTTGCGACGAATTGACAAAGGGTCAAATAAAATTTTCACTACTTCACAGGTCCATGTGGTAAACAACAAGATAGATTTGCGAAGAACAGATTGATTTGAAGTGCAACAGTGCAACCTGTTGAGCTAGTAGTTAAAGAATTAGCTAGTAAAGTCATGAAAAGGTCAAAATAGCCTTTTCACGTAGTCACCGATGAAAAAAGAAAAGAAAAGAAAGAGACCACCAAGAAGTAGAGATAAAGAGTTGATCACTACTTTTCTGTTCACAAATTTAAAGGCATAAAATAAGGCTAAAAAGTGCATGTCCAAGATGAAAAAAAGGATGATGAACTATAGGTACGAATAATGTACAATATGAGAACAATGCAATTCTGAAGGACTGAAAGGATTTCTAGCATTCCAATTTCAATACCATTAATTCCAAATGATTAAAATGTAGAAAGAACAAGGCTTTTCATTATCAGTTGCATAATGTTTAGAGTTTTAGAGTAGAGTTCAAATTCCAGAGTGAATCTTAGCATAAAGAATACATAATTGTTTTGATACTTTGAAGCTATAGAACAAAAGGAAGAAGAGTTGATCACACAAGCTCAAATTGAGGAAACTGTAGTGAAGGAAAAAATTCCTAGCCCTTTCATGAATGAATGGATACATGTTTTACCAGGTTCATCTAATCTCCAATCTTTTAATGACCATGCATTCAAAAACCCCTATAGTTTTTGCAAAGATATGAAGGTGCTTGATAGGAATGGAAAGGAGTTATTCTGGTACTTCTACAAGAATAGGGTGGAAAAGGTTCCTATATCCAACCCTTGGACAAGGAATTTGGGAAAATTGATCATGACTAAGATTTTTGTAGATGTTGATCTAGTCAAGGCATTGATCAAAGCATACAACCCTATTAGTAAGTCATTTCACCAAAGGGATAGATGCATTCTTTGTTCACTTGATAAATGAACATTCATTGAACCTTTTGACCTAAGAGGACCTATGTCATTACTAATTGACATGGATAAATTCAATGAGAATTTTTGCAGTCATAAGAAATTCTACATGGGTAGAACTATCAATAGACACATCCCAATGATAGATACCAAAGAAGGTGGGAGACTTTATGCCTCTTAAGTATTTTTAGCGATACCTTCAGAACATGGTGTTTGGATTGAATAAGGTCTTAGGATCAGATGGAAAAATGAATGTTGTTAATGCACATTAAATCATGGTACTGAATGTCTTGGACCCATAAACCAATGTAGGGTATGATTATGTCTACTACAGAGCCAACAAAATTCATGATGAAATTGTTGTAGCATGGAAAAGGAGATTGCAAAATATTTAATTGCACAACTACTCATTGCTCATGCATCTAATTTTTTACAGGAATGTACAATTCACTAATCAAAGTTTCTTTGAAAGTAGAGAGGAATGAGGACAGAGACTACCTATGCAGTGATGAAAAAGGGTATGGAAAAGATTCTACCCTTACTCAAATACTATTTCTTTTTATAATGATTTTGTATACCCTATTCTTAACATGTTAGCGGCTATAATAGAAAGGATACCTAGGAATGTTAGAAAATTGGTTAAGCCCAACATGTGTTATGATGAGGGAAAACAATTAGGGCATGACTGGGGAAGTGTTTTTATTTTTGAAGATTATACAGTCATTAGTGTTTATGGATTCCCTTAGCCACCCCATCTGCTCCAAAAAATTGTTCTAGAAAGATTAGAGATTGTGGAGTTTTTTGGGTAATTAATTTCATTGAATACAAAGTACTTAGATCATAATCTTTGGAAGGGAACATTTTTGTTTAGATACCCCAAAGTTGGAGATTTTGACATAGGCAAAAAGGAAATCAAGGAAACTAATGCCTTCTTAAGAAATTACAAGTTTCCAACTATTCCCTGAAGAACATATGACCCTTATAGTGGAGCTAGAAATGCACTAAATAAAATGAGGGGATACAACCTACCTCAAACTAAGGGTCTATGGGAGGAAGATGTGATTATAGATTTTTTCAATGAAAGTATATGGAGAGAGAGGATGATAAAACTAAGAGATGTGATGAGTTTTCATAAAGAAATGACAAAGATAGATCCATCCTTCAAGGGATTTTATCATGAAGTGGACTTTTGCTCAAGGTTCAACAAATGCATCAAGAATTTTGATGAGATTGCAGCTTAGGTACTTAGAGAGATGAAGATATTATAATGGAAATAAGTGATGATGAAAACCAACCATAAAGCTCATTACAGGCTCATTAGAAAAGGAAGGAGCAAAAAATGGTAGACATTCCCAAAAATCCAAGAGAAATAGCCTTATAGATCTTTCCAAGGAATGGCCAATATTTTGACAATGCAAGAAGAAGCTTCCTGATGGCTCAATCCACTAAAGATGGGAAAATGGAAAAGAAGTTCAAGCTTCAAGCCCAAATGATTTATGAAAGAATTATTATAGCAAGAGAGTTCATGAATGATGAAATTTTTATAAAGACAGAAGAATTAAAAAGCTTCTTGTTTAAGTTGAAATAGAATGAACTATCATTGCAAATGAAACTAGATGACTTTGATGAAAAGGTAGTTGAAATGGTTAAGAAGCTACACAAGTATGATACTACAAGTGAGAAATTAACTATGGAAAAAGAAAGGGATCTAATATAGAGGAGTAGCATGATAGTCTTCCCAAGATGGTAAATTAGTTCCACTTTCCTTTTAGGCCAAATGAGAAGATAAGAGAGGACTATCAGATTCGAAGATGACAATCAACAAGGGTAGTTGAGAGGGTTTGGTTACAACATTGATGCTCAAACCATGACAATATAGTGTTTAGCTCCAAAGCATTAGAAACCAACTCTAATGGAAATCAAGGAATCCCTAAGAGGGAATGTAATTTTTTGGAATGTCCATTCCACTACAAGAAACAAAATCTATGGTTTGTTGACTTTAGCATTGTTTGTTAATAGTTTGTTCTCCTATTAGATTTTATAACCTAATTTTTTTAATACCCAATGTTTTGGAGAGACAAAATGATGTTACCAACAAATGGGTCAGTGTATATGTTCTATTATTGCCCTTTGAACTACAAGGTACAACTCCCTTAAGAGTTGCAATGATGTGCAATGAATATGTCTATCTTAGATCATAAGTTTGACAAAATAAGCTTTTAACCTGAGAGTAGTAAAGGCTAACCAAATTTCTTATAGACACAAACAATTCAAGAACAATGGATTAGGACAACCTATCACACCCAATGGAATGACTGTAGTATATTATCCCATGAATTTATGACTCTTGCTCCTATTCTAAATGAAAAAGAAGAAAGGAAGGAGAGGCACACATGAGAGAAATTATAATTTCTTTAACTATCAGTCTTGAATGAAATAGAATACAACAAGTTACTAATAGATTCATCCACATTTATCCTTCAATCCCCAATGAAACTATTTGACATGCCATGGAACAAGCAAGAGGAGAAGCAACATCACATATGAAAAAGAAAATTGAATTACCTATATTGTAAATACCATAGTGAAATGGAATCCATGTGGTTATCATAGAATCACATATAGATGTCCTTCAACTCTTAATGTGGAACTAAGCTATGGACACCAAAACAAGAAAAGAAAACTAGGTAAATGGAATTACAAATCCAATTCACCATCAATTTTTTTGACCTTTGTCTTATCAGAAGAAAATACATTTATATTTTTGTCATCCCTAAGTTTTGGTAGAGCAATAGTCACTCAATCGAAAGAAAATAAGAGTAAAATATGAGAATATCTAATTTTTAGCTTAATATCAACACATGACATCTTCCCATTTACGATCTTGAATCCATCACACTTCTAAAAATACATGGTGATTTTTTATCTTCATGTTGCTTCGGGAATCTCGTGAAAACCTTTGTTTTCTTTATATTCTATTTTTTGGCACGAAGTCTATGTAATTCACATTTCAACAGTCACACCTATTTTAAATTCTGACCATTGATCTCAAATCAATGATTGAGATTAAGCCTAGTAGTCGTTCTTGTTTCCCTTTTGTCACTTCTTCTCAACTATTCTTCATATGATGCCTTTACTCAATGCAATTGTGCATTGACAAATGACTATCTTGTTTTGAAGCTTTACAGCCAAGAATATCTTGAATTATTTTTAACCTATGACTTTGTGATTCATCTTATTCACCACTTCACAACTTGACCTATCTCCATTTTACTAACCGCGATGACTTACCGACAACTACACACTAACATGATCATGTCTTCATAACATTAACCTTAGGTTACCTTCAACTACCTTTGACCTTGCGATATTTGGTATTCGTGGCTTCACTGAGTTGACTCTGGGTTATCTTTACACACTCATGGTCATGAGACCATTCAAAATTGCTAACATGGGTTACTTTTTCAAGGTGATGTTACGATCACCTCATGATCACTTTTTGCAGCTTCACAGGTCAAATTTGAGTCATCTTAAACCATTTTGATCATACAACTAGATCAGTCACTTCTTTGTAACATTAATTTAAGGTTCTCCTTAGCTACCAGTGATCAAGCAATTCTTCTATTCTCACTACTTCATAGCCTTGACTCATGTTTAAATTAACCTATATGTTACCTTGCAATCATGTGATTTCTATGCTTTTGCTCCATTGCAACATTAACTCATGATTAACTTAAACCCCCTCCAAACTTGCAAAAAATGTTTTGATCTAACCACAACTTTCTTTCACATCTTCATGGCTTTCTCTGAGGGATAAAATTGATTTGTGTGATGATGCAAATACTATTTATCTACTCTTTATCTAATGACCAGGCATCAATTTCTAAGAACAATTGACTTTATAGCTAACCAATGGCATACATTCTTTCTATTGACTGAATTCTCTACTCATCTAGATAGGTTTTTGATACAAATTAATTTCCCTACATTATGAGCTCAATCACTTGTGATATCTTCCATTGAAATATGATTACTATAGATCTTTATCTTCAAAATCCTTTTGGAACTATAAATGATGAATTATTAGGATTTATAGACCTTCTTTTCATCAAGGAGACACTTATAACCAACCCATTAAAATGCTAAATTACCTATCCTTTTGACCAGTACATTGCTCGCATGATTTCCCACATTAGGTTAGCTCAAGGGGATGATGAGAGGAGAGGTCATCCTATAGGCTTTCTAGACTCAAACTTAATACATTGGCATATTTGACTTGACTCAAACCTAAAGAAAAAAGGAATAAACTAAATATTGGGCAAAACTAGCTCTGTTTGGGAGTTTAATCATGAAAAATTCTCAAAAGAATCCTAGCAAGATTTGGTTCTACACAAAAAGGTGACAACTTGGAAACAAAAGGAATAGAATAATCTAGGATAGCAACAAAAAGTAACTATTAAAACAAGCAACTATGAAGAAGAAAACCGCATGAAAGAAAAACCTACCTAACTAGCTACTATGTTGGGGTTACTTGCTTTCAATTTTACATTTGATACAACTTCAAATCCTGACCATTATATGAACATGGTAGGGTTTCTCTAGTGACATATGCCAACTTGAAATGTTTGTTCTAGTTCACTTGTATGATCTAGAATGGCCCTTTCGACAAAGACTAAAACTTCAAATGCATCCCTCTTGGTTCATGTCTTTTATCCCATAGTAGGACCAAATCACCTTCCATAAATTTCCTTGGTCTTTCTCTTTTATCAAATAAATTTTTGACTCTTCCTTGGAGTTTGGTAATTCTATCAACCATTTCTTCCCTTTCTTCTCGCAACTAGGTGACATAAAAATTTCTCTTTTCTAATGTATCTTTGAAAACATCTTCTTCAATCAAAATCTTTAGTTTACATGCAAAAAGCTCTAGAGGCAATGACAAATTAGCTTCCACTCCAAAAACTAACTCAAAAGGTGAGATAGCAATTACTCTTTTAGGTGTGGTTCTATCGGCCCATAAATCATCATGTTTCTTCTTGTCCCACCTTTTTTGGTTATCTAAGACCAATTTCTTTAGGATATTAATCAGATTCTTATTGCTAGATTGGGCTTGCCTATTTCAATGATGGAAATAAATAGATGAATGACCAACTTGAATACCACTATCATAACAAAACTCAACAATTTCTTAGGTAGAAAAGTAAGATGCATTATCCATTATCAATTTCATAGGAACTCCAAACTTGACCAATATATGTTCTTTGAGAAACTCACATACCACCTCTAATGAAGTATTCTTCATTGGCTTGGATTCAACCCATTAACTAAAATAATCTATGGCAAATAGTATATAATAGTTTCCTTAAATAGAAGGAGGATTGATTGGGTCTATAGAATCTAAACCCCATTGATGGAAATGAGCTTCAATCAATAGTGGCCTAAGAGGCAAGGCAACTAGCTAAAGTTTACCAGTAAAAATCTTACATTTCTCACAATTGGAAACCCACTTATATGAATCTTTAAACATGTTAGGACAACAATAGCATTTACTTAAGATTTTGAATGCAGTAATAGTAGAAGAGAAGTGTTCTCCACATGCTTCATTATGAAAAGATTTTAAGATCTTTTCATGCTACTCCCTATTAACACATCTTAAAAATGTACCATCAAGAGATCTCTTATACAAAAAATCATCATGGATTACATACATTAGAGCCTTTGTTTTTAGCTCCCTCCTTTTCTTAGCAGGCAATCCATCATGGCATTCACCATATATTAGAAAGTATACAATATTTGAGAACCAAGGATCCTAAAGACTTACCACAAGAACCTTTGAAGTATCTTCTTGACCAACTTGTTGAACTTCTATTAAAGCTTTACAAAGTGAATTTCCTCTCACCAGTTTGGTTGGCTTGTCTCAAAATCACACTCTTGGATTGAAGCTCATTTCCATCATTCTCAAAGTCTATTATTGCAACCAACTTCTTGGTGTGTCAAGATTCTTTTAACTATAGAATCTGGCACATATATCACTGAATGAGAATGCAAAAAATAAAACTTGGAATTGTTAAGTGCTCTCACCACTGCACATGCATAGTTCTCCATTTGTGAGTATCACAATTCTTGATTTTTCAATGCCATATTCATAAAAGCAATTGAGTCTTGTATCCCTTCTTTATTTTCTTGCATAAATATAGCTGACATGGTATATTTTGATGCATAAAAATGTATGATGAATTCTTTAGTGTAATTTGGATGAATAAGAACAAGGGCTTTAGCAATAGCACCTTTGATGTCTTCAAAATCTCTGTTTCCAATATCACTCCATTTGAAAATCTTATTACCTTTCATCATATCAACTATACACTTAACTATTTCTAAGAAATTGGGCACAAACCTCCTTAAGAAATTTACCTAGCCAAAGAAAGACTTTACTCTAGTTTTTCTCAATGGTAGACTTAATTATTGAATGGCTTTAGCTCTATTTGGATCAATCTTCACTCCTTGAGATACAATATAACCAAGTAATTTACCGTTTGTTACACATAACACTAATTTCTTGGGATTTAGAGAGACATCATGATCTCTACACATTTTTAACACCCTTTCTAGGTCTTTAGTGGGATCTTTTCTCTTCTTACAAAATACTATCAAATCATCAATGTATATGACAATGATTCTATCTTTCAAATCAGCAAAAGCCAAATTCATACCACATCGAAAGGTTGTGCATGCATTAATTAAGCCAAAAGGAATCCTACTATAGGAAAATGTACCCCATGGTGTGGTGAAGGCCATTTTGAAACGATCTGCTTCAGCTACATAAATTTGATTATGCCCTAAAAATCCATCTAACATAGACATCACTTTTGACCTTGTAACAGTTTGCAACAAATGACTCATTTTGGGAAGAGAAAAGTTATCTTGGAGAGAAGCCTAATTTAAGTTTCTAAAATCCAAATAAATCCTTATCTCTCCATTCATCTTCATCAATGACACAATGTTAGAAATCCAAGTAGAGTGATGAATAAGATATATAATCCTAGCCTACATCATTTTTTCAATCTCCTTGAAGATTGCTCCTTCAACTATAGGGTTATAATTCTTTTGTTTCTGTCTGAATGATGTTGCTTCTATTTTAAGATGGATTTCATGTTTGAATTTACCCTCCATGAAATTTTTTAAATCTTCATAGCTCCAAGAAAATACATCTTGAAATTCAATGAGTAATTTCCTAATCTCTATAATCTCTTCTTGTGTGCAAAACTTTCCTATGTTTATTATTTTTGGACTGATTTATGTCCCTATATTAATTCCATCATACTCACCATAGGATTTTCCTTTTATATCTCTTTCTCCCTTAATGTATGCATCATGCCTATCAAAAATATTTTCCAAAGAAATTAGATGAGGTGGAATCTTGTTACCTTTCAATTGGATCATATTAGGATCTAGTTTCCTTTTATCATCTATCACTGGATCACCACTTGAACTAGTACTTCCCTAAAAATACAAGCCTTCAAAAGGTTCCCCCACTTCAATAAATTTTTGTATGTGTTTTTCATCCTCAAAAACCTACCAAGAATCTTCATTATCAAGGAAATTGGGCCTAAATAGAACTTTCACTTTATAAATTTTATCTCTAAAGTCAAGATGTAGTAAGACCAATGATGCAGAGATTGCCAAAGAATCAACTCTTGAATTGAACTCTCTTGGTACTGATATAATTGAGAACACATCCGAAGTCTCAATTTCATCCCACACCTTATTATGATAGTTCTTCAATCTTGAGTTCTTTACTACATATTGGCTTTTTACTTGCCCCACCACCAATTCTACATCTCCTTGAGCTCTAAGTATATTGGCCCCTTTTTGTTTTATTGTAATTATACTAAGGAGGAGGGCTTCATACTCTATAGTATTTTTAGTATTTTTTAAATCTAACTTGTATGCCAAGCAATTCATTTCTCCACTAGGTGATGTCAGCACTACTCATATACCTGAACTAGCATTGACACAACTATAATTAAATTCTAGAGTCCACAACTATTCACTATCAACTTGCTCTGATTTATCAAGTGTATTAGAAAATAACATATAATCACTAAACTACATTTCTTGATATAATATTTGAGACCTAGGATCATCCAATTTTAGGATAGTGAACTTTGTTGTTTCTTCTGGTTCTAGTTTCTCTTTCTTGTTCCCAACTGGAATAACAACATAGGACTAGTCTAGTTTTATCTCTCCCCCATGTACTTGAAAAAACTTCTACTTAGGAGCATACCATAAATTTTAGGGATGTCTAGCACTAGAATGGTGAATTTAAGTCTCTTGGAAGGGTAGGTAGCAAGGGAAACTTGAGCATCTTTTATCTATCCAAGTAAGTGTACTTGTCTTGCATCCATTGAGTAACAATGACCAAAGGTTTTAGTAAATGGAAGGCCTAGAGCTTTAGCTATATAGGTAGGCATCACATTATCAAAGAATAAGATCTTCATCAGTCAAAGAAGTTCCATTAGTGCTAGCATCAATATTAGCATTAATATTATCATGACCTCCATCTTTATTATAAAAGTGATCAACTAACCTCTCTAATTGATTAGGATTAGATTTTAAATAATCTAATAGAGATGTCTAAATTCTCACCTCTTTGTAGTATTGTATTATATCAAAGGAATTAGATGACTTACCTTTGTCCTCTTTTTTCTGAAATTGAAGGTACCATGCCACTACATTTATCTACTTTGTTTGATGGTGCATGATTTTTAGTAGGCACTGCATTAGGATATTGATTTCTAAACATTTGACCTCTGGTCATGACTACTAGCTAAGGTCCATATAGAGTTGCAAAAAACCTCTTGTCTCTAAATCTAAATCATAATCCAAGAAAAAAAATTTAAAGTTGACACAAGGAGCATGATAATCTTCACTTTTAGGATATTCAACTATTTTTTTCTTTATTTTCCACCATCTGCTTATACTTGATCATGTCATCACATGTATCTCCATCCCTTAAATGGAAAGAAAAAATATTTTGTCTGTTGGGAGCAACTTCAATTGCTAACCTCTTTTGAGCAAGTGGTATATGCAAAGTCTTACCTCCATTTGGATGTCTAAATCCTTCTTGATAAGGTTGATGGAAAGAATGAGCAGGCCTATTAATTTTTTTTTGTCAATGGAATCACTTCATTAGGAAACTTTTGGAGCATGGCCTTTGAATTATTTGAAGTGCTAGCTATATTACCCATGGTTCTAGATTAAAGTTCTCTTTTCCACTTACCAAAGGCTATCCTATCATCTTCCATCTCCATAGCTAGCATCTGAGTAGCTTGCAAATTTGCTACATTTTCTCTCCTAATTTGATATCCCAAATAAAGAGGCATAGAGATGATGTAGAAGTTCTTCTTATTGTCATCCATTGGTGAACATGTAGTAGGTATTCTTTTGATGATTTTATTAAACTTTGCATTAAAATCTCTCCTAGAAATTTATGGTTCCTTCTTTATTTGTGCCAATTATAGCAACAATACTTGTGCATCCTCTTTACTTTTAAAAAGTTCTTCAAATTTTTTTTTATACTATTCCAATCTATGATGCATCCAATAGGTAAATCTTGGAACCAATCAGCAACATTATCTACAAGGGTATCCACAAACATCCTAACAACTAAATCTTCATGTTGAGGATTCATTACACCACATGCTTTACAAAAAACACTTAGGTGTTGCTCTGCAGAGATAGTGCCATCACCATTAAATATTGGGAAATTTTTCATTGATGCTTTGGTAAATCATTATTAGCTCCAAGAATGAGAGGACCAATTGCATTTCCCAAAGGGACTACCATAGCTACTAGTACAATGTATTGGTTTTTTTCGAAAGTAACTAAAATAGGAAGTCTTGCACCAATTAACAACAAAATATCAAAAATAGGAGGAGTAGAAGTCCTAGAAATAGGAGGAGAAAAAGATTGACTTCTCTTTGTTCTAGTTGGAGGAGAAAAAGATTGACTTCTCTTTGTTCTAGTCGAAACAACTATAGAAAAATGAGTATCTTGAAGTTGTTTAGTTGTTGATTCCCTTGCACATGTTCTTCCTCTTCTAGAATAGGAAAGTTGGCCTTCTTGAGTTCCTCGTATATTGGGTCAATCCTTCCTCTTTCCTTGGTAGTCCTGGTATACCTAGGATCTAGGATGTATCAAATACTTTAGAAAATGGTGCTTTTTGTTTACCTTAACCCTGGTGATCAAGGAAACTTTACCAATCTTCAACTTTGAATTAGCATCTTCTCTCTAGCAGGTTGAGGCTATAAAAATGGTATTAGATCCTCATGGAAAAAAATTTACTTTGACAAGACCTATCTTGCAACTTAAACTATATATGGAATTAGAGTGCAAACTAATATGAAGGAAAATTCTTCAGAGATTTAATTTTTTAATTCTCCCTAGTAGAGTTGCCAAAAAAATTGGTTAACAGTTTGTTCTCCTATTAGATTTTATAACCTAACTCTTTTAAGATGCAATTTTTTGGAGATAAAAAAGGAAATTACCAATTAATTGGTTACTCTATGTGTTCTATCACTTTCCTCTAAATTATAAGGTACAACTCCCTTAAGATTTGCAATAATGTACATTGAATATATCTTTCTTGGATCAGCAATTTGATATAATAAGCTCTTAACCTGAGAGCAATAAAGGCTAACCAAATTTCTTGTAGACACAAACTATTCAATAAAATGGATTAGGACAACCTATCACACCCAATGGAATTATTGTAGTAGATTATCTCAAGAATTTTTGACTCTTACTTCTATTCTAAATGCAGATTAATTATCTAAGTGCAAAAGAGGAAAGGAAGGAGAGATGCACATGAGGGAAAATGGAATTTCTTTAACTTTAGTCTTGAAAGAAATGGAATCCAACAAGTTACTCATATATTCATCTATATTTATCCTTCAATCCCCATTGAAACTATCTAAAATGCCATGAAACAAGCAAGTGGAGATGTAGAATCACATATGAAAAAGAAAATGGAATTAGCTATACTATAAATACCAAAGTGAAATGGAATCCACATGGTTATAACAGAATCACATATAATTTTCCTTCAACTCTTAATGTAGAATGAATTTATGGGAAACAAAAAATGAAAAGAAAATTAGGTAAATGGAATTACAAAGCCAATTTACCCTCAAGTTTTCTGACCTTTGTATTATCAGAAGAAAATACATTTATAGTTTTTTTGTCATCCCTCAGTTTTGGAAGAGGCAATAGTCACTCAATAGAAATAAAATAAGAATAAAATATAAAAATATCTAATTTGTAGCATGATATAGACATGTGGCATCTTCCTATCTATGATCTTAACTCCATAGAACTTTTGAAAACACATGGTTACTATTTATCTTCATGTTGCTTCAGGAATCCTATGAAAATCTTTGTTTGCTTCATATTTTGTTGTTTGGTGCCAAGTCTATGTAATTCATATTTCAACAGTCACACCAATTTTCAATTCTGACCATTGATCTTAGATCAATGATCAAGATTAAGCCTAGAATTCTTTCCTATTTCACTTTTGTCACTCCTTCGCAATTACTCTTCATATGGTGCCTTTACTTTATGTGATGATGCATTGTATACCTACTATCTTGTTTCCCAGCTTCACAACACATAATATCTTGAATTCTTTTTAACCTATGACCTTATGATTCCTCTTATTCACCACTTCATAGCTTGACCTATCTCCCTTTTACTACCCCCAGTGGCTTAGCAACAACTATGTAACGCCCCGCCAAGGGATCCAAAGGATTAACCTAAAGTTTCACTAAGTTTGGTAGCATTTTTTTAAAAAAATAAATGAAAGTTAAACTACAACATACATAAAGTAATAGAAGCAATGACATCATTCAACTGAAAGTAAACATAAACATACATAATAGGTTACATTCTTCAAGGATCCCTTAACATTGAATCACATCTAACATAACTAATTATGTTTCCATCTAATACTACATCCACATGAAATAATAATGAAAAGTCCAACATTCATAAATTACATTTCCAAATGCTCGATCATCCACTACACATGTCACAAGGTATGAAAGGCCTAAATAATATAGATCCGTGTAAATAAAGTACATCATCATACTAACTCTAATCCATGATGCAATGACATAAATGAAACCACAAATCATACATGATACATCATCATAGGAGATAACCATAAATTACAAACATAACTAACTAAGTGCATGGTTCCTCCCAACCGTAAATAGCATCATTAGACCATCATGGGCCCTATCCATCCCTTCATGCGTTACATCCAAATTCACCAAAGAGATCATCGGTATTATAATATTAGGAATGTCACTTCTAAAACATACTACATCATATGCAGAAAAGAAATCTAAAATGTGAAGTAAAGCATAAGATAACATCATCGAACATATGCAAATCATCAATATAAGAAAAATACCAGTAAATACATCCATCATAAGGTATATCATCTATCATAATGATCCAATAATAGAATGAAGATAAATACCAACCGAGAATGCTCCAACCACGGTGTCTACGAATAGATTTCCAATGGTAAGAGTGAAAAAGCACTACCACCTGACCGCGTGGAACCTCTTTGGTCCACTCCCACTGTGTTGAGGAGATAATCTCAAGTCCCAAATAGGTTATCAAATCACATAGCACAAATACTCTCTAAGTCCAAGAATCCTCAAAGTATACTAACTCAAAGGTTCCAACACAAAATCGACATCTAATCCCAGAGGCACACAAAGACATGTAGGAAACCTACAATGCAAGCAAGAAAGTGTCATCGCTGGGATCATGATAGAGTTACCTTGGCAGTCTCTCAATAGACCCCAACCCCCTAGTGATCCCTGTGTGGCCACTAGTATCCTCTCATATAGACGAGGTATACTATGAAATGCATGGTCACAACCAAGCATTCTCTCTACTCCCATCCTATTCTATACTAGCACTCAAGGCATGGGTGAGAACAAAAAATTATCTTATTAGGTTCATTTAATCCCCATTTAGTGTAAATGTTTTCACCTATTAAAACAACTTACAATGAGTTATCCTGGTAGCCACTTAGGGCCTCGAGGCCCATTGCAAGCCACTTCTCGACACTACAACTAGATAACCTACCCTAAGATCATGGAATCATAAATCTCAAAATCACCACAATCCTATACAAGTGACTGGAAAACTACCAAAAGATAATCCACAATAAAAGAATCAAATCCCCATGAGCAACTGAAAAGCATCCATTGATAATCATGATCACAACAACTCTCTATTGGAAATTGAAGGTATCAATGATAATCACAATATCCATTGGTTCTCAACAAGCAACCAAAAAGTATCTCAAAGTCATACTGATCGAAGATTTCAAAAATGTTCGAGTCAAAACATGTCACAACATGACATCATCAATATCAAAACAAACACTTTAGTCCCATTAAGGTGATTGGAAATTAACCCAAGTATAACTGATCGATGACTTTAAAATGATTAGTTCAAGTGTCTCATACACACATCTTAGCTTCACACATGAAGACTGAAAAGAAATAACAAGCAATAAATACAAAAATCTCATAGAGCATACCATCACATTACCATGGTTGGGTTTTAAAAGAATCAAGACCAAATAACATCAACATGCCATCAAATTCATAACCCTCGAGCCTCTGGTAGACGTCCTATAACTGGTCAACACTCTAGGACCACCCAAACCCCAAACATGGATAGCATAAAGAACAAGATACAAACACATATTTTAGTTTTCTTTTTCAATCACATGGTTAAGCCAAATATTAGGTTTAAATTTTTGTTTTCAAGTGTATTTCAAGTGTATAAGATTCTTCATTTAATCTACAACTCAACCCATTTATTTTTTTTGAATAAAACATAGAATTATCCCTCCATTATTTTAAAATGATTCTCTAAAATAATCATAAGATCATTATTTACTTATTTTTATCATTGAACTAGTTCCCATTAACTTTTAGATAAAATCATTCACATTACTTTACTAAAATCCATGTTACTAATAATTTCAAGAAGCATCTCCCATTATTCAAATTATTAGAATAATACTTATCAACCTTCAAATAATTAGTTTACAATTTCCTTAAAACACTTCAAGAACAATCATTTATTTAAAATAATCTTCATTGATTTTAAGTAAAATCAATCTCATTAATAATTCAATTATTTAATTGTACTAAACACTTATTAATATCTCTTTTCTTTTAATTTTCCCTCATTTAAAAATCCATTTACTTAAATTGACTAATGATTAATTACACTTCTTCTACTATTAGCTGGTGTAGGAGCACTAGGGCCAAGGACAAAAGGCCTAGAGGAACTAGGGTAACTAAATAGATCCTAGGGGGATCAAATAATGAACATGACCATGAAGGGTCATTTGATTGTAATAAGTCCACAATGGTCACTTAATAATGTTTTGTTTATGTTTTAAATGTTTTGATTGATCACTTTGTAAAAGGATCAATGATGTAGCCTTATTGGCATTTTGGGAGTTAGTGTACCTAGGGTTCACTTTAGGATTATAAGGTAGATGAGTTATTTAAAGACCTTCAAATGTACAATTTATTTAATATGGAAAGTAGAACCATTATATGGTGTCAAATGCAATTGTAGTGCCTAAAAATGTAAATTGCCAAAAATTGGCAAAATGAAGCCTAGAAGGCTCGTAGAGGGTTTATGGGATTTAAGAGTGGTATGAGGATTTAAAGTTGGGATAAAACTCTTGAAAATACTTTGGAATATTAATACAATACATAATGATGTAGTGCTATCAAAGTTTCATACAATACCAAATTAAATTCTCTGCAAAGTCCTGGCTTGCTGCCGTAAGGTCACAATCCACTTTTTGTATTGAAAAGACTTCTCATTTGGATAAAATCTTGAGTATAAATGTATTAGATATATGTTTGTTTAGTTTTTAATTCATTGCATGATTTGATAGATTAATTTGTGAAGTTTAAGCGGAAAGAACTCCTGGTTATAGAAAATGGAGGAATGACTGTCATTGAATAAAACAGTCCTAGTATGGGGGCCATATCTCCCTAATGAACCATTGGATAAAGCCAAATTTGAAATATGTTGGAGAGGGCCAAGTTGTTCCATATCTGACTAGAGTGATCTAATAAATTTGGTCTAGATAAAAAGTTATGAATGTCTGAGTTCGGGTCTATGTAAGGGGCAGCGACAAGGTAGTTTGTTATGAATTTCCATCATAAATAAAACTAAGGTTTCCTAATGTTTCTTTGCAACCAAATAAAAATTAACATAAATATCTAGATTGCAATTTCAAGATTGAAGATTCGTTCATGGAGTATATTCAGACATATATAACAAACATGATGAATACAAGAACATAAAGAGTCCAAATGGAATATGTGAAAATCACGAGTGCACCTGGATACTAATGTTAATTTGCTATGCCTCAAAAGTCCATAGAAAAATCCCTTCCTTCTCCAACATTTTTCATTCCTCCAAGAATCAAACCAACTGAAACCCCCAAGTGACTATAAGATCTTGTAGAAGAATATGAGCATGTAGAAGCATATGAGCTTCTAGAATGCATGTAAGCTTTTAAAAAAAATGCCTGAGCGTGTAGAAGCATATGATCTTGTTGAAGCACATGGGGATGTCCATACACACTAGGAGAGCCTGTATATAAAGGCCTCTAAGATGCGTCTAGAATGTGTCTAGAAGGAACTAGGAGATAAGCATAACAACTAAGCATGTAACTTCCACAACAAGAAGATAGACATGATGAGGTGTCTAGAATGTTGTAGACACCATGTGCTCAAATAATATGCTAACTCCTAAGTGTAGACAACATGATGGGGACACAACCCAAGAACAGAATGGACACAACAAAAAAGGGAAATTATATTAACTGAGAAAATAAGCTAGTACAAATAGTACAGAGAAAATAAACTTCAGAACATGCCCTAAGGGCTTACAATAGCATAAATCTAGAGAATATTTCTCCTTTTAGCACCTCCTCTCAAACTTCACTCCAAACTACCTTTTACAATGCCAGAAATCTCCTTAAATAGACCCCAGAGGGTTAAGGACTAGGAGTACATTCTAGAAAGTGCTAGTAGGCATCCACCGACAAAATAGAAGGTTTCAAAAGCTGTGTTAGAAGTCGGTGCAAATCTAGAAGAATCTAGAAACGGTAACCGAACTTCCGAGAGGCATAACTTTTGAATCGTAGCTCTGATTGACAAACCATTTACATTTTTGAAAAGCTCCCAAAGCACTCTATAGCCCTATGGACGAGCTTTGCTCCTCCCCAACTTTTTGGCCCTTTTTGAGGTCATTTAATGCCCCTAACTTGACTTCAAAGCATTCTTAGGGGGTCTCCAAAACCTGAAAAACTGCAATATCTTTCAAACCGTGGGGCTTTTTGACCTGATTCTTTTTCTGGAATGCTCTAAATCACAATTACATTCATCTGGTCAATTCACACCTTCTAGGTCACCAAAATGATGGCTAAATTGCATGCTCCTATTTTTTCAAGATTTTCAAATGCACTGATAGTGGAACTGTGAGAGTTGGAACCTTTATTTGACCCAAATGGGTATCCAAAAATGTAAAGACATGAAATAGAAACTAAGTCTAAGTACTTTTTTTTGGGTGACATAGGATTGCCCTTATACCTCTGGATGCTCCTGCATCACAACATGTGCATACTTAGAGTGCAAACTCCTATGTTGTCTACATGACAACTTACAAGAGTTTGCATACTCCTCAGTGAATAAATATTAAAATAATACACCTTAATTTGTTAAAAAAAATTATTTAATATTCATTTGACTCCTTTTTAAATTAATTTTTTCATTTTAAATCTCATGCACTCACTTTATTAAATCCACTTCTTTTATCTTAATATATTTTAATCACATGTATGCATCATGTGATCTAGAATCTTTTAATAATTTTACGATATTTTCCACACTTAAATTTATTTTTGAAACTTTAATTAATAAAATATTTATTAACTTAAATAATAATATTATTTAGCATTTATCAAAAATGAACTCTAAATAAATTATTGTTAAAATAAATATTGTCACATTCCAAATTTAAACTTATAACTTTCATCTCCAAATTTAATTCTTTTATTTAATTAATTTCCCAATTAATTAAATAAAATAAATATTAAAATATCATATTAATTTTCCATTAAATTAAACCAGTAATTAAATCTTTTAATTAGGCTTAATTAATAGAAAATACCCTAAAGACTCGTAAAGTAAAATACAAAAACCCATCATAGCAAAACACATACAAAATCAAACCAAAAAGGGTTAATATCACGACTTACATCATCTGACATATTCTAAGGGTACTTGACTCAGATACTTGACCTAGCTTTCAATCAAGACAAATGGCTTAAAGGGTTGGGACTTGGACTTGAGAATTTATCTCCCATCTCTTACCATTGAGATAATGCAATAGGGTATGCTCATCCTGGCAATTCAGGAAAGTTGATACCCAGTACCTACAACCTCCATAAAATCCATGCATGTACAAGCACAATATATACTAAGCTAAACAAGCAATGGTAGGAAGTGGTGCATCATGTAGATCCTGACTGGCAGGTGACTATGATTCCCTTCCTTAACCATATCAGAAATGCCATACAAAAAGAAAACAAACACGCACACCATACACATGCAAGTATGGGGTAAGTATCCATAAGAAAACACACATAGAATAAACCATCTATCCAATCATTATCAATAACTGAAATCACTTGAACTATAAAGTACCAAGTAATCTCATCATATAATAAACTAAATCTGAAACAGTATCTAATAATCTCAAAATAATGTTACTAATAATCATCATCCATACATGAAATATAGAACACCAAATGATCTCATCATATGTTACTAATTATCATCATCATAAAACTGTCCTAAAAGAGTTTGAAAACAACAACAAAATGTGAACTAGGGCAGGCACTACAAACTACACACTAACATGATTGTGCCTTCACAACATTTACCTTAGGTTACCTTCAATAGCCTACAACCTTGTGATCTTTGGTATTTGTGGCTTTGTTGAGTTGACTATGGGACTATTCAAATTTGGTCATCTTGGGCTACTTTTTGTAGTTTCACCACTTAAAGTCTTTTAGCTATTTTACTATAAGCGATGATGTGATCACCTTATGCTTAACTATCTAGATCACTTTTCATAGCTTTGTAGGTCAAATTTGAGAGTCAGGCTAAATCTTTGTGATCATGCAACTAGAGCAGTCACTACTTTGCAGCATTAACTGCAAGTTCCCCTTCATTGCCAGCGACCACATGATTCTTCTATTTTTGCTACTTTGCAACCTTGATTCATCATTAACTTAACCTATCTATGACCCTACAATCATGTGATTTATTTTATTTTGTTCCATTGCAACATTAACTCATGATTAACTTAAACCCCTTATGAACTTGCAAAAATCATTTTGATCTAACTGCAACTTTCTTTCACATATTTGTAGATTTCTCAGAGAGTTACCATTGAAAACATGCAATGATGCAAACATTGTTGATCTACTCTTCATCTAAAGGAAAGGGATCCATTTCTAAGAACATTTGACTTTTCAACTGACCAATGGTGTGCATTGTTTTTGTTGATTGACTTTTCCACTCATCCATGTAGGCTACTGATACAAATTGATTTCTCTGCATTTTGAGCTTGATGACTTGTGATGTCTTCCATTGAAATATGATTATAATAGATCTTTGTCTTTTAAATCCTTTTGGATTTGTAGATGATGAATCATTAGGATTTACAAACCTTCTTCTCATCAAGAAGATACTTATAACCAACCCACAAGAACCCTAACTCACCTAGCCTTTTGACAAGTGCATTGCTCACATGATTTCCTGCATTAGGTTATCTCAAAGGGATTATGAAAAGAGAGGTCATCCTATGAGCATTCTAGACTCAAACTCAAGACATTGACATATTTGACTTGACTCAAACATAAACCAAGAAGGAAGGAACTAAAAATTGGTCAACAAGAAACATTGTTAGGGAAAAATAGAATTGATGTGTTGGAGGAGTAGTTAGATGGAGTCTATGAGAGGTATATCAAGACCATGAGCCACTATGAAAAGGAGATGAAGAAAAAAAATGTTCTAGAATAGTAGAGTCTTCAATTAGAAAATAAAATGGTGGCCTTAAAAATTATGTTAGATCTTATATTGAGATTGAAGATAGAGGTGTATAGACATAGGCATATACACTTGAAGTAGGGAATATGGTGGGCCAAACCATGGCTACTAATGTAGAAGAGTTGGAATCCAACAAAGAGATAGAGATTAGAGCCGCAAAGAATTTTATGATCCATAAAATAAATTCTTTTAAATATGTTTCTCAAAATTTGCACATCAATTATATTGTCTTGCAAGGGGCAGAGTATTAGTGTTCTGATGCAATATATTTATTGTCTCCCTTATTCACCATATGGGGTCTATACACCCAATTTTTTGAGAACCTTATACCCATGTTGACACATAAGAAGGATTCACCAAAGGTGGTAATTATTTCTATTAGAAAATTGATTCATAGGGTGAAAGAGTTGAATTGTTTCTTTGTAAGAAAGTTATAAATAATTCAAAATAAAATGAAGGTAATTGCTACAGGAACACCAAATTGTCTGCCTTGTATATTAGAAGAAAGTGGAGTAGTAAAGGATTGGCAAGAATGGTTATCCTCTTTTGATGACATTTTGAATCACTCTAGGTTTATGGCTTATTGTAATGGTGAGGTAGATATTGTAGTGGTTTATGATTTGATTCATATGTTGTATAAACTAGAGTGAGAAATGGGAAAATTAATTGTAGAGATTAAGGCCATCATAGACGTTAAATGGAGAAAAAACCTTGAAGAGTTAAGTGGGATCAAAGATGCCACCTGTCCAAAGATTGAAATTGATATAGGCTTTTGGGAGGTCATAGATGGTATAAAGGTCATTCCATTCAAGGAAAGTGATTAAGTAGTTAAATTCACAACTAAAAGATAGAAGAGACAAAGTGAAGAAAGGGAAATGAAAGCAATAGGTTGTTAAAGTGCAAACAAATTCATGTTGAAGACAACTAAAGAAAGTGCCACCTACTAGTTTTAGAATTGTTTCTCCAATTTTGTCTAAATAGAAAGAATGTTTGTAAATGAAATGTATCTAAAATATATTTGTATTTTGTTTTAAATCAAAATTTGGCAAGTGTCCTCCCATATGAAGCTTTTTGCAATCCTTGTCTATAAAAGAATTTCCAAGATGTGGAGTGAGGGTTCAAGTTTTGTATAATTTTAGTGTTTATGATATTGCAATAGGTCCAATCTTTTGTGTCAATTTCCAATTTGAGAATACAATGAATACTCAATGACAAAAGTTTTCATATTTGAGTTATATTTTGAGTCTTATATCAATAATGTATTATTTTCAAGGAAGACTAATACAAAGAGGAATTTCTAAATACATGTGTCTCTAAATTTTGTCTCCATTTTTATATTCTTGTTATTTTGGGATTGCATGAGCAAAGATCTTTCAATTTAATGCAGCTTGGATAGGTTGTATGTTATTTCATTATTGCTTTTAATTCAAGGAATTAATCATAGGAATGTAATTTAGGATTGATAATTGATAAATTTAATTGTAAATCATTTAAATAGGTCAAGATTTACTGGTATGACTCTATATAGAAATGGATAAGGTACTTGTCATAAATTGTGATGTAAATTGGTATAGTCATTTGGTTTCATGATACACATTTAAATTAAAATTAATTGTTTAATTTTTGTAACAAAGAACTATATTTTTGGTCATTCCCTTATTGTAATAACTTTCTTTGAATTTATAGTAAGTTATTATAAATCAACAAGTTGATTACATTTTCAAAAATACTAATGACCATTTTATGATATAAGGGATAAATATAAGGTGAATAATATAAATGAGTAAGCATAATCCCTAGGTGCACTTACCTTGGCCCTATAGAGCCTATAGTGTAGAAAACATTTTTGTTTTGTCGAGTTGGTCTAGATCTAGATGATTTCCTTTTGTATGGGAATTAGCTAACCCCTATGCATCTTGCATCCTGGTGTTGCTTTGAGGCCTTTAGTTTTAAAACACCAACATGTCACTCAATGAAAAGGAACCCTTGAGGAATAAAATAGGTATTCTATGTGCATATGCATAACTATTATGTTTGTTTTGTATAAACATTTAAAATTAATATTGTTCAGTGAAATTTGTTACATATTAGGTTTATTTCCTGAGTTCTCAAGTGGTGTGTTAAACCAATCTTCATCTTAAACTAATTGTATGCTCCCACTAAAAATATCTTCCTCTTCAAATGAACCATGAATTTATCTCCAATATAAAATTCATTATGCCTCCTTTTCTTATATAACTTAGCTTGGTATCGTGTGTTCATTTTAGTAATTTTTTTCCTCACCTTCTCATATAAATTATTCAATTGTTCTGCAAAGTCTTCAACTTCAACACTACTTGTCTCCCCCTTTTCCAATTTCCTTAATTTTGAAGCATATTTGGGACATCATCTGTATCTTATCTAGAATGGTGATTTGTTAGACTTTATATTGAAGAAATTATTGCATGCAAATTTTATTATGGTTAAATCAATTCATTTGGTTTATCTCCAACCAAACATATCAACAAGTTCCTCAAACTCACGTTCACTACTTTTTTCTATACATTAGTCTTTGGATGATGCATTGGCATGAACTCCAAATTTTTCTTTAACTTCTTTCACAATGTTCACCAAGAGTACCTTACAAACATGGTGTCTTGATCTAATGCTTTGCTCTTTGGTAGACCATGTACTCTCACCACTTCATTGAAATAATAATTCTACCAAATGAACAATATCATAAATCTTTTTGCAAGGAATAAAATGGGTAGCCTTTAAAATCTATCTACCAACACAAAAATTGAAACATTCCCTTTCAGAGTCCTTGGAAATCAAAGAAGAAATTCCATGCTAATGTCTTACCATGGTTTTTCTATTAATGGTAATGGCTTACATAATGCTATGTTTTGTTTGGCTCATTTTACCATATGATGTGTTCTTCAACATTTTACAAATTTCTTAATATCTTCACTAGTACATTTTGACTTGATGCAGGAGCATCTTGCATGGGAAAATTAAAATTTTAAAATAAAAAAAAAAAAATTGTGGAGGAGAGAGAAAGTGACGAAAATAGAAAGAAAAAAAAAAGAAAATTGAAAACAAAAGAGGAAAGAGGAATTTCTATTTTCAAGGTGCATAGGTGGCATAAATAGAAAAATAATAAAAATAGTTGTTATTCCATTAATCAAGGTGTGTAGGTGGCATCTTAAGAAGTTTCTGGAAAGTTCCTTAAATCATGCATTTAATATTTGTGGTGCTTAGTTGTATTTAGGTGGAATTCTAGAAAGTTGTAGATATTGTAGAAGGTTTTGGAAATTCTAGAATGTTGTGGATAAATCATGCATTGGGTGATAAGTTCCTATTTAAGGAAAGCTTATGTTCATTTGTAATCAAGCTCTTCAAGTGTAAGCTCTTGTAGTGAAGCTCTTCAAGTGTAAGCTCTTGTAGTGAAGCTCTGCAAATGTAATCTCTTGTAAGGAAGCTCTCAAGGTGAAGCTCTTGGAATGTAATTTCTTGTAGAAGCTCTTAGTGAGAAAATATCTCTTACATTATAAGAAATTGAAGTTCTTCCATGTGGAGAATATTGTAATAAATTTTCAAGTATTAATGGATGCTTTATGAAGCATTTTTTCCTCATCTCTTTGTCTCCATCTTGTTGAGATTTTGGTTGTGAGTTGGTATAGGTGGTGTGGCCCTACATCATTTTTCAACCAAAATTGGTTGAATTTTTTACACATATTGGTCAAATTTTTGACCAATAGTTTTGTCACTATTTTTGTCATCAAAATGTCAAGCAAGTCACTAAGCATTGAAATGTCAATCCACATGCTGGTAAAAAATATCCTACTTGTCACTGAGAAAATTGGTGGATGGATTGATCGAGAATTTGAGTAAGTGTGGTGGAAATTTCAACCATTTTTTATCCTTCATCAACTAGGATGCCATACCCACAATGACATCCTGGTCAATGAGGGTTTCAAAATTTTGACAAGACTTGGTCAAAATTGAGATGAATGCATACTAACATTGGTCAAATTTTCAACCAATCTAGTTTTTTTTTTTTTTTTAATGAAAATTGGATGCTCCTAATGATGGTATGTATCTGTTTAATCGAACTGAGGATGTTCTTTCACCATTTTTCAACCAAGAACACCTGGAGCACCTTGATCTCAGCTTCAATTATTTCTTTAGAGTTCCCATCCCTATTGGATTACCCAAGCTTAGGATTTTGTGCTATTTGGACTTAGCATGGGCTAGGTTTAGTAGAGATGTTCCCATAGACATTTGAAACATCTCTACTTTTTAGTACTTGCACCTCTCTAGGCTTGGGTTGAGATTGGTGGACATGCCAATGTGGAGGGGAAACATGAGATATATAAGAGAGCTTATCTTGATGGAAGTGGATATGTTAATAGTGGAAGGAAACAAGAAGGATGTGTAAGGTGCAAGTACTACAAAGTAGAGATGTTACCCGTGTCTTCAGGAACATCTCTACGAACCCCAATCTATGCTAAGTCCAAGTAGCACAAACTTCTAAACTCGGGTAATCTAGTAGGGATGAGAACTCTAGAGATTTCATTAAAGTTGAGATCAAGGTGCTCTAGGTGTTCCAAATTTAAAAATGGTGAAAGAACATCCCTGATTTGATTAGACAAAGGCATACTATCATAAAGAGCATCCTCCAAACTATGGAGATTGAGGTGAATAACATGGTCTATGTGGGGATGTCATTGGATTCCATTCCACTCAAAATAGTTAAATCCATGCCATGATTTCAATATTTGATAGGAAGCATCATAAATAGATGCCTTAGTTGTCCAACAACCATTTACATGAAAGAGCATTAAAAAGGCTATAGTTGTCCAAAAAAATTTTAACAAATGCCACAGGAAGCTTGTAATTACTTTTTTGTGGTAGCTTTGACTATATATAGTAAGTAGTTGAATATAGATAGAGAAAATTACTTGAAGCCCTCTCCCATTCTTTGTATGAAAGAAAGTGCAAAGGTGACTATAGAAACCAAAGAATTCAAAACAAATTCAATGTATTCAAAAATGAACTTTCTATGAATAGCATTGATACATATTTAGAATTAATATTGGAAATTGAATGAGTAGAATATGTCACGATAAACTAGAATAAAAATTATTGAATCAATGTACAAAATAAAGGGTACCCACCATGCCTGATATCATATTCATAAAATGATCTATGCACCACATAGATCTCGTAATAAGAATACTCATGTGCTTCTACAATATTGCATGTATATAAAAGTCCAAATGTGATTGGACCTTGATCATTTCCCTCTCATACCTTTGCAAATCAAGCCTCTTCAACTAAGGAATATAATCCCTAATATTAACACACCCATGATATACAAAAGACTCCTCAATCAACTTGGAAATAATCTCTCTTTTGACTTCCATAATTGTAGAAAATCCTACCACAATTAGAGGCTATGTCATTGTTAGCTCCATCTCAAACCTCTAATTTTCTTTAGGAATGCTATTGAAAGTACATTGGGTTACAACACTTATACAATCATACCAATAAAAAATGTGCCTTGGGCATTTTCAAACATCTAAGTATCTTTAATATTGGAAGATAATTGAAAAAATTTCATATTTTGAATTTATTTTATCTATCATCCTCTATATCTCTGGCAATTGAGATTCTCACATCGTAAAACTCAATTTACACAATATACTATAAAATGATATTAATTCTTATAATAAGTAAAAATTTTCAAACCAATTCACTGTTAGAGATAATAATGAAACATGTCTTCTTGTAATGACCTAGTCCACAATCAAGTCTATATAATTATCTTTATTAAAGTATCATATAGACTAAAAATGAAGTCAAACTCTCATCTTCCATTGGTTTTATGGAATATGAAAACTTTTTCTAATAACCAAGTAAATGTAGCTATCTCACATTAAGATATTGTTAGTGATTGCTAACTTAAGGTGGCTCTTCAGTAGTCCTACAACCATACATCAAAAACAAGTTATGCAAAAAAAAAAAAGGGTATTTTTCAAACAATATTTTTTTACAAAGAACAAAAAAGGACAACCCATTTCACCATGTATACCTTTTCACAATAAATTTCAAACACTCCTCCCTTTGGCTCCCACCTATTAGCTCCCCAACCTATGAAGTAGTGTACATAAGCTTAATTTTTGACCAAAAGATGTTGATTGCATTCATAAGCTTAAACATATGTAGTCTAAAAGACAAAAGAAACAAAAATTCTTAATTAATGGAAATGGTTAATGAGCACTGGAAGTAGAGGGTTTTTCTATCATATTATTAAACTTTGTGTAGCCTTCTAACATAATGAGCTTATTCACAAGTTCTTGAATTTCAAACATGCATCTTAGATGTTCATGATACCTAAATTAAGGATACACAACCTATATTTTTATGACACCTAAATAGGAGGGACATATCCTAATTTAACAATCATGATGTCTATGAGAACTACAAATATAATTAGCAATACAAAATCCTGGAAGAATATTTCTTGCATTGCACCACTATTGTCCATCCATGTGATGTACATATCTTATACTATCCATGCAACACCTTCCTAGTGAATGTGTACTTCAAATGGATACTATTAATTCATATATTCAATATTTAGAAATATATATCAAAACTTATTATATGCTCACTAGTAATTAAAGATCAACATCTTTTGAACTCCTAGAAAAATTTGCAGATCCATAGCCTCAAACCCGTAGCTACTACTTCCCCTAAAATAAATGGAAAATCCCAAATGTGATTTAAAGAATGATTAAATTAGTTTAAAAGGGAGAATGTAAAATCTAATATTGATATTCACAATTTTATCTTGATATTCAATAGATGATTCTGCAACTTATATTAATGTATTGTATTCATAGATGCCTAGAGATGAGTACACCCATCAGGAAAAATGGTGAGCATTAAAGAAAGTTAGTATACATATGAATTAAAGTATAGAAATGTAGATAACAAATAATTACTAATAATTAACTGATCAAGGTTGATTGTTTTTCTAGTTCTTGATAGGGGAGAAGTAACACAATCTTTATAAGCAACATGACTAAGCATTGCAACTTTCTTTACAAGGCTTGCAAGATCGCTATTTGTAAATCCAGAAAATCCTATCATGGCTCCCTACATTATTCAGATACAAAATTTAGCAAGTTATATGAATTTATTTTATGTATATATATATATATATATATATATATATATATATATATATATATATATATATATATATATATATGTATGTATGTATGTATGTATGTATGTATGTATGTATGTATGTATGTATGTATGTATGTATGTATGTATGTATGTATGTATGTATGTATGTATGTATGTATGTATGTATGTATGTATGTATGTATGTATGTATGTATGGATTGAATTGAAGGTCAGTTCATAGGTCTTTGATTGCAAGGAGATTTGGTAGTAGGTATAAGGGTCACCATGGACGAAAATATGGATGCAAGGTGCATTCAAAGGTCATCCATATTCATGACACAATGCAAATGTAGGGCTAACATATGCATGGTTGTTATTTCTAGTGGTTCCATTACTAATATTACATCAAATAAAATGCTTGGCAAGTTGAATATGGAAAAGATAACACATAGTACACCTTATAGAGTGTATGGAATGAATAATTATTAGTGGATGGATGTCAAAGAACAAGTATATATTTATTTGAGTATATGTTTGTATTGTGATACTTTTCTATGTGATATTATGCCCTTGAGTGGATGTCATGTAATCCTGGGTAGAGTATGGCGAGTTGATGTTAAGGCCTTGTATAGTGGTAGAGAAAATACTTATGTGATGAAGGGTGCTCCCCTTAATACCATAAGCACATAATAGAAACAAAGAAACAATAGCATATGTGAGAACAAAATATGGACTTTTGATTTGCACTGCAAATGTGGAATTATAGAATTCACAAGTACAATATGCTAACTTACAAGTACAATGTTTGAGCCTTTCTTAAATAGGAAATTTTATGCCACCCGATAAGGTTCTAGACATTGAAACTTAATACCTAGGGCCGACAGACCCTAACAATACATATAGAGTTGGCCAAATACATCTTTGACAGTTATTTTAGATATTTTGGGTAGCCCAACCTTGAAAGGCCATAACTCATGAATCATTGTTCTAATTGGCTATTATCACAACTTTTCATAAATGCCATCTCTTGATATATAGGCTCAAAATGCACAAATATTGTTCTGTCAAGTTTTTGGACCTCATTTAGGCCCTCTAAGGCCTCCAATGGTGAGCCTGAAGATTTTTCTGCAAATTTCTCCACCAAAAATCTACAATAACTTCTTTGATACTTAAGTTGGAGCATTGAGATTTTATGGTAGGCTTATAAGTCTAAAATAAACCTTCATATAGAAAATGAGAACATTCCAACTTTTTATGTCAAATTTACTATTGGGCGGTCATTATGCACGAGGCCAATTGTAGGAATCCATTGCACAATTCCTCTCTTGAAAAGCTAATCCTTTTGGGATCAACTCCAAGGTTTAGTATTTTTCTTGCGACGTACCACAATCTACTTAATTGAAGATAAATGTGATTTTTATGAGGAGGCCTTTGTTAGTTCTACTATGATCTCAGAATGAAGTAATTCTATTTCTGTCTCAAAATTACACACAAAGAACAACATTTTTGTATTTTCTAGTTTTTCAATGAATGCAATCTAATAGTGCAACTAAAATGAGTTCCTATTCTAGCAAGGGATTAGCAAAGAAAATAATGAAACTGAAAAAAAATAACATGAAATTGAAATAACTTGAAATTAAAATCATAAATGGACATAAGCTATAGAAAACAACGTGCTATGAGTTAAACTTTAGAAGAAATCGGTAGGAAACCAATGGAAAAAGCATCAGTGCTTCCTAGAATCCACTAATGCAATTGTCAGTGAGAAAATTTAAAAACTATATGATATTTCACCTTTCATCAAATCATAAGGCCACAAAAAGTGCACTCATGAAAGACAAAAGGCTATGTAGGCACAATGGGGTGTTTATAAGAAATCATCTCCTCAATTTGTGTTGAGAGTGAGAGATATTGTCATGCAATAAAATGCTTCTAAAACACTAAAACAAACTAAATATATACACCATTAATCTGGTGCTTAGAGGGACTTCATCCATATTTTATTCATTAATTGGATGCATGAGACCTTTACATGTCAAAAAAAGAGAAAACATGAGAGAGAAAGTAGGAGGAAGCCTTCTGTCAAAGTAGGAGTGTATGGAGGTGCCAAAAATAGAAGTCAGTCCTTTACTAGGTGTGTCGAAGTTAGACTTTTGTTAGAATGCATTCCCGATGCATGGAAGGCACTATTTTTGGAACAAGTAGTTAACTATTAGTGCACCTCTAAATTGTAGAGTTGTGGACCTACATAACTATAGACCTGTGCACCTGTAAAGCTATGGAGCTGTGCACCTCGACAGGGTCAAAATCTCAAAATTTTACTTAGTGTCAAATTCAAAATTTTGGCATCTAGGTTTTGTTCTTCTTCATCCCAAAGCTATGTTTGGATGTTTGCCCTTGAATTTCTCTATCATCTCAGTAATCTTAGCCGCATTCGAAAGATCTAAAGCCTCATATTTATCCTGACCTTCTATCTATAGTTGTCCACCTCAATTTGAGTCTCTGTAAAAGCTCTGAGTTTGGTATCTAACTCTAACAGGGCTTCTTCTATCCTAAAGGCTTGTTAGATGTCCTCATCATCCACAGCCTCCACAAAATTTTTTCTAAAATTATCCACTACTATCTCTACAAGTAACAACCTTTCTCATTCCTCATCTTCAAAAATATCCAAGCATGCATCACTGTAGTGTCTTTCTACTTCCAAAATTCACTCTCAAGCTTGGTCCTTGAGCTGATGGATCTCCTCATGTAATTTTTTCATTACTTTATTGCTATCCACTATTTTCTCTATCTAATCATCAATCATGTCTAATTCTTCCCCAATAAATACATCAATCAAAACCTTGTATCTTTGGCCCTTTATGGATTGTAGAGTCTGCAAATCCTTACTCGAAGCATGTACCTCATCCATGATACTGAAGTCCTACTTCAAAATTGCTATGATCTTATTCATGTTCTCCTATGTAGCATGCAGGAACATCAGATTCTTTATGATGATTGTAACACCTTTCTCCTCAAAAATTTCTCACCATTCCTAAAAAACTTTCAAAAATGGGTCTAATTGTACACCTCCCCTTCTCTAAGTATAGTATTCAAAGTATGCTCAAGGTGTTCAGGACCAAGAGGACCAACAACTTTTCCTAGATATGCCTTTAGGACCTCAACTTTCCTTTGAAGTGCATGAAGTTAAATCTCCTCTTCTTCCATGTACTTGAGGACCTCTTTGACTCCTATAGTCATCATTTGTCAAGCTAAATCTCTTGTAGGCTTTCCCAACATAACATCCTTTAACACATAATATTTGAGGCTAAGGCCTTCTACTTTTGTGCCTTAAGGAGGTAGAACCACTTGTGCAAATAAATCCTGGTTCTGTATGGTGGTGAAAAATGCCAATCGAATTGCCTCATGTGATGGAGACTCAGGTTTGTTTATGATCTCTAGATATCACAAATGTCTTCCTCTAAAGCAAGGAATTGAGGTTAAGTACTCCTCATTATTTCATTTTGAATCCATCTAGGGATGTATCCTACTGAGGACCTAGCTCTTGATGATGAAGGAGTATGTTCTGCAACTTCATTCCCTTTCTCACTCCTTCTAGGAGTTGTATCCTATTGGGAGGGCTCTTCTTCCATAACCTCAGTCTAAGTAGACCTTGTAGCCTAAACCTCAATGTCATGGAAAAGTGGTTCAGAATATTACACCATTTTTCCTTCTAACACTTCACCAGTCACCATCTGTTTTAATCTCTCCTCTGATAATGGTTCCTTTTGAACATGCTCTTCCTCTTAACTTTGAGGTGGAGGAGTCACCGAGCCCTATTCTACCATTGTAACTCATGGTGGAGATGGAGGAGTAAGATCAAGACCCTATGTATCTGGTGGCATCTACATCAAGTCTTCCTGCTGAGGTTCACCTGTATGGGTGTCCTTGATCTTATCCTCGATCAACTTTGTACCTACGGGCATGAATAAAAATTTAACATTGAGAAAAAATCATCACTCTCTTCACTCTGCTCATCTACCCACTATTGTACTTCATCTTCTGAGGAAGAGAGCTCTAATGGTTTTTCTTGAGTTGATGGTGGGGTAACCATGGCACTCTTTCTCTTTTGTAACTTTATAGCTCTAGCTAGCCTAATTCTTCCTTGTAGGGGCACTTGTTCCTCTTCCTCTTTTGATTCTATTTCTTCTCCTTCTTCATCTCCCTCCAGAATACTTTTTGGTATAGATGGATTGGGCACTAATCTTCTACTAACCCTTTACCTTTTATTCATCTGAATCTTAATCCTTTTCTTCTATTTCTTGGAGGTAGAAGGAGAAGCTATTTCATCTTGCATAGGGGGAATGGAAACTTTTGGGATCTCTCCCTCTTCTGGTTGGGTAGACACAATGGGAGGCAACTACAGTTCATCCTAGACTTGGGTAGCTCCAGTATCTTGGAACTATTGTGCACTTTATTCATGCTATTGGGAAGGTGTCTATTCTATCTGAATCCACTAGGGAGAGGTCCTCTTTCTTTTGTTCTTTCCCTTCCTTTCAAGAGGGTGATAATATCCAACCAGGTGATCAAGTTGCTATGCTATTTTTGGCCTGATAGGAGACTAAGCTACAAAGGTAGGAATTCTTGCTTTCCTTCCTCTACCTCTTTCTGGGTGGGCATGTGTGTGGAAGATCACTATGTCAAGAATTGGATCAAGTGGAAAAGGTTTCTTGATCCACTCCTTTGTCATTATAATAATATGCCTTGCTTTATTATTAATATCATCAGCCTCCTCCTTGTCAACCTCAACATTCAGAATAGGTCTTTCCCCACTTTTATCTGCATTGAACAAGGGGTCTAGTAACTCCTTAGAATCTAGTTGCCTTATCTCACTAGGGATGTTCAACTAGAGAGCCTTCTCTTCTAGATACAAAGTCATCCTACAATAGTCCCTTATGTGAATATTATAGTCATTTGTGGCATTCATCCAATGATCTTCAACAACATCCTTATGATGGAAATCCTTTCCTGGTAGACTCTCCACTTTCCCAAGATTGTCAAAGTATGGTTGAGGAGAGTTCTCTCACTCCCATTCAAAGGATAGAATATCCTATTTCATCTTCACCTGATATGGTCCAATGACCAATGGCCATGACCAACAAGGTCTTCCTTGTCTCTTTATCTTCCCATAGGCTGAATCAATTGGTCAAGATATCTATAACAGTACTAACTTGCCACTAAGATATATCAGGAGCTTCTTAGGATTGATGGATGCACTAGCTACCCATAGATAAGTGAACCTTTTGAACTGGATAAAGTAGGCTCTGAGAGCTGTGACTTGTGCTTTGGCTTCATCGGATCACCTCTTTCCATAATCTCCCTCGATGAATTGAATGATCATAAAGATGAACACATCATTCACAATTCTCTATTTTTTTCTCTATCCTAAGAGCTTCTTCTTCACTAGCTGAGGGTAGACTATATAGGGTCAAGCATTGGGATCTTGCATACTGCCTCTCTTGTACAAACCAGGATAGTTTTTAGCCCTTTTTGAAAGTAAGTACACCATGTAAGAAGTCATATAAAAATCTCTTCTCATGCTTTACTATCATCAACTGCTCACAAAAGTTCTCACTCAATGTGGTGGCCCAATCTAGTGGTATCTTTGCCTATCTAATGGTCTCAATGAAGTTGACTATAAAAGTTCTAAGGTGGCCCACTGTGGGTAAGCCGATGACTTTTCTTAGGATAATAATACAATATCCAACATCCTCCTTCATGTATCCTCAAGTCATATCCACTTTGCCTATTATCTTTCCCCTCAGAGGCTTCTCAATGAAATAAAAAGATTGTGTGATGTCTATGGCCTCCTATTGGTGTTCCCTATACATCTCTCAATTTCTTCATAGGAAAGTCTAATGAACTTATCTACTCTAGGAATATGAAAGACCCCCTAAATGTTATCAGGTCATAGATCCAAAACCACTTCTTCAATGATTCTTTTGACTACCCTTTCATCAAGCACAAAGTGTTGTGATAGGGGCATCATTAGTTCCACTAATTGTATTGATATAGGATGTGATGTTATATTTACCACTCTAGAACAGATCAATGCAGACATCATGGTTGACCTCTCTATTGGCTTGTTACATACCTTGAAAATGTGCATCCTTATGTATAACTGGATGATACTCAAATGAACACTCTGACTTGTACTCACACATGTCATCAACATCAAAATCTGAAGCTAATCCATAATCCTCAAATGGTTCTTCACAATTAGCAAATATATTAGTCTTCACATTAGAGAGTTCATCATAAAACTCATTGCAAGGCACATACTGATTTTCAAAAACAACTTCGTCAAACACCTTGTCACCTATCTCATTAGATGCAACATAAACATCAGTTTCACTATCAAACTTAGAAGAAGAACATTCTGATCTCTTACAGTAGTAAGACAAAGTATCATCATCAAACTCATTCTCAATTAAATCTAAATTTTTCATGTGCTCTTCAAACAAAGGATTGATAACTCCATGCAATGACTCTCTTTGAACAATTTGACACAATATGGGCTAATCATCATTAGGATTCTCATCATATAAAGCATTAGTATATACTTTAAAACCATTACCCATCTTTTCTTCATGGAGACTTTTGGCATGTAAAGAAAATCAGAACTACATGTGGACTCACTTTCTACTCCATCAATGAAGCATGTAGAATATAATTCAAGATTACTTTCATTGTCTTCATGTAGGTAATTCAAATGTCTTGCAAACGTATCATTATTTATCTTACCAATAGGTTCTGATGCATTAACCTTAGGATCACTCATATAATGATCATCACTACATTCATTCTCAAGAAATTCATCTACACAATTAGGTAATTCATTCTTATAAACAACCTCTTTATCCTCGTGTTGTGTAGGTAAATCTGCACAGATTTCAACATCTAGCTGACTTGTATAACTTTGAACTGGAAATTCACTTTCAGATTTAGAAATAAAACTCATACCTTTACTGACATAAGAATACTCATTCCCATCATTGCTTTCTTCTTCCCAACTTGCATCTGATTCACATGAAGATGAATTTATACTAGCATTTTCCTCTTCTCGACTTGAGTAACCAGTCTCGTCATTGTCTTCATATGATGCCACTTCATAATATAATGGATCAGCAACTTCATTATCACTTGAAAGATGACTTTTAACTCCATCACACTCACATTGATATAACTGTCTTTCAACTTCAAATTTAATAATGTTCTAAACATGATGCAATCTCTCAATAAGATAATTCATTTCTTGCCTATCCTGTTGATCAAGAAAATCCATCTCTACTATTGAAACATTATCAACATATGAGCTTAGTTCTTTTGATTGTGACTAAGATGAGCGCAACTTACATTCTTCATCCTATGTTATCTCTCCATTACATGTTGGATCAGAAACATTAAGTTCATGATCAAAGAGGTAACTTTCAACTTTCTCACTTGCACAAAACTGAGATCTAGGTTCAGCAACTTCAAATTTTGAAACGTTAGTTACATCATCATACATATAATTATCATGAGAAGAACTTACTACTGTAACTAAACCTTGATTCATAAAATCAAGAAAATTTTGAACCCTATAAAAGTCTAAGATATATCCTACTGTTGTAGCATCATGAACATATGTGTCTCTATTTGCAATAAACTAACTCTTCTCTACACACACATTCTAATATGAATTTTCAATCTGATCATACATAATAGTAGCGATGTTGACATTATGATTTGAAACTAAAACATCAACACTATGTTTATCCTTTCTTTCAAACACATTATACCTACAATCATTCAAGGCAAAATGACATCTAGTCAATCTATACTTCAAATTATTCTCAAGATCTCTAGCAATCATAAAAGCCTGGTATAATGTATGTGGTTCTTTATCCCTTAGTAGATAGTTCATTTTATTGTCAAATGCATCAAAGTAAACTACTAAACACATTTGATCATCGAGCCTATAACTCTCAGGGATTTCATTTAGAACTCTCAAAAATTTGATGTTAAATTGAGGGACAAGTTCATCAGTCTGAATATGAATCTGCAAGAACTTGTCATAAGAATCATATATGCTTACCCGCTCTCCAAATTACTCCATGAAGGCTGAATGCAACTGACTCCAAGATGAAATAGAACATGCTGGTAGAAAGGAAAACTAGTCTCTAGCATCACCTTCCAAGGTTTGAATGAATAACTTCATGTGCACATCCTCGTGAGCAATTTCATAGTCACCAATCAAATCATTGAATACTTGAATATGATGACTAGCTAAAACATGATGGTTTCCACTGAACTTAGGAAAACACTTTCTAACATCATTAGGAATGACATTCAAGAAACCATGAATACCATTAAAACTTAATGGCATATAGAGCTTGGTAGAAATGGATCTAGGAATTACACTAACTGACTGCATATTAGGTGAAATGAGTCTTGACATCCTTTCAAAATTTGAACCTCATCCACCAACATTCTAATCTATAATTTGCAGCAAATCTGCACCCTTCTAGCAATGAATCACTTCAAATTATACACTTCACAAACTTAGAAACAACAACTAAAACTTGATCCAATGAAGTGTATGAAATCTATTACACTAGTCTCCTCTTCTTAGTGCTAAAATTCACCTGATGGAGAACACTTTTCATAGTCCATTTTCATGAAAAGGAAAATACATGAAAATGAGAATACCTCAAGATCTGGATGGCTAAAAAAATTTTGTCTACCTTTTACAATAGTAGACCCAAAGTTTTGTCAAATCCTTAATGAACCTTTTGAATCAACACACCACAAATCTTGCAACCATTTAAGATGTTTCAACTTCTTTAAATTTTCTCTTCTCCTGCAACAACTAATCACAATTAATGCATAATACTACACTGGTATAGAGATTAATTTTGAGTCGCCACTCACATTAAGTGAGACATGAATTGCATTAGATTTGAATAGAAATACAAATTAATTTGAAATAAAAACAAGCAGAAGAAACCCTCTTCAGATTTATCTTGATATTGAAACCTCTATACAAAGTTGAAACATGACTCTCTCAACATCATCAGATTAGGACTACGCTTCTCTTTTCAAACAAGAATTTCAACAACAAATTCAAATCTTCCCAACAATGTGTTGAAAGCCCTCAACAAAATACACAAACAATTAAATGCCACTGGTTGCAGAGATAGAGTTGCCACTCACAATTGTGAGAAAAGACTTTGAAACATAGATTATTACTGATCTAATTCTGAACCAGACTTTCAACATGAAATAAACTTGTAGATCCTCAAACACTATCCTTTGACTTTGAAACTTTACAACAACACTTGTAGAGACTAAACTGATTGAATACAAACTTATGGCATTAATAAAACATAATTTAAATCCAAGTCTCACAACATACTACCATAAAGGGATAAAACTTACTGGGGTGCATGAAAACTTGCATAGAAAACTAAATATGCATAATGTATCAGAGATTTGCAGCTCCTTATCAATGAATTCTTTCATAGACTCCCCAACAGAGTCACCATTTTGTTGGTGTTTGAAAACGCTGTAGGGTTTTCAATTATCCCATTCAGAAACTAACATATCTAGGGGTAGCTAACTCCCATTTTCAACATGCCATTTCTGACAATAGGCCAACTATAAGGCATGACTCTTCTTCTACTTCAAGCTCTACTAAACCTAGGCAGGTAGACTTCAGATTCAAATGGTACCGTACTAGTGCAAAAACATATCCCTGAATCTATTAAACAAATTTTACCCTTATTTCTCCTAATGACTCATGAAATGACACAGATCTACAATAGCTAAATGCAAAGATATAAATCTCATAAGTTGAGTGAGGGTTAAACATTTAGGTCCTTCAAAATGAAAGGGAAAGAACATTTGATTAATAATGTTGAATTCAACAAACCCTCAGATATGTAGTAGTAAGACGTTAATGATCTTGTAGCTGACTTGTGCCTAATCCATTAGAAAAATCCATGAATCAACTACATACATATGGATATTTGATACTTATGTATATATTTAGATATACGATCTATCTATTTACCTTATAAATAAACATCTGTGCTCAATCCAAACCTCATTCTTACATTATATCCTTCTCAGTAAACATGCAACCCTGTTGATTCACTGAAGCATTTACATAACTCCTCGAGTCATAAGCAACAATAAAATAACATACAGCCTTAAGTGATTGCAACTATGATCTAGGCTCTTTTTTCAAAGATCATAAAACATTGAAGCTCATTGAGATAGGAGACAAGATTCAAGATGAAACTCAACTTGTTGTTGTTCTTTGTATTATTTCTTTGAAATTATACAATCATATGCATGAAATGGAAAACATGAAACAACTTAATAGATCAAAACTATCTATATATTACTTCCTACTGCTATTCATATGAGAGAATTATGTTGAGAAATATGGTGTCTCAGTATTGGGAATGCATCAAAACTAGATCCAAAACCTGGTATCTCAATAGTGACTAGTTTTTCTCCAAAAACTAGAACCCTTACAATCGATTAGATAAAGAAAGATATAGACAAGAAAGAATTCTTGGATTTGAACTCAGAGTGACATGTGTCCACTTGGAAATCAATCTTTTCTAGTTGCAAAACCTCCTTCCTCTTTCCACAAATTGATCTGATTTGGTTTCATCATTACTTCATAACTAATTTGCAAAATATCTCTTGTTGAATGATGAAATCCTTTATATCTAATTTTCATCTAGAACGTTGATCAAACTCCATTTAACTGACTTAAAAATGACCCTACCTACATTTTCCCTATCTTTTGTGCATATTCAAGTCATTACCTTGCTGGAAATCACAACTAAACTCCGATACCTAAATACAGTTTCCTATTAGGAATCTGAGACAAAACCTTGAATAACATGAGCACACTACTTCTTGTGTAGAAACTAATCCCATAATCGGAAAATTTGTTCTCTCTTGGTTTTGACGATATATAATATTGCACATCTAGCCTCTTGAAAACCTCCAGAAAGTTAGTTTGAAAAATAGTCCCCCTTTGTTATAGCTACCCAGTCTACAACATCTTGAATTTTAAATTTTCTCAAAAATTCAAATTAATCTAAAGTTTGAACTTTAGACTAAATACGCTATCTGATTTAAAAATCTTCCACGTTACTCATTTTTCAAAAATTAATTTAAAATGACAAAATCATTTTACTTTTTTGCAACCCCTTGAATTTGGGTCAAATCTCTATTGACCAACTGCCATGTGGTAGTGTTTGATTGGTTGCTTGACTGCTGCATCATCTTCCATGTCTTCTTATCTACGACATCATCACTAGCAGGCCCACTGCCACATGGCGCATCCCCATATTCTCACATTTTTTAACATTCAGACGACTTTCTTTTGTTGGTAAGTGCTAACTATCAGATCTTGCCACGTGGCAAAATTCAACTGTCCGATATTGAGCTATCATTGATAAATTGCGACCTGGGCCCACTGCCACATGGTGCCCAGGCACATTCCTGCTTTGTTTAAAACCTGAGCAACTTCCCCAAGAAGGGAAGTGCTATTGCGCCACGTATCCATCATTATCTACACTGATGTCATTTTTCTTGGTATGTTTATTTGAAACTTTACCTCTTGCCTCCATTGATAGGGTCAGGTTCACTATATAATTATAGGGCTTGCAAGAGCTTCCGCTTCTTTGAACGTGATACAATGTGAGTGGAAGCATATATAAACACTCAAAATGCTCCTTTTTTTATTGATGTGGGATAAATGGACGTCAAAGCTTTACCATTTTTTTGCTGCATCTTTTGTTCAGGAGCTATGACTTTTTTCTTTTATACTGCTCGGCTCCATTTTTCATGCACGAGTAGGGCTCTGATATGCTGGGCATTTTCTTTATGTACTATTGAGTAGCTTTTTTATGTGTTGTAGCAACTTCATTCCCTCCACATATTGAGCTCCTTATTCAACACCGCTATCGCCAATGAGTATAAGCTTTATTAGATGATGCCTCCCCTGCTCTCATCCGAGTTGCCTTTTACGTGCACAGTCTCCTTTGGTGGATCCTTGTTAAGGGTGGGCGACTTGCTCTGTCACTATTTTGACTTTCTCTTCTATTCAAAACTGTTACAAATCCTAAATGCCATGAGCTTTCCTCTGTATTTTGACTACAGATTGTAGTTCCTTTTCCTTTGATTGGCGACTGCTCCTTTTTCTCAATTGCGTGGATTATTGTTACTTGCTACTTTAAACTTGGCATTGGAAAATTTCTAAAATGTATGTACCCTACTTCTTCTTTATTGTGATCTCCTTATGTCTATTCCTACTCACATTTGCGTTGAATCTCTTTTAATATGGATTTCTCTTTGTTAACTGGCCACGCACGAGCTATCTTCAACAGTGGCTTAGAGGCTTTAATGGTGCTGCAACTTCCTTTTGACCCTGCATTTTTAACTTGCCACTTTTTAGATACCCCTACATTGTGTTTGAATTCTACTTCCAAGTTAATCACATTCAGTGTAAGGCGATCAGCATAGGATATTTTTTCAACTGCCTCATTCACAAGCCCTTCATGCACATTGGAGCTTTCGTTTAGCTCATCTCGCTACCTCTACAACTTCTCACATGGATTGCAAGGTGTGAACACCCCTGCACCCTCACAAGTTGCAACTCCCTTTTTTTTTGCTGTGTGTTCTACTTCTTTCAAACACTGGCATCTCCATTTGCATGCAGCTTCTTTTTGAACCCATGGATTCTATTGTTTTTCTTTTTGCATCGAGGTTCCTTGCCAATGTGTGAGAAATGTTTTTTAAACACTATGGTGTCCATCAAACCAGCATTGTTCACCAAGACATGAAGTGGCTAGCTCTTTGATATAAAACTAGATGCAAAAGCTTTGAGGTCCTTTAATGAGGATAGATCACAAATCTGAAGATGAACATTTTCACTACCTGTGTTTGACCTTATTTGTGATATGCTTTCTCTATTGATGTTGCAAGATACTCCCTCTCCAAGAAGTGATCTATCCTTGCTTTTGTACTCAATATCAGTCTTCGCTTCTCATGATGCTAAAGAATCATTTGGAGGTACTTTGTCTGAATATTTCTTTAGAGTGGGAACCCTTTCTTGAATTTTTTTTAAACCCACACCTTAACTTTGATCATGAGAGTCAACTCCAAGTCTCCTCTAAATATAATCACTGGAGAAAGATTTTGAGCTCTTATGGCACTTAGTAATGATACTAGACTTTCAATAATTGAAATCTTAGCCTGTGCTCTCTTAGAAAACTTTTTTAGAAGAGAGACATTTTATGGAATATATCTGAGCTTGCTAGTCTAGGTAGTCTCAATTGGAGAACAACAACATAAAGTTTCATACTATGTTCTTTCATATGATTAGCAATCACATCTACCTAATCATCTTTTGTTCCTTCATTAGGATCTTTAATCATTGATCAAGTACTTGTGATTAAATATAGGCATTGATTCACTTTATCTCCCTTCAAATCCTCTGGATATATTACTCTCAAACTATAATCTCCATAGTATTCTCCTCCCACAATCATGACCATGTATTATGAATATGAAAACTTGTAATGACAGGGTGTGTTATGGAAAACCGATACTATGCTTTGTAAGAGTTTTAAAATTATGAACTCCACCATCAAGTTTCACATCTCATATAATCGAATGAAATTAGTCAGGCTCCAAAGCGAGTCTAACTAAAAAAAAAAATCATTTCCAAACAACTGAGCTCTCCAATTGACCTACTGAATGCCTAATACTGATTTGGCAGAAAATAATCAAATTGCATCAACATTTAACACTTTAAAACTTATTTCATCTTTTTATGCAAATTGTCAATTTCATGCGAGGAGGTCATTTGACTAGCCTTAAAAATTGACCCCAACCTCTAACCAGGCTTTGAAATCTGACACATTAAAACTTTGTTCTGCATACTAGTACCATGTTGAATCTTTTCTCATGATGAATTCTTAGTCAAAAGATATTCGCTATCAAAGTTGACCTTTTAGAACTTCCTGCAAGAAAACATGTCAGAAAGCAATAAACTGGGTTTGGAATTGGCCTTGAAAAATGGGCAAATGGAAACTTGGGGAGACAAAAACTGGGGCATTCATTCTCTATCATGAAAAGAGTATAAATCTATGATTCATGTTTATGGTGAATAACAAGACGTGTTTGGTAAGCAGTCAAAGTGAGCTACTCAAATTTTGCAGATTGGAAATACTGACAGAAAACATTTTTTGCAAATGGATTTGACCTGGAAAAGTGTGCAAATAGATTCATCATGACTTGAAAATTGGCACACTTAGAGTATTTTTAGAATATAACATAGTGGTACAATCTATTTGATCTCACCTATCATAGATAAGGAGTTCCAACAAATCTGCATGTGCTGATACCAGTAAAAAGATAGAAATTGCATTGGGAATTGCATTTGAAAACTAATCAAACAGATTCATCATAAGTGAAAACTTGAAACATAACAAGTCTTTGGCATCTATAATGTAATACAAAAGGAATTTCAACATTTGGGTCAACTAGTTAAAAGTTATAACTCATCAAGCAGGGCTTCCTAGAATTCTAAACATTTTGTATCAGCATGACAATATTAAATGACCAACTTTGAGGGAGTCAAAACCTAGTCAAACAAACTCAAAATGACTCAAAATCTAAAACATAGGTTCTCATTATGGAAACTGGACATCCCAAAGCAATAATTCATGAAACTTTTCTAGGTGTGAGATATTCAATAGCAAACACAGCCTCCTATCATTGTTTGACACTTAGGGTGAAAATGCAGATTTGGAATTTTCTCAAAATAGGACTTCATGAACTAGCTCAAAATGGTAGTCTAACTTCATGGAACACTTAGACAAGTTGAATGGAAGGTGTTAGAAGCATTTAACACCTCTTAGGGCTCAAATGTACAGCCAAGTACAATCACATCAAAAGCATTTATAGGGCTCAATTTTCTCAACAATGCTCAAAATTTGGGCTACAATTTTGAGCACCAACATGTCGTAAGACAAATACTAAACCTTGGTGTTGATCCCAAAAGGATTATCTTTTTAAAAGAGGAATTGTGCAATGGATTCCTATTGTTAACCTTATGCATAACGACCGCCCAACACTTACTAAAAATAGCAAGTTACATAAATAGTAACTACCTTGGCTACTTGTCATTATTAAAATAGAAAAGACTGAAAATAAAATATTTTTGGGTGATACAAGATTGCTCTTACACTGAGGATGCTCCTACATTAGACACCTAGGGTAATTTGAGAAGTGACTCTGTCACGTCTCAAGTGTTTACCAAGCCAATTAACATCCTCCCTTGCTAGCCATAATGAATCATATACTTGCCTCCCTTTCCATTTGACTAGGTATTCCTCATAAGTTCTTTTCCCTATACTTTTTCCAACACAATTGTCCAATATCTCCTCAATCTCATTCGTAGCTGAACTAGTTGCTGGAATACTCCACTATTTTTTTGCCACTTCATCTCCATCACCTCCTTCATAATACTCTATTAAAATTAAAATGTTAAATACTAGTGAAATATTCAATTCAGCAAGAAAATCCACTTCATAAGCATTTCTAGAATCATGCCTTTTCACTATCTTGCACTATCCAAATCTTCTTCATCTTTAGCTTATTATATGTACCCACTGGAAAATGTTCCTTTCTCAAATTAACCATGACTTTATCTCTAATTTGAAATTCCTTATACCTCCTTTTCACATCTTCCTTATCTTTATATTTTGTATTCATCTTTATGATGTGCTTCCTCACCTCCTCGTGGATGTTCTTCAAATGTTTAGAAAATTATTCTTCTTCAAAACTACTTATCTCTCCTTTATCCAAATATCAAAATTCAAAAGCATTTGTAGGACTACTCCCATATGCAATCTGGAACAGTGATTTACCAATACTCCTATTGAAAAAATTATTATATGAAAATTATTCCTATGGAAATATCATATCCCATCCTTTTGGCTTGTCTCCAACCAAACATCTTAGTAAATTTCCCAAACTCTTGTTCATCACTTCTATTTTTCCATTAGTCTATGGATGATACAATAAACTAAACTTCAAATCTATCTTCAACTTCTTCCACAATATATGCTAGAAATACCCAAAAAAATTGGTATCTCAATCTAAAACTATACTCTTTGGAAGAGCATGTAGTCTCAACACTTGATCTGAATTATGAATTCGGGTTACAATACCTCGTGTAGAACCTGTGGTATTGTGGCTAAATTTAAAGTAGTTAAAATGCAACAATAGATGTTCTACAAGCCAAAAAGTGATCCATTCATTTCAAAAAATAGAGTTTATACAAGTTTGATGGATCCCAAGGGTTACCATTATCCCCTAGATATGAAAATAAAAAGTCCACAAGCTAATTAATTACAAGATAAAATCTAACAACTATTAAAAAAACTATAAAAAACTATATTAAAATTTACATCTATTTGTAGAAGTTGTAACTTTCTACTCATAGCTCAAAATCATGAACCATCAGAATTTTTAGAAAGATATTCTATAGTTATACATTTATTATCTAAAGTCTAAAGCATAGCACTATGACTTCTTGACCCTATTGAAGCCCTGAAATGTCCTAGAGACTTTCAAAAATGTAAAATACTAGAACATAGAAAATACCAAAAAAATGGATTTTGATAGTTTCCCATTTTTGCTTATGCCAAAATCCTTTGCATCTTCCTAGGCTATGTTTTGATCACCACTTCTCTGAGAAACAACTCTGCCACATGAACAACATAACTAGCCTTCTTGCAAGGAATAAAATGTGTCATCTTTGAAACCCTGTCAACCACCACAAAAATAGAATAATGCCCTCACTATAGCCTTAGTAATCCAAGAACAAAATCCATGTTGACATCCTCCCACAGTTTCTCTACTATAGGTAATGGTTGATACAACCCCATATTCTACTTCACTCCTTTTTCCATCTAACATACTCTACAACTCTATACAAACTTCTTCACATCATGTTGCAACTATGGCTAATAATAATATTCAACAACCAAAGTTATCGTCTTATCTCTACCAAAATGTCTAGCCAATCCTCCACTATGTCTCTCCTTGATGAAATTCTCTCTCATTGAACTTTTTGGAATGCACAACTAGCTTCCTTCAAACAACATACAATCCTAGATCATGAAATCCAACCACTTTGTCCTATCAAGTGGATCATGTGGGTATAAAGTACTGAGTTCCTTGAACCCAACCACCTTTATCTACATTTCTATCAGCAAAAGTTGTCATCTACTAAAACCATTTGCAACTCTATCAGACTTCCCACTCTTTTGTTTCAAAAAAAATGTATAACTCTACAAAAACTCAACCCAGTTCAAATACCTCATGTTCAAGTTTCCTTAACTATTCAAATATTGCAAAGCTTGATGATTAGTATAAAAAAAAAACTCCTTAGGAAGAAGAGAGTGTCTTCACTTCTTCAATGCTTGAACTATAGCATAAAATTATTGATCATAAACAAAATATTTTCTTTTTTCATTATTCAATTTCTCACAGAAATAATCAGTAGTCTACCTTCTTGGCTCAAAATAGCTCCTATTGCAATACCACTAGCATCACAGTCTACTTGAAACACCTTGTTAAAACAAGGAAGTGCTAAAAATAGGTCCCTCAATAACTTTTGTTTGAATAGATTAAAACTCTTATCTGCTCCTACAGTCCACTTAAATTATTTCCTATTCCCTCTCATTATTTTAGTCAAGGGTCCACAAATACTACTAAAACCTCTAATGAACTTTTCATAAAAACTAGCCAATCCATTAAAAGATCTTACCTCTATCACATTCCTTGGAGTAGGCCATTCAAGGATAGACTTCACTTTCTCTAGGTCCATTTTTAGACCTTCTACTGAGACTACAAATCCTAGGTATGCCAACTCCTTCTTTACAAAACTACACTTCTTTTGGTTTACCAACAATTTTTCTTCCCTCAACTTATCAAACACCTTGCGAATGTGGATCAAGTGCTTCTCCAATTTATTACTAAGCATCAAAATATCATCTAGGTAAAAAATAAAAAACTTACCTAGAAACTCCTTTAGTACCTCATTCATGAGCCTCATGAAAGTTCTTGGTGCATTGGTTTGCCCAAAAAGCACGACTAACCACTCATAGAGTCCTTTTGTCTTGAAAGAAATCTTCCACTCATCACCTTCTCTAATATGAATCTGATGATATCCACTCTTTAGATCTATCTTTTTGAAATAATCAGCTCAGCTCAAATAGTCCATAATATCATCCATTCTTGGCAATGGAAATCTATACTTGATTGTGCACATCCTACATTCTCCATTCTTCTTTGGTGCTAATTCTACTAGTACTACACATGGACTCAAACACTCTCGAATCAACCCCTCCTATAACAACTCATGAACTTGTCTATTCAACTCTTCAATTTTTGCTGGTGTCATTTTGTGTGTTGCCTTGTTTGACGAACTAGCTCCTAGAACCAAATCCATCTGGTGACTGATCTGATAAAATATCATAAAACTCTTCCAACATATCTGCAACTTCTGTAGGTACCTCTATTTCTTTTTTACTATCTTTTGGAATTATACCAAAACACATATGCTCATGCTTTATACATTTGAGAAACTCTTTTCTATCAACAAAACATATTTTGGAAGCACTACATATCTTTTCTTTGTTCTCCTTCAACATCATCAACTTATGCTTCACTCCATCCTTGGTTAGAGTGTAGGTATTTACTCACCCATCATGTACAACATGTCTATCAAGCTACCATGACCTAACTAACAAACATATGACATATGTCCATAGTTATGATATCACAAAGTACCCCATCCTAGTAGCTTCCAATCATGAACTTCATTGAGCACTGCTCATTGACCATGACCTTGTGGTCATCTTGCACCCAAGAAATATGGATGGACCATTATTTCTGACACCAAATTTTCAATACATATGCCATCAATGATCACATAACAACACTTGTCTTCACATATGCACCTTGTGTGAAACAAGCTCCTTCTTTGATCAGGTTCATTCTCACCACTCAACAGGATTCTTCTGTTAACTAGGACTTCTCACCTTTCAGCATCTTTAGAATGTGAGGATCGAATATCTTCATCAACACATACAATTCTGGCCTAGCCTTTTGTTCCTCAATTTTTCCTTCCTTGGCTGCTAGGAACATTCAAATGCTCTATGCTTTTTTTCTCCATAGTGAAAACATTTCCACAAAAGCTTCCTCTTCTAGATCCTTGTCCTCTACCTCTTCCTCTTTGATCTTTATTATTCTAATCATGGAAAAAATTGGAATTATTTCCCCTCTAGTTTTGACTACTACTTACAACCTCATCCTTTTTGTTTTGATCATCATTATAGCCTCCATAATATCATCTACCAAATCTTCCATCATGAACTCTTTCGCTATTGTTGTTGTCAAACTTCTTCATTAGTTTCACCTCAACTCTTAGGGAAAACTAGTATGCCTCCTCAATACTATTCATTCAAACTAGACTTATCTCATCCTGAATGCTTGGCCTTAACAAATTAAGATAATGGGTGACTTTCTCCTTATCAGCTTCTACATGGCCAATTCTAATGAGAACTTAGTAGAACTCTTTGATATACTCTTGAATAGATTTTCTTGCTTGCTTCATCCCTTGCATCTTCTTCAATAGATCAAGATCATAATCTATAGGAATGAATTATCACTATATTTTAGCTATCATCCAATCCCATCTGGTGATTTTTTCCTTTCCCTTTTTATTTCACTCCAACTAAACCTCCTGCCAGCAGGTCTTTGCATGTCCCTTCAATTTTTCCTTTGCAAACTTGACCCTATCTAGATCATCAATATCTTCATACTCAAAGTACTCCTCTAGATTGTTAATCCAATTGATCAGCTCCTCTAGGTTAAGATTTCCCAAAAATCTAGGAACCTCAAACTTATGTCTTTTCCCAATCTTTGAGATGGCCCTAAAAATCCTCTCTTCGTCTGGGTTTAGAATTGCCTCTACATTGGCATTTTCTTCTACTTTATCCTCATCCTGGCTTTTATTTCTTATGGGAAGATTTATTCCTCTATACACTTGTTCTTCCAATGCTTTCATTTGTCTTTGGAGGGCCCTAAAATCCTTAGGTGTAACACCTACAACACCTCTGCCACATTGTCTTTATGTAGACACTTTTGTGCTTTTGCTAAAACCCTAGTACAAGCTGCCTCAAAATCGGTGATATGTCTACACTCTCATCCCAAACCATGGTCCTAGTCTGAATTGCCTAATAGTCAGTGATCTATTCACACACTCAAGAACTCTAGCTCTAATACCACTTGATGAAGGGTGCTCCCCTTAATACCACAAACACATAATACAAACAAAGAAACAATAGAAAATGCAAGAATCAAATATGGAATTTTTATTTGCACCACAAATATGGAATTACAAAATTCACAAGTACAATATGCTAACCCACATGGGTGCCTTCATTATAGTAATCTAAAAGACAAGCTACGAACTATCACTTAGAGTTGTCATAGACAATCTTTGGGCATTTCTTAAATAGGCAATTTATGTCACCCGGAAAGGTTCTAGACATTGAAACTTCACCTAGGGCCAATAAACCAGAATAATAATAATAGAGTTGGCCAAATATATCTTTGACAATTATTTTAGATATTTTGGGTAGCCCAACTTTGAAAGGCCATATCTTACAATTCGTTGCTTCAATTGGCTATTATCACCACTTTTTGGAAATGCCAGCTCCTGATCTACAGGCCCACCATAGCACAAAAGCCCTTCTATCAAGTTTTTAGACCTCATCTGGGCACTCTTAGGCCTCCAAAAGTGATCCTAGAGATTTTACTACAAATTTTTCCACCAAAAATCTTCAATAAATTCTCTAATACTTAAGCTAGAGCAATGTGATTTTATGGTAGGCTTATAAGTGTAAAATGAAACTTCATGTAGGAAATGAGAACATTCTGAGCTTGTATGGAAAACTTACTAAAAATAGCAAGTTCCCATAGATAATAACCACCCTATCTACTAGCCCTTATTAAAATAGAAAAGACTAAAAATAAAATGTTCTTGGGTGATGCAAGATTGCTCTTACACCCAGGATGCTCTTGCATCATTATGTTATTAACAAGAATAGGGAAGAAATTGTTACGAGTTCACTACAGGATGATAAGATGGCATTGGGAATGTTAATGACATGGTTGATGAGAAGAAGAGAGTTCCTAAGGTTTAAGGAACATGAAGACAATGAGAAAGTATAGACTTGTTTGAGGAGGAGTGATGGTGCTTTGGAGCAAGCAACCATTGAGAAGGTTGATTGAAAGGTATGTAGTCCATCTTTGATATTAGCAATTCTCTCCCAAAACCCCCAAACAATCTATCAAGGTTTTTACACTTTCAAAGACCCTTTTTAGAGTTACTAAGTTGATATCATTCTCAAGATTTCACAACCTAACTAGTGAACATTGCCTTTACCCCCAACCCTTCAAATAGGCCTAATTAGCCCTTGCCCAAAGAAGCAAATTTATCATCCACTAATCTCTAGGACTCCACAACTCAAAATGGTCTTGACAAAGGATTAGAATATGGGTTTTAAATCATTAGGGGAAAAGAAGGCATCAAAAAAATATGATTTGGGAAAAAGAAGACATCAATTTTTTCACAATTTTTAAAACTTTCGTATTTTTTTCTGTAGAAAGATTCATCCATTCAAATATAAAAATGACAAAATCACTTTGAAAATATAAAACGTTTCCTTGCCACAATTTCAAATATTTCAACAATCCCATTTATTGCATCTCCAAACTTGGTCTTGCCTGCCTTAAACTTGCTAGTTTCTACAGTATCTTTTGTATATCTAGTAAAGCACCTGAAGAAATAGAACATAGACATAATGGATAATTTGATAAGTTGGGAAGGGTCTAGGACAAAACCTACAGTGGAGTGTCTTCCCCATTATCATCTGATATACTTGCCATTAAAACACCCCACTCAGTATTTAATCCTACTCCAGTAATCTATTATAAACCAATAAAATATGTCAATTGATTAAACACAATCAAAAAACATAACACTATTTCTTTAAGATAAATACTTACCAATATTATTCCATAGACATCTACCACATTATATCCAGATATCAAAAATGGATTTGTTTCATCTTTGTGATCCTGTAGCTAAAAGAGGGATTAAGCTAATTACAATATCCCTATAATTGGAATCAATTAAAAGAAGCAGTGATAAAGAGATCTTGAGAAGATAAAAAAAAGATAAAATGAACATATTAATCTAATACCATGCTCACAAACAACAAGAAAATATTACAATGTAGGCCACATGATGATAGCATATAGTTGTGCATTTAAGACAAGTTAATCTTAAAAACCTATCGAAGAATCAAAATATAAGGCAAAATCATAGCTACTACTTCTTTCAACCAATTTGGATATTGCACTAAGAAACTTGATGATGCTACTTCAAGGAATAAATCTGCAACACCATAAGCTTGTTCTTTTGATGCCTTGGAACCTACAAAGAAAAATAATATCAATAATGTGTCTATTTTTAAAAATTAGATAAGGTACACACATACAATATATCAACTTTTTTCATTAAGGTATTAGTATTCCACGTGTATTAATGAGTATATTATCCTTGAGCCAAAGATAAAATAGCTGGATGGGTAGTACGGGCCTAGAGAATCATGTTGATGGGCTTAAAAATATGCACCATGCAAACTTTTCTACTACAATAAAACCTAATGAATACAATGTCGAAAATAGATTGATACAAGTATGATAAATTTGTTTCAATTACTATTTTGTCACTGATGTCAAACTATTAAGATAATTGCTTATATGATTTAAGTACAATCATTTATTTGATTGATGAAGAGGATTTTGATCAAATGAGGTAACAATAGCACCTAGAGGAAAGGTCAACTTATGGTATGGAAAAGGAGTACAAGAATTAGTTAAGACAATGATATTATAGTGCATTGATAATCTACTTAAGGTTGCAAATGTTGGTTACACTAAGAAAGTTTAGAAGAACAAGTTAAACAAATTCTGTCTGCCAAGCTTCACTGAGTCAACAGTAGGTGTTGGGAAAATTTAGTGCAAGTCGAAAAGAAAATTAAATGGAGCCAAGCAAAGTCAATTTCAGTGTAAGTCGAGTAAACTTTAGTTGATGTCGATCACCAGTAAATTTTATTTTGTACTGAGTGTTTTGAAAGTGGATGTTGAGAAACACAGTATGTGCTAAGCATCAAAAGCATATTAATATTGAGTGTCAACATTATGAGAAAGATCAAGAATTCAATGAATTTGAACTAAAAAGTTTGATTTATTGCATTGTGTGAACTATGTGGAAGATAAGGTTGATGAGCTAGTGGCATCTAATTCAAGATGAATCATTTTAAGGTGTATTAAAACTTAATTAAAGGAGAAGTTAATAGAAGGGAATGAAATGAAATGAGGGGTAGATTCATTGAATCCTACCTAATCTAACTTCACCCTAAAATGGATAATGGAGGATAAACAGAAAAAGATCTTAATTCTATATTTATAGAGATGGCTGATTAGAAGAAAGATTTTCCATGTGTGAGAACCTAAGGACAACAAGGAGTCTTGGGTATTGGTTCATTCAATGACTTAATCAAAGATACTACATTGCCAAGCAAAGAAAGAAGGCTTAAGTGTATGGACGCTTCAGGGGTAAACAAGCTATTAGAGCTGAAATGCGTGGAAGCCAAGTAGAATGGAGGACTAAAACAGAGATCTGTAATCTGCAAGTGTGTCGTAAGTTGTTATTAGGTCAAGCCTTATTGTTACTCTCTAATCATTGTATTGATCTAGGGTAAATCTTGTGGATTAAGGTTGACCTAACAATAATTTTTAAATCCTTTAACTGGGTGACATTCCAAGTGAATGATCTAAATTCATCTAGCAAGGTTCACTCCTAACAAGGTGATTCAAATCCTTTAACTAGTTCACATTTAACAATGTGCATTGTAACCTTTAACAGGGTTGGCCTTTAACAGGGCATCACTATAGAAGAGTAAGAATGAGTAGCATGTTAGTAGTATTTTTTCCAATATTGGGTTTCCACATTAAATCATTATGTCAAATTTGTTATTGAATCTTTTATGTTTCATGTTTGTATTTCTACAATTTGATTTGATAATAATCTAGAAGTTTGAGTGGTTGCAAAATCTAATGGATGCATGCATAAAGAAAATGTCTTATGGATCCAACAAGTGCTATCAGAGCCATCTTCTTAAAAGAACTAGTTTGAAGGTACTAGAAGGAAAAAGATCAAAATGTTAAAAAGAGAAGTAACCAAGCTTAATAGAGATAACCTTCTTGCATGGAAAAGTCTGATGAAGCTACATCTAGGAGGTCTTGGAGATCATGCACAATCTACCATTGATGTTGAGCATAATGATCCTACTGAAGCCCTAATTGCTAAAGATCTAAAAAAGGAAAAAGGAATGCAACTAAGTAATTTTTGAGATTGCCTCTTCCCTAAGCTATGCAAGGTTTGATGATATCAAAGGTTGTGATAGTGCAAAGAAAATGTGGGATGCCCTACACACTATTTATGGAGGTGACAAGAATCTTCTAAGACCCAAAGCTAAAAGTCTTAGAGGTAAGTTTGATGACATGAGAATGCAAGGAGGTGAGAATATTGCTCAATATTACTCTAGGATAAAAGATGTTGTTAATGCAATAAGAGGAGATATTGGCAAAATAGAAGATGACATTGTATTATGTAAATTTTTGAGAAAACTATTTCCTATATATGCTATTAAAGTTTCTGCAATACAAGAATTGAGATGTATGTAGGGAAATGATCTAACTCTTGAAGGTCTAGTAGGTAGGCTCACTTCTTTTGAGCTATCTAACTTTGATAATTACAGACTTGAAAATATTGAATCTACTTTCAAAACTAAATTGTCATTAAAGGAAACTAATGAGAAGAAGAAGAAAAAAAAAATGTCTAGTGATAGTGATACAGATGAAGAAGATGTGGATCGACTTGAAGTACTATTAGCAAGAAGATTCCATAGAGGTAAAGGAAAATTTAAAGTTAAGTTACCTATCATGTGTTTCAATTACAATGAGGTTGGTCATATTGTTTCTAGATGTCCTGAGAAGAGGAATTATAGAGGTGGTGACAAGTATAAAAGAAGAAGAGATAAAGATAGCAAAGACTACAAAGGCAAAGGCAAGAATTCCTACTACATTGCTTAAGAGGATACAAAAGATTGATTTGAAGATCATGATGATGAAGTGGTGTATGTTGCAATGAAGGATGAATCTAATGAGGATGAGGCAACTACACTAGTTTCTTGTGTAAACAAGAATGATTGATGGATCATTGATAGTGGATGTTCACATCACATGACGAGATAAAAGTAAATTCATTACCTTGAATTATTATGATGGAAATAGTGTAAGGTTTGGTAATGATGCACCATGTCTCATAAAAGGAAAAGGTTCTATCAAGCTCACAAAAAATATTTTATGTGACAATGCTTACTATGTTGAAGGACTTAACTATAATTTGTTGAGTGTGCCAAAACTAAATAATTTTGGATGAAAGGTTGATTTTGAGAAAAAAATTGCTAAGATATATGATATTGATGGAAAACTCATTAGAAAAGGTGATCAAACTAGAGTTAATCTATTCTACCTTGATTTAGAGGATGCTATTTGTTTAGTTATAGAATTTGATGATGTGTGGCTATGGCACAAGAGGTTATGTCATGTTAATTTTGATAACTCAATTAGTATCTATAACATGAGAAGAGTAAAAGGTTTGCTTAAGTCGAAGAAGCATGACAATATAAGTTGCAAACAATGTTAGTTAGGAAAAATGACAAAGTCAAGTTTTAAGAGAAAGACTAATACCTCTAAAGGAATATTAGAGATTATTCATTCTGACTTGTGTGGAACAATTGAAGTGCAAAGCTACAAAGGAGATAAGTACATTATGCTACTTGTTGATGATTATTCTCGAATGACGACTGTTATGTTTTTGAAAAAAAAAATTGACACTTTCCAAATGTTTAAGTGGCACTTAGCAAGAGTTGAGAAGGAAACAAGTAAAATTTTGAAATGTTTGAGATCTAGTAGAGGAGGAAAATTTATAGCAAATGAGTTTGAGATATTTTGGAATGACAGAGGAATCAATAGATAAACGTATGCTCCTAGAACCCCTCCACAAAATGGAATTATTGAAAGGAGGAACAGGTCTATAATGGATTGTGCTAGGACACTCATGATGGAGAAAAATATTGCTTTGAAATACTAGAGAGAAGTTGAAAGTACAACTATCTATACCTTGAACCATTTACAAGTCAAGAAAGGTACTCATTCAACACCTTCTTAACTATGGTATGGATACTCACCCAATGTGAAATATTATAAGATATTTGGAAGAAAATGTTATATTCTCAAAGATTTCAAGAATGTTAAACTCGATGCAAAAGGTGAAGAAGGTATATTTCTTGGTTATTCCACAAAAAGTAAAGCTTATAAGTGTTTAAATACTAATGCTAACAAAGTTATGGAAAGTACAAATGTGAAATTTGATGAGCATATGGATTATATGAGGCTGAACCTATAAAGGAACTAGAAAAATATAAATTATTTGTATACTTTTATGAAGGTATGCCTACTAATGAAAATTTTTTAAATCAAGTTGCAAACCAACATCAAGTTTTAGTGATTATCGAGTCACTTACTATGAATGTCGAGTTGCATTCAGGAACCGAGCTACATTCAGGTGTCGAGTTATATAATGAAGTTGAGGCACATTCTTATTATGAAAATAGTTTACATGAAAGAGATGTTGAACTACCTAATAGAGAGGTACATAGTGATTCAAAAGTTGAGAGACCAAATGTAGAAGACAGAGTTGAACCAAGATTGTCTAACTATGTCAAGAGATATCAACTTGCTGTACAAATCATTGGAGATAAAGATGTTATACCGGTGACAAGGAACAAGTTGAGAAATTATACATGTTTGTCTAGCATGCAAGAACCTAAAATAATGAAGGATTCCTTAGAAGATGTGGACTAGAGTAAAGTCATGGAAGAAGAGATTGAATAAATTGAGAAAAATAAGACATGGACTCTAGTTCCTAGACCAAAAGTCAAAAATGTGATTGGTGGGTATACAGAAACAAGTTAGATGAAAATGGTGAAGTAACAAGGAACAAGGAAATATTAGTTTGTAAAGGATATGCATAGGAAGAAGGGATTGAATATCGAGAAATATTTTCCCCTATTGCAAGATTAGAAGGAGTAAGAACTCTACTTTCTTACTCTACATACAAAGGTTTCAAAGTTTATCAAATGGATGTTTAATCTATATTTTTGAATGGTATATTGGAGGAAGAGGTTTATATAGAATAGATAGAAGGATTTGTTGATGCTAACAAAAAAAACATGGTATGTAGACTACACAAAGCTTTATATGGTTTGAAGAAAGCACCAAGTGCATGTAATGACAGACTACACAATTATCTTGTGAAGATTGGATTTGAGAGGTTTGATGATAACAAAATCTATACTTGAAGACAAAGAAAGGCAAAGGTATTTTGTTTTCTAAAAGTTTTGTTGATGATATCATATTTGGAGGTCAAGATACTTTATGTAAGGCTTTTGCAAATGAAATTAAGAAAGAATTTGAGATGCATACGTTTGGAGAGATCAAGTTCTTTGTGGGTTTTCAAGTACATCAGATAAAATATGGTATATACATCACTTAGTCAAAGTATGTAAAGGAGATATTGAAAACATTTGGATTGGAGGATTCCAAGCTAGTAAGTACACCTATGGTGATAGGACATAAATTGTCAAAGAATTATGATTTAACTGAGGTGAATCAAACATTATACAATTCTATGGTTGGAAAATTACAATATTTAGTACAAAACAGACTTGATATTGCATTATCTATAGGGATAGTTTCAAGATTCTCTGATAATCTCAAGGAGAATCACTTGATGGGAGTTAAGATATCTAAAAGGAACACAAGACTATAGTCTATACTACAAGAAGAATGAGAAATTTGAATCGAAAGCCTATATTGATGTTGATTGGGCTAGAAATATTGATGAAAGAAAGAGCACTAGTGAAGGAGCATTTTTCTTAGGCAAAAGGTTGGTTACATAGACTAGCAAGAAACAAAACTACATTTCTCAATCTGTTGTTGAAGCTAAATATGTTGCTATTGTAGTAAATTGTACAGACATTGTATGGATCAAATTGCTACTCAAAGGTATGAAGGAGGAAATAACTAAACTTGTGATACTTTATTAGGATAATACAAGTTATATAAATATATCAAAGAATTATGTGATGTATACAAATACCAAGCACATTGCAATCAAGTATCATTACTTGAGAGAATTAGTTCAAGATAAAGAGGTGAAGATGGAATATGATAACACAAAAGAAAAAATAGTTGATATCTTCACAAAAGCATTACCTAAGAATGCTCATGAGTCTCTAAGAGGTAAAATAGGGGTGATAGCCCTATCAAAGTCTATCTAGAAAGCATGAGAAGTGCCTTGCATCAAACAAGTTGATTGGCATATGTTATACATTGATGTAGCGGATCTTACTTTAGGAGCTCCCTAAAGTAATCAAAGAGCTGGAGCTATAAATCAATCACAAGCAATGTGACAGAGGGAGAAACTGAAAAAATACTCATATCTGCATATGAAGATGACACATCTTTGGCATTATTTTCAAAGAGGGAGAAATTGTTGTGAAGAAAGTGTACTGAGTTCAGGAAATCAGAAAGGGAGAAATTTATATACAAAAGATATAGAACTATGGAATATCTACTCAGAGGGAGAAAGTATACAAGTGTACCTATTGATGATATCTACCTAGTAAGAGGGAGATAATTTTGAGGGAGATATAAGAAGTGATCATAAGTCATAACCAGCCTTAACCATGTGAAGGTGGAAGCTTATCTAGCCTCACTCCCCTCCCCCTAACATCAGTCTAAATTTTGCATTATTAACTAATTACATACTTTATTCATTCATTCATCCATTTATGAACTATAACATTCAATCAATACAATCACATAACATTCACTAATATGATATAAAATTTATTAATACATAATACTAATCAAGACTTCATTAATGCATAACAACATTCATTAACATGACATAAAATTCAATATTAATTTGCAACATTCATAGATAATTAATTAAAACAATGTTCTTTCATTATCCAACAAAGTTTATCAAACAAGGTTTATCAAAAAGCATTTTTTTAAAATCATTTATTCTTTTTATTTTTCTTTTCTATTTTAAGGTAAAGGCCAATAGGAGCATCAATATCTTCTTTATTCTCCTCCTCTTGTGGCACATGTAATGTCAAATTATGATGCCTCCTCCTATTTTGAGGAGCATGAGACTGTTGCACTAAAGGGGGCTCTATTTTAATAACAAGTAAATGGGTTAAATTGGCATACTCTTTTTCTTTTTTTAACTATTACAAGTATTTAATTAACTAGAAGAACATAATATTCATTTTTATTACCTAAGAATGCCACATCATGTACAATAACATTTTGATTCATCGCCACCTCAACATGTCGAACACTTGGAACATGCTCTACTCCTTCACCACGAAGTTTGACATGCTCTAAAATATTCAGAAAAAGCTTACACATCAATTTGCAATTGAAGATGTTAAATTGTATTCATAAGTTTGTAATTAATTTCCAATAGAAAATTAATACCTCCACCACCATGATGCACATCATGGCCTTCATCATGTGCAGGTTATGTGATAGGATATGAAGGCTGTAGTGAAATGTTATACGCATTGTTATGCAGTCAATTTATCTTGGAAACTAACACCAAAAAAGAAATTTCTCAAATATTCAATTTTATTTACTTTTCATTTGACCAATTTACTTGTGTCTCATTTGGCACACCAAATTCCTGGGTATGGCTTTTAGATTCTTGTCATAGGCATGCAACCATGACTTTATAGCCTTCCATCAAGGCAATTTTTTTATCTTCATCCATGGGCTCTACATTGAATTTTGTGCCTTGCCTTTTTTTCTTTATATTGTCAATTTTGCATATATTTTTTCATTTAAAAAAAAAAATTTGCAACATTATATAAAAAAATAAGATGAAATCCTATTGCTACTACTTACAAGTCAAGACTGAATATTCATATAGCCACTAGAACAAAGTTTGTGTTGGCCAACCTTTTGTAGTCTCTCTTTTGTAGCCTTTGATGTGTCTTGTAGTCTATAAAATTTTTGAAACATATTAGATTATATATTTACAAAGATCACTAATTAGTGCATGACTACATTCTACTTACTATTATCTTGACATACCTTCTTTTTCCCTTTTCTGGTTCATTTCCTTTATCATGTAGCCTTATCTCCTTTGCATCTTCAATTATTTCATTCCACTCCATCAATGGAATCATAGGAGGATGGTCATACTTTGGGTTATCCTTTAGACCCATTCTATATTTATCCCTCATAGTCTTTAAATGTTTGGTTGCTCTTTTGAGAAGTAGGGTAGTGTCAAAAATATTTTTTACAAAAAGGTCCTCAAAACATGTAATGAGCTGATTTTTTAATTTAGGACTCTATTCATTCCATATTTTTTAAATAAATAAAATTGAGTATTCAATAATTTTAATATAGTATAGTAAATGAAAGAAAATAAAAATAGTGTAGCAATTATATGAAACTACATACCTTTTACGTATGGTGGGTCCAAATAGCTTCAATGTCATATCAAAAATATGATCAAAGAATACATCATTTCCTACAAAAACATCGTGGGATTATTAGTCCAAAATAGGTTATACATAAGTAAACTACAATTACACTATAAATAATTATAATTTTAAAGCACCTGGAAGCTTTCGTAATTCTAACGAAAAATGTAGTTTTCTTGTTTAGCAACAATGTCCCCAAAAATAAACCAGTACTAGTCACATGGTCTAGCCTACGAAATGGTTCAGCTTCAGTAGTAATGTTCTATGTTGTTCTATCAACTAAAGGTCTATTTATTAGTGTACAAAAAAGGTCCTTGCATATAAAATCCACCTAGTGGAACCCAATATTTTGCAAGTATTTGTTCACCTTCTTTCTCTCTTTCATTAATTATTTCTTGTATGTTCTAAAAGGTTTTATGAATAAAATGAAGAATCAATTAATACATCTATTTTTGTTTTGACATAAACTAGCTATTTATTGCTCAAAATAGAGGAACTTATTTCTTCTAGGGTTTTTTCATCATTTTCCATTATTCATTGATCAATCAAGGTTGTGATTCTATTTGAATTCATGGAGATATAAGTATTTTTAAGGTTATCATTATAGCTACAGTGATAAGAAATTATATTTTGGGATACATTGCAATGATTGAGTTTCAACAGTTTGAATTTCAGCATGGTGTCACTATAGGAAATAGTGATTCGGTTCATCATTAAGTGGAGAAGGTTCAAAGAAGACATAGTGATCAGCAATAGAGTTATCACTATACTTTATAGCGATGTGTTTGATTGCTAAGTGAAGAAGGTGCTATTTTGATATGTTGATGAGAAATAAGTCTTTGGATGTCGATGTATGTTATACAAATTATAATCTATTTCTAAGTGGTGAGAGTGCAAAATCTTTTGGCAATTAGTGATAAAGGTTTGGATATTGCTAAATCCTATGACGATCATCACTAATTGAACCAATAGTGGAGTGATTTGGGTGAACAACGATGAGATGAAGTCATCGTTGTAGCTTGTGGTGATTATTGCTAATCGAGAAAATAAGATTTTAGACATAGTGACTAGTGATAAAGCAAGGTTATTGTTGTAGTTTATAGCGATCATCATTGATCAAGGTACAAAAAAAAGGCTTCAATGATCAGCAATAAGGGTTTTGTGATCATTGAAGGATATGGAAATGAAAGGCTATATTATTAAGTAGATATTATTGTATGTTGTTCCAATAAAGTAGGTATGATTTCTGATCTTGCTTTTAGTAATGGAGATATAACGATCAATGATGAGTTGCGAAATATCAATTTATGTTACAACAATTCCTTCTGACAAAATAAAAAATAGAGATTTACAACCGTCGTACCTAATAGGGAAAAAAATTATTTCCATTCATAGTTGAGGGGTTTGCATTGTAGTAATGAGCAATGGTGTTATCATTTTGATGTTTTGATTTGTGTGGAAAATGAATGCACTAATGCAGCCTGTTTTGTAATAAAATGGTAATCATTACAATGTTATCATCACAAATTCTCATAAGCATGATAGTAAAGTTAACATTTGTATTTAGTCATTGCAAAAGATTTTTTTTGGAAAAGTATTAGGAACAATCATGGAGAGCTCTAGTTTTATTCAAAAAAGGAAAGAAAAGAAGGTTAAGAAGGCAAAGGCTAACAAAATTAGAAAGTTGATGATGACATGACACCACAAAAATTGAATGAGAATCTCATTGAACAAATGGAAATTGCAGGCCCCAAATCTAGAAGAGGAAAATTTTCTTCTCCAAACAAGGTGGAAGACAAGTATAGTGAGCTTGGAGATGTCTGGACTCAGACTATACGCTATGAGCTGTTTCTATATCATTATGTGAGAAGAAACAATAAGGCACCCATATGTCATCCTTGAGAGATGAATTTTGGAAAATTGGTAGTGGCGAATGTATTCTTGAATGTGGAGCTACTCAAGGTCATTATGAGTAAATATAATGTGGAGGACATATGTATATATGAAAAAGATGGGGGAAAATTCATGGAAGTGTCTATTGAATCATTCAATGAAGCATTTAGACTCATTGATGACCTAAAAAAGAAATTGTCTTTCACTGAACTGAAAAATGAATATGAATGGTCAAATATCTCATACATTTAGTGGAATCCAATGTTGTATAAGATAGAAAAGGAATCTTTGACATCAGCAGATGGGCCTTCTTTTAATGTCAAATTGTTTAAGACATACTTAGATATGACTTATCAATCATGCAAGCAAGTAGGCGGAATGGAAGCACCTAATATGATGGAGGTTGGCCCTATGGTGTTAGTATCAGATGTGCAAATGCTAAAACCAAGACCCTATGATTCTACAATGTATGTTGTTGATAATATGCATACTTCTTTTGTTAATTCGAATGATGTAGAATACCCTACATTTAAGAACTATTAATTATTTATGCATATGGTTTTGTATTTTGCACAAATGAAAGGATTATGGATTGAGGGTTTAAAGTTGAATTTAAGAGAGTCCAATGGGGATATGAAACCAATTCAAATGTGGATGTCAGTATGGGATTATAGGTTCAGTGCTTCTTGTTATCCAACACTTGAAAATCACTTTGTGCAACCCTTGTATACACTGTTTGGACACCACTCTTTCCCTTCAATCAATACTAACATCAAAAGATTCTTATGACCTAAGGACATTGGGCTAGGTTAGAAGATTAAGCATAATGGGGGAGACTAGTATGCTTATGACTATTTTAATTTTGTATGAATGTTTGGATTTGAAGGGAGACCATACAAATTGCTTGCATTAGTAACTGATCGAATTTTTTATTCGGAGATTGTTAGGTAGATGTCAGAGTCTAGCAAGCAATATTTTGGAGGTAAGTAGAGAAAAAAGTATTTCCTTACTACAACCTCATCATTTTGTGATTTTATTTTTTTTCAACCAAGTCATATGATAAAATAGAAGAAAAACTAAAAAATTAGTATCATATGTATACTATGGATTCCCCGAGTCACTATGATCCATACGGATACATTCATGTATATAGAAAATCAAAAAAGTTGGGTGATTACATTCACCATGGAAATGAGTATGAAAAAAGTTTTAAAAACATGGAATTGATTAAAGTACAAAATAATGAGGAACAAGAAAGTGAAATGAAAGAATAGAAGTAGTAAGCCAAGGAGAAATTTAGAGAAGAAATTTAAAGAGTTCTGAATTCCCCTGTTCAAGTTTCTGGAACTATAAAAAGGCCGATACTTTAGCCTATGGAACATGATTTGAAAATCTTAGAAAGGATAGATGCCAAGAAGGATGAGAGACTTTTAGAGTCTAGAAATTTTTTGAATGATGATGCTTTCATCAAATCCAAATAATATATAGTTGTACTATATAAGCATAGAGATAAACTATTGAGGCAAAGTATCCCTAATATCTCTCCTAAGAATGAAGAGGAATTAATGTAAAATATAAAAGAAGATAGTAAGAGAGAGGTTGAGCACATAACTTTAGCAAGAGTGAGACAATTTTTAAATGAGGTAGGGGTAATGGTTCTACCTGGTTGGGACTTAACTGCATCATATATTTTTGACATTTTGTTTAAGTGAGGCAACAAGGATATGAAATTGAATGTGCAAGGAGTTAAATATGTTATTAGTGGATCATGATTTTTTGAGGATGAAAAATCTATATTTCTTTGGACTTTATATCCACTTCATAAGAGGCCACAAATCATCGATGTCAATCAAGCATTTGGTCATTTAATGACATTAAAATTTGGTTTCACAAACCCTAACAAAGTTGCAAGCATGCAAGTAGATTTTTCAGTATTAAATCAAGTAAGTGTTAAGTATGTTTCTTTGGAAAGAGATAATTGGAAAGCTATGTACAAAGATTTGTTGAAAACAAGAAAAGATAGCCTTAGATGCAACCAAGGATACAATTATCCGATAATTCCCTAAATTTTGAACTGAAGAGGTTGCGAGATGAAAATACCAAATTAAAATATATCTCAATGATTAGAAGGGAGGTTTCTAATACGATGATTATAAATTGTTTCAAGAAATTTTTGGTTAAATGAGGTCAGGTCAAGGATGCTTATAATGTTTATAAACCTCAGGCCCTGAGACATAATGAGATACATAAGAAATTTGTTAAAGAAAGATATACCCTCAAAGAGGATGAAGGTATAAAGAAGGCTAAGAAATTAATTAGAGATCATACTATGTATTTTCAATAATTCAAGGTTTCTTTCAGACTAATGAAGGAATTAGTGATAGGGAATGGATTTGTATCTTGGAAAAAAGAAAATTGTGACATCATTAGCCGAGATAGATGGATCGATACATGCCATGTGATGTAGAGAGAAGGCCTAGAAGCAGTACGGAATGATCATCTAGAAATGATAGAGAATAGCATGTAGGTAGAGCATATGTTCAAGACCGAAGTCAAAGCCCAAGAGATTATCAATGATGCAGATCTAGCAGAGGATGACAATTATGTTGAACACATCAGGCTTTGTAATAATTTTATTGAATGATCATCATCAGAATTAGTGATATAAAGCCTTTTGTTTTATAATTATGCATAAACGTGCATTTAGTTTGCTATTAATATGTTAATTAGTTATAAATTTTGTAAACAAAGGGGCATGCCCTTTCACAATGTAACCAATCCAATGCCTATAATTATAAGGGTTGGATTTAGAATAGGATATCATGGGACATAAAAATTAACATTATATATCAAAGGAAGTCAATTCTATTTGTTCACGTTGAATTTTGTCAACTGTATGCATGAGAAACATATGTAACAGTGTGGTGAAGCATTTCAAATTTAATATAAAGGCTTATATGCTCATTTGATCTTTTGGTGATATTCATTATGTCTCTTTCATTTTGTTTCCTCTAATCAAATCTTTAAAGTTTACATTAATTGATAGTCAAATTGAATGTATGCAATAAGTAATTTTAGTATTTGAAGAATAGTAGTGTTGTGTTAATTGGTTAATCTACATCATTGTCTCATTGGCCTCTTGAGGATATACATTCAAGTGACAAAGATAAAAAAAACACATACATATATTCATATGCATTTACAAAACTTTTACTTAAACCTTTTCCATTTTTCATTTATCTTTCATCAACACCTGTGATACCATAAGTTATCTACTCAAAGCCTCAAGGGTGTGAGGTATAGGCCTAGCAGACTTGGTCCTACAGAGCCAGAATTGTAGAGGTTCACGTCCTATTTGGGTATGACATATTAGTTAGAAAATTGGTACTAGGAATTCCCAAAATTGGATCATCATTCCATCGAAAATATAGTCTATCAATTTGGGCACCAAAACCATCCAAAAAAAAAAAAAAACAATGTATGATTAGCACATTACAAAATGTAGCAAAACAAGGTTTTACTAGTTGTACTTGGCTTAGTTGAAGATTTTTACAAGTTTTGTGTTGTTGAAAATCCACTTGGCAATATTGGAGTGATGATTGAAGGAGGTGTTTTCACTTCATCATGAGCTAAAGAATACATTGTTAGCAAAGACATTTGCAATGGATAAATATCAAATGGGATACTAGCTAGAACCATCCAAAAATAAAATTTAAGTGTTATCATATTGATGAAACAAATAATGTTGCACTAGTAGGACCACAATCTTCTATTATTGGTCATATTATTTCACAATGTGTACAACTGATGCATTCTTTATTCTCAAAGGAATATGAGAAAGTATTAATTAGAGAGAAAGTGTAATTGTACCATAACTTTTAGTAATTTTGGATATATGCATTAAATTGATATACCAAGTTGGCATATATCTGAGTACAAAATCAAACCCGCATACATTTGTTGACAACTCAAGTTTGTTTATTAGTGACTCACACTTAGTCAATTGGTTAGCAGCTACTGAGCTTATTTGGTAGTTTTCAATTTCAACTGAGTAATCTAGTTACTACCAAGTTCTATAGTTGTTTCCAAGTTTTAGAATCTATGTCTAGTTCACGTTGAGCAGTATCTACCAAGTTCAATAGTGGCAGTGCAAACTGAGCTTCACACTATTAACCAAGTTGCATAGTGTCAACCATGTTCTCTAGTGTCTACTAAGTTCATAGGTGTCAGTGATGTGAATCTAGTGTTGACCAAGCCAAGGAGTGTCAACCAAGTGATTTAGTTTATACTAAGCTTGCAGTATTAGTGTTAACTAAGCCATGTAGTGTCAACCAAGTGATTTAGTTTATATGTCAAGTTTTGCAGTTTTCACTGAGTCACAAGTGTTGACCAAGTTAAAACTACTTGGAAGTTATTAGTATGAACCAAGCTTCTATGTATTTTGAGACCATGATGATGTCGAGTATTGACAATGGTTGTTAAGTATTAGAACCTCACTGAGTTTGTCTTCAGAACCTAAGTGCCAACAGTTCAGCTGACTTTGTGGATTTTGCTGAAACTTGTATTGTAGCCAACTAAAGCAAATTGTATTTTGGATTGGTATATACATTTGGTAAATACCATTGATACTAGAATACTCTTGATATTAAATGTGATATTAAACCTTATTTTTAGTATTTAGTGAATATCATTGATATTCTGGGAGGACAATACTCTAGATATTAGATGTGGTATCAAACCTTATTTTGAGCATTTGGTGAATGTCATTGATATTCTAGGATGCCAATACTATTGATATTAGACATGATATCAAACCGTATTTTAAGCATTTTGTGAATATCTCCAATAAATTATATTTTGGATTGGTATATATGTAATGTATTGTATCATATCCAAGTATGTAGAAGTGTAAGCATACGAAGAGAAGAAGTGAAAATTAAGAAGGCTAAAAGTAGTATAAAGGATAGAATATATTTATTTATCATAGCAAGGTAATCATTACATTTCAAAGAAATCTCAACCAACAAATTATAGTTGTAGATCAGAGATCAGCCACTAGTTCATCATAACATGTGTATAGGCTAAATCCTTTAACAGGGTAGACTTAATAATCCTTTGAAAATATCTTTACCAAGTGCATACTTCATTGTATGTTTTTTAATTCCTTGAACAAGGTGGACCTAATAGTTCTTATTACTCCTAATAGGGTAGATCAGTAGAAATGATCAATTGTAAGCCTTAACTGGTCAAATTTAAACTGCAATACTAAACCTTGTAGGTATCACCCCCACCCCATGTTTACTTTCTATTTGGAAGGTTTTTGGGTCACCATATCTTATGTCAAAGTGTTATGAATTTTTTACTACTTTTATTCTTTCATGCATACAATTAGATCAGAATATTATATGTAGAATTAATTGATGAAATAAGTTGAAGTTTTATTAGTTCCTGATTCACCCCCCACCCCCTCTTAGTAACTTGATTACCACATATTCCCAAAAAAAATTCCACTTGGTGTAGAAGAACCTACTCTAAACTCATCAAAAATGTACCTAAGAGTCCTAAACATTCTACTTAGGTTATTCAGCCACATTGACCTAGTTATAAGTCCTAGTTCCAAGATTAGGCATAATTATGAGCCCCTAGCTAACTAAGGTAAAAAATGGTCAATAAGCCTAAAAATCATAGGATATTAGGTTTTTCTATGCTTTTAGGATTCATATCCATGTTGGATCATTTGATTAATGTTTGGACCAAGTTTGGTCACTAGATTTGCAATTTTGCAAAAGTTGCTCTAAAAGTTGTTAGCAACTTTCTTAAAAGTTGCCAAAGACTTGTAATCTCTTCTACCAACAGCTAAAATAGTTTGAACTGGTCATGTAACCATTGGGAATGCCCTACAGAGCCCTCATAGGTAGGTGGTACAAGGAATAATGTATTTTGGTATTTCAAATCAATAAAGACAACAACATTTCTTTGCAAATCTCATGTTTCAAACCATTGTATAGATTGTTATGGAAGTGAGGGTATATGTTAGTGACCACAAAAGTTGAAACATTGAATCATTTTTATTTTGCAACAAGTCTCATTCTTTTATCAGGTCTACTAAAGGAGATACCAAATTTTTACTCTCACTACCTAGAATTCAACCTTAAAATCAGCATTCCAATAGAGCTTGGTTGTTTTGGCACATTCCACCATGGAAAATTGATGACCCTTGGTGGAAATTTTTTTTATAAATACACTTTTTATTTTTTCAAGTTAGGTGCTATCAAATGTAGTGGGATGGATTTGTTGCCATGCCCTAGGTGTGCATCTCTATGTGTACACCAAACAACAATTAAGAACAATCATCCTTAGATCTTGGTTGGGGGTTCATCAAAGCTTGAAACATTGGATTTTAGGTTATTTTATATTCTTAGATGTTTCTCCATGCTTGGTTTGAGTTTTGGTATAGGAGAAAGAGTACTTCTAGTGCAATTAGAACCCTAATTAGGCCTATCAACTCAATCTAATGTTGCAACAATAGAAACCTCCATGGATTTCCATTCTTTGGTGCTCTAGAATGTTTTATAAAACCCAAAAGGTTGTTAGAATCTCTGACCAAAAAATCATCTCGTTTGGAAACATTCAAACTTATGATCAAATCTCGCTTTAGGAAGACCTACAAGCACAATCCATGGGTTGTGAAGCAACTTCGTGTTATGGGTTTCTTTTGAAGAAAATCTTCATTGATTCATTGTGAATAAGACCTAAATAGGATATAATAGTTATTTTAGGCTAGCCCTAGTCTTTGTATCCACTTTTTTGGGGTTCGATCCCTCTTTTTGTTGAAGAGTTTTCTTAGTGCAATTGTGAGTTTTGGTGCTTAGGACCTTGGTAGGCCTAGTGATTTGGTTACCTTTTATTGTAGGGTTGTGATAACCTTCTCTAAGCCCTTTTCCATACCTATGATAGGTATTTTGCACTTGGACACTTAACCTTGGGTGTTTAGGGATTTAAAAACATTACCATTTCTTGTTGTTTAAAGGCTTTTGCTGTCCACTACTACATCAAGTGGTATCATAGCCATGTCTGCTCTTGAGAATGAGGAGATCCCTACAATGGTCACAAATAGTGAGTTGGAAAAGATGGTGAGAGAAAAAAAGGCTGCAAATAAGGCCTTAACTAAGAGGCTTCAAGAAATTAAGAAGAAACTTGATGACAAAGACAATGAAGATGGGTTTGAGGATGAAGAAGGGAGTGAAAAAGAGGAGGATTTCTTCAAACAACACATCCCTATAGACCAAAGGCCTCTCATAGATGCCTTGAAATCCATGGGGAGAAGAAAGATGGAAGACAAGATAGACTTGTCAGTCTTCAATGGCAAGATGAATGCAGATTCAGCCTTGGATTGGATAGAGGCTTTGACCACATTCTTTAAATGTGAGGACATCCCTGAAAAACAAAGGGTAAAAGTGGCAATGGCCAAGTTGAAGGGGGCAGGCCTAACTTGGTGGAACTTCATCTAGATAGATAAGGTGAAGAATTGAAAGAACATGATCAATTCATGGAATAGGATGATAGCCTTGATCAAAGAGACATATGTACCTAAGGATTATGGAGTACAACTCCATACAAGGAAGCAAAGTTTGAAACAAAAGGACATGGATTTAGGGTCATACAATGAGGAGTTCCTCAAAACGATGTATAAAGACCAATATGATAGAAGATGAGGAAGAGAAATTGGCAAGGGACATGAATGGCTTGAAGGTAACCATTCAAGAGGAACTAAACCTACATTGCCCTACCATACTCAATAAGTGCTATCAAATGGCACTCAAGGTAGAGTAAAAATGGAAGGGAAATAAAGACTTTGGTAAAGGGAAGAATAATGATAGTGGGAAGAATTTTAGAGGCAAGAGAAACTCTTGGAATAAGGGAAAAAGTAGTGGTAGTAGCAGCAAGGTCCCTAACCATGGAAACAAAGAAAATAGTGACTCTAATTCAAGAGGAAACTATAGAGGAAGAAGGCCTTTCAATAGAGGAAGGAAAAATGCAAGAAGATGTAATGGACCATTGAAATGCTTTTATTACAACCAATAGGAACACCATGTAGGAAGATCCCTTGAGAAGAGTAACAATAACAACCAAGGTGAGAGGAGAGAAGCACTTGTCCAAGAAGATAAGCAAGAAGACAATGTTGATGCTAGAGACTTGGAACTAGAAGAGGGAATATGCTTGATGATGAGGTGGGTCTTCCTCTAAGTACCACAAACCATAGAACCTCCACAGAGGAAGAATCTCTTTAGGACAAAAATCAAATGTCATGGAAAGGTATGCAATCTCCTTATAGATTCTGGTTCAACTAAAAATCTTGTGTCTTGTGAAATGGCTTAGAAGTAAAACCTATCTAAGAATCTACACCCTTACCCCTATCATGTTTCGTGGTTAACCAAAGGCCAACAAAATATAGTCATAGAACAAGCTCGGGCAGAGTTCTCTATTTTTGACTTCAAGGACAAGGTCCTTTGTGATGTGGTTGAAATAGATGCCTCACACATCCTTCTAGGAAGGACCTAGAAATTTGATGTTAATGTTGTACATCATTATAGAAAGAACACCTACTCCATCATTAAAGATGGGAAGACCTTCAATATGAAGCCCCTACTAGATAAAAAATTTGAAAAGGAACCTACTGTGATTATCATAGGAGAAAAAAGATGCTAAAAAACTTAAAATAATCTATTATGGGGCCATTTATTTTAATCTCAAAGCCCAGAGATAACATTAGGTCTGATCAAAAAGAGCCCATACCAAATGAAGTTGTAAAACTGTTTCAAAAGTATAAGGATGTCATTGCTAGTGACTTGCCCACTATCCTCCCTCCCATTAGGGACATTAATCATCAATTAGACCTAATACCAAGCTCATCCCTATCTAATAAGGCACCATATAAAATGACACCATTGCTTCATGTAGAGATTGTGAAATAAGTCAATGAATTGTTGGAGAGAGGGCTCATTCAAAAGAGTCCCAGTCCTTGTGTCATACCTTCAATTTTGGAACCTAAAAAGAATGAAAAATGGAGGTTATGTACTAATAGTAGCGATCTAAAAAATATCACAATAATGTACATATTCCCCATACCAAGGATTGAGGACCTATTGGATCAACTAGGAGGTGCTTGCTACTTCACCAAGATGGACTTAAAATCTAGTTACCACCAGATGAAAATCAAGCTAGGAGATGAATGGAAAACAACATTCAAGACTACTAAAGATTTTTTTGGATGATTAGTAATGTCTTTTGGTTTAAGAAATGTCCCTAGCACTTTTATGAGGCTTATGAATTAGATATTCATTGATTTTATTGGAAAACTTGTTGTAATCTACCTTAATGATATACTAATATTTAGTCATAGCAAGGAAGATCATCTTGATCATGTGGAATAAGTACTAAGAAGACTCCATTAGCACAAGTTGGTAATCAACTTAGAAAAATGTATGTTTATGAAGAAGGAACTTGTGTTCCTAGGTTTTTTAATCTCACAAGGTACTCTACAGATGGATCCTAAGAAGGTAGATGCAATCATTAATTGGCCTCCACCAAAGAATCAAGGTGATGTAAGAAGCTTCCATGGGCTTTCAACTTTCTATAGGAAGTTTATAAAAAATCTCAGTCATGTGTGTGCAGCAATGCTAGAAACAATAAAAGGTAGGAAGAAGAAAAGGTTTTCATGGACAAAAGAAGAAAATGATGCATTCTAATACTTGAACAATAGAGTCTCCCAATAACCCATCTTGTCCTCCTTGATTTTAACAAAATCTTCATTGTGGAAACAGATGCAAGCAATTTGGCTATAGGTGCAATCCTAAGCCAAGAAGGAAAACTAGTTGTTTTCTTATTAGAGACATTCAATGAGGCTAAAAGAGAGTACTATACATATGAACTAGAGCTATATGCCATGGTCCAAGCCCACAAGAAATGGAGGCACTATTTGATTCCAAAAGAATTTCTAGTCTACATGGACAATCATGCATTTAGCTTCTTAAATTCATGAGAAAAACTTCCAGTCAGGCATCTGAAGTGGGTAGAACAATTGTAGGCCTATACCTTCAAAATTAAGCATAAAAAGGGTGTAGGCTAATACAAGGTTGACGATGCTCTTAGTGGGAGGATCACTCTTATTGAAGAAGTTCAACTACAAAGTGTAGGAATTGAGTCTCTCAAACACTTGTACCTCGATGACCCTAATTTTGCAAAAGTATATCAAATTTGCACACAAATGGAGAGAAGATACCATATTAATTTTTCTAAATATCTTATTTAGAATGGGCTTGTATTCGAGGGAGCATAATTATGCATAGAAAATTGTTCAATGAGAGCAAATATAATTAGAAAAAAACATTATGGTGGCCTAGGAGGTCACTTTGGAATTGACAAGACAATAGACATAGTGAAGAAGAGTTATTTTTGGCCCAAGATTAACAATGAAGTTAAGAAGTTCATTGAATGTTGTACTATTTTCCAACAAGATAAAGGTATGACAAAAAATCAAGGGCTCTACCAACCCTTACCAATCCCTTCAAGACCTTGGGAATCCATATCAATGGATTTTGTCATGGGACTAACTAAAACAAAACAAGGATGTGATAGTGTATTTGTCATAGTGGACAGATTAAACAATATGGCCAACTTTAGTGCCATGCAAGAGCACAAATGATGCATCTCATATAGCTAATCTCTTCTTCAAAGAAGTAGTTAGAATTCATGGCTTGCCTTAGGCAATTGTATCAGATACAAATGTAAAATTTCAAGGGCACTTTTGGAGGACACTCTTCAAGAAGTTGGGTACAAATCTCACCTATAGTTCTACCTATCACCCAAAAATAGATGGGTAGACTGAGGTAGTGAATAGGTCCCTAGGCAATCTCATAAGATGCCTAACCAAACAATACTCACAAAGTTGGGATACAATCCTACCCCAAGTAGAGTTTTCCTTCAATGACTCTATAAATAGATCAATAGGTAAAACTCCATTCCAAGAAGTATATGGTTTACACCCCAAGGGACCATTGGATCTTATGGAACCCCCCTTTGAATTTAAAAATTAGTGCTCAAGGTGAAGAATTGACAGAGCTCATTACAAAGGTACAACAACAAGTGAAGCACAGTTTACAAAGGTCTAGTTTGAAGTACAAAGAAAATGTTCACAAGAGAAGGAGAGAGGTCCACTTCAAAGTGGGAGATAGAGTTTGGGCTTTACTGAAGAAGGAAAGACTACCTAAGGGAGGATACTCCAAACTACAGATGAAGAAAGTAGGCCCCTAATGCATACTTAAAAAATATGTGACAATGCCTATGAGATCTCCCTTCCTCTAACTTTGTAGATCTCCCGCATATTTAATGTGGTATACATCACACCATATAAGGCTATAGCAGGTTCATCAAATTAGCAAGATGAAGACATCAATGATGAAGATTATGTTACCAATCTTCCACAAAGAAAACTAGTGGAGTTAGAGGAAATCTTGGACACAAAGATACTAAGGTAGACCAAAATTAAGAGGCATATGCAATACTTAATTAAATGGGAGGGCCTCCCCAACATGGCACTTTAGTGGATTTTCTACCCTCAAGTAGGGACTTGAGTTTTAAAACACAAGGGGAGTATGGTGCAAGAGTACCTACTCTAAACTCATCAAACAATGTAATTAAGAGTCCTAAACATTCTACTTAGGTTAGTCAAGCACATTGGTCTAGTTATAAGACCTAGTTCTAGGATTAGGCATAATTATGAGCCCTTGGCTAACTAAGGTTAAAAATGGTCAATAAGCCTAAAAATCATAAGATCTTAGGTTTTTATATGTTTAGAAGTTACCATTCATTGTTATATAATAATCAATAGAAGGAAATCTCTTAAAGTCAATTTTTTCAAGATAATTATCACCAAATAATAATTATTCTAATATGGGACATTACACACCATAATGAAGATCAAAACTATTGACTGATGAGTTAGGTGAAACCATATGGAACACAATGGATGCTCCTTCAAATGCTACAAGTGGCAATAAGGAAGTGGTAAGTAATTAAACATATTTTAATGACATAAAAGGGTATGTATATTTTCTAAGTAATTAAACATCTTTTAACTTAATTATGTTGGCTATTGCCTAAAATATTGTTGAGAATGGAGTTGCTTTAAGTGAAGCAAATAACCAAGACCAAGTGGAAAAATACAACTTGGGCATCAATATGGGTTCTGCTGGCAAAATAGGATAAGAAAACCTTTAAAAGAATAATATAATTATAGAATCCTCTCTTGATAATAGTCAAGTATCAAAGCCAATTTTTGATCCTAGGACTTATGGGTTATGGGGTAATTTTAATATGGAATCGTATATCACATAAAAACCACATTCATTTATAAATTTTGATCATAGAATGTGAATCTACATTTCAAACTATAAATCTTATAACTAATACAATTTTCAACTTATAAATGGATTGGTTAATAGTAAATAAGTTCTTAGTTGAACTCAATGGTCATAAACTCTCACCTTTCATTATCAGTAACAACCTAAACTAGTGCAAAAACATAACACTCAATCATAATTGAATCTGCCTTAAATAAACTCAACTGTGTATTAATATTGCAATTTTTAGTAATGTGTAATTTTCAGTAATGTTGTAAAGAGAAATTGTTACTTAAATGAAGGTTGTGCATGACAACCCTCACCATATTGACCACATGGTTTCCTAGGTGTCACAAAACTCTGTAGAACAACACATAATATTTTTTTATCACAATCCATAAGATACTATAAAATATAAACATCTATTGAACTTCTATTATTGCTTAAGATTAATTACTATTTACTTTCAAAGCATTGACTCTAAGTATCAATTCGTCTTCTAGTGCCTCTATCTCCTTGGTTATGTTTCTCTCAAGGATAATAAAATGAATTTCATCACTATATTTTGTATGAGTTTATGGGCCATGAATATGAGGTTAGCACTACATGCGATATCATCTAGAAATGATGTCTGTGTTTCATATCATATTTAATCTATTTTTATTTTCTCTTTTCTCTATCAATAAGTATCAAGTTATGACATCAATATCAATAAAATTCCATCAAAATAACTCAAAAAACACAAAGAGAAGAACATAATAATATGATATTTGTTTCTATATAATTTGTACAATTACAATAATTAAGGTTTACCTTTGCTAAAGAAGATGTGTGAGCTGGTACATCCCTGCCTATGCATTGTGGTGTATCCATATTGCCTTGTGAAAAAGATTAGTAATTATTAGCAATCATCAGTGAAATGAAAGTAATAGACTTACCAAAAAAAAATTATTAATAAAATAGTAGATTGTATATTGGAGACAATATTAATTGGAGGCGATTGGATTAAATGTTATACTTACCAATCCCATGATAGGGAATTTTTTTGTATCTACACAATTCAAATTGTAATCTATCAGAATCTTTTCCTCTGTACTTATTAATTTTATCACACAAATAAAAACACAATTTCCCTCATGTGCTTTGAATATACAATTTGGCCACTTATTAGTTGACATAGGTTTAGCACTATTTATAAATCTTGCAATATTCCCTATTGCTTTTGGTCTTCCATCAATATACTAAAATTATGTAGAGGAAAAAAATTACATGATGCATTCATCAAAATCATTGTATATTTTGTAATTCCTTACCTCTACCTTATTATTGGTAGCTATGCAATATCATTGTATATACTCAATGAAAGTAGACTTCAACACATAATAACTTAATTATAAAAAACTACAAGTCAGATAAATTTCCATAAATAAATCATGACTCATTCATACTTAAGATTGACCGTGTTGGAAATATAAGAGGAGTAACTGAGAGGGGAGGGGTGAATTAGTTACTTCTAAAATAAATCCCAGATCCCTTGGATGTCAAATTAAATTTAGACTAGTAAAACTAATTACTGTTGATACTCAGTAAGCATAAAAAAATTGTTGTAACTCAGTAAATGAACAATGTGAATTACTTAGTAGATCTTAAGACATTAGTAGTAATTACTTGCAAGCATGAAAGAAATAGCATGAACACATGAGACATCAAGATTTAATGTGGAAACCTAATTTGGGAAAAACCGCAAAATGTAACTAGTTACTATTTTTCACTCTTCTAAAGTGAGCCCTATTAGGAGCCAACCCTGTTAAAGGTTACAAAACACATTATTAGCTATGACACCTTTAAAATATTTAATCACCCTATTAGGAGTGGCCTTGGAAAAGGTCTTGAAACAATTCGATGGAATTGCCACCTTGTTAGAGGATTTACAAATGGTTGTTAAACCAACTCTATTAAGATATTTTAGATCACTACTACAATGGTTAGAAAGTAATAATGAAATGACCTAATTGTGATGCAATTGAATTGCTGATTACAAATCTCTATTTTGGTTCATACTTGATCCTTCCTAATCCAATAATACTTTTTTTCTCTACAAAGATACCTATGTATCCTTCAAGTTCACTTCCTCTCTTCTTATCTCTTTCAACTTATTCAACTTGTAGTTTCACACACTTTGAAATCACAACTTGACTTTTTACTTATACCTTCTAGATTGTCAAGTTGACTCAAATACAAATTAGAATAATCAATATTCATCACCTCAATAGGTTAGAATCAATAGGTAAAATAATTAAGCTTTACATTCCAAAATAAGAAAATCCTATGGTAGCTGATCTAGCTTGGTCAAAACTAATCCTGGAGCAATTTCTTGCATTATCCAACAGAAGCTCGATTAACACTATGAACTTACAAAATCCCTTTGGTAACTTAGTGAACTCGATTAATACTAACTCTATTCAACTTTCCCTTCATTAAGCGAGTGAGCTTAGTTAACACTCTTTTTTGCATAACTTCCTTCAATGCCCAAGTGAGCTTGGTAGATACTACCTTCTATATAGAGTAAACTCAGGAATGCTCAATAGACTAGGAAAAACTATCTTCACTGACCAAGTGAGCTTGCACTAACTGTCTATTGATATGACATTTGTGTAACATCAAAGACAACACAAAATTTAATCAATTATATCAACCAATCTCCCTCTTTGGCATTGATTGCAACACAACAGGTCATAGTAAAATGAAATTTTGAGAACAAGACTCCCTCTGTTAGAAAGTTTCTCCCTCTTTGATTTTATATAGAGAACTTCTCCTAAAGTATTCCCCCTCTATGAAGGAACTGCTTAACTTCTCCTACAAAATTTTAGAAAAATATGACAGTAAACTTCTCCCTCTTTGACAAAACTTTGAGTACAGATACATTTGCAATGTCCCCTAGCTTACCTCTTAGATACAAAAATGCTTCTTAAGGTAATGGCTTGGTGAATATATATATATATATATAATTTTCTTTTGTATGCACATATTCCAATCTAATTTCTTTGTCCTGTACTAATTCTCTTACAAAGTGATATTTTATAGCAATCTCCTTTTTTTTTAAATGCATTATTGAACTCTTTGATATATTGATTGCACTAGTGTTATCACAATACATCACTATTGGCTTTTTCATTTCAACCTTCACTCCTTCCAACAACTATTTAAAGTAAAAAATGTTAGAGGAATTCACTACTAATGCTACATATTCTACTTCTACTATGCATTAAGATGTGGACTTTTGCTTCTTGCTTGTCCAAGATACCAATCTTTTACCAAGAAAAAATGCTCCACCACTGGTGCTCTTTCTATCATCAAAATTTCTTGCCCAATCAACATCAATAAATACTTTTAAGTCAAGATTCCCTCCAAGTTTGTACCATAATCCATAGTCTTCAATACCTTTTAGATATTTCACAATTCTTTTTATTGCCATCATGTGGTTTTATCTAAGTTTAGCTAAGAATCTTGCTACTATTCCAACTGCTAAGGCAATATCATGCCTTGCATGTACCACATATAGTAGTTTCTCAATCATTGATCTATATAAGGTCTAATCTACTTCTTTGGAGTCTTCATCTTTGGTAAGCTTAAGTCCAGTACACATTGGGGTTCCAATTGGTTTTGAATCTTCCATTCCAAATTTCTTGAGTATCTCTTTGATGTACTTAGATTGAGTGATATAGATACCCTTTATGTTCTGATGTATCTCCAATCCAACAAAGAAATTTATTTCACCAAACATGGACATTTCAAATTCTTTATTCATTTGTTCTAAAAATGCTTAGCATAAGTCATCATTTCTTGTGAATAGAGTATCATCCACAAATATTTCAGCCAACACAATCTTCTTATCTAGTCCTTCCTTGATATATAGGCTACTATTATCATTTGTTCTTTGAAAACCAATCTGTATCAAATAGTTATGTAGTCTTTCATACCAGACTCTAGGAGCTTTTTATAGACCATATAGGGCTTTTTTTAATTTATAGACCATGTTCCTTTTTCTGGATCAAGAAAACCTTCTATCTATTCAATGTAGACTTCCTTGTCAAGAATGCAAATTTAACATTCATCTACTATACATTGAATCCTTTGTGAGCTGCATAAGCTAGCAAATTCTTGACACCTTCCAATCTTGCAACAAGGGAAAAAGTTTCATCGTAATCAATACCTTCTTCTTGAGAATAGTTTTTATATACCAACCTTTCTTTATTTCTTGACACTTTTCCATCTTCATTCAGCTTATTTCTGAATACCCATTTTGTACCAATCATATTTCTATCTTTGGGCCTAAGTATAAGAGTCTATGTTTTATTCTTTTCTATTTGTTCTATTTCTTCATTCATAGCCTCAATACAACTTTCATTTTCCAATACATCATTGACACTTCTAGGTTCAAATTCAAAAAGTATACATGTACCTTTTAGTTTGTTTCTTGTCATTGTTCCATCTAATTTATCTCCAATGACCTGATTAAGTGCATGATGCCTTCTAAAATATTTAGCCAATATAAGTTCTCTGACTTTTGAATGAATTGAGTTGTCTTCATTTTGAATCTCAACTTTTGGCTGGAGTCCTTCTATATATGGCATAGGTTCTTTAGATTTGGTATGTGCTAACTCAGTATAGCCTCTGAATGTGACTCAGGTCCTTGTAACTCAGCTTGCACTTCCTGCAACTTGGTAACTAATGGAGACTTGGAGAGCCTAGGAGATGAAGTCTCCTTTTTTTCGAATGTGTTTCACAATGTATCAGGTTCAGAGTAGACAAATCTTCTATTATCTTCTGGTTCATTTTTTCTTTCTTCTTCAATCTTTTCTGCAAACTCATCAATTCTCACATGTGCACTTTCTATGATTTTGTGAGTGAACAAATTTAAAAATTTGTATGCTTTACTTCTGCATGAAAATCCTAGAAATATACCTTTGTCACCTTTTACATCAAATTTTCCTTTTCTAGATTCTTTCAAGTAACTTACATTTGGTTTGTAGCCATACCATAGTTCATAGGGAGTTTTTTTGAGTCCTTCTTCAATTGAACTCAGTTCAAAGTATGAACTGTGATGCTAATAGATTGCTTCTAGTATTTGATAGTAACATTCTTTTCAATAATTAGTTTCCCTACATAATCCATCATGGATCTATTTCTTCTTTCACCTATTCAATTTTGCTTAGGAGTACTAGGGGCTAATACTTTTCTTTTGATTCATCTTTTAATAAAAAAAAATTTTAATTCATTTTGAGATGAATTCACCACATCTATCTAATCTCAAGCATTTCAACCTTTTTTCAATTTATTTTTCTACACTAGCCAGATACCACCTAAATTTTTCAAGAGCTTTTGATTTTTCTTTCAGATACATAATAGCCATCATTCTAGAATAATCATCAACAAAAAGAATGAAAAACTTTTCTCCACTATAAGTTTCTATTCCAAAGGGCCCACATCAATTAGTATGCACAATTTCCAAGACATCTTCTAACTAATATTTTTTCTTTTAAAACTAGTCTTTCTCATTTTACCAATTTGATCATTCTTGCATAATCCAACATTAGGTTTCTTCAGACTAGGAAGGCCCCTTAAACTCTTCTGAGTTTGCTAATCTTGACCATATTATCAAAGTCTACATGACATAGTCTTCTATGCCATAGCCAGCTTTCTTCTACACGAGCAATGAAACATGAAAAATCACCAAGATAAAGATAAAATAAGTTACCTTTTGTTTTTCTACCTAATTGAATCAAATTTCCTTGGTTATCTAGTAGTCTTGCCTTGCCATTCATGAATTCTACCTTGAATCCAATGTTGTTCAGTTGTGCAAAACTCAGTAAATTATGCTTTATTCCTTCAACCCAATAGGCATAATCACATACAAATTCATTGGTTAATGAAAAAAAATCTTTTCCTTTTATTCAACAAGGTTAATTGTTTCCAAACCTTACACTACCTCCATCATAGTGTTCAAAATGTTCAAACTTAGTTTTTTCTCCATTCATATGGTGAAAACATCCACTATCAATGATCCAAGTGTCATTTTTGTTAACATGAGAGACAAGTGTCATCTTATCTCCTTCATCATTAGTTTCATCTTTTAAAGCAATATACATTATTTCATCTTCACTATTATCAAAATCTTTAGCCATAAAACAAATTTCGTTACCTTTGTCTTTGTAGGATTTGTGACCTTTGAATTCCTTCTTGCCTTTGTACTTGTGGATTTTCTTCTCTTCCTTTCTTTCCTTTTTTGCATACCTAGAAGCAATATGACCAATTTCTTCACAAGAAAAACATATTAGAGGGATTTTACCTTTGTACTTTCCTCTGCTCATAGAATATTTCTATGCAAGTAGAACTTCAATAATTTCAAGATCACTATCAAAACTTTCTTCAGTTTCTTCTTCACTTTCTAATTGATTATCTTTTATTTTCTTTCCTTTTTCTTTGAGTGAGGGTTTAGCTTCAAATGCAGACACAATATTCTTGGAAATAGGAACATAGTTGTCAAAGTTGTCTAGTTCAAAAGGTGACAATCTTCCTACTAGGGCATCCAAGCCTATCTTGTTATTTAGATCACATCACTTTTCTTGAATAGTAGATATTCTAATTGCATAAATGGGAAGCAAAGTTCTAAGTATTTTACTTATAACAATTTCTTCTTTTATTTCTCCTCTAGATGCTCTAATTGTACTAACACTGGCCTTTATTCTTTCCACATATTTTGCAACATTTTCATCTTCTCTCGTCCTCATTTAATCAAATTGTCCTATAAGGCTTTCTACTTTGACTCTTCTTACATTTTCATCTCCTACATATATTTGTTTTAGTTTGTTCCACATATGAAAAATAGTTTTACAGTCTTTGACCTAATCAAATTTAGCATAACTAAGAGTAGAAGCAATGTCAATCATCTTGATGTTATGGTTCTTTTTCTCAACAATATCTTCAACTAATGTTCTAGTGGGAGTTTTATATTCTTCATCAAGATATTTGCATCCTAAATCACTGATGGTAGCTAGGTGAAGCCTCATAAGTCCTTGCCACGCTGCAAAGTTATCTCTGTTCAGCTTTAGAATTTGTCACTTGTAAGACATCCTGATCTTTAGCTTTGGTCCTTGAAACCTTCTCTACAAGCACCAAAAGCTCTAATACCAATTTTTGGAAATATAAGAGGAGTAACTAAGAGGAGAGGGGCAAATTATTTACTACTAAAATAAATCCCAAATCCCTTAGATGTCAAATAAAATTTAGAATAGTAAAATTGATTATTGCTAATACTTGGTAAGCATAGAAAAATCGTTGTAACTCAATAAATGTAGAGTGTGAATTAGTTAGCAAAATTTAAGACATTATTAGTAATTACTTGCAAGAATGAAATAAATAACATGAACACATAAGACACTAGGATTTAATGTGGAAACCCAATTTAGGAAAAACCACCAAATGTGACTAGTTACTATTTTTCACTCTTCCGAAGTGAACCCTGTTAGGAGCCAACCCTATTAAAGGTTACAAAACACAATGTTAGCTGTGACCCTACTAAAATATTTAATCACCCTATTAGGAGTGGCCTTGCAAAATGTTTTGAAATAATCCAATAGAATTCCTACCTTGTTAGAGGATTTACAAATGGTTGTTAAACCAACTCTGTTAACCGAATTGATATCACTACTACAATGGTTAGAAAGTAACAATGAAATGACCTGATTGTGATGAAACTAAATTGCTAATTACATATCTCTATTTTGGTTCATACATTATCCTTTATGATCAAATAATACTTTTTTTCTCCACAACAATACTTGTTGATCCTTCAAGTTCACTTCCTCTCTTCTTATCCCTTTCAACTTATTCAACTTTCATTTTCACACTTTGAAATCAAAACTTGACCTTTTACTTATACCTTCTAGATTGTCAAGTCAGCTCAAATAAAAATTAGAATAATCAATATTCATCACCTTAGTCAGCTAGAATCAATAGGTAAAATAATTAAGCTTTACATGCCAAAATAAGAAAATCTTTTGGTAGCTGACCCAACTTAGTAGAAATTGATCCTGGAGTATTTTTTAAGTTAACTGTTGTTAGAAAGGTTTGCACCCTTGTCCAAATTTTTTACCTAAGGACAACCTTGTGAAACATGGGAATAACCTCCAAGCTATGGGACTTGAACTATGAGGTTGAGTCTCCAGAGAAGGTCAGCTTCCTTGACTATCAGGGTGCACCTAACTACTCTTGGAGAGGAAAAGGGAGAACAAATGCATGAAAGCAAATCTACCTACTCTAACCTAAGGGGGTGATTCACTAAAGTAGAGTGTTCAAACCAATCTCTGCTCATACATGTACTATTGAACCATTATGACACTAGAAGATATACACATCTAGACTTGCTTTAAGCTAACAATCACATGTAGATTAGAAAACCCAAATGAATGACACAAGGAAAGAGAGGATTCACTTATATACCATTCATAGGCCAAAAGAGATATAGTCATGCAAGATTGTAGATCTCTACAATAGACCAATGAAAGGAAAATAATTATTGCACTTTACATCAATGGCTGAAGGAGATAAGGTAGAATTTCATATAGTTCAAAGGCAAAGGGAATTTACAGTGAAATTATAGAGCAATATCAAAGAAGTCAGAGAAGAGTCGATTAAAACAAAATATACAAAAATTGCCTTTATAGCTCAAGCATAACTAAGATATTTTCTAACTAAAGTTACTCCACAACCACTGTCATTAAGTCTTACTGAGAATAATCATGCAGATCTAGGGAAAATCCAACCTTGGTGCAGACCTAAATACAATGAAATATGATATTTTGTCAAAGAAGGACCTCAAGAAGATAGAAAATGGTTCCATTAAACCATTCTAACTAAGTAGATGGGTACGAGCAAAGGTGGTGGAGTGTTCTCCTTCATTTACCAAGCACAAAATTCACTCGGGAGTGGTTGGAATCGATCATGAAGATCGAATCGTGCAAGAAAACTCAATTTCCTTCATTTTTTTCTCATCAGTCAGCAAGATCAGTAAGTCAACTAAGTCTTACAACCCAAATGGGACACATGGGCTAGTAGCCTTTTATTTTTTTGCCACCTCGCAAGGTCTTCTCGAGTTTGACCACATCTAACTGACTAACTGAGCCACCTTTTCAAAACCCTGACTGCGATGTCTCCCAACTGCTAGCCTTAACTGCCAATGCTAACTATAGCATTATCTCCCTAAGATCACAAGGACATGTGTCCTTTAGGAACTTCCTCACAATGTTTAACTTCCTCACATCTTTAGAATATGGGAAAGTGCCAATTGTTGATCTTTGAAAGATCAACGACCATGAAAGACATTCATTATACTGCACCTACCCACTAAAATTTTTGAGCCCACGAACACTTCGGTAACCACATTAGTGACCTGGCCCCATCTGGCATCACCCTGCAGCATATGGAACAAACTTGACCCCACAAGGACATGCAGCAACGAGGTGCTTGCCTACATTACTTAACATCCTCGCATCTTCATATTTCAAGAAAGTGTCGATCATTGATCTCCTTAAGATAACCACTCGCAAAAGATCCTCCTTATACTGCACTTTCCCATATAATTTCTAGGCCCATGAACCACTCAGCACAACCTAGCATCCAACTGGCACCACCTTGGTGACCCACACAAGAAACAGGTCCCACAGAGACACGCGGTAGTGAGGCACTTTCCTACATTTCTTAAAACTCATGCACCTTCATACTATGAGTAAGCAGCAACTTTTGATCTAGGAGATCTGACAGTGTACATAACCCCTACTTCTTGAACCCACATGAACATCCTAAGTGATGTCATTAGGACATGTGTCAATAGGGTGCTTTCTTTCATTGTCAAGAAGTCTAACAAAAGACAAAATGCGAGAAAGCAGGCACCAATCAAACTGCCATCTCACCGATAGCTCTCACCTCTATGGCCCATAAAAGAACATGACCCCACCTGCCATGCATCACAAAGGGGCTTTCCCACATTATGTAAAGGTAGTTCATCTTGAGAATACAGGAAAGTGCTCATAGTAGATCACGAAAAGATCTAACGGCGCAGAAAGTTGCAGGTAAGAAAAAACAAATTAGGAAATAAAAGAAATACCATAAAGTTTTGATCATTTTATTTTTTGTATTTCCAAGGTATTTTAAATACTTAAATATGGAAAATGACCATTAGGTGGGCTCAAGTATTCAAATTCAAATTTTTGGCAGGAGGCAAAAATAGGTAACATTTTGCCGACTCAGAGGGGATGCAAGCTAGCTATGCATATGACTAGTGGCCTTATGTATCCATTGGGCCATACAGTCATAAAAGGTGTGGATTGGTGCACTAAAAAACCCTAACCCTACCTCTATAGGAGAAAAACATTGAAAGCTTTGTCTCTGTAACTCTGCAACCTCAGCAAAATATGTACTCATGCACTTCTTGGAAAGCCAAAAGCCAAGAGAAGAAAACCTAGCTACCTATGTACATGAAACCTCAACCCCAATTAGAAACATGGTTTGAGGTAGATCCCATTGACTGGGATAGGAAAAATTTCACCACCAAGCTTGCTTAATTGAAAAGCATTAGCCTAGTTGAAATTGACAATCACATAGGGACCACTCCATAGTGCATCAAATTTTGAGTGTCTCCCTAGCTTTACCCTATCTGCGTCCCATTTCAAAACCAAATCACCTTCTTTGAAGATTCTAACCCTAGCCTTCTTGTCAAAGCTCCCTTTCACTTGTTATTGATGTGTTTCTAGGGTCTACATGGCCTGACTTATTTTCTCTTCTAGCTCCATCAGCTCTGCCATTCTCACTATCATGGCATCATCTTTAATTAGCTCCAACTGATGAGCTAGTTCAAGGGATGGGAATTCTAATGAAATTGGTAGCCTTGCTTCTCTGTCATATACCAACATAAATGGTGAATTTCCTATTGACATCTTAGGTGTTATTCTATTAGCCCAAAGTGTAGTCCTCAAATTTTGATGCTAACACCTCTGGTTATCCTCTATAGTTCTTTTCATAATCCTAATTAGGTTTTTTTTGGATGACTTAGCCAAACCATTGCCTTGAGCATAGTAGTTTGAGGATTTACTCAAGTAGATATTATGGTCAAGTGTCCATGCACAAATCTGAGCTCTTACAAAAGATTTTTCATTATCTAAAATAAAATTTGAAGGGGCACCAAACCTGGTCACAATTCTATCAAAAAACTCAATAACTGAAGATTTTGTGGTGTCCTTCAATGAAACTGCCTCTGTCCATCTAGTGAAGCAATCTATAGCAGCTAAAATCCATTTGTGACCAGAACTAGAAGAAGGTTTGATAGGGCCTATGAAATCCAAACCCCCATTGAGCAAAAGGTTGGTCCACCTGAATGGGATGAAGAGGAAGAGCTACAAGCTTTTTCTTACCAAAAAAGAAGGCACATTTTTCACACTTTCTCACATACCTATGATAATCATAGAATAGGGATGGCCAGTAGTAACTAGCCCTCATGATCTTCATTGCAGTTATCCTTGCTGAGAAGTGACCACCATCAGGACCATCATAAAACTCTTTGATCATTCTTTTAGCTTGGTCTATGTCAATGCATCTTAATAAGGCTCCATTAAAATCTTTCTTGAAAAGGATACCATCAACTATGACATAAGGAATTGACTATAATCTATATTTTCTCCTTTAAGTTCTATCTAATCCTTGAGAATATCCACTACCTAATAAGACATTCTTCATGTCATCCATCCAATTCCTTGGGTCATCATTTCTTGTCTCTTGTTGTTCTGTTAGTATCATAGCGACTTTCTCATCTGGTTCCTGATATGATATCATCTATTTACACAACCCCTTCCCTCTTACCAGCTTGGTGATTTGGATGTCAATATCATATTCCTTTACTTTAGTAATCCAACTAGCCCTTTTCTCACTAATATTTTTGCTCAAAAGGAAATCCTTCACATTCACATGGGGTACTAATAGATGAATTTTATTATGAGACAAGAGGTGCGTAAATTTCTTTAAAGCTCTAATGACTGCAAGGGCTTTCTTTTCTACATAGTTGTATTTGTCTTCATACTCTTTAAGCCCTTTACTAAAGAAGGCTATGGGCTGCTCTTCATCTTTATCATTTGTTTGAGTCAAGATAGCAAAAATGCTTGACTCACCAACAAGGGTATAAACGATGAAATCCTTTTCAAAATTTGGATTAATGAGAGTAGGGGCTAAGGCTATGGCTACCTTGATCTCTTCAAAACTTTCCTTCCCTTCCTTGGTCCATGTAAAGACCATACTTTTCTTGAGCATAGCTGTAAGGGGTTTTACCATGGTAGAAAGATTAGGTATAAATCTTCTCACAAAATTTATCCTACCAAGGAAACTTTGCAACCCTTTCTTATGTTTAGGAAGAGGGAGAGCAAGTATTTCTTTTATTCTTTCTGGATCAATGGTTAAACCATCCTCAGATACAATGTGTCTTAATAATTTTCCTTGATTGGTAGCAAAGACATACTTTCTTGGGTTAAGGGATACCCCAAACTCTCTACACCTTGAGAACACCTATCTTAAAGATCAAAACAATCTTCTACATTCTTTGAATACACTATGATATCATCAAGGTAAACTAATACAAACCTTTCAATCATGTTTTTGAAGGCCATCTCCATTTCCTTCTGAAACGTAGCACCTACATTGGTTAGCCCAAATGGCATCTTATAATAAGCATAGGTACCCTATTTGGTGGTAAATACAGTCTTGTATCTATCAGACCCTTTGACCAACATTTGATTGTAGCTAGAAAATCCATCAAGAGATGAAAACCTCTTTGAACCACTGACCTTGGAAAAAATTTTCTCCATGGAAGGGAGAGGATCGTGATCTTTAAGGGAAGCTTGGTTAAGATCCCTAAAGTCCACACACAATCTAATTTCTCCATTCTTCTTCATAATAGGGACAAGGTTTGCTACCCATGACGAGTGCTTAATGGGGAAAATTATATTGGCCTCAATCAATTTGGATAGCTCTTTTCTCATTAAGGGTTCAATTTTGGGATTCACTAGCCTCTTTTTTTGTCTTACTGGTTTGACATTGTCAATTAAATCTATGGTATGCTGAAACAACCTTGGGTCAAAACCCTTCAAATCATCATACATCCAAGCAAACACATCTTTAAATACTTGACATAGATCTATGAACATACCTTCCCCATGTTTAAGGATTTTCCATTAGCAACCATGACTAGGATGTGATCATCTTTTTCGGTACCTAGGTTCATGACTCTACCTCTTGCTTGGTTATTAGGATTGAAAACACTCTCTAAGGTAATGAGATCCTTAGGAAATTTGTTGGAACTGAGATTAATGATTTGATCACCATACTAATCTTGTAGTCTCAACTAGTTTCTATCTAAAAATTTTGCTTCATTCTATAAGAAGCTTACAATTTGTTCATCAGATTCAAATACTTTCCAATCGATGTTGTTGTCAGGGACAACAGGCCTTACTACCATTTTTATTTGTTGCTTCTTCTTCTTTTCAAAATCCTTTGGCACATCATGAGATGCACCTATTGTTGTGAGTCTATCAGCATGTCTAGGGATGCTTTGAATATTAAATGCATTGAAACCCTTTTCTAGGGATGCTTTGAATATTAAATGCATTGAAACCCTCAAGTAAATCCCATACCCTATGTTTATAAGACTTGAGAAAACTATTCTTGGTGGTATTCTAATTTCTCACTTGATTAACTGGAAACTCACTATCTCCATATACACTTAAGGCTTGAATTCCTCTTTTCTAAGAAAGTAGGAGACCCAAAATCAAGGATTCATACTCGGCCACATTATTAGGGCAACTGAACTAGAGCCTAAAGGAGAAGTAGTACCTTACTTGTGTAGGAGAAATCAACATCACACTAGCCCCTGATCCATTCTTATTCCTTGAGCCATCAAAGTACATACTCCATATCCCACTCACATCTTCTTTAGTCTCCACAAGTTTGGGAACTAGAGCATCCTTCTCTAATATACAATATGTACTGAGACCTATCTCAAGGTTTTCTGACATAGGATCAAATTGCTATGCATTAGCCCATTCATCTAAGAGAAACTCATGTATCTCTGCTAGGGAAGTGGTAGGCTAATTCATTATGTCATTCTCATCCATTTCTAGGATAGTGCAATTCATGTTGATGAGATTAAGGGTGTAGGTTCAGTATGATGGAGGGCTTGAGGCTTTGCTCTAATTAAATCTTTGGTCCCATATCTTATCCTAAAAGGCATATGTGACCAATCAGAAGATATGTAACCACCTATTTGGGCAATGAAGTCTCTTGACAAACAGATGGCAAAATGTAACTTGACTTCAGCAACAGATATATCTTGAGCTACAGTAGAACCACGACATGCATGTAGGGCCATTTCGACATTCCTAAGGATCCCTATAGTCTTGATAGTACTACCATCCAACTATAATACATCTCTAATAATGGGCTCATATTTCATATTTCTTGTTGTAGCAACCTCTTTTGCATGGGTATAGTAGCAACAACGTCCCACATGGAAATATTCACATTTGTCTTCTTCATTTGATCTACCACATTGAATGGCATAGTTGGTACTTTGGTAGAAGCCTTGGGAGTTTCATTTGTAGGAGGTTGAGATGGAACAACCTAAGGATCACTTACCTCCTTTTTGCCATTATTTTTCCTTTGTTGCTAAAAGGTATTTGATTGATCATTTACTATGTGTTCATGAGGTATTGCATTCGAAGTTGAGGCTTGATTGGGAGGAGGAGGGGTAGCATCTTCAATAGCTCTTCTTTTTCTCCTAGTGTTGTGAGCAATGGAATCTTGGTTTACATTACAATTTTCTTCCACCTAATGATTCATAAAGGAGCAATCACCTTGTCCTTGCATATACGAGACATCTTTAAATTGGTTCTCCTTGTATCATTGTCCTATTGCAGGCTCTTGGATGGTCAAAGCCAAATAAGATTCAGCCTTCTGAAACATGCAACAAGCATAGGAGTAGTTATAGGAGGGACAAAAATCTTGATCTTGGACCATGTTGTTTTGGGGAACTATGGCCCTACTTTGGTTTACAATTGAGGTTGAAGCATGGCTATTCTGCCTATTCTAATCAAAAGAATTGTTCCCATAATTATGATTTAGAGGCCTACCACTGTTCAAAGTTTGATATTGCAATTGATGAGCCTTACTACCTTGAGCTTGCTATCTCTCTAAAGTCACCACCTTGTTGCTCACTTTCTGCATCACAAAGAAGTTTTCCTCCATCTTCTTCTGTTGGCCCTACAATCTTTTATCTATGTTCTCTATGTTTAGCATCATAGATTGCATCATCTCCTTGATTTCATCTATTCCATTGAAGATGTGGAAGCTTGAGTGACTAGAGTAGGGGATTGTGATGTAGAAGTTCTAGGAAGAGGAGCCATTGTTAGTTGGTGATTTGGAACATCAGGAAAGAAAGGCATAGGAGGCCTTGGAGCTAGTTTACTTCCTTGTATTAGGATGTTTTCTGACTTTATTGCTATGTCATAAGCATTAGGAAAGGTATCTCCTCCCATAGTTTGGATTGTAGTGGCAATGTCACTATTAAAAGCCCTAACATAATGCAAGAAGGCATTACCAAGGGTAGGTTTTATTGAACTAGGTATTCTATCCCATGTCTTTTGAAATCTATAGTTGAAATCAGTCATACATTCATGGGGGGATCTTTTTATAGTAGTCAACCATTCTAAAAGTGATAAATGGTCACTTTTGTCCTCAAAGTGTTTGCACAGTCCTACTCCTAATCCATCCCAATCTGCTATGCAACCATGAGCCAAACCTCTACACCATTGTAGTGCTTTTCCTTTCAAGGATGAGGCTAGAAGCCTAACTGCAACATCATCTTCTATAATACCATGGATATTGTAAACATTTCCAACTTCTTGAATGTGTTCTAATGGAGAGATAGAAGTTTTCTTAGTAAAATTTGGTATACTTTTGAGTGTAGCTATTGGTATGTCATGTCTTTGGGACAATAAAAGAGGACTTCCACCATTAAAGGTGGCAAAAGCATGAGCTCTAGGCTGAGCCATATAGACAAGTGATCTATTGATATGTGTTGATGTCAATCTAGGCTGAGATCTCACAACAAGAGGAGTAGAGATGGATCTTGCAGGTGTATTTGTTACTATTGCACTCCTAACTGGTGATAAAGATACTCTAGCCTTCCTTCTTCTAGGATTTGAAAATGAAAGCTCTTGGTACTAAAATTTACCTCTAGCAGATGCCCTTGTTTCAGCTTTGGGCATGAATTACTGCAACTTTGGTCTAGAACTAGATGTATTTGAAGCTTAGAGTCACCAAGTACTTGAATAATGAATCCCTTAAAGGCTTGAACACCAAAGCCAGTACTATCTCCTCAGTATTAATCTTGAAATCTTCCTTTTGAACCTAGTAGACTTGAAATTTTTTAAATATTGTCCCATCGGGCGTGCCAAAAACTGTTCTCACAAAGGTTTACACCCTTGTCCAAAATTTTTACCTAAGGGAAAACTTGTGAAACATGGAAACAACCTCCAAGCTATGGGACTTTAATTGTGAGGTTGAGTCTCCAGAGAAGGTTGGCTTCCTTTACAATCAGGGTGCACCTAACAAAACTTGGAGAGGAAAAGGGAGAACAAATGCATAAAAGAAAATCTACCTACTCTAACCTAAGGGGGTGATGCACCAAAAGAGAGTGTTCAAACCAATGTCTACCCATACATGCACTATTGAACCATCATGACACCAAAAGATATACACATCTAGACTTTCTTTAATCTAACAATCACATGCAAATCAGAAAACCCAAATGAATGACACAAGGAAAGAGAGGATTCACTTATATACCATTCATAGGCCAAAAGAGATATAGTCATGCAAGATTGTACATCTCTACAATACACCAATGAGAGGAAAATAGTTCTTTCACTTTAGATCAATGGTTGAAGGAGATAAGGTAGAATGTCACATAGTTTAGAGGCAAAGGGAATTTACAGTGAAATTGTAGAGCAATATCAGAGAGGTTAGAGAAGATTCAACTAGAACAAAATCTATAAAAATTGCCTTTATAGCTCAGGCATAACTAAGATATTTTCTAACTGAAGTTACTCCACAACCACCATCATCAAGTCTTACAAAGAATAATCATGCAGATCTAGGGAAAATCCAACCTTAGCGTAGACCTAAATACAATAAAATCTAATATTTTGTTGAAGCAGGACCTCGAGAAGATAGAAAATGATGCCATTAAACCATTCTGACTGAGTAGATGGGTAGGATCAAAGGTGGTGGAGTGTTCTCCTTCATTTACCAAGCACAAAATTCACTTAGGAGTGGTTGGAATCGATCATGAAGATCAGATCGTGCAAGAAAACTCAATTTCCTTCATTTTTGGCTCATCAATCAACAAGATCAGTAGGTCAATTGAGTCTTACAACACAAAAGGGCCACATGGGCCAATAGCCTTTTGTTTTTCCACCACCTCACAAGGTCTTCCTGAGTTTAACCACATCTAACTAACTAACTGAGCCACCTTTTCAAAACCTTGACTATGATGTCTCCCAACTGCCAGCCTTAATTGCCAATGCTAACTGTAGCATCATCTCCCTGAGCCGGCAAGGACATGTGTCCTTCAAGCACTTCCTTGCAATGTTTAACTTCCTCACATCTTCAAAATGCAAGAAAGCATCGATCGTTGATTTCTAAAATATCAACGACCATGAAAGACATTCATTATACTGCACCTGCCTACTAAAATTTTTGGGCCCACGAACACTTCTGCAGCCACCTCAGTGACCTAGCCCCATTTGACACCACCCTGCGGCATATGGAACAAAATTGACCCCACAAGGATGTGCGGCAATGAGGTGTTTTCCTGCATTACTTAACATCCATGTATCTTCATATTGTGGGAAAGCATCGATCATTGATCTCCATAAGATCAACGATCGCAAAACATCCTCCTTATACTATACTTTCCCATACAATTTTTGGGCCCATGAACCACTTAGCACAACCTGGCATCCAATTGGCACCACCTTGGTGACCCACACAAGAAATAGGTCCCATGGAGACACATGATAGCAAGGTGCTTGCCCGCATTCCTTAAAACTCATGCACCTTCATATTGCGAGTAAGCACCAGCCCTTGATCTAGGAGATCCGACAGTGTACATAACCTATGCTTCCTGAACCCATGTGAACATTTTCCATGATTTTTTTAGGACATGTGCCACCAGGGTACTTTCTCGCATTGTTAGGAAGTCTAACAAAATATAGAATGCGGGAAAGTAGGCGCCAGTCAAACTGCCAACTCACCGATACCTCTCACCTCTGTAGCCCACGAAAGAACATGGACCCACCTACCATGTGTCACAAAGGAGCTTCCCTACATTATGTAAAGGTAGTTCTTCTTGAGAATGTGGGAAAGCACCCACCATAGATCATGAAAAGATCTGATGGTGCAAAAAATTGTGGATAAGAAGAAACAAATTAGGAAATAAAAGAAATACCATAAAGTTTTAATCCTTTTGTTTTTGTATTTCCAGGGCAGTTTAAATACTTAAATATGGAAAATAACCGTTGGGTGGGCTCAAGTATTCAAATTCAAATTTTTGGTGGGAGGCAAAAATAGGTAACATTAACCAATTGAAGCTTGGTTAACACTATGAACTTACAAAATTCCTTTGGTAATGGAGTGAACTTAGTTAATATTGACTTTTTTCAACTTTCCCTTCATTAACCAGGTGAGCTCAATTAACACTATTTTCTGTAAAACTTCCTTTGACACCCAAGTGAGCTCAATAGATACTGCCTTCACTACAGAGTAAACTCAAGAATGCTTGATAGACTAGGAAAACTATCTTCACTAACCAAGTGAGCTTGACATGCATTGGTTCCATCCAACTTTCCTTCATTTCTCGAGAAAGCTAAATTAACACTTGCTTTCTATAGCTTTTCTTTTGATACCCAAGTGAACTCAGTAGACACTACCTTCTGAACTAGAAAAACACAGGAACACTATGTAGACACTAAGAATTCTCTTCACTACCCAAGTGAGCTTGGCATATACTGACTGATAATGTTCATAACATTTGTTTAATGTCAAAGACAACACATAATTAATCAATTGTATCCAACAATCATCATCATCACCATCATCATACTTATCACTTTGATCATCTTTGTCACCACCACCATCTTTATCACCATCATCATCATCTTCATCACCATTATCATGACCATCATCATCATGACCATCATCAACTTGATCATCACCAGCTTTGTCAGCATGATCATGATCATCATCACTATCAACATTAGCATCACCAAAATCATAATCATCTTCTTCTTTTTAATCATTGTGTGATAATCATTGGTAATCATCATTTACTTTGTCTTCTGATTCTTTAGTATCTTCTTCTTCCATCACATTATACTTTAATGATCTTCCTCTTGGATCATGTATAACAATAAATAACCAACCTAGTTTATGTGGAATGCCAAAGTAAGACATTTTCTCACACTAGCTTGGAAGAACATAGGGATCATCTCCAATTGGCTCAAATGACCTTGTATTAAACATTGTATATCTACTGTCATGTTCCATAACATTTCTATCAGGATCATTTTAATTCAGTTGTAGCTTGTACCATTTGATAAAAAATAAAACTAATTTGAATGAATTAAAGTCACACTCAAGTATATCATCCAAAATTCCATATTATCAATTTTAAGATTGTTGAGGATATATATCATTTCTAGACAAAATATTGGTAACCTCGAAGATTGCACTTATCCAAGAATCACAAGTTTTCTTCATTTTGTCTAACTTTTTTATGTGAAATTTATGGCCATGGTCGTACATAGCTTTGTGGTGTTTTATTTGAAATTATTCAAACATGTCAAGATTATTTGCATCGATCTATGAGTTAATATTAAACTATGGGTCATGATTAGTAATCTTATACATACATTTTTTATATCTTAAACCATAGGCTAGATCAAGTACCATTGGTATAACATTTGGATCTCCATTATGATGAGCTTCTTTAACTAATAATGCAACACTGTCACATTTTAATGAGTGACCATTTTCTTGAGACTATTAAATCTATACCGTTATCTAATCAAGATTGTTTGCAATTTACAAATGCAGTGCATACCACTCATGACCAACTATAAAGAAAATAACTAGACCTATTAGAAACAAATTATATTGATGATAGATAAGAATTAATTAACTACAATAAAATATCTTATAATTACCTCTCACTCTCTTTAATCTACCTTTCCCCATCAAGTACTCCCCTTAAAAAAATTTAATAGAGTTGGGATTCCAAATGCAATCTACATGAATATTTGTTGCAAACTTCAAAATATATTCACTAATGTACACCATAGTCTAGTATATTGTATATCCTTCTACCATAAAACCCTCAAGATGTGCTCTTTGTCAAACCAAGCCCTTCATAAATTTCAAGTTCCTCTCAACCATCCACATTGACCTAGTTTGTATAGGTCAACACAACTCAATCTCCTCAACTTGATGTATGAGGTAGTTCTTGAGCATTGAAAAAAGTTGAAGGTAGACACTTTTTCATTTCACACATAAGCTATGGAACTTTTTTCTTCAAATATTGTATATCTTTTTTATCAATTTCTTTAGATGATGCATGCAAGAAAATATAAATGAGATTTTAGATAAAAATATACAATAGATTACATAAAAAGTAAAGAAAGTCATAAATATAATATATGTATAACAAATCTAAGAAATAAAACTTCTAACCTTGTGTATTTTCCAAGATCATCTATAACTTGTTTAATATTGTTGTCAAACTAATGTAGGAGGGATAGAGGTAGAACATACTACAATCATTAAAACTTTATCTTTTCAGTATATTATGAAATGATACAATAGGTATTACATGCAATTTTACAAATATATTGTAAATAGAGAACATGACTTACCTTGACGAGGGTATGTCAATCATGTGTTTTCAACCCTGGCCCAAACCACCTTTCTTTGATACAAAGCTAATTATATTTTCAAAAAATCCTATGAGAAATTTTGTTTTTTATGACTTCTTTTAATGCATCACTTTGTTGCTCCGTTAATAACCAAGGAAGGGTACTCGTATTTATGTGATCTCCATTGCTATTTGATTCAATGAAATCTTTCAATGCATGAGTGGATTCATCAATGCCATTAAAAAATTTGGCATTTTTTTCTTTATCATGTCTGCCATCCAATATTTTCCATAGTGTCTCTATTACATTCTTTCCAATATGCATAGCATCAAACAAATGCACGATTGGGAGATCCTTGTAGTATGGTAACATTCTCAATTGAGTAGGATATTTTTTTATTCTTCTATGAATTTGGTCATTGATGCCTTGACAACCTTCATAAGCATCAATTACATTATTACTAAAAAAAAGACAATATATAAATATAAATTTCAATCTTTAGACCATAAACTGGACATTACCTCAATGTTTTCGTCAATCATATTCCAACTTCCATAGATGAGGTGTCATTCTTCGTGGGCTTGATTTTTTCTCTTCATTCCCATTAAAAATATGTTTTTTAGTAATTTGATACTTATGCTCATTGTGAAGAAAGTGCCTAAACTCATCGAAGACCTGCTTTTCTAAACTTCTTGAATGATGAGATTTCATCTTCAGACCACAAACTAGATATGTGAATTTTTTCTTTGTCTGAAGACCTAAAACATCATGTATAATTGGATCATATACAATTATCATGTACAAATTAAGCATATAATAATAATGTGAAAGCATTATAACAAACCATAAATATGTGACCTTAACAATATAACATACCACAAAAATGAGTTAGCCCAGGGTCATCATATATTGTCCATACAAGCATTGCATGGAATTAAAATTGTCTTTGTCCTAGTGATCTAGAGATGTAATACATAGTTACCCCATTTCATCATTTCAAAAAATCATCAATAAGGGGCTCAATATACACGTTCATATCTTTAATTTGTACTTACCTAGTAATTGCATGAAAAAAAACATTATGTAATTATTATGACCACTTTCATGCACTATTTATAAATTAATTTAGATAAATATTAAATGAAAAATAATTGGAATAATAATTCATAACATTATGTGCTTCCTCTTTATGGATATCCAAGGAGGAATTTTATTGTTAATAGAAAATTAGGCCACACTAAGTAAAGAGATCTCATATTTCCAAATGGATTGACACCATCCATTACTAATGAAGGCTTGAGATTACGAGGTTCTTCTTTAAAGTGTGGCCATATTTTTTGTATTTCTTTAAATGCATAACCATCTATAAGAAATTGCATAATATGATCTTGACTTCTATTGCATACATGGTAATCCATAAATTGTGCTAAGCTAGTGCACCTAAATAATCGTTCAAGATGTGGAATAATGGGAATATACCAAAGAACCTTGTGAGACACATTTTTTATTATTTGATGTGACTGATATCCACTAATATGACAATTAGGGCATTCTGTTGTAAATTCATGTTGTCTATTATATAGCATGTGATCATTGTGACATGCATGTATTGTCTGATACTTCATTTCAATTTGATTCATAATGGTAGTAATTCTTGGTACGAATAAGGAAGAATGTTTGATGGTGGTAACAAAAACTCACCTATCAACCTACAACAACAAATATGAATTATTAATATAATGAATAGTAATGGTATGCTAAAATTGAAGATGAAAATAATGGCATACCTTAGCATATGTGACATTGCTAAAATAGATAAACCATTCATAACCTTCAAGTTCACCAACAAAACTATAATAGAGAGAAGAGTTGTTTGGGAGCCTTAGTATAGGGGCTTGTGTGCCTTCTCAAGTATAAGTATATTAAGACCATATTCACTATCATTATCATATACACTAGTACCATCATAGTGAGCATCTTCATCAACTGTGCGAATACCATCTTCTTCAATCATGTCCTCTGGCACATTATCATCATCTTCCATGGAAGTGTTATCCTCAAGTTAGACATTCACAACTCCATGTTCCTCCAATTGGAACTCCACATTCACCAATTGATGAAAATAGTGGCCCCCTTCAATGTGATCATGTTGCCTACAATGAATTTGGATTGTTGTGATTAGAATTCTTTGACTCTTAAGCCCTTAAACTTTTTGCAAGGACAATTACATTAATCAACTTTTCTTCAAAACTGAGATCACAATCTAGCAATTGTCTTGTTATTTCACTCTAGATTAATATTGTCAGGCGTGATCTTTCTTCACAAGAAAATATATCTACAAAATTATTGAAAATGTTGTACTTAATGTTTATATCTACACATATGGTTTTGAAAGAAAAATTTGGTGTAATTAATGTGAATACTTGCAAAAATATTGGACATGTTTTACTTAATGTTTATATCTACACATATGGTTTTGAAAGAAAAATTTGGTGTAATTAATGTGTATATCTACAAAAATATTGGAAATTTTGTACTTAATATTTATATATGCATATATGGTTTTGAAAGAAAAATTTGGTCACCTCGCTCAAATTCACCCATATTATAATCAATGAAAAGTTTTTCGCTTACATAAAATTTCATTATTTGTGGTTAAAGTTTTATTGTTAAGGAAAATGGCAAGGAAGCAAGCACAAAAGCTAGAAGAAGCCAAAGATTTCATTACAAGTATCACCTCCCAAAATCCAATCACAAAAAAAAAAAAAAAAAATTGTAGAAATGTAAGATGGAGAAGTAGAAGAGTTGGACAAAATTCCAATAAACTCAAAATTATTAAATCTTCCAAAAAATTGGAATCCTTATATGTTTGACATATAAAAAGATAGAGTGGGGCAATGGTGTGAGGGCCCAAGGTCCTAAACAATATGGTCAAACATCAAATTTTGGATGTTAGGTGATTAATAAGTGTCCAAGTTGACACATGGCAATAAGTCAATCTCAAGCATCTTAGAATGCATTTTAGGCAAATTTCTTGCATGGTGTAATAAGGCCTATGGGCAAGTTGTAGGTCAGTCAATGGTGGTCAATGCTATGAGTTGACCAAAAATCTTCAATTTTATGTTTTTTAGAGTTCCTGCATGATTTATCAAGTTTTGGTAGGCATTTGAAGTCATTTGTTTGGAAATATTAAAAGTAGCAAAATTTGTCAAAAAGTTGTCATGCAACTTTTCTATAAATGTTAATAGATTTTTTATGTGTTCATGAAACTGAATGATTTCAAATGAACCCACTAAAAATCAAATATTTTTACTTGTTATCTTCACAAATATTTCATTAGGCATGTGCGCAAAATAGAATAGCATTAAAATTTTCTATAAGTTTTAATAGATTTTTTATGTGCTCATGAAATTGAATGATTTCAAATGAACCCACTAAAAATAAAATTGTGTTGAATTGGAAGACTCTACATAAATCTTTTACATGATCCCTTCACATTCAAAGTGGGAGATTTAAGAAAAACAATTAGGTGTGATGATTTTTTCAGATACTAATTTGATGAAAGGTGCAAAAATTAGAAGAAGCCTAAATATAGTTAGATTGTAGTTGGATTGAAACCCATAAAATGGTGCATGCCTTTTTTTTAGGAGATGGATCACCTCGACACCCATAGATACAATCTATTGAAAGATAGAGAATTAGGTTGGAAGATGAAGGTAGTTAGGTATTTGTAGATTCAATTGATACATTGCAACTAAATTTATCTCCAATTATGTGTCGAGAGAAATTGTTTTTAGAGATGTGACCTAGGCATTAGAGGTTATTGAAGATGCTAAATGGACCAAACTAAAAGATATCTTGCACTCTAATAATTCAATAATTGGTGGGAAAATTAGTATTTCATGTTCCTCAATGTTGGGTGATTATGTTTTTGTTATGGGAAATCAACAACACATCTCAACATAAAACACCTTGGCATCATATGAGAGTTATATTTCAAAATAATCTTATATAGAAACTTGGCCAAGAGGGTGTTAATAAAGGATCTCAATTTCTAGCTTATTGCAGTACAACTAGTATCATATAAATGACCCAAAAATTTATAGCATTCAGACAAAGTCTAGCACAGACATATATGACCACTATAATGATATGAAGATTTTTTAATAATGATTTAATTTGGGTAGCAAGAGACTATAGTTAGAATAATTTGAAATTCGGGAATGATGATACCAAAAACTAATCAAACATAGAAACATAACTGATGGACTATGATTTACTTGTAGATGGATAGATACCACATTTAACATAGATGAAAAATATTAAATTGATAACAATAGATGTACATTTATAAGTTAAATCAATGATACCAATTCTTACAGATTTTTTTTCTTCTACTAAATAACTATCTTTTTGGGAAATCAACTAGGTGCTCCTAGAATAATGATAGCATTTCTAACCATCCGTGAAAATATGAGAAAATTTCACTCCCTCCTCTTTTCATAACCATTTAGAATTTGAATTATAGTATCACACCCTATTGTGTTTGGGGTGCAATTGACTATTTTTTATATTTACTCTATTTTATAACATCTCTGAGTAATTATAGTTCTAAAATACTCTATTGTATTTATAGATGTTAGCATTTTTTACTCAAACCTAGGATGACACTTGATCTAAAAAGATCAATTCTAATAGAAATAGTAGTTACATTAGAACCTTTCAACATTATACTATTTTAAGTAGTTGGAAACAAATTGTTATTCTAGATATTGTCTTTAAAGATGAGTGAAAGAGAAGTCATGAATGAAGCTAAACTACAAATGCACATGACTTCAATTTATACATAAATTTGAGAAACACAAGCTCATTTTGATTGATAAACAAATAATTTTCTTAGAAGTTACTAATCCCACTTCAAACCATAAAAATAATAAAAGATTTACTTACATGATGGAAGAAAAAAAACAATAAATGAATGCAACCATTTCTCTTTTTAGATTTTCCATTACTAATAAAATTTATAAGTACCAATAAACTTCCAATTTAGCATCTTGACTCAAACCTTAAGTTACAATTAGTCTATATGATCAACTGCCAGAGGCACGGTAGTTAATTCCTCATCTCTCAACATCGTATAAAGAACTTCTGAATTAGTATTCCACTCATGTCTTCCATGATAGTTTGTCTATAAGTTCAATTCTTATAAATAAAGTAATTAATCCAATACCCTCAATGAAATCAAGACTCTAACATCACATCACATATAAACTTGTTTATAGGTATCATAAAGATCCTATGAATAAAAGATTGTCATTGGTCACTCCTAAACAATCCAATCTTCCCATTTAATACTAAATAGAAATATATGCTACTTTGTCAATTACACCTAATAAGAATCATATTTATAGTTTTAGCATCTTTCACATTCACAACTATAAATAATATTGTACCATTCTTTTTTAAAACTCTGTAAATACTTAATCTAGATATCACCATAGTAAATTGTTCAACTAAATTCTTAATAATAAGACTCCTAATGATTCTAGGTAAAATAAAGAAGAAACAAATAACCAAAATGCTTGTCTCTATGAACAATAATGGACCATTTCATTTGATCACGTTCTATCTAGATAAAGAACAATGACTTTATGTCCATTCTCTTAATAGGACATACAAAGAAAATAGAATATTTTATGTTATTGCAAGTACATAGTTTGGAGAAGCATACACACTTATGCCAACAGATCTATGACAATAAATTGTTTAACTAACTTATCATGAGATGCTACAAGGATCAATAATATCAACATAAGCTTGATCAAGGCAAGAAGTTATACCAAAAATGAACACTTGATACCAATACCTAATTTTTTTTGCATTCTCATGTTTGGCTCAATTTCTTACTAACATCAGGGTTTCTTAGTTGTAGACTATAATGCTCATTTCTAGGATAAAGATTGAGCTTTCTCTAAAATCATTGACATACAATTGATCTTTATAACCGGTTATACTATAACAAGACTCAATGGAAGTAAAAAGATTAGAAAATAGGAAGCACCTAGACCAATTCTTCCAAATCAATTGTTGAAATAAACACACAATTGCTTCTATAAATACCAACTAGAAGAACTCCATAGTCATGCCCATCATTCAATATGAGATACCTTCAAAACCTCATCTCCAATAGCTCTCATAGCGCGTGATGAAATAAAAATTAACACCCTTTTCCCAAATCTCAAGTTGGGGCTTTGTGTGGGCAGCAAGAAAATCAATTTTCTATTAAATAGCTCCCAAGAAAATCAAATAGCCATCAAATACCTCCTACATGTACGCAAAGTACTGCCAAAAATAAATGCCACAAATTAAGAAATAATGAATCACAATTTTATTTTTTTTATTATGATGTTGAGTTGGTCAAAATTTTGACCAACTTAGGCATAAAAACCAAAAGAATGGTATTGAACAACTCTCTACCTGAGTTGGTTAAAAATTTAGGTAAAATTTGACCTATAATGTACTAGTGCTTGCTGCAATTATGTCCAAAAATATTTCTCAATAACTAGAGCAATGGTTTTATATTGACCAAAATGTCCATCCATACATCCACTATGATTTTCTTTGATGACATTATCTCTCATACAACTATTGGGAACACATAATTGAATACATGTGACTAAGATATTATCCTAGATTATGAATTCCAACTAGTTATTTTTGTCTATAGCAAGAATTTTTGTACAAGTCTTCCAAGCTTTGCCAAAAATAGGATCCTTATTTTAATAACTATTGAGTTCCTTGAATTGAACAACCTCAATCTCCATCTATGTTAGAAAAATATATCTCCTACTAAGGGAATTTGGAACCTAATTAGATTTGTCACTCTTTTATTTCAAAAAAAACTGTAACTCTACAAAAAATCAACTCATTTCAAATACATCTGATTTAGTTTTCCTTGACTATTCAAATATTATAAAGCTTGATGATCAGTAAATAAATAAATAAAAACCCAGAAAACTTATAATCTCTCCACACCTCAATACCTATACTATAGCATAAAATGTTCGATGATAGAAAAAATATGTTGTTTTGGCATCATTCAACTTCTCGATGAAATAAGTAATGGGTTTACTTTCCCAATTCAAAATAGCTCCAATGTCATTACCACTAGCATCACAACATACTTGAAACACCTTATTAAAAAATTGAAGTTCTATAATAGGTTATTCTATAAATTTTCTTTTCAACATTTCAAAAATCTTGTCTTCTCTTACAGTCCACTTAAACTCTTCCTTATAATGTCTCATTGTTTTAGTCAAAGGTCCATAAATACTAATCAATTTTTTAAAAAACTTTCTATAAAATCTAGCCAAAATATGAAAATATCTTACTTGGTAGAACTCCTTGGAGTAGACCATTCAAGGATAGTCTTTACCTTCTCTGGGTCCATTTTAAGACCTTTTGTTTAAACTAAAAATCTCAAATGCATCAACTCCTCATTCACAAAATAATGCTTCCTTAAATTAATTGATAACTTTTTTTCCTTCACCTCTCAAATACCCTATGAATATACATTATATTCTCTTCTAATGTCTAACTTAAGATCAAAATATCATCCTAATAAATAATGACAAACTTACCCACAAGTTTTTTCAGTACCTCATTCATGAGCCACATGAATATGTCCATTGGTTATCCTAAAAGGAATGATTAACCATTCATACATGCCCTCATTTTCTTGAATGGTATCTTCCACTTTTCTCCTTCTCTAATCTAAGATCTGGTGATATACAATGTTCGTATGTATCTTTGTGAAATACAAAAATTCACTTAAATAATCTATAATACCATCCATACTTGGAAAGGGAAACTTACACTTGATAATGATCTTATTAATAGCTCAATAATTTATACACATCCTCCATTCTCCATTTTTCTTGTGTGTTAATACTATTGGTATGGAACATGAATTTAAACTCTCTTAAATCAACCCCTTCTACAACAATTCCTATACTTGTTTGTTTTACTCTTTATTTTTTATTAGTCATTCAATTTATTTATTTATCTAGATAATTACCCCCTAAAATCAAGTATGTTTGGTAACTGATCTTTCTCACTAGTGGTAATCCATCAAGTACACTATCAAGTATAATATACTAAAATCATCACAAAAATATTTAACTTTTGAAGGTACATCTTCTACTTCCTCTTTGCCTTCTTTTTGAATTATAGAAAAATACATATGCTCGTGTGTCATACCTTTGTAGACACCTAAAATTGTCCAAATCCCCTTTTCATGACCAATTAAATAAATATTTATTATATATTTAATTACCCCAGCTTTAATTAAATAAATTTGCATTTTTTAAATCATATTAGCCTTTCCTTGATTTAAATAAACTAAGGTTTATTTAAATCCTAGCCTTTCCCCTCTTCCCATTTGCATCCTAACCCATTCACTTTAATTAAGTAAAGTACTTTGTTTACTTAATTAACCCCTTTTAATTCCACTTAGAATTAAATATTAAATTTAATCTTATTTGAGCACATGGCTCCTAACTTTAACCCTCACCTAACCTCACTTTCCTAACCTAACCCATCCTTCTAAACCTACCCACTACTTAATCACACTTACTTTTCCTAATTGCCTTGCTAATCGCCTCTTAATCCTAAGTGTGTGTTCACACGAGTGAGGAATCCTCACACATGTGTGAAGAACTCTCACACTTTCCACACCTCTTGCATGTTTGTTCCCTTCACATGAGAGTCAAGGTGTCTTACACATGTGTGAGAGACCTTGCTTCTCACACCTCTTACACCTGTCATTGACCTATCACATCAAAGGTTTCTCACACATGTGTGAGCATCTTCCCCCCCTTTGAATGGTCAAAAACTCTAATCCACGTGGAGTCCACTTTGCCTCCACCTCATGGACACCTCATTGACACTGAGAGATCCTAGCCCTTCATCTTGCATTTAATCTCAACCATCCATTTCATCTCATTTCCTATAAAAGGAGAGCCCTCTCCTCATTTCTATAAGCACTATCTAGCCGATTGTTATGCTAAAAGATTTGTGAGCAACCACATCCCACAATAATGAAATCATCAACCACTTGGTGATTTCATGAGGTTTGCATTAGTGCTATTTTGAGTAGATTAAATTCTTTTGATTTCATGTTATCCTTATTTACATGTTGTCTTTCATATTTGAGGTTTGCATGAACATGAAGGAATAGGCATTAGTTTCTTAGTGTTTATTCCTTTGTTACTTTTTTATGCAATAGAACCTTATAGATACTTCCTTTCATCAATTAGATATATTTTGGCATTACTACATGCCCTTTATTTTTTTTCATTTAATACCTTTAGCTTATGTCACACTCCATCCTTTGTCAAAGAATATGTATTTGTGTACCCATCATGTATTGCATAGTGACCAAGCTATTAGGGTCTCCCTAATAAAAAATGACAAATATTTATTGGCATAATATCACACAACACTTCATCATGATAGTTCCCGATGTTGAACTTTACCAGATATTGTTCATTAACAAAAGCCTTGTGATCCTTTTGAACACAAGTAATCCAATGGGGATTTATATGCTTCTTTCTTTCTAATTTCAAATTATCAACCATTTCATCTAAATAAGATTATCTATGTTGTCATTATCAGTTATTACATTCCATACCTTACCATTATATTTACACCTTGTGTGGAACAAATTCTTTCTTTTCTCAAATTGATTCTTGTTACTTAGCAAGGCTCTTTGGGTAACCAAGAATTATCCTCTTTCAACATTTTTAGAATGTAATAACTTGGCATAATTATATACATGTTCAACTCAATCATTTTCCCATGGTCTCCAATTGGTTCTCCCTTGATATTGAGGACACTCATAAGATATAGTAGTTCTTCTCTATAATGAGGACATGTCCCATTCAAAACCTCCCCTTTCTAGTCCTTTCCCTTTTACTCTTCCTCTCTAACCTATGGGCTTTGATCATGAGAATTATTGAGATTATTTCCCCTCTTATTTTGACCACTACTTGACTTGTCATTCTTTTTTTTATCTTCATTTTGGCATTCATAAGACCTTCCACTAGATCTTCCACCACTACCTCTTCCTCCTTATTTTCTTTTGAACTTCTTTTTTATTTTCTCTTCCACAATTTTTTTAAAATGGTATACATCTTTAATATGAGTCATTCTAACTAATATTAATCCCTCCCAAATAACAAGCCTTTACCCATTAAGATAATGTCAAACATTTTCCTTCTCCCCTTCTACATGCTTTGTTCTAGTGAGGACTCGGTAGAGTTTTTTTATTTATTCCTGAACATATTTTCCCCTTCTTTTAACCCTTTCAATTTCTTTATAAGAAAAAGGTCATATTTAATGGGAATGAATTGCCCCTTTAATTTTTCCACCATCTAATCCCATCTTGTGATTTTCTCATTTCCTCATTTATTCCTTTCCAACCAAATCTTCTACCACCTAATTTTTGCGTGCCCTTCCAATTTGGCCTTCAAAAATTTGACCCTCTCATGGTATTAAACATCTTCATACTCTATATCTCTTCTTATAGGTTTTTGATCTAGTCGATCATTTCCTCTAGGTTGACTTTTCCCAAAAATGTGGGGACTTTAATCTTGGGTCTCTTTCCAATCTTGGAAATACATCTCAAAAAATTATCCTCCTTAGGATCCCTAGCTACTTCTACTCCTTCATGTGCAATGCCCTTTGTTATGGATATTCCTCCTTACTTTCATCTCTTACCTATTGGGTGATGCGACGCGCTCCCCTACTCACAGGTGGTTAATTATGTGGTGTTCCATGTTCACTAACAGTCATGGCTTTTGGTGCAACGGAAAATGGGCCCTACAATTGGTATCAAAGCCTAGTTTTGGCCTGGTCATGGGTTCAAATCTCCCCGGTGCCTTCCCGACCCACGTAAGCACCTGGTATGCGCGTCGAGGGGGAGATTTTTGGGTGATGCGATGCGCTCCCCTACCCACAGGTCGTTAATTATGTGGTGTTCCATGTTCACTAACAGTCATGGCTTTTGGTGCAATGGCAAATGGGCCCTACATTACCATAATATTCATTCATCTTTGGAGGGCTTAGAAGAACATAAGGATCATCTCCAATTGGCCCAAATGACCTTGTATTAATCATTGTGTATCCACTATCATTTTTAATGACAAAGGACATTTCTTTCACTTATCTTTGGAGGGCTCTAAAACCCTATTCTAAACCCCTATCTCTTTCACCACAATTTCTTCCCGTAGGTATTTTTGCACTTATCACTCAAACCCACAACCATAGTCCAAGTGTAAAATATCCCACTCTTGATGATAGGTCAATGTACTCAGTAACTAATTGTCTAATTCACCTGGACAAAGGGTAGTCCCCTTATTAACTTAAAGGCACACAATAGATTAGAAAAATAACAACAAATTGCAAGAACACAAAATTTTATTCTTATTATCTCCAAAAAAATAGATTTATAATATTGATAAATATGTCATGAAAAGTCACATTGGTATTTCCCTTACAATTTTGCAAGTTAGAGTCACCATATACTTCCCCAAAATTATCTGGGATAATCCTATGGGTCTTTATTAAATAAGTGATTTTTAGCTACCCAAGAAGATTCTAGAAAATTTAACCCTAAGATTTAAGGCAAACCAAACCTAATATTTTATTATTCATATTCTATATATTAGAATTAGCCCCAAACAACTTCAAAAATTGAAAGAATTTTTGAAAGAATTGTATTTTCTTCTATTTTAGTTAGTGCAACTTATGGGGACCATAACACATCACCAATTACCCTAATTGGTTATTATGAACCCATTTTGTAAATGCTGAAAACTAATTTACATCACTAACTCATGCAAGCTCTAGTCATCCAAGGTTTTGTTGACCTTATGGCAATACATATTGTCAGTTAGTACCAAAACACTTAGTCATCATGACAAGATAGTACTAACCAATCTACCAAACTAAAGTGTGTTAACCAAGATCATGTATGAACCAAGTTAATAAAGCAAGTCATGATCAATGTCAATTGAGATGATAGTAACTACAGAGCTCTAGTGTAACTCGAGTCACTCTAGCATTCTTGTTTTAGAAAGAAAACTAAGCAGGTAGAGTAGTGTAAACCAAGCTTGCTAAGTTTATCAAGTGATCAGTATTGACTGAGCATCCAGTATCAACCAAGTGCTAGAGTTATCCAAGTTGATAGTGTTTCTCGAGTGTTTGTAATATCACCTGAGTAAGCTATTAGACCCAAGTCTCAACACTGAGCCAACTTGGTAATTGTTTTTTAAACTATTGAAGTGTTATTGTAGCCGACTTGTTTATACAATTGTTTTGGATGGAAATAGATATAAGTTACTTTTTTTGTCAAAAGAAGAAGTTTCAATTGAAGAAAATTGCATAGAAGCGAATATGAAAGAGAATAGTTATTAGAAGTCTACAAGAAAAATTTGGGAAAGAAAAGCTCATATATCATAGTCAGGTGATCAGTTTTCATCAAAGGATCTTATACAACAAATCAAGTTGCATAGCAAAGATCAATCCACTTATTCATCCTAATAGGTGCATCAGTCAAATTCTTTAACAGGGTGGACCTAATAGTCCTTTGTAAAAACACCTAACAGAGTATGTACTTAATTGTATTGTATAAATCCTTTCACAAGGTGGACTTAATAGTCCTACTTACTCTTAACTGAGTAGATCACCAAAAGTGATCAATTGTAATCCCTAACAAGCCAAATTTATTACTATAGTAGTGAAGCATTATGGGTGTCATCCCCACCCCAATTTTACCTTCTACTTGGAGGGTTTCTAGGTTACCAAATCCTATGTCAAAGTTTTGTGGTGTTGTTACTTTATTGTTTTATGTTCCATGCATGTAAGTAGATTAGATAATATAATAAAGTGTGATTAAGTGAACTAATTTTTAAGTGGCTCTTGATTCACCCCCCTGTCATTCACTTGATCATCATTACATTTCCAACAATGGAAGTGTTCAAGGTGTAGAAAACCATTAAAAATGAAAAGTTGGATCTACATGTAGCCATGGAACAAATCAAGAAACTAAAGAATCAACTCTCTCAATCCTTGAAAAGAAGAAAAGAAATGACAGTACAAATGAATGATAGTCTATATACAAAAGAAAGAATCGATAGTCTACACATGTAATAGAAAGTCAAAGTCAAAGTTTAATGGAAAATGTTACATTTGTAAATAGAAAGTCAAAGTTTAATGGTAAATATTACATTTGTAAGAAGCATGGACACAGAGCAAGTGAATGCACAAAGAAAATTAAATTTGAAAGAAAATGCTTCACATGTAACAAACAAGGTCATAAATCTTTAGAGTGTAGAACCAAGAAATTGAATCCTACTGAACAACTTGATAAAGCTATCTTTGGTTGGGATTACAATGCATGGTATAGAAGCTATCTATGTGGTGAGTATGGACACACTAGGGAAAACTATGTAAGGACTCACTTCAGTAAAAATAATCCCACCAAAAGATGTTATGTATGCAAAGAATGTGGTCATCTAGAAAAGAACATTATGAACTGGGCTACAGTTGAAGATGAAAAGAAAATAAAAGATGATAAGATCAGGACTCAAATGAATCAGCAATGGGTGAGGAAACCTCTAGAGAGCTCAAGCCAAAATAGTGAAGTTATTGACACCCAAGCCAATGAGTTGGGTGGTCCAATCACCTCTGTATAAGCATAGAAGGAGACCACTAGAGCTATGAATGAAATCATATTCTACATTAGTTCCATTCATGCAAACAAGAAAGTCCAAATCAGCATAATAGATGCACTAGGATAAATGGAATAATCATCTCAAGTCTCAATTATAACCAAGTTGCCAGTCCTTATCAAGTTACTCTTAGAGTTTAATCGAGAAAGGTCAAACTCAACTAAGTCATTGACTCAACCAAATTAAGTCAACTAGTCTTAACCAAGATTCATGGTGCAATCATGTTTGAAGACTTAACCAAGCTTTCTTCACCTACCTAAATATAGAAAATTAATGACGCCTTAAAATTGAAAATATAATAAAATGAGAAATCAAAGCTTTATTTCTTCACCTCGAATTTAGTGATCTAACAAAGTATAGCATTCTTCAAGCCCCCAAACAATTTAGAGAGAATTTTTTTTTGAAGCAAATTAGTAGGAAAATTTATCATCTAAAGTTCTTCATCAACCGAGTGATATGGCAGCTTCATCTAGCACAAAGCTTAGGAAGGGCTTTGAGATGTTGGTCAAAAATACAATTTGCAAAGCACCCAAGTTCAAACTATATCCCGCAATTATTGAAGAGAAGGATCCATAAGAAGCACACTTAGTCATTCCTCCCAAGGTACTCCTCATTCATGATATAAGGTCATTTTATAACTGTTCAATTCAACAATTAGGTAATTTTGAGCTAGATCAGGCATACAATATATTGTTTGAGAATGGAGTGTTGAAACCAAAACACAAGAATGGAGTGTTCAAACTTTTGAATTAAGTGGATCAGGTTTGTATTAAGCTGAGTCCATAATGTGACCTTCTAGCTTGAGTAACTAGTTGAAATCACCAAGAAGACGATCCATTAAATCACTAGTTACCCAATGATGGAGAAGTCAAAAGCAACCAAAAACTTAGAATGTATAGAATTGGCTAAGCTAACCCTAGATGAATGAGATAGAAGAGGTATGAAGTTGAATAAAATAACTGACATAGAAATAAAGTTTAGCATTCATGTCATATCTCATAAGGTTTATAGTTCAAGATGACTGAACAACATGTCTTGTGAAAAAGTTGACCTGGCATATAAAGTTGTAAAGAAGAACATGTCATTTGACCTCATCTACATTTAACACATTTAGTTGAGCAGGAACATGGAGATCATCCAAGCCTCCAAGAAAAATTCATGTAAGTTTGGCTCTCTTCTAATATATTTATTCTTTTTATGTGCAAAAATGATTTCCATCAAATGGAACTATTGTATGGAAGAAGGACACCCTCGTGCTAAATTAGATCAATGAGTTCACAAAAGAAATGTGTGAGAATTTTGAAGGCATTATGGATGCATAATTTGAAATTTTCAAAGAGATGATGCAAAATAGGTTTAGGATTCCTAAACAGTTGGTTGATGATTATGACTAAGATATATTTTTCCTAGTTGACTGTGATAAAGTGCATATTCAAGTAGTCAAACCTAGGATTATGTGGGTAAAGTCATTAGGATATGAAGTTAACATTGATGAAACAAGGAACATCATTGAAGCCCTTGTCAATTAACTAGTAGATCTCAAGGCTACATATTTTGGAACTTATGTGGAAGAAAAACTAGAATATCACTTGAGATTCAGATTCCTCAAATATTGAAGAAGAAAGAAAAGGCTAGAAAATCTTGAGAGGAAGTTTGCCAAATTTGATTCTCCTCTCATTCTTACCAAGTGTAAAGGTGATGATTTAGAAGAAGAAGAAGAAGAGGAAGGTGATCAAGAATAAGAAGAGGAAGAGGAACCTCCAAAGAAAAATTCAAAGACACCATCAAGGAAATCAATAAGGTCTTCTACTCTTGTGAACAGTTCCACCAAGCCTAGGAAGCCAAGAAAGAAATTGAGGCTTGAGGATGAGGATGATGATGAAGATAATGCTCCAATAATCTCTCTAAAAATGCCCCTACCTACCTTTGAAGAAAGACTAAAATCACTAAGGGAAGGCAGTGGGATACCAGACTTCAAATTCCTCGAAGCAAGGATGAGAATAGGAAAATTGAAGACGCATTGGTTGAGAAGATGGAAATATGAAAATATGACCCCACTGAACTCAAAGGGAAAAATTATCAAGCCTTACTAAAGGTTTTCTCTCACCATTAGGAAAATTAAGTCAAGTTAGAGAAGGACATTATATAATGAACTCTAAGGAAAATAATGCCAAATCTCTCTTAGAAGGAAGTAAAGGTGGCAATTTCTAAACATGAAAGTAGAAAGATTCCTAGATTTAAAGCTTTTTAAATTTTGTCAAATAAAATTGAGGATGTTTTACAATCTGCATCCAATTTGTGGAAAATAATTTTTGATATTAAAGAAGAGGGATATGAACCACAAGTTTAAACTGTTGAAGAGTCTGACCTTAAGAAAATTGCAGTAGAGGTCATGGCATCTATCCTATCCACTTGTCCTAAGTCAACACCCAAGCTATATCTTGCCGAGTTCAACCCAGTTAAACCAAGTAGTGAAGTGAAGCTTATTACAGCTTTATTGAGTTCCTCTCCAGTAACCAAGAAATAGGCTCCTAGGGTATTAACCGAGCATTAGCCAAGGAAGGATTCAGTTGACAAAGGAAAGGAAGACTTACCTTCGTTAGGGACCAAGGAAAAATGGAAAGAAAATATCATTGATAATATTGATCTTGATGAAAATATTATGACACCAAATTGGAACTAATCTAATCTGTCTATCAAGAAAATGGACATGTTGGAAGAACTATGGAAGAAAAGAGCCAAGCAGCAGATGCTAAGGGCAGAAAGGGATAGAAGAAAAGTCTTTGAGTATATCTAAGAAATATTTTTGGATACACTATCTACAAAGGTAAAAAAGAAAGATCCTATCATTAAACAACTAGTTGAAATTGTACATAAGTTCAATGAAGATGTAGATGGATAGGAAAAACTTCTTGAGAAGACCGAAAGAAGTTTGAAAATAAAGTGCAAGAAAATGTAGCACAAAAAATAGCAATTGATCAAGTAGAATTATCTACTTTAATTTTTGCATTAGAAAATATTGTGATTAATGTTGTAAATTTGAGTGATACAAAAAATTTACCAAGGAAATCAAGGATAAACTGGCTAAGATTGATATGGAATTGAAGGCTAGTGATAGTCAATTGGCACTCAACCCGAGTTCAAGTTCAAATCATTTTGCAAAACTCATATTTTTTATAGATCTTAAGGAAAAACTATTAAGAGAAGAGGCCAGAATAAGGGAGACCTTGGTAGACATTCAGAGTATCAAGCTTCCCCACATAGATATTATGTAGAAGAGAATGGATCATGCAAAGACACTAGCTAAGGACACAAACATTTTAGTGGAAGAATAGATGTTGGAGTTTTCACTAAGCTTTAGTTAGATTTGCTCATATTAAAGGTATTGCAAGATAGCTAGGATAAGACTATGTCTTTTATTTTGAAGGTTCATCATGATTTCCTCTCTCATTTTGGAATAACCTTGTAAATTTTTGACATTTGTAACAAAAAAAAGTGGGAATATATATGTATATAAGAGGAAATATGTATAGAAATAAGAAAATATGTACAACAAAAAGATATGTAAAAAGAAGATTAAAAATAATAATTTTGAAAAATCAAAACCAGAAAAGTTGTAATCGAGTTGCAGAATAGCGAACACACAAAGCAAGAGTTTGACTGAAGAATTATGATTTCAGATTTTTTGCATGATAAATTTTTTTCACTAATGATAAAGGGGGAGAATATTGACCTTATGGAAAGACATGTTGTCAATTAGTGCCAAAATACTTAGTCATCATGAGAAGATAGTACTGACCAAGCTACCAGATAGAAGTGTGTTAATCGAGGTCATGTATGAACCAAGTTAACAATGTTAACCAAGAAATTAGTGAGAAATAACAACTGAGTTCATAGTATCTATTGAGCTCTAGTGTAAATTGAGTCATTCTAACATTCTTTTTCAGAATGAGAATCGAGCAGGAAGAGAAGTATGAAATGAGCTAGCTGAGTTTGTCGAGTGATCAGTATGAACCAAGCATCCAGTATCAACTGAGTGCCAGAGTTAGCCAATTTGATAGTGTTTCTTGAGTGTCTTTAGTATCACCCAATTAAGCTATTGGACCTAAGTCTCAGCACTGAGCCGACTTGGTAATTGGTTTTGAAACTGTTGAAGTGTTATTGTAGTTGACTTGTTAATACAATTATTTTGGATGGATATAAATATAAGTTATGTTGTTTGTCAAAAGAAGTACTATCAATTGAAGAACATTACATAGAAGTGAATATGAGAAAGAAGAGTAATTAGAAGGCTACAAGTAGTATTTAGCAAAGTTAGGGACTCATCTATCATAGTCTAGTGACTATTTTTTATCAAAGGATTTTATTCAAAAAATCAAGTTGCACAACAAGATCAATCCACTAATTCATCCTAATAGGTGCATTAGTCAAATCCTCTAACAAGTTGGACCTAATAGTCCTTTGTAAAAACTCCTAATAGAGTACATACTTAATTTTATTGTATAAATCATTTCACAAGGTGGACTTAACAATCCTACTTACTCTTAGCTAAGTAGATCAAAAAAGGTGATCAATTATAAGCCCTAATAGGCCAACTTTATTACTATAGTAGTGAAGCATTATGGGTTTCATACTCACCCTAGTTTTACCTTCTACTTGGAGGGTTTCTAGGTTACCAAATCATGTGTTAAAGTGCTATGGTGTTGTTACTTTATTGCTTTAAGTTCCATGCATGCAAGTAGATTAGATATTATAATAAATTGGGATTAAGTGAAAGAAGTTTTAAGTGGTTCTTAATTCACACCCCACCCCCCAGTCACTCAATCATCATTACATTTCTATTGTCACAAAATCTTGCACCCTTGCCTAAACTTTTTACTTAAAGGCAACCTTGTGAAACATGAAAATAATCTTCGAGTTGTGGGACTCAAACTATGTGATTGAGTCTCTAGAGAAGGCCAGCTTCCTTACTATTAGGGTGCATCTAATTACTCTTTGAGAGGAAAAGGGGTTAGGAATGCATTAAATAAAACTACCTAATCTATTATAAAGGGGTTGATACACCAAAATAGTTTTTTCAACCTTATTTCTACCTAACAATGCATTATTCATAAATATATTCCCAAGATGCACTGATTCAACCTTTGTTTAAATCTGCCTACCACAAACAAATTAAAAACCAAATGAAATGCTACAAGGAAGGGACTTCACTTCATAACATCTAAGGAAAAATAGATATTTTTATGCAATTTAAGGATGGAAAAAAAAACATCAACAAATGCAAGGAAGTTTTGCACTTATATTAATGGGAGAATGAGGTAAGACAAAGAATACATTCATGCATAGACAAAAGGAAAATAATATTAGTAGAGCATAAAATGTAATACTAATGAATTAGAAAAAGGTTGACCCTAAGAAGGGTTACTAAATTTGTTTTTATAGTTCATGTATAACTGAGATAGCTTCTTCCCTAAGGAAAAACTCAACCACTACCATTAAGGTTGTAGAGAACAATCATTGCAAATCTAGGGAGGATCTAATCTTGGTACATATCCAAATGTAGAAAAATCATATCATTCACTAAATAGAGCCTTGAGAAGATAGAAATGAAGTCCATTATCATTCCGACTGGGTAGATGGATAACAAAGCGGTGATGGAGTGTCCCTTTACATTTATCAAGCATAGAGAATATTCATAAGTGGTTGTAGATGGTCCAGAAGATCAAATTTTCCATTAAAGAGTTATCTTTCTTAGTTTTTGACATGCCAAATTAGATAAATTATCAAGTCAATTGGATTTGACTCTCTAATCATGTCACGTGGCCCAATCTCATTTGAATATTCCACTGCCTTGTCTAACTTTCTAACCTTATGTTAACCTTTTGATTGTCTAATCATCTATAACTTTGCCACTTGGGTCCACTAGGACACATGTCAATTTTTCATTATGTCGCTATGCATATTTGTTATGCAAATTTCCATAGCAACAAAAAAATGACCCTCAATCTGTCTTCAATCTAATGGTGGAGAAAATATAAACATATTATGAACTATGATGGGCCTGATGGGACACATATTACATCGTCACTATGTTTCTATGAATATTCAATGTACAACTTTTCATAGCAATAAAGCAATGATCGTTGATCTTGGAAGATTGGATGACCATGACAAATTACCTTTCTCTTTGTTTTTATATCTATGGTGAATAGGAACCTAATAGCTAGAGCTTCATGTATGACAGAAAACCTTCAACAACTTCTCACATGAGTTGGTTCCACCATCTCCACATGTCGAGTTGTTGTTATGTTGCTATGACTAAAGATCCTGCATCTTCTCATAGCAAAAAAATGACAATCGTTGATCATCTTCAAATCAATGGTGGAAAAGGGAACATCAAGAAACCAGCCCACTTCAAAAGGTAGTGAATAGAATTTTGATAGTTGTTACCTCATCTAACAACTCCACTAGCTGCAAAGAAGAAAGGCCCGCCTAGGATGCATTGCACACTTTCATTATGTCTCTATAACAAAATATCTTGCATCTTTCCATAATGACAAAATGGCAGTCATAGATCTATCCAAATATCTATGATGGAGTTTTTTTGTGACTGATGTGCATAACTCGAAGCAAGAGGCCCTACCTAAATGCATGTCACATTGTCATTATGTCACTACAAATATTGATCATATATATTTCTATAGAAACAAATCGATGCTCATTGATCTATTTAAATATGATTGTTGTGTTGGAAATAATTGAAAAGATCATGAGGGAAATTGTTGGAAATGATTGAAAAGATCATGAGGAAAATTGTTGGAATGATCATATGGAACTGGTAAAGAATCTCCTCAATCATTTTTTTGTCATTGATGTCAAACTTGCTACTTGCAGGAATGACAATTGCTTTAGTGATCCAAATACTATCAAGTGGTTGATTGACAAGGAGGAGGAAATCAATAAGATGTAACTAGAATACCTAGAGAAAGGTTGAAATTATGATGTTGAAATGAAGTACAAGGATCAACTAAGCCATTCATGAAAAAGTGTATTGATGACATACTCTAAGACATAGAGATTGGGCACACTGAAACATATCAAAGATGTAAAGTTTTAGCTAAGACATCTGTAAAAACCTAACTAAAGTTCATTAGAGAGAGGGAGTCGAGCAAGCTAGTAGGTGTCGAACAAATTCCTAGTTGAAGCCGAGCAAGTTCAACTTCAAGTGTTGAGTGAACTTCAAGTGTCGAGTGAACTTCAAGTGCCAAGTGAACTTCAGATGTCGAGTGAACTTCAGATGCTGAGTAAAATCAAGTGCTAAGTAGAAATAGATGCCAAGCATCAGAAAACCAATAGTGCCATGTAACACAGAGATATCGAGCATCAGTAAACCAATAATGCCGAGTTGCTACATTATTTTTGAAATTGAAGATTTGCTAGATCTAAGCCAACAAGGTTGTTATCTAGAAATATGTGAATTAAATAGAAGATAAGAATGATGAGCTGGTGGCATAGAACACCATGTAGAACATTTTTGGAGCTTACAACTGGAGTCTACAAAAAAAATTTAGATAAGAGCAAGATATAGGGTAGATACATTGTATCCTACCTAATCCATTTGAAACCCTAAAGTTGGAAAGGGAGAATCGAGTGGCAAAGGAAAATCAAATTTCTATTTAAGGAATCATAAGGTCACAAAGAAAAGAGAGAGAGGAGGTCAAGAATGAAAGCATAATTTCTCAAGGAGCTGTTAAAGAGAAAGAAAACACATTTACTCTGCTTCAACAGATGACCACAGATATGGATGCATTGGTATGATGAGTAAGAAGACTCAAGGAGACGAAGCTTGAGATGACAAGCTGTAAGAGCTGAAGTGATTAAAAGCCAAGCAAAAGGACTGAACTGAAGAGTGATCTCAAAATTGAAAAGTATGTTGTAAGTTGTAGCGGATCCACAATCCATTATTGTTACTCTCTAGCAATTGTAACAGATAGTTTAAAATCCTATGGACTTAGGTTGGTTTAATAGCCATATTGTAAATCCATTAATAGGGTGACATTCCAAGTGAATGTTCTAAAGTCTTTTAATCAAGCCCATTCCTAATAGTATGGTGAAATCCTCTAACAAGGTCACATTTAATAGTGTATTGGAAGCCTTTAACATGGCAGGCTTTTAACAGGGCATCACTTTAGAAGAGTGAAAATCAAGTAGCATTTTACTGGTGGTTTTTCCCAAATTGAATTTTCACATAAATCACTGTGTCATGTGTTGATCTTGCATGTTTTATCTCTACAAGTTGATTTACTGTAGCTTGCTAATATGATTGATCTAAGTTTGGATGGATGAAAGGTGTATGGATTCATTAAAAGTAGTGAAAAAGTATTATTAGGGCATTTGGACCTTGGATAACTTATTCAAAGGCCCCCCCCCCCCCCCCCCCCCCGCCCTCTCAATTTTTCTAAAGAATTCTAACAATTGGTATCAGAACCAAACTAATGATTCAGTTTAAAAGGGACTCTAAGAAAAAAAGATCAAAATGCCTAAGAGAGAAGTCTCCAAGCTCAACAAAGACAACTTTGTTGCATGGAAAAGTTTGATGAAGCTACATCTTGGATCCATAGGAGACTATGCCCAAAATTCAATTATTACTGAACATGTTGATCCAACTGGTACTCTTACAACAGAAGATATGAAAAACAAATAGGAACACAATCAGACAATGCTGGAGATTGCTTCTGCACTCAACTATGCTGAATTTGATGATATCAAAGGATGTACACTGCATTCAAAATGTGGAAAGCCCTATCCGACATCTATGAAGGAGATCAGAATGTCAAAAGAGAAAAAAGAGAAAGCCTTAGAGGAAAGTTTGATGATATAAAAATGGAGGAAAATGAGAATGTTGCTCAGTATGGCACAAGAATAATAGAAGTGGTAAGTGCACTAAGATGTTTGAGTGGTCAACTGGATGAAGATATTGTTAATAGTAAGTTCTTAAGAACCTTGCTCCCTATCTATGCTATTAGAGTATCTACAATACAAGAACTAAGATGTGTACTAGGAAACAATCTAAGTTTTGAAGGTATAGTGGGTAGACTCACTGCATTTGAGTTATCTAACTTTAACAACTACAGACCTGAGAATGTTGAATCTTCTTTCAAGGCCAAGCTATCACTGAAAGATGCTGAACAAGTAAAATCAAAAAAGGGAAAAAAGATGAAATATGTATCCAGTTACAGTAGCACTGATGAGGAAGATGTGGAACAATTGGAAGCACTACTTGCTAGAAGATTTCACAGAGGTAAAGGAAAATTCAAAGGTAAGATGCCTATCATTTGTTTCAATTGCAATGAAGGAGGTCATATTGCTGCTAGGTGTACACAGAAAAAGTATAACAAGGAAAGCAACAAATACAAATTCAGAAGAGATGATGAAAAGAGAGATTACAAAGACAAAGGCAAGAAGTGTTATATTGTTGAAGAAAATTCTGATGATAATGATGATGAAGTTGTTTATGTAGCCATGAAGCACCAATCTGATGAAGAAGATCCTACAGCACTAGTAACATATATGAACAAAAATAATAGATGGATCATAGATAGTGGATGCTCACATCACATGACAGGAGACAAAAGTAAGTTTGTTAACTTTACTCAGTATGATGGAAATAGTGTTAGATTTGGTAATAATGCTCCATGTCAAATAAAAGGAAAAGGCTCCATTAAGCTTACAGAACAAATTTTGTTTGATGATGCATACTATGTTGAAGGATTAAACTACAATTTTTTGAGTGTCTCACAATTAGGCAATATAGGATGCAAAGTAGAATTTGGAAATAAAACTGTAAAAATCTATGATACTGATGGTAAACTGATAGGAAAAGGAGATCAAACAATGAGTAATCTATTTTATCTTGATATGAATGATGTCTCCTATTTTGCTGCAAAATTTGATGATGGACAATTATGGCACAAAAGGCTATGTCATGTCAACTTTGACAATCTGGTCAATATTAGTAAAATAAAGAAAGTTTCAGGTTTACCAAAATTGAAGAAGCCTGATAATATCATGTGCAAGCAATGTCAGCTAGGAAAGATGACAAAGTCAAGTTTCAAAAGCAAAAACTATGCATCTAAAGAAATACTTGAGTTAGTTCATACTGACTTATGTGGCCCAATGGAAGTACAAAGCTATAGAGGAGATAAGTACATAATGTTGTTTGTTGATGACTATTCCTGGATGATGACTATTATGTTCTTAAAATAAAAATCTAAAGCTTTTCAAATGTTTAAGTGGTATGTGGTTAGAGTTGAAAAGGAAATAGGAAAAAGCTTGAAATGCTTGAGATCAGATAGAGGTGGTGAATTTACATCAAAAGAATTTGAGATATTTTGTAATGATAAAGGAATCAAAAGACAAATGTCAGCACCTAGAACTCCCCGATAGAATGAAATTTCTAAAAGAAGAAATAGATTTGTGATTGAATATGCTAGAAGATTAATGATGGAAAAGACTATTGCTCTAAAATATTGGAGAGAAGCTATAAGTGTAGCTATTCATACACTGAACCGAGTACAAGTCAAGAAAGGTACAAATTCAACACCTTTTGAATTATGGTATGGTTACTCACCCAATGTAAAACATTTCAAAGTATTTGGTTGCAAATACTTTATCCTTAAAGATGCTAGAAATAGAAAATTTGATGCAAAAAGTGATGAAGGCATATTCCTTGGTTACTCCACTAGAAGTAAGGCATACAAGTGTTTGAATACTAACACTAACAAAATTGTGGAAAGTGCAAATGTAAACTTTGATGAACATACAGAAGTCCAAGCTGAAGAACCAAAAAAAATGGACGAGTATAGAACCTTTGTGTATTCTCATGAAGGAATGATTGTTGATGAGGATGCTATCAATCAAATTGAAACTCAACAAAAAATTTCAGTTTCAACCGAGTCACAACCAGTAAATGTTGAGTTGCATTCAGAAGCCGACTTGCAGAATGAAGGAAATGCACAATCTGATTCTGAAGTTAGTACACATGAAATAGATGAAGAACAACTTGACAACTTAGTGCATAGTGATCCTGAATCAGAAAGATCAAACATGGAAACAAGGACAGAACCAAAATTATCCAAATATGTAAAAAGACATCACCCTGTTGAATAGATAATTGGTGACAAAGATGCAAGACCAATGAAAAGGAGTAGAATAAGATATGAATCATGTCTGATTAGCAAAATTGAACCTAAAATAGTATATGGTGCATTACAAAATGATGATTGGTATAAAGCTATGGAAGAAGAGATTGATTAAATAAAGAAGAACAAAACCTAGAGTTTGATTCCCAGACTAGTTGACAAGAATGTGATTGGCACCAAGTGGGTATTCATAAACAAGCTAGATGAGAATGGTGAGATTACTAGAAACAAAGCCAGACTATTATGCAATAGTTATGCTCAAGAAGAAGGACTATACTATGGAGAAACATTTGCCCCTGTTGCTAGAATGGAAGGAGTAAGAACTTTACTTGCATATGTTGCATATAAAGATTTGAAATTTTATCAAATGGATGTAAAGTTTGCTTTTCTAAATGGTATACTAGAAGAAGAAGTCTACATTGAAAAACCAGAGGGATTTGTTGATGAGAACAATAGGGATATGGTTTGTAAACTACATAAAGAACTCTATGGTCTGAAACAAGTACCCAGAGCATGGTATGAGAGACTTCACAAGTATCTAGTGCAAATAGGATTTGAAAGAACTGATGACAACAGAAACATGTACATCAAATCAAAAGAAGGTAAGGATATTATTGTATCTAAAATCTTTGTGGATGACATAGTGTTTGGAGGAAAGGAAGTTCTTTGCAAAGCTTTGCTGACAAAATGAAACATGAATTTGAGATGTCTATGTTTGGAGAAATCAAACTTTTTGTTGGATTGCAAGTACATCAACTAAAAGATGGTATATTTGTGACACAATCAAAGTATATCAAAGAAATACTCAAAATGTTTGGATTGGAGGAGTCCAAACCAGTCAGCACACCAATGGCAAGAGGAAATAAGCTATCCAAAAATGATGAATCAACTGAAGTCAATCAAACAATGTATAGATCCATGATTGGAAAACTACAATATGTTGTACATAGCAGACCAGACATAGCATTAGCAGTTGGAATAGTGGCTAGATTCTCTTCTAATCCAAAACAAAATCATCTCATAGTAGTAAAAAGAATAGTGAGATATCTCAAAGGAACTGATAACTTTGGTCTATACTACAAAAAGAATGGAGAGTTTGAGCTCAATGCATATACAGATGTAGATTGGGGAGGCAACATTGATGATAGAAAAAGCACAAGTGGAGGTAAATTATTTTTAGGTAAAAGGCTAGTTACTTGGACTAGCAAGAAACAAACATGCACATCCTATTCCACTGCAGAATCAGAGTACGTAGAAGGTGCAGTCAATTGCACAAATATTATATGGCTCATACATCTATTGAAAGGAATGAAAGAAGAGGTAACAAAACCTATGATATTGTATTGTGATAATAAAAGTGCTATAAACATATCCAAAAATTGAGTAATGCATGCAAAAACCAAGCACATCGCAATCAAGTATCACTATGTCAGAGAATTGGTAGAAGACAAACAAGTGAAGTTGGAATACATTCACACAAAAGAACAAACTATAAATATCTTCACTAAACCATTGCCCAAGAATGCTTATGAATATCTTAGAGGAAAGTTGGGGGTAATACCCCTAACTCAAGCAGTTTAAAGCAACAAGGATGTTGTCTTGCATCAATGGGATGAATCATTAAAATATCAACAAAATGATGCAGAGGATGACAGCAAGAGCAGAAACTCCAAATCAGTCACAAGCATGGTGATAGAGGGAGAAAACATGAGACGCAAAGCTTATATTTTGCATGATAAAGATGCTACATCTTTTCCATTTATGAAAAAGAGGGAGAAATATGTAGAAACCTGATCAATACAAAGCAAGAGGGAGATATATATGAAAGAGGGAGATATATGAGATCAGTAGTAAGGATGCAACAGCCAAGAAACGTAGTAGACAACATATACAATTTTGGTGGTAACTAAGCTGATCAATTGATCAGTTTGGTTTTCCATCAATGCCAAAGAGGGAGATTGTTCGAAATGATTGAAAAGATCATGAGGAAAATTGTTGGAATGATCATATGGAACTGGTAAATAATTTTCTTAATCATTGTTTTGTCATTGATGTCAAACTTGCTACTTGTAGGAATCACAATTGCTTTAGTGATCCAAATACTATCAAGTGGTTGATTGACAAGGAGGCAATCAATAAGAGGTAACTAGAACACTTAGAGATAGATTGAAGTTATGATGTTGAAATGAAGTAAAAGGATCAGCTAAGCCATTGATGAAAAAGTGTATTGATGACATACTCTAAGACATAGAGAATGGGCACACTGAAACATATCAAAGATGTAAGGTTTTAGCTAAGACATCTGTAAAAGCCTAACTAAAGTTCATTAGAGAGAGGGAGCTAAGAAAGCTAGTAGGTTCCGAATAGATTCCTAGTTGAAGCTAAGAAAGTTCAACTTGAAGTGGCGAATGAACTTCAAGTGCCAAGTGAACTTCAAGTGCCAAGTGAACTTCAGATGCCGAGTGAACTTCAAATGAACTTCAGATGTTGAGTGAACTTTAGATGCCGAGTGAACTTCAGATACCAAGTAAAATCAAGTGTCGAGCAAAAATAGATGCCGAGCATCAGAAAACCAATAGTGCCGAGTAGCACAGAGATGCTAAGGATCAATAAACCAATAATGTCGAGTTGCTACAGTATTTTGAAAATTGAAGATTCACCAGATCTAAGCCAACAAGGTTGTTATGTAGAAGTCTGTGAATTAAATAGAAGATAAGAATGATGAGCTGGTGGAACAGAACACCATGTAGAACATTTTTGGAGATTACAATTGGAGTCTACACGAAGTTTCTAGATAAGAGCAAGATATAGGGTAGATACATTGTATCCTACCTAATCCATTTGAAACCCTAAAGTTGGAAAGGGAGAATTGAGTGGCAAAGGAAAATAAAATTTCTATTTAAGGAATCATAAGGTCACGAAGCAAAGAGAGAGAGGAGGTCAAGCATGAAAGCATAATTGCTAAAGGAGGTGCTAAAGAGAAAGAAAGCACATTTACTCTACTTCAACAGATGACCATAGATATGGATGCATTGGTATGATGAGTAAGAAGACTCAAGGAGATGAAGCTTGAGATGACAAGCTGTAAGAGCTAAAGTGATTAAAAGCCAAGAAAAAGGACTGAACTGAAGAGTGATCTCAAATCTGCAAAGTATGTTGTAAGTTGTATCAGAGCAATAATCCATTATTGTTACTCTCTAGCATTTGTAACAGATAGTTTAAAATCCTATTGACTTAGGTTGGTTTAATAGCCATATTGTAAATCCTTTAACAGGGTGACATTCCAAGTGAATGTTCTAAATTCATTTAATCAGGCCCATTCCTAATAGTATGGTGAAATCCTCTAACAAGGTCACATTTAACAATGTGTTGGAAGCCTTTAATAGGGTAGGCTTTTAATAGGGCATCACTTTAGAAGAGTGAAAATCAAGTAGCATGTTACTGGTGGTTTTTCCCAAATTGGGTTTCCACATAAATCATTGTGTCATGTGTTGATCTTGCATGTTTTATCTCTGCATGTTGATTTACTATAACTTGCTAATATGGTTGATCTAAGTTTGGATGGATGAAAGGTGTATGGATTCATTAAAAGTAGTGAAAAAGTATTATTAGGGCATTTGGACCTTGGATAAATGATTCACCATCCCCCCCCCCCCCCTCTCCCCCCAGTTATTCTAAAGAATTCTAACAAGTTAAAAATATTTGGGCCCGCCGAGGTCTTTGAAATAGCCTGAAGACTTCAGATATAAAGATAACCCAAGGTTTTATATGTATCTTATAACACTATAATGTTTGAAATTTTGAATATTTGAAAAGATAAGACCATTGGCTTGCATGCTTAATAAACAAAACTCAAGTTTTGGCGAGAGGGCAAAAATGCCTAACAATTTTCAATAGGTTTAACTCACTTTTGAGCTGCTAAATCCTTCAAAACTAAGTTCAATTTTTTTCTACCTTAGTACTAATACTAAAAATTAAAAAAAACCTTAAAAGATATACTTGATCTTGCAATCAAACCTTATTGGTAGGATGATATATCCAAAGTGAATCTATAGGGAAGAAATTAAAATATTATGAGCTCCAATGACTAACTCACCAAAAATAGTAAATTTAATAAATAGAAACTCTACATTAAGATAGCCCTTATTGATCAATTAGATAATATGTCTAAATGATGGAAGATTTCCCTTATGTCTAGGATGCTCCTACATCATTCTTAGCCGCAAAAACAATTATATGCTTCTATAACGAGTTAGGATAATTATAATGTTATCACTTTCCATGACCAAAGAAACATTACTAAAAATAATCTTACTAGTAAAAAAGACATTACTTCTTAAAAATTAACCATATAGATACTCTTCCAATAATATGATTATTTTCAATATCCACCACTTTTATACATATATTAATTAATCCACATCAAAACATAGACACTACTAACTATGAACTATTAATATAAAAAAAGAAACAAAATAAGAGTGCTAACCCTTTAGACTAAGCAACTGAAAGGTATCTTTAGCATGTCATTAACAAAAATTAACATTTAAATTGTCTACTAACCCATGATCTCAAAGAAAATAGAGAGATATAAAACAAATCATAATAAAGTCTTAATATTTTTGAGGAATAAGCTAAAAAGTAGAAAGGTAGATAATATGTGTATGGAAAAATAGGTACCCTAGTCCTTAGTGGACAATTTAAATAAGTCCATATAGTCTATTTAATCATCAACGTCTTTTTCCAACACCTTCTTTTGTAGAAAAATAGTGTAGTGGGAACACTCTAGATCACCTTTGAGAGAAACCTAGAAAGATTCATCATCTTCTTTTCAAGGACTAGGATTTTCACCTTCAAGGTACTAAGCTAAGAAATACTAGCACAACATGTAGTATAGACATTGGTCTCCTTAGTATGGTGTGTGTCTTCAAAAAAAAAAGATGGCATCTAGAGTCAAGTCTAATGACATCATCTAGCTGTCATTTAAGTTATTCTCAAACTTCCATATACCAACCTCTTTGAGCTATCCTCATTTTGAGAATCTACATACTCCTCCTCCCCACAATATTATTCATTATTATCATATTCCACGTTTTATTTTTATTTTTCCATAAACCATCCTATAAGTCTATTAATTCTCCAAGAGTTTGATGCTACTAAACTATGTTCACTTACATGTAGTATTAATTATATTCTAGATAATAATAGGATACAATTGTAGACAACACTAATTATATTGTAGTTAATATAGTCTAAAATAGCTACTAATAAATTACACTTATAATTAATTATTTATAATGTATAGAGTATTATATATTCACTTTAGTTGTCATAACATAATATTGAACATAAATTTACATAGTAGGATATAATTTGATAAGTATAAAGAAAATATTTGATAAATTTATATTTATTTTAATAAAATTGGTAAATAACTCTATACAAAGAAAAAATGGGGCAATAAATCAAAGTATTAAATACCCTTTAAAGAGATCAAATTTCTAAAATTCATTGTATTACACTAATTGGTTTCTAGATTTGATTGTGTTAAGATTTTTACCATAAACATTTCAAATCACACTATGTGATCCACTTTGTTTTGCATCTCTTTCTCTCTTTCATCTTGATGATGGATCATGTAGTGTTACTTGACACATTGATGGTAAAAATCTTAGCACAATCAAATTTAGAAACCAATCAATGTAATTGAATACCCTTTTAATTAATTAAATTCCACTATTATATATTTTTATTTAATTATGGAACAATATAGTTCATCTCTTTTTAACTACTCTTGTTTAGAGGGAAAATGGCATCAAGGAGTTTGCATTATCAAGTTTCCACAATCCATTTGTATATGTAAATTTTCTTTTGGATTCAATTGTGTGGGTGTTTTTTAGCATCAATGTTCCAAATCACACTATGTGATCCATCATCAAGATGAGAGAATGTAACAATGTAAACTAGATGAGATGAGTTCATTAGCTAAAAACGTTCATCCTAAGTCATTCAATATAAGAGAAAGAGGGGCTTCCAACCATATCTCTTAACACAATTCAATTTAGAGTGGTAAAACCCAAATAGGATCAAGGGATGCCAATACTAAACCCAAATAATAGTAAGAAGTATGCAAGCATGTCCTCTTTCATGCAATTTTCACTATTTTTAAGAATCAAAGTATGATCCTATTAAATTTGCTAATTACCTAAGGTAATTAGATATAAATGCATTTATAGTCCTAATAAAATGAGAACAAAGATATGAGATACTGAAGGAAAAGGAGGAAGATGACTCACTTTGAAAAGTGATAGGAAAATATACCTTTCTCTTTAAAAACATTTCCAATCACAAACTACAATTGAGTATCTGATTGTAGATCTTGAATCAAAATAGAAAACCCATAAAACTATTGGAAACACAATAAGAAAAGTAAACTCTAAGAGGGGAGGAGAGGTGAATCAGTACTTCAAAACCTTAACCATTAAAACATTCACCACACATCCATCCCACAATTTGCATGTAAACTAAAATATCAAACTAAATATATTCATCCATAGCTTGAAATGAAATAAACATTCATAAAATAAACATTCATAAGATATGGCACAAGATATTTGGTTACCCAAAAACCCTACAATAAGAAGGTAAAACAAGGGTGGGGATGACACTTGCAAATCTTCACTACTACATTTGTAAAGTGTATCCAATGAAGGTTACATTGTTTGATCAGAAACTATGATCTACCCTATGAAAGGTCTACCCTATTAAAGGCTTACAAAGATTGTTAGATCTTACCCTGTTAAAGGATTTCAACACCTTGTTAGAAGTGTGTCTAGCTAAAGGACTTCAACTTGCAATGAAGTAAGCACCCTGTTAAAGGATTTACAAAAGCTTGCTTGGACTACTTGGTTAAGATATTTTAATGATCCACCTATTAGAATGTGTTAGCCTTGATCCTTCAATTAGAACCTCTTTGCTAGATATCAAATCTCCTCTTTCCTAATGTGTACTTGATCCTCTCTAAATAGATATATCACTTATGCTTTCCTCTATTCTCTCTAACTGATTTTATAATTCAACCCTTTGTCACAACTCCTTAGTCACCATGAATGCTCTATTTGTGCATGCAAACTTCTCTCTTTTATCATGAATTCTGTAGGTTTTTCCTTCCTTAAGAAGACCTAGGTGACCTAAGGTTAGGTAGGAATCAACAATTGTGATTCACCAATTTTTTTGATTAGAACATCCCTCAATCTGATTGGTTGTATGTACTACATAGGGATCCTCAATATAGATTTTTTCTTATCATCTAAAATCACAAAACAATCTTTAAGTCAACCCAAAAATGGTTTATATAGGAGTTTGTGTCATTACAAACAACTATGTCCAAAACTATTCACTTGACACTTGAAGCCTCTGATGTTGGACATCCTAGATGTTTACTCTAGCTTGGAAAAGTGAATTATGGTCTTAGCCGACCCAGCAATATTTTATGTAAAGTAATGGTATTTATGCAAAGGACTTCTTACAATAAGAGGAGTGATTGAAAGTGAAATCTTGGTGTATTAGTGCTATCTTGTAAGATTGCGAAGTGAGAACACTTTTTTGCAAGTGATATATGTGAAGTTTTGTATGAACTACCTGATGATCTGAGATTAAGCTAAAGATCAGAGATTAGAGAAGGAAGGAAAATAATAGTAAATTACTTGTTTGAGTAGTGAGATCTTCTTGTAGTTGAAATTTCATGTTTGGGTAGTGGGCTCATCTTGCATACATTATAATACAACTCCTAACAGGGTTGGAATCTCCTAACAAGAACTTCTTATACTGAATTTTTATATTAACTCCTAACAAGGTCCATCCTCTAACAAGGAACTTAAATATCAGTGTATTATCTAGTGGCTATCATCCCCACTAGGGTTTTCCCTTGGCCAAGGTTTCCCTAGTTAACAAAATATGATGTGATGAGTTATCTTTGTGCATTGTTACTATTATTGTTTAGCATTACTTTATTGCTTTGTTATGCATGGTTTAAAGTAAGCAATAATATCTAATCGGTGACTAAAGTTTGTAGATCACTGATTCACACCCCCCCCTCTTAGTAATCCCTATTTCTAACATTCTTTACATCTTCCATCTTGGTTTCTAAGTCAACATGTCTTAGTGCAATGGCACTAGAAATATTTCCATCAACCTTTGTCTGAAATCTCTTCTTTGACCATTGTATAAGTTTAGTATTTATGTCCAGGTCTACAACATTGATCTTATTCACTATATTCATCAATTTCTCAATAATAGGTTTATCCTCATTATGTCCTGGGAGGTTAAATGCATCAAGAAATATATCTTTGATGTCATATAGAACTTTTTTCTTCTTGTGCTCCCTTCTGAATAACTCTCGATTCTTCTTCCTTGCTAGAGCTTCTTGCAATATGCCCATTTCCTCTATGGTGATTGTTGCTAGATCAAACTTTGGAAATTTAGTAATCTCATCTAATTTAAAATATCAATAAGATGTGCCTTATCCAACCTTAGATGTCTTAGGAATAGGCCTTGATAATTGCAACAGTGTAGCATCTTCACTCAACCTACGAAGAGTTTGACTAGGAATAGGAGATGTAGAGATTAGTAAGGTAATCAATGTTTGAATTGCTATTTGTTCCTTTTCTGTCATAGTCAAATATAACTCTTGAGTCCTATCCTTCTCCTTTCTTGTTTTTTCTTTACGTTCACCTTGTATCTATGAGTTAGGTGCAAGACTGCCTTCCTAACCTATATGGACTTGTGTCCCATCCTGCTCAACTGTTAAAACTGCTTGCACTAAAGCATTCGGCACTAGTGTGCTGAAATTTGATGTCACTAAGTCCTTTCTTTGACATACCACAATGGGAATTGAAACATGAGTGTCAGTGGTGACTCCCAGTAGTGCTTTTGAACCTCTTGTTTATGTAGATGAAAGGGGTACACTAGATGTGTCAATTGTCTTTGCCCCTATTAATACCTTATCAATCTCATTTGTACAAATTAATACAAAATTAGTGCATATTTTACCAACTAAATTGTAATTTTTTAGTATCCTTTTCAAATCATCCTTTTTCAATGGATTTATGTTCTGCACTATATTACCAGAAACATCCTTTATCTTGATTGTATCTTATTGACTTTCTTGGTCCACATGAGGGGGACTAGCACTCGACATATGTATCTTAGGTACATTTTGAAATTGCTACTACTCTTCTTTAGATGTATCCTCTATATTTGCTTACTTCTCTATGCCTCCCCCATGTCCATCTTTGATAGATCTATCCTCAGTAATCTCTACTACTTCTTGATCATGTTTATCATCACTTACCTCATCAAGTGCTTGTTTAATTATCTTTTTTGTTTGCAACTCATAGATAACTTTTCATATTTGGGTGCTCTCCTTGACAACCTCTTGAATATTATTCTATAAAATGTTAAATGATCTATATTTGGGAGAAAATCTCCCCTTGAATTTGTTTATGGCCCTAGTCATTCAATTATGGTATTACTCTGGCTAGACTAGTCTCCCTTATATTCCTTTTACTTGTTAAACTATATTGCCACCTTTTCTCAAGTCTATCATATAAAAATTTTGGGTAAAGAGTTGCCAAGATAAATAGGTGTGTTCTTAAATGTGGCCATCATCTTATATATAAAACCCTCAACCTTATTCATTTCTACCTTTCCAATTTTGTCAAACTCGACAGGTGTGAATTCTAACAAATCTACATTTTTCTTGATATTACCATACAAGTTGTCTAAATGAGAAGAGAGACTATGGCTTACCACTTGGAATTGACTGTTGTTATTTGATTCAGTCTTCTCCTCATCTAACTCATTTGGAGCTGCATACTTCCTCCTTTTTGGTTTGTCTTGCTAACCTTGCTCTATAGTAGCAATATTTCTTTTGCCTTTGGATTTTTCAGCTTCTTGTTTCTTCTTTGTAGTTTCCCTTGTGCTAGCTCTGGTAATAGTTAATTTCCTTGGTTTACTCATTGCTTTATCCTTGATTTTTCTTTTCTTCTTTTCTACAAGTTTGGGTACATGATTGGCTTCTTCACCCTAGGCACCTTCATCATGTTCTACTTCTTCCTCTTCTTGGTCCTCTCCTTGACCTTGTGTTAGTGCAAGTGGGGCTTGGGTAGGTTTTTCTTTTTCATCATCCTCATCATCTTCTAATTCTTCTTCCTCTTCTCCTCCTTCACCAAATCCTTCCTTTAGCTTCTTCACAATTTTGTTTTTCTTTCTCACCACAAAATTTGTCTTCAAATCTTTTGTAATTCTAGATTTGGCTTCCTCATAATTTCCAAATAAGGTTGCACTCTTGTATAATTCCTCTACTAATAGTATTGTGATGGTTGTTGATACCTCATCCATATTGTTTTCATAGGGAAATGGCCTAAGCCATCTAACCCTAGGAACAACTGCTTGTACATATGTATAATTAGAATCAACTAGAAAAAAAACATCATGATAATATTTCTCTACTAGTAAAATTGTTATCCTCAGTCTCTGCTTCATAAACTTCTTAAAGTCTTAAAAATAGCTTCTCATGCCTACTCAGAGTTGTCCCCAAGTTTTTCTATGAACTCTCCAATCTCAACTACAATTGACTTGTTGATCTTCCAAGCAACTTTTCCAAATGAAGGAAATGTGTTCTACACATAAAAGAATATCCAAACCAATAATGAACCAAATTTTCATTGTGCACTCTTTGTCTTTCTTATGGCTCCCAAGTTTTATGATAATTGAGCTAGAGTCATAAATTAGCAAGGTCATAAGAGTGAACGTTCTTTACTATCTTGTGGCCTAAATACACAATCATACAAGACACATTGTTCAATCTACTAGATTGAAAGAACTTGTGAGAAATTATTCTCACTACAAATGCAATTATGGGATCTAAAATTGTGTCTATTTTCATTCCTTTTCTATTCCATATAGCCCTTGTATTATTCTCAACTACCTCCTTAGCATCACTTCACATAGTCTTGGGTCTATCAAGGGTAGGATACACTATTACTCATTGAATGATTCTTTTTGTGATCTTGGTAGGACCATTTTCCAACCATATAGAGTGATCATGTATTATGCTTAGTACTATCTTTATCCATTCTAATTTAAATACATTTGGCAATTTTAGGGCACAAGTTAACCCTTTTCTCTCTACAATTTTATTTTCCTCATTCAACACTCCATCTACACATAGTTTTCCATACAAATTTATGATTTCCATGTCTTAAATACTTCAAACCTTACAAGTGTAACAACATCATACATCTTGTATCATCAAAACCTATGGTGGTATCATCAATAATGCACTAGTTGGACCTCCCTTATATACAATCTCAAGAATAGTTTGGAAGGATGGTTGTTTAATCTTAGTGTTTATCAATTGAACATTCAAAACCTCTTTTCCTTCCTTCCTATTAGTAGTAGTAGAATAACTAGATGCCATTTTAAATAACTAGGGTTTGTGATAATTTAGACAACATAGCTTGGCCAACGACAAATGCCTTATGAATCTGATGATTGGTGATAAGTAGCAACTGAATCTAGTTCACAAACACTTGAATCCTTCACCTTAGTTTGCCTTATTCTCTTTGTGCTCTCTTAAATCTTGAATGAATGCAAATGTGTCAAAAATTGACAATATAACCCTTAAAACTCAACAATAAATGCTCAGTGCTTATACAGCTATAAGTTCGTGTTACAATACATAGTCCATGGATATAACTGAGATGGGGGGTGAATCAATCATACAAATATTATCACAAACATTAACCTTAACAAACTTAACCATGTGATTAATATAAACTGACACCACAACAAGATATTCATACACAAATAACACCAGATATGTTAACTAGGGAAACTCTTGATCAAAGAGAAAACTCAGGTGGGGATGGTACCCACAAGATGATGTATTATATAAATATTCCTTGTTAGAGGATAGGCCTTGTTAGGAGTTTGTTACAACATTCAGTACATATGAGCCCCTATTAGGAGACTTTGAATCCCTGTTAGGACATTCCAACCTTGTTGGGAGTTGTATCAACCCTATTAGGAGTTGTGGAAGACAACTAGACCCACTACCCAAAAAACTTCTTTTAGGATTAAATCTCAAAAAGAAACAAAAATTACATTCAAATATAACCAATAACAAAAAATAATAGATCACATAGAAAAGAACACAAGACACCAAGATTTAATGTGGTTCACCCAATCCTTGGGCTACGTCTACCAAATAGCAAGTCTGATATTATTACAATCTAGTGATTACAACATGATTACAATTTATAATCCCTTAGCTCAATACCATTGCAAGAACCAATTTTTGCATCACCTACAATGAAACAATCCCTAACCCTAAGCCCTTTTATAAAAATATTTTTACTGATCTAGGGTTACAACATGTGGGTCATATGTTGGCCATACATCGATCACAACCCAAAGAATTTATGAATTATGTGCAGTAATTCCCTGATCAATCACCAAAAACTAACAATATCCCACCTGGAAACTAATCAGACTCTACACTAGACAATAATCTCCCACTTGGAGACTGATCCTATATTGCTACCACATGGGGCTCCCATTGGATCAAACCACCCTGGACTCTGTTGTTCTTTTATTCATGTTTAGTCTAGAAGACCAATCAAAGCTGAAGAAAAATTCAGCTTCTCCCTTCTCACTACCTTTGTAAACATATCCATTGAATTTTCATCTGTATGTCTCTTATCCATCTCTAACTGACCAAATGAAATGGTACCACAACTGAATGTGTTTTGTCTTTGAATGCAGAGTGAAGTTCTTCGCAAGATGATTGGCACTCTAGCTATATGTAAACAAATAATTATCCCTCTAAGAGTATCCCAATTCTTCTAAGAAGAATTGAAGCCATATCATCTCCCTGGTTACCTCTATAGCAGCAACATACTCTACTTATGTAGTGGATAAAGCATTAACCTTTTGTAACCTAGAAACCTAGCTTATGGCTGCCCCACTAATAGTAAATACATAACCTATAGTACTCTACCTGGTATTAGTATCTCTAGCCAAATATGAGTCAACATAGCCCTATAAATTAGTAGTAGAGCCCCCAAAGTATAAACACTTACTGGATGTTCCTTTCAAATATCTGAGAATTCATTTGACTGCATTCCAATGCACAATTCTTGGATGACTCATATACCTTCTAATGACTCCCATTTCATGTCCAATATTTGGCCTTGTACATACCAAAGAATACATCAAGCTTCGTACAGCTGAAGCATAGGGTACCTTTGAAATCTTATCCTCCTCTTCTTGTGACTTTAGACATATCTCCTTAGTCAACTTCAAATGACTAGGTAAAGGTGTGCTAATAGCTTTAGCATTCTTCATAGAGAAATGTTGTAACAGCTTCTCAACATAATCACCCTATGATAGCATCGATTTCCTATTCTTCCTATCTTTGTAAATCTTCATACAAAGGACTTATTTTTCTGCCCCCGAATCCTTCATAGAAAATGCATGTGCTAACTAGCGTTTCAGCCCCTTAATATGATCCATGTTAAACCCAGCTACAAGCATATCATCAACATATAAACATAAAAAAAAAAGTAGTTGTCATCATCCAACCTCTTAAAATAAGCACAATGATCTAAATGACACCTACTATATCCATGCTCATGCATAAAATTGTCAAATTTTAGATACCATTACCGAGGTGCTTGCTTCAAGCTATATAAACTTTTCTTCAATCTGCACACTAAGTCCTCTTTACCTTTGACCTCAAATCCCTGTGGCTGAGCCATATATATCTCTTCATCCAAATCACCATGAAGGAAGGTTTTTTTAACATCAAGCTGCTCTAAATGCAAATCTTCAAGAGCCACAATATTTAAAATAGTATGAATAGAAGTCACTTTAACAATAGGAGAGAATATCTCATCAAAATCAATGCCCTTTGTCTGTGCAAATCCTTTAACAACTAACCTAGCTTTACATTTTTTCTCACCTCCATCCTCTTCTTTTAACTTGTAAACTGACTTATTTTGTAAAGCCCTTTTACCTATAGGAAACTTGTATAAATCCCATGTCTTATTTTTTAGCAAAGAGTCCATTTCATCTTTCATTGCAAACTCCCACTGAATCTTAGTATCCACCTACACAACTTCATCATAACATTTAGGTTCACCAACATCGATAAGTAAAACAGAATACAAAGAGGGAGAAAATCTTTCTGGAGGTTTAATTTTACTTGTTGACCAGCTAACATTCACTAGTGCATTTGGTATTTGTTGTGGTGGTTGTTGCACATCATGAGGAATGGCTAGAACATCATATTTTGGAGTATCATCTAGCACTACATAATTATCTTCTTCCTTTTCATGTTGCTGCAACATATCTTTGTAGAACACTTTCTCATTGAATATGACATCCCTACTTTTTTCAATTTTAATATTTTCAAAATCCCAAAGCTTATAACCAAATTCATTAATGCCATATCCAAAAAATACACGTTTCTTTGACTTAGCTTCCAGCTTGGTTCTATTTTCAGAATATATTTCAGCAAATGCTTCACAACCAAAGGTTTTGAGAAAAGAATAACTCACCTTCTTTCCAATCTATGCTTCCTCTAGAATACCACAACCCAAAGGAGTAGAGGGACCTCTATTAATCAACTATATATTAGTATTAACAGCCTCCAACCAAATTTATAAGGGCAACCCAGCACGCAACCTCATGCTTCTTCCATGCTCCATTATAGTCTTGTTCATGCATTTAGCCACTCCATTATCCTATGGAGTCCTTGGAATAGTTTTCTATCTATGAATACCATTAGTGGAGCAATAATCTTCAAATTCATGACTATAATACTAACCACCATTATCGAATCTGATACATTTTAATTTCTTACCAGTCTCATTTCCATTTCTTAAAAGTTTGAATTACATCAGATTTCTATCTAAGGAAATAAATCTAGACATTTCTAGTTGCATCATCAATGTAGGTAACATAATAAATAGAGCCACCAAGGGAAGATACCTAAGTCAGTCCTCATACATCGATATGCACAAGCTCTAATTTATCCCTTTTATTTTCCTTCCTAGTCTTCACAAAACTCACTCTCTTTTTTTCGTACACACAACTCTCACAAAAATAAATATTAACACATTTAAAACCTAGTAAAAATTTCTTTGAATGAAATACTTTCATACCTTTCTCACTCATGTGCCCAAGTCTATTGTGCCACACCACTGTATCAGAATCTATAGTAGCTATTTGTTCTCCCTACTCAACTGCAACAACTATTCCTGAACATTAATATTTTTCTAAAACAATTAAAGTATAAGGAGCAATATGACATGTACAAAGATATAAGGTGCCTACTTTCACACCTTTTTCTACGACAAGGGAACCTTTTGAAACCTTCCAATTTTTATCATTAAAAATAACTATACAACCCTCATCACTAAGTTATCTACATGAAATTAAATTCCTACTTAGCCTTGGAACATGTCTTAACTCTTGTAGTAGCCAATGATTCCCATTCAGCAACTTAATCTTAACTTTTCCCTTTCCAACAATCTGAAATGGCCCATTATCCCCAAATAAACTAGTCCAAAATCTAAATGAACATAATCAATGAAATAACCTCTATGAGGTGTAGGATGAAATGAAGCACCAAAATCTAAAACCCATGAATCATCAACACTTTCTAAAGATAGAAGCAAAGAATCCTCTTCACATTTGTTAATTACCACATTTGCCTCCTTGTCTCCATCTAGTTTATCTCCTTCATTTTTCTTTCAAGTCCAAAAATCTTTCTTTTTATCTCCTCATTTCCCACAGTACCAGGATTCATTCCGTTCTCTCAATTAAGACCTCCTCCCCTTTGACTTTCTTCTTGATTTTCCACAATTTTTGAAATTACTTCCTCTCTCAGTCGTTTTTCCTCAACTTTGTGCATTCAAAGCACTTCTAGATGTAGATCTGCCTAAGGATTTCTTATGAGTTTTCTAACTCAAAATAACACTAATCACATCATCATATTTTAGGGTACTAGATCTAGGAACAGAATTACTTACAACCATTCCATCTTTCAAGCAAAGAACACAAAATCAAGAGAGCCCTAATTTCTTCATCAAAATTGATATCCACAAAAGATAACTAAATAGTAATAATATTAAACTCATTTAAATGATCTAGAATAGATCTACTTTCTATCATTTTCATATTAAATAAACGCTTCATGAGAAATACCTTGTTTGAAGAGGAGGGCTTTTAATATAGTTTTGATAGGATTTGCATCAACTCTTTTGTCATCTTTTCTTTTGTAATATTAAATTCCACCAATGGTGATAGGCATAGTCAATTGCCTACAAGTGTTTTTTTGTCCAAAAGATCCTATTCATCATTTGACATAGATCCCTAATTCTTAGTTTTGCCTTCCAACAACTTTCATAAATCCTTCTGATAAAGATAGTCTTCCATTTGCATCTTCCATAACTAGAAGTTCTACCCATTAAACTTGTCAACCCTCAGCTTACCCTCATCTACCATCACTCCCTCTCAACGGTGAGACTTTCCTATAGAGGATAACTAAAAAATAGCAAGGCTCTAATACCATTTGTTAGGATTAAACCTCATATAGAAATAACAATTACATGCAAATATAACCAATAACATAAAATAATAGATCATGTAGAAAAGAGCACAAGACACCAAGATTTAACGTGGTTCACCAAATCCTTGGGCTAGGTCCACCAAACAACAAGTCTGATTTTGTTACAATCCAATGATTACAACCTAATTACAATCTATAATCCCTTATAGCTCAATACCTCTACAAGAACCAATTTTTGCATCATCTATAATGAAACAATCCCTAACCCTAAGCCATTTTATACAAGTATTATTACCACTTTAGGTTTACAACATGTGGGCCATATTTTGGGCATACATCAGCTACAATGTTGGCCCTGGCCCAAAGATTTTATGAAGTATGTACAATACTTCTCAGATCAGTCACCACAAATTAACAACTTCAAGATTACGATCAAAGAACCCACTATCCAAATGATCTTTTTATTATTCCATGCATAATAATAGAACTAAAATGTATTTCCTTCCTTTGTATCTATCCTATCAAGTGGACTTCTTCTCCTTCAGATCTTGTGACCAGATCTCATACTACATATCTAATGATCCCGTAGATTGCTTGCACACATTCAGTAACCATTCTGCTCCTTCTTGCACTGTGCACTAATACTTTGCATTCCACTCAATCCTCTAATTCAAGTCTCGTCACAAATAAGGAAAATAACTTTCCTTTATACCATATCTTCATAATAATTCCTTGAGTTGGCCTTGAGACTTTTCCCAATTAATTAAAATAAGATAATTAATTATTCACAATTATAACAATATTTTTGGCTCACAGTATATACAAAACTTAACACATGTTAAACCATGTCTTACATACATGCTAGTATCACCACATAATTATCCTCTATTACTTTTATCTATGCATCATCAGAACTCTAATTTCCAATGCTCTATTTCTACACTACTTCTAGTAAGACAAGTGTAACATTTTTAAACATCAAATTAGACTAAGTCCTTTTAACCATGTCATCAAGAAAACCTTAGGAATATTTCCTCTACTATGCATCATCTGAAACTTCCTCAACTTCTGTGCATACTAAGACTACTAACTTCTATTCTCCCAGTCTTAACAGAATTACTGTTATGTTGACATGAATGAAAAATACAGTCATGAATACAATATATCAATACTCTACAATTCTTAGGATACTCCCCTAGTTTAGTATCATCATCATTCATGCTAAAAATCTCCCCATTTGGCATCAATCTCAACTTAGATGGAAAATATCTAAGTTCCAAGAATACCAAACTATACTCTATTGTTGTCATCTTCTCAAATCTTCTTCATCAATCTGAAATCTTCTTGAACACTATATTTTTCTTCTTCTCCTTTTAGGATTGGAAATAGTTGTTCATAGTAAAAAACATCCAATACTTTCTAGTTGTATTTATATGTCTAACTGTGCACTTACATATCCTTGTGTGCACTTACATGAATCTTTCTAAATCTCCCTAAAAAGATAACTCTCCCCCATTTTTATCTCAATAGGTTCTTCTCTTCTCATTACTTATGTATATTCTCTCAATATTTTTTTCATGTATATTCTCTATCCCATTGACATCAATGTCAAATGTGTCAATCACAATACTAATTGTTACATACCAATTGCTAATCAGCTACTCAAATCAACAACCAACTCAAGTGTCAAAAGACACTATTCAATACCAAATACCAAATACCAAGAGTCCTTTATGACTTTGTTCATATCAGATACTCCCCCATACAGGAAGCATCAACATTCAATCTAGTCTAACCATAGTACTTTGTACCATTGGAATGATGCACTACGTGCATCAACTACTCTAAAGTAGGTAGGGGTGTAACCCCTAGCATATCTCTTATGTACTCAAAAGTATCTTTAGGAAAAGGCTTCATAAAGATATCTACAATCTGATCTTTAGTTCTTTCATACTCCAACCTTATTTCTTTCTTTGTTTCCTTTTCTCTCAAAACATGATACTTTATGGCTATGTGCTTCATCTTAGAATGCAATATTGGATTCTTAGACATACTTACAATACTCATGTTATCACAATAAATGATAACAAGTTTTGTAAACTCAATCCCAAAATCCTTCAACATTTTTTTCATCTACATAACTTGATTATAGTTATTTATTGCTGCAACATATTATGCCTAACTTGTACTCTAACATATATAGTCCTATTTCTTGCTCAACCAAGAAACCAATCTTCCTCCAAAAAAGAATGATCCACCGCTATTGTTCTTTCTGTCATCTATACTACCTACCCAATCTACATCAATATATGTGCACAAGGTGAAATCACTTGATCTATCATACCATATTCCATAATTAGATGTACCCTTCAAATATCTAAATATCATCTTTAGTGCTACATAATGGTACTCTTCTAGATCATCTTGAAATCATGCTACAATCCAAACTACATTAGCAATATCTGATCTAGTGTGAGCCAGATATTGCAATCCTTTAATCATAGATCTATACTTCTTCTGCTCAACTATAGATGTATCATCTTTATTGGATAACTTGTGACTAGTTATCATAGGTGTACCAATAGGTTTGAAACCTTCCAAACCAAAGTATTTCAACAAAACTTTCTGATATTTAGTTTATGGAATAAATATCCCATCTTTGCTCTATGCAATCTGCAATCCCAAGAAAAACATCATTTCTCCTATCATGTTCATTTCAAATTCATTTTTCATCTCTTTAGCAAACTTGTCACTTTCTTCATCATTTTCTCCAAATATTATGTCATCCATAAATATTATAATTATAAATGGACCATCATCAATTTTCCTCAAATACAAATTACCATCTATTGTACCTTTGATAAATCCAAGCTTTGATAAATACCTGTCCAACCTTACATACCAAGTTCTATGTGCTTAGTTCAAACCATACAATTCTTTCTTTAGTCTACATACAAAATCTTTATCATATATCAAAGGGAATCCATCAAGTTTCTCAATGTAGACTTCTTCTTCAAGTTCTTCATTAAGAAAATATGACTTGACATCCATCTGATAAACCTTCAAATTCTCTACACAGAACATGTTGAACTTTCTAGAGGTGAACTCTCCTTATCTATTTAATCTTAAATACTTAATCTTAACACTAGATTCATTTTCAACTCTATTCTTGAATATCTTAAATTTCTCAAAAGCTTCATATTTCTCTTTAAGAAACATTACCCACAATAAATTAAGCCTTTTTTATCCCAGTGTCTATCATCGCTATTATGGTGGGAATTGGCATACTTAGTCTAATTTTAGAGCTAGCTTTGATAGGGTTTTGAAAATACTTGATCACATGATGATAAATGTACAATATTTTTTCACGTTTTCTGAAGAAAGAGAACTATCTTCCATTCCTCTATCGGATGTGACTTTGTCAGATCATTTCCCCATTCTCTAAACTATCACCTTGAAAACAAATCAAAGGCATCCTTCCAAAACTCATTTGTTTATTTAAACATAATTGATGATTCATGAACTCACTATGGATCACATATTGCATGTTTTTAGTTTAGAGCCTTAACCCCACACCTATTTTGGGTGGATTCAATGGTGTAATGATTCCATCACCTGTATGGAAATGTTTATTCATATCTATGGTAGGCATCTTGACCTATACCACAGGTGGTTCTATGACACAACCACCAAAGCTCTATGGTCAGGTTTGAAGCCTATGGCCTTTAATCCATTTGATCTAGACCTGAAAATTCAGCTTCCAATCTCCACCATTAGAAGTAGATTTTTGACAATTATGTTGTAGTGGGCCCTAGATGAAAGCCTATCTCCATTGGCTTGAGCTTGGTGATCAAGCCTCAAAGGAATTCTTTCAAGCTCTTAGATCTCATATTTCTATTTGGATTAAAAATATTATGGAATTTTTTCCCTTCCTAACATTCTTCAAGCCTTTTTTTACCATTATGAAAAGATTTTCACTACCTAGGATCAATTGTTGAAGTGAGTATGGGCTTTGAAAGAATGCACCATTGTTACTCCTAGCCACCTTGTGATTGAACAATGTGCCTTCTATGAGAAATTTCTCACTCTTAGTGACCTCAAGGAGGTTTTCATTTCCATGGTGGATGACAAGGCTCCTAGGTGAGATGGTTTCTCTTATGAATTTTACAAAGCCTTTTGGGATTCGATTGGGTCTAATCTTCATGAGGTCTACCTAGAATCATTTCACACTAAATCTTTATGTAACCTTATCACCAAAGGAAATATAAAATTTATACCTAAGGCTAGTGATCTTGAAGATATCTCTAATTGCAAGCATATCACTTTGTTGAATGTCTCCTATAAGATCACAACCAAATCCCTAGCACTTAAAATCCAACATCTCTTACCCCTAGTTGTCTGTCTAGAGAATATAACTTTATCAAATCTTTCTAATTCTTGGACAACATTCTTTCTATATGGGAAGGCATGGAATTGGCCCATATGCCTAAGCAGTAAGCTTTCTTTCTCAAAATTGATTTTTCCAAAGCTTATGATCACATTGGATGGCCCTTCATTCTTGATATGCTAAAACCTTTAGGATTTGGACCTATCTTTCTTCAGTCTATGAAGATGTTTTTTTGTGATTCTTCTAATTGCATCACCATTAATGGTAGACAACCTAATGTCTTCATCCTTTATAGATCCATTTGCAAGGGGTGTCTTTTGGCTCCTGATTTGTACATCTTACCTGTTGAAGGGTTTGGTTACCTTCTAGCCCACTCCATATCCTCTAGTCATATTCAAGGCATTTATTTTCCTGAGTCCTCCACTCAACTTTTCCATGGACATTTTTTTGATAATTCCTTCCTCACCCTCATTGAGGATAAGGATAATGTCTCCAAAGCCTAGATATTTTCTATTTGGCTCTTAGGTTAGCCATCTAATGATACCGACACTCTGCCATAGACAACCCTTCCTTCTTTCTCCACCTTGGCTAGCTCAATACCAGTGGAAATGGATCCAACATGGTGAAATATTTTTATTTTTTGGGTGTTCTTTTTCCTTTTCAAGCTTCTACAATGGACCTTTGGATTGTTGTTCTTGACAAAATCTCCAAACCATTGGACTATTGGATTACCAAGCCTCTCTCTTTGGCTAGTAAATTCCAAATTTTCTCCAATTTCTTGGCTACTACCCATGTCTACTATTCCTCCTGTTGGGTTCCATCCAAAGCCTCTTATTCCAAATTGGAGAAGTTTCTTAGATATTTCCTTTGGGCTTCAAATTCTAAACATCATGACCATCACAAAGTCACTTGGGAGTATTGTTGCTTGCCCAAGGAATCTAGTGTCCTTGGTCCTATTTTCACTTGCAAGAAAGGTATTTCCTTGTGTGCCAAGTGGGATATCAGAGCTCTTTCTAGGGATGAGGCCTGGAAGATTATTCTTAAGCAATTTGTCTCCTCTGGCTTTCTAGTCAATAGGTTGACATGGAAGGAGATAGAGTTTCACACCTTTCTCATCACCTCATACCCTATAAAAATCCAAGGCTCCTTTGTGCTTAAGATGATTTGGTGAGTGTGGGAGGCTATCAAGCCATGGATTTAAAAGGCTACTAATGGTTTTAGACATGGTTTTTCCATGAATCAACATAATTTTTGGTGGTCTCCCTTGTTTTCTATTGAGGATGTATCACTTGCTAAGATTTAGGGTACTAGTGAACTACATTTTTTCAAACATGGCATATGGACACCCACATATCTCTTTTCTAGAATCTCCATGAATTTGGGATCATGGGAGGATATGCAAGCCTAGTACCGCTTGAATCGCTACAATTGGTAGACTTTTGACCTTTTGATCTTTGGTTTGCCTTATCACTTGCTTTACAAGTTGGGCATTCAGCTAGCCAAACCTTGGTGGAAGGACTATAAGTGATATTTGTTGACATTTTTTGTCACCATTTATCCCATTACACATAACCAATCTAAGACACATTTCATGAGATAATTTACGTAGTTTTCAGCCATAAATAGTTATGTAGTTTTGGGAATTCTCGAGTGCATGAAAATTGTTGATCTCTAAGCCTATGTTGTGATTAGTGTCCAAACACTTAGTCATTTGTAAGTCATTTACTAGGAAATATTACAAGGTCATCATTGTGACCAAGTTATCTAGCAAAGGCCGAGCATATTATACATGCACCAAGCAAGGTAGTGATCACCAAGCATTTAGTAGAGACCAAGTAGATATGTGAGCCAACCAGAAGTATAAGTCAAGAAATATAATGAAGATCGAGCATGTTGAAAAATTTATCAAGAGCCAATAAAATATACATAGAAGTCAAGTAATATCATGAAGGTTTATGCATGACTGAGTGCCAGAGCATTCAAGTGTCTAGTAGTTCAATTTTGATATGAGAGTTTGTAATGGCACAAACTCATATGTAAACTATTTTCACTAATATTTCTATGACATTTAATATTTATAGAGCTAGATAAGATTTTGATTACATGTCATTACAAAAGATAATGATCCCATGGCATATAATTCAACCGATAAGAAAAAGGGATGTAAAAAAAAAAAAGATGATGAAGTTTAAGTCATTGATCAAGATCTAGAACCTTCACATGAATTCTATTTAAGGAAGATTATAACCCTAGAATCACAAGATTGCAAGTTTGTTGAAATGCGTAAAAATGTATACGCATGTGAAGGAGTGAAAGTGAAGTTCAAGAGAAAATCAAGCAGAGAGCAATAAAAGTAGTGAAGAACTTAATAGAGTTATCAAATTATGAAAATTAGATAAGAGATACAAGAAAGAGGAGACCCAAGATCATCTTGCAGAGAAAATTAAGGATTAGGTACTGAATTAGTTATTCTGTAATTGAGAAAGGCTAAATCTCTTAACAGAGTTGTCCTAACAGGCCTATGTAAACCTTCTAACAGAGTCCTTACTTTATTGTGAGTGTAAACTCCTTTAACAAGAACATACCTTATAGTCTCTTAAAATTTTAATAAGGAAGACCTTTCATGAGGTAGATCATATTTTATGATCAAACATTTTAACCTTAAAAAGTTAACTTTATTATTGCAATAGGGAAGATTTGTGGGTTTCATCCCCACCCTAGTTTTACCTTCATCTTGAAGTGTTTCTAGGTAATCAAATCATTGTGTTATGTGTTGAAATTTTATGGATGTGATGTATTCCATTTATGTTTCAACATTACAGGTTTATTGATAAGTATGTGTGATGATTTGGATATGAATTAATGGAAGGAAGCTAACAGCTTGAGAGGATTGATCATGGAGATGGAAGTGTATTAGATAGGAAAATTCATTGAGAATCATATGATTAAAATCTAGATTATGTTGAAACAATTAGAGACAACAAAAGAAGAGTTAAGGAAAACCCTAAAGAGAAGAAGAGAGATAGCTATTCAACTAAATGACACTCGATATATATATATAAGTTGACACATAACCACTTTTGGATAGTGGAAAGAATAGTAAAAATGATAATGCAATAATAGAAGTACTAGAGAAAAACGGTCACTTGGTGAAAGAAGAAAAAGATCTCAAGACAGAACATAAAATTCAATCAATTGCACTATGTAAAGAAATCAAACAAAAGAACAAAGCAGTAGAAGATAATATCATGGTTGAAGAAGAAAAAATGTAGATGGCTAGAAGACATGAAGAAATAGCATTTGAAGTTCAGAAGCTTACAAATAATCAAATTGATATGATAAATCAATTAGTAATTATAAACCAGGAAACAAATAGAAAAGATGTGGAGATCACAAATTTAAGGTTATAGAATGAGCAATTGAAAAATGAGTTAAGGCATGAAAGGAACTCTTAGAGAGGATGAACAAACCAAATGAAGAAATCAAGCATTTTGAAGAAATGATGAAGTTGCCTAGAGAAAAAGACACCTCTAGACTTTGATAAAACAAAAAATCTTCATCTACTTAGGAAGGAGAATCATGCAAAAGTGGAGAACACAAGAATGCAAAATCAAAAGGAAAACCTAGATGTTATCACTATGGAAAAAGTGGACACACAGCTAATATTTGCAAAAGAAAATGTTGTAAGAAAATCCCTAAGCCTACGTCAAGTGGTAATTATTTTAATTATAAGAAAACTAGACATCAAACACATGAATGTAGATCAAAGAACAATGATTCAACCAGAAAGGTATGTAGAGTCCAAGTTCCTTGCTACAATTATAAAAATTTTGAACATAGAGCTTATGAGTGCAGACTTAAGAACCAGTCACACTAGTCACCTAAAAAACAAACTAATACAACAAAGAAAGGAAACTCCTACAATTGGGATTAGAACACATGATATAGTTGTCACTATTGTGGAGAGTATGGATACATTCCAAAGAATTGGGTCAAGACATATTTCAAAGGAAATTACAAGAAATGGCTAAATGGAGAGATAATATATTTCAGTTGCCTCAAAGTTTGGCACATCAATAAGAACTAAAAAACTAGGACACAAGCACCACCACCAAGAAATGGAAATGACAAACAAGAACGGAAGAAGAAATGGATAGAGATAGTAAGAGTTGGAAGCAGCAAAGTACAAGACACTATGATCACCCAATCTAATGGAGTAGGTGATCACACCACATTACACTAAAGAAAGAAGGTATGTAGGAACTAAGTATTCAATGTTATATTTTACATTAGTTCCTAGCATAGAAGTGATGCAAACCCATATTTACATAAATAAAGATGTATTAACAACTGTTAAAAATTGAAAATTATAAAGTATCAAGCATCAGTGATATAGTCTATATGGACCGAGTCATGCAATATAGACCAAGTGATCAAGGAAGACTACATACTGACCAAGTGAAATGGTTATGACTGTGTGAATAACCTTGACAGCGCTAAAGCAAAGATCAAGCTAGCTGCCATAAATTATCTAAGTACAAAGACATTGATTGTAGACTGAAAATGAAAGATCAAAAGTATTTATCAAATTTGAATATTCATTTTTACTCACCAAGATATCAAAGAGCTCAAAAAAATATTTAAAGGTGATAGATGTTATTTCAGTGACTAGAGAAAAGAATCTCAGTAAGTTATCAACATATTAGTGAAGTGAAGTAATTATTACTCCTAGTACCAAGGAAAGTATTTAGTGAAGGTATTTTTGAAAGTTATTATTAAAAACCCTAGTTTAAAATGGCTTCTAGAAGTGAATTGATAAAGGATAGTAGTGCACAAATCATTAGAAATGATTAGAGACCACCACCAAATTTTAGAAATACAGTTAATATTAAAACCCCTATTGATGATGTAGGAGCATTGTCATCAATACCAACTAGAGTCTTGATTGTATAAGACATTAGATCATGCAACCAATGCAAGATTGGAGAGATTGGATATTTTGAAACTAGGGTAGCATATGACAAGCTATACGTTGATGGAATTCTTAAAGATGAATTCAAGATCGTTGCTAACAAAAGATTTACCCATGTCCCTAGGATTTCCTAAAGTTTTCAAGATTGAATAGATAAAGATTGTGCTAAGCCATGTTCATGACATGAAATTTTGGTTGGAAGGTGGGAAAATCAAGATCAATAAGGTAATCATTTTAAGGGTAACTAGGTAATCTACATTGGATCAACCAAAGAGCATAAGGAGTGGAACCAAGAATGAGATTGAAAAATTAACCAAGGAAAAGTGGAATGGTCATGGAATTTCAATAGAAAACATTGAGAATCTATTAATTGAATTTTTCATTTTTGTTATTGCATACAAGTTCTATCAATCAAGCAGATTAAATAGTGTACCTTGTGTAGTAGTTGATTTGGGCTACAAAATTGTTGAGAAAGATCATTCATACGATCTTGTTGAGTTGCAGTTGCATCAACTTACAAAGAACCTAGAGGCAGTAAGAAAAGAAAAGAAAACCTTTTATAATTTTGGTTCCCTATTAGTGTTGGGACTCAAAATTGAAGCACTAAATTTGAGTACCATTCTGAAAACCAAGTCAAATTGATCCCCTACAAGCACTTTTCATGCATGAGTACCTAGCCGTCATTTTGAAACCTATGACATGTTTCAAGTGTTTAACACTTTTCATCCAGTATATGCATGTGTTCCATAATTATAATTTTACATTCTGAGTCATTCTGAGAAGTTTCATTTTGAGCATTTTTCAAATCTGCATTTTTGCCTAAATGTCAAACAACGACAGGAAGGCTAATTTACAATTATGTTAACCTGATTAAGTTTCATGTCTCATCACTTCAAGAATGTTTAATGTGCATATCAAAGAACCTATTTTTAAAATTTCAAATCATTTCAATATGTTTTGACTAGGTTTTGAACTCCTCAAAGTTGGTTGTTTGTCATGTTGATGTGTATTGACTAGAATTCTGGGTAGCCCTATTTGACCAGTTGTAACTTTGACCCAATTGACCCTATTGAGAAAATTCCTTTTGAATTATATTATAAGGGTAAGACACATGCTATGTTCCATATTTGAGCCTATGAAGAATCCATTTCACTAGATTTCAAATGCAATTCCAAAAGCAACTTCTAAAGTTTTACTAGGATCTGAAAGTGCAAATTAATTGGTAGCCTTGTTAAGGATGTCATAATTATGAAACCATGATAGATGAGACAAAATGGATTGTACCACTATGTTGTACTCTAAAAATACTTTAACTGTGCCATTTTTATAGTCTTAAAAATCCATCTACACACTTTCTCAAGTCCATTCCATTTGTGAAAAGCATTGCTCTGCTAGTGTTTCCAATTTTGCAATTTTGAATACCCAACTTTGAACACCTTCAAAATTTTCCCTCTTATTCTGCATGATCCCAAATCATGGATTTATTTTCTCCTTATGAAAATATGATAATAAAAAAATGCCCCAATTTTTAAGTCCCCAACTAATCATATGACCTTTTTTCAAACCTAAATCCAAATGCAATTTATCGTTTCCTAACATGTTTGTTTGTAGGCAATTTGAAAAGTTCAACTTTGAGTGTTAATAACTTTTGACTAAATGATTGTCATGAAGCAATATTTTTCAAACTAAAAGAGTGTTAACAAAAAAAAAAGTATATTAGTTTCCAAGGATATGTCAGGTATTTTGGTGAGTTTTTAAAGCCAGTTTCAGAAGCTTCCTGGTAGGAAATCAAGTTTACATGAAAAAGGTAAAATAATTTTTTAAATGATAAAATAGTGATTGAATTTGAATATAATGAGTGTAAAGTGGTTAATTGATCAAATTGAAGGGTCAGATGTTTTAGTTTGAAAAAAAAATTAGTCAAACCCACTTTGGGGGTAGACAAATTCCATTAGACAGATAAATTAGGAGATGAAGAGTTGTTTTGAATCTTTCACATAAGATTATATGTTATGATATTTTCATTGATTTGAACTTACTAGAATTCAAGGTGCACACTTACAAAAGTTTATTCCAATCTCACCAATTCTTGTATTACGTGCTAATATAGGGAAATACTTGAATTAGTGAGGTATGGTTACACATGTCATTTCAAATGGAATGAATACATCAAGTAAATTGTTCATGTTTCCATGTGAATGATGAGACCTCCATTTAAAATGGGTTTGATTACTCATGATCAGGCAAGGAAATTCACATTGGATCATCTATATGTGTATAACTTAGACTTTTTCATATATGACCCAAGATGGGGATAATTGTGAAATAATTACACCGTAGGCATTTCCTTATTTGAGATGGTGGAGCTTACTTTTCAAATAAATGGTCCTTATTCATCTAAGGACATTGATGACCATTGCAACATGCAGAATCATAGATTAATTCCCATTCCAATGTCAAATATTTTGACTTTTCTTTTTTGAGCACCCCAATATTCTATAATACACTTGGGTCCTACACATCTATCACAAAATCGATTCTCATTCCATCGGCTTGTCAAAATTATCCTTTCCGTGCATTGGTGTGGGAGCTTCAAGAACAAAGTATGGGTCAATCAAGTTAATTACAAATAGATATTTTTTACCTAATGTTGTATTTGCAAAGGCAGACGACATGCTCTGCAAAATAACCCATGCTTTATTGATGAGTTGCATTTATACTCACACTATGGACTGATGCCCAAAATGGGAGCTTCGGAACATCCATTTAAGTGTTATGAAAAAGCTAACAAGAGATGACTACTTTAAAACACCAATTTCCCTGGTAGACATGTATGCAACTAGAACATCTCTCCTTGCTCTAAAGTTGAGATGGTTTCCATGGTTGCAAAAGCAACTTCTTCCTTATAATCAAAGAAAAATAGCCAGAGAAGTACAAAAATGCATCGAGATTCTAAAGCAATAAATATGGAAAACCATGAAATGGATATCACCAAATTCACAAGTTAGATTCTTATCATTTTGCTGAAGTTACGATCTCTACAATGGAGTATTTTTTATGCAGTAGCAGTTTTTTTTGGGACTCTTGTCCCACATTCATTGTGACTAAGTACTAAATAGCCTTTTATATGGGATCACTCCCATATGAGATGTCCTAATGAGTGGAAACTTTTGATAAGAGGCTTGAGCACGCATATGGGGCCCAACGCTAATTGAACATTGACTAAATTTTGACCAACTAGAGCATGCCAAATGGAACCAATTCTAAGATGAGGTGGTAGCCCATCAATCAATGAGAAGATTATGGCTGGCATGGAAAATGAGGTGACGAAATGGATCAAAGGTTCCATGTGTTGTGACATCGCTATACGGTGATGACATGGTAGGCTATTGACAAGGATAGCGACATAGCAATAGAATGACATGTGGCAATAGGTGTTGAGGTGGCAGTTTCAAGATGGATGCACCATATTGCACCACATGGCACAATCAATGGCTATCATTATGTCACCATGGAGATTTTCTCACTAGTTAACCATAGTGACATGGTGACCAAATCAAAGGTCGCCATGTGGCAACAGGCCTAATCAAATGTGGCAATTTGAGGACCAATCAAGTGGTGCCACATGGTGCCTAGATGGAAAATTTTCTTAGTGTGTTTGACAGAGTATGTAACTCAGTAGAGACCAATGAATCAGAGCATGACAGGTGTTAGAGGCTAGTCAAACCAAGTTTGACCCAAATGGAGAAAAAGAAGGACAATCCAAGTAATTCAAAAATTAATTTTTTTAAATTTTTCCTCAAAAAATGTACAAGGTCAATTAAATTGGATAAATTTTATTTTATAAAGTTCAGACTTTATAATGTGATTAAATTTTTGCAAAGCTAAGGTCTATGAATCAGTTTTAAACCTGGAACTTCTTTTGGCTACCCTAGGCATTTTTCTTAAGCAAGTATAGGACTATCATATATCAAAGGAAAGCTCTCAGAGTATAGTTTCTAGATTTTATAATTGATTCTACACAAGTATCAGTGGGTATGAGTTTATACTCTTTTTTTTTCTGTGGTTTTTCTTATGTAACTACATTCTAGTATAGGTAGTTCATTTTCAGTTTTCGATAAAACAATGAAGTGGGTAGGTTCTAAATTTGGAGAGGATCTTAGTAGTAGTATAATTTCACCTCTAAAGTGGCCTATTGTGGATTTTGAAAAATTTTGGCATCAAATCTAATAGTTTATCAATTAGAGGGCTTTTCTCATCATTATGGGAAATATTTTCAGAGTTTGTTATACAGAATGATGGGATCTGATCCGATTTTTAGTTCTAGAGAGATGAAAGATGTTTTACAATAGCATTGGAGGGAGATTCAAGTGGAAAAGTGTCAATTCCATATTAGATCTTAGATTCCTTCTTTCTTCTATATCTTTCTTTCTTCTCTCATTATGCAAGGAGGGCTCCAAACTCTTCGATAGGTTTCCATTGTTGTGATACTACAAAGGTTGAATGTTTCTAGTTCTAGACTATTGAGCTTAGCTCTAGCTTTTCTTACACCATTATCCTTAGCATTTCTCTTGTATCAATAGTTGCAATAAATAATAGAGTATAGTTAAGATCTACCAGTGTGTTTTATAAGTCTTCTATGCATCTTGAATGTACTTGTTTCAAAGGAATAAATACAAAAAATAGAAAATTACTTAGTTTTGTTATCGTTCATTTCTCATTTCTCTATTGTTTACAATCTTTTATGGTTTATGGACAAATAAAATTGATCTAGTTGCATCTCATTTTAGGTTGTATGTCTTGATGTGATTTTCCTTTGATTCAAAGAATCATGTAAATGTTTGACACATTTTGACAGGGTTGCAGATTTCATGAGAAGGATGTTTGATAAGTATGGGGTTCAGATTGAAAATAGATATCTTATTCACAAAGTGATAGGATATATCATCAATACATGTGTATGTTATGGTTTGTGGGATACCCAATGGATAGGGCACTAATCAGCTACATGATCAATTTAGTTTTTTTTTGCATATGGGGTTTTACTAATTCAAAAATCTAATATCAAATATCCATTTCCCTTTATATTTAGGAGTTGAAAGGATACCCTCACTCAACTTGTGGATTTCATAGGTTTTGTAACTTTCTATTGCATACCTCTATTATTGCATGAGTATAGGAGAAATAAGAGTTTAATCTTCTTTGTATATATTCAAATATTGTTGGAAATATAAGAGGAGTAACTAAGAGGGGAGGGGTGAATCAGTTACTATTAAAATAAATCCCAAATCCCTTAGATGTCAATACAAAATAATTTTGTGAAAACTTAACTCTATTGATGCTCAGGAAATAAAGAAATGTTGTAACTCGATAAATATTGTAATTGCTTGGCAAACACTTAACATGAAAATCTTAAGATATTATCTATTATTATCATTAGTTTAAATTAGTTGCAAACACATAAAGGAAATACCATGAACACATTTGACACCAAGATTTAATGTGGAAACCCAATTTGTAAAAACCCACCAATTGCAACTAGTTATTATTTTCACTCTTCTAAAGTGTGCCCTATTAGGATCCAACCCTGTTAAAGATTACAAAATACACTATTAGGTGTGACCCTGTTAGAGGATTTAATCACCCTATTAGGAGAGGTCTTGTTAGAGGTATTTAGAAAATTCAATAGAACTGCCACCTTGCTAGAGGCTTTATCAATAGTTGTTAAGCCAACTCTGTTAAGAGATTTAGATCACTTCTACAATGGTTAGAGAGTAACAATGGCATGACCTAATTTGGATGTAACTAAATTTTTTATTATAGATCTCAATTATGGCTTGTACTTGATCCTTCCTAATTGAATGTATCTTTTTAGCTTCTCAGGGATATTCTACTTATCCTCCTAGTTCGCTTCCTCTTTGCATCATTAGATCTTCAAAATCTTCTATGCATTTACATTCTCAAGATTTCTAACCCTCAACTTGACCTTTTATTTATATCTTTCATATTGTCAATTTGGTTCAAATACAAATTAGAATAACTAATATTCATCTTCTCAATCGGCTAGAACCAATAGATAAGACAATCAAACTCAATATGTTAAAATAAGAAAATCCTTTGTCAGTTGACCCTGCTTGGTAGACACTAACTCAGAAAAAAATTTCCTATGTTAACACTAGTACATTTGGGTTCATTTTTTGACCTTTATTGGTTGAATTTTTTACCCAATTTCTGACCAACTTTCGATCAACTTCGACCAACTTGTTGGTCGATATTTTTCTGGTCAAAATTTTGACCAACTCTCTGGTTGGTCAAAATTTTGACCAACTCTCTGGTTGGTCAAAATTTTGACCAACCTATTGGTCGAAAACCTTCCCAAGCCATTGTGTAGGTTCAAACTAGAATTGGTCAAAATTTTGACCAATGAAGGTCAAAAGTTTGACCAACAAAGGTAAAAAAAAAGTTTGTGCATTGGTGGAAATTTTGACCAACAAAGATGGAAAAAAAATTAAGGCATTGGTGGAATTTTGACCAATGAAAGTGGAAATTTTGACCAACAAAGGTGGAAAAAAATTTGGACGTTGGTGGAAATTTCGACCAATGAAGGTGGAAATTTTGACCAACAAAGGCGAAAAAGATTTAGATGTTGGTGGAAATTTTGACCAATGAAGGTGGAAATTTTGACCCAAAAAGGTGGAAAAAAATTTAGACATTGGTGGAAATTTCAACCAATGAAGGTGGAAATTTTGACCAACAAATGTGGAAATAAAATTTGGACGCTGGTGGAAATTTCGACCAACAAAGATAGAAAAAAAAATTTGCGTTCGTGGAAATTTCGGCCAACAAAGGTAGAAAAAAATTTAAGCATTGGTGGAAATTTCCACCAACAAAGGTAGAAAAAGCCCAAGAGTTGGTGGAAATTTTGACCAATTAAGGTGGAAATTTCCACCAATAGCTAGGTGTAATTTTTTTTCAGGCATTCTATAAAATAGTTCACATGTCTTGCTTATGATATGACATTTTACATGCATCCTACACTCTCTCATCCAGCTGATGATGGATTACACAAAGTGATCTAAAACCATGATTCTAAAAAACACACAATCAAATCCAAAATGAACTTGCGCTACAAATGGATTGTGGAAATCTGATATTGTTAATTTTGCATGCATGTCTACTAGGAAAAATGTATGTTTAATTTGTGATTGTCTTGGTAGATATGCATGAAATTTTACCAATATCATATTTCCACAATCCATTTGTAGTGCAAGTTCATTTTGGATTTGATTGTGTGTTTTTTAGCATCATGGTTTCAGAGGACTCTACATAATCCATCATTAGCTGGATGAAAGAGAGTGCAGGATGCATGCAAAATGTTATATCATACGCAACGCATGTGAACTATTTTATAGAATGCCTGAAAAACACCGACAATAACTAATATGAAGAATATATAATTAGTTATATGATTGAGACATATCATGTAACAATGAGTTGGTCAAAATTTTGACCAATGGGTTGGTCAAATTTGGTTTAAAATTGGGTCAAAAATTTGACCAATAAAGGTCAAAAAAATGAACCCCAAATGTACTAGAGAAAGTATGCTCACCAAGTTGACTCTTTGAGTTCAGTCATGAAGTCACTCCACCAAAGTGCCTCATCAAGGTCAGTTGTTAGGTCCGCTCATTGAGCTTGCTCACCAAGTCAGCTCACCATGTCACGTCTCTAAGTGGCCTCGCTAAGTTAGCTCACCAACTTGCCCCACCAAGTTGCCACTTTAAGCCCACTCACCATGTTAGATCGTCAAGCCGGCTCCCCAAGCTAGTTTGCCAAGCTAAAAATTGAAGTACGCTCACCAAGTCGACTCTCTAAATTCACTCACCAAGTTTACCCCCTAAGCCAACTCTCCAGGTCAGCTCACCAAGTCACCCCCACTTTCCCCACCAACTTGCCACTTTAAGTCAACTTGCCATGTCAGCTCACCAGCCTAACTCCCCTAATCTGAACTCCTTATACAAAAATAAATTTTATAATCAAAATCTACAAATCACGTCTATTTGTTCATTGACATTTTTGCATTTTAAAGTTAATACTAGCACCACCTTTGACTGAAGATAACCACCAAATGTTTGTTGAATGAACATAGTCACATGTGCTATTGGATGAATGGCTTCCTCTCCACTAGCTTCATCAAGGCATATCGACTGCATAGTATCAACTACAAATCTAAAAGGAAAAAGAAAAATAAGATATCAATCTGTGTGTGCGCACGCACATGCGAGCATGCATGCATGTGCCATGTAAGTATGTTTAAGCACATCAATGGAGATTAGTTTTTGTGTGCAAATAATTTGTAGCATATCCTTAAATACTCTTTTCTATGAGCATTTCTATCTTGATATATGTCGATATGATTTAAAAATTGAAAGACTCTAAGCACATCACAATTCATGTTACCTCAAAAACTCATGAGCATCTTCCTATTTTCCATATCCAAGGTGATTGTCAATGTTTTTAATTCTAGAAAGTATTCTAATTGGTGATAAGGCACCATCTCCTACTCTCACCCTTGAGACAAGAAACTCAAGCTCACACATGAAGCACCAGTCTTTCTTCTAACCTGAGCAGACCCAACAAATAGTATAGGTTATTGTTTTTGCAAGCCGCAACTAATATTGCAATGCCTATGTCTAAGGATAAATCTACTGAGAAATGATAACATACATTTTTGAGAATGTGATCCATGGAGTAGATAGGCTGCAAGAGGTTTTGTGTGTATCAGGCACTGAAGCACCACGTTAGCAAAGCAACTACCAATAGACCGGTGGAAAGGCAAAGATCATGAATAAAAATCTACCTAGAAACTAATTCTTTACATTTAAAAATTACAAGAATTCACAAACAAGATGTACCCTGACCCCTCCCCGAATTGAACCTACAATTTAACCTATTATACTTATATTTCAATGTAAATGACACAAGATTATAAATCAACTCATGAAGATATTATCATTCTACCATTCTGGACTTTGAGATTGGTTTTTCTAACAGTCATTTGGATTGCCATAGACTATAAAATAAGAGGGAAAAGCATGTGCTCTCAAATAGAATAAAATGTTGGCACATACCTTTCTTCCACATTCCAATTCCAATGGACAAAGTCACCAACATAGATATTATACCGAGTTATTGATAATAGATTCTAATGCATACATTCAAATGGAAAATATGAAAATAAACAAGTGGAACAGCCTCAGTTATTTACCTTTTGGAACACCCGGTTTAGGGAAAACTCTAGTGCATGTTCTTTCTCTATTGCCTACGTACCTTTCTATGTAATAGTGTTCTCTCTCACATGTGGGGGCAGGGGAGACAAGGAGGCTCCTTTTTTGTCTCCTTGGTTATGCAATAGTTCTGCAACACCCTACCCCCTCTCTCTCTCTATGCAATAGTTCAAAGGTATAATCAGCATTTGAAATGTGGAAAGTTACCAAATTTATTCTAGTTTACTCTCTTTTGTTCTTATTCATGTAATAGGAGACCCTATAGTAATGGAGTTGTGTTTCCCTACCACACAATCTAATTCATCATTCAATGCAAGACCCTAACCAAGAAGCTCCTTGTCCCTGCATTAAATTTGAAATAAAGGTGAACCAACTAGATAATGGGCTAATAAAATATGTTTTATTGCTAGTGGGAAGCATTAAAAACTAGTTCACTTTGCATTTGTAACCTTGGGTAGGTTCTTAGCAACATGCTTGCATTGAACCTTTGATGTAAAGGAGAAGTACGCAAGCTCACAACCCTCAAGAAGGCTTTCTTAGATAAGAAGTTTCTGAGCAAACACAAATCCTCACTAATAATGATGCTGCAATTTTCTTATTTAAATCCAAACAAAGTTGTATTATCTTGGGCAGAGGAGACTACTGTTGTTTTTGGTTAAGGATCATTTAGGTCAGTAGAATCACTTGCAAACTAGATGTGACATTGCAGTAAGCAAACTGTAATAAGAGCTAGGAGCTTGCCTATTGATCAAGGCTTGAGACTGGACATTGCATGAAGTATTCGTAGGCATTTGATTCTAAAGCATCACCAGCTCAAAATCAAACTGAAAAGGAAACTTGGCAAATAAAACTAAATAAAAATAGTATTCTTGAGTAAGCATAAACATTGTATGAAAAATACCATTACAATTCACTATACTTAGTACAAATATATTGTTGGCTGAGTATAAAGAACATTGGTGGTGAATTCAAGTACAAGCTGCAAAAGTAAAGACATTTATATAAAAACTAAGCAACCCTATCTAGCAAGAAAAGATATATAGAGATTTTTGACTGAAATTACAAATTAATGCTAAAAAACTTAAACCATAAGAATCGTTCTATAGAATAATAAAGAAGAAAGATGAAGAATCAAACACCTAAAGGATACAATGTTGATGCAGCTTCAGAAAGATTGTCTGAAAGACATCATATGCTCAGGCTGAAGGAGCTTTGAGATTCATTACTACACTCAGAATGGGCTCATCTTCAATCTTTTGAAGACTGAAGATGAGCCCATTCCCAAGTGTAGTAATGAATCTCATATAATGCAACAAAGAAATAACATCAACGAGAGTAACCATGCCATCTCTTAGCATTCTTAGTATTGCCATTGGCACATAAAGAACTAGGCTACACTTCACAATGCCAAAACCTTGAGCAGAATTCATTGTGGGAAGAAGCAAGTTATGTTTCCTTGGTAGGTGTTAGCTAGAAATCATTTCATATAACATCTTATAAAAGAATTCCTAAAGCTAACCACATTTTGAAATGAGATAACAACTAATATATATCATTTCAAACTCAATTTATTCCTATTTGTGCATAACAAATTTGCATAAAATGCCAAGCAACCCCACTACTTTAATATCAACATTTTATTAGCAAAAACCCAGAAAAACTCACCTCTACATTCCTTATTTATGATTCTAATGACGCAAAGTAGTCTTGTTGTTAGCAGATATAAACTAAAGTCTAAAGGATACTATTAGAATTCTTTTAGAATAACTGAGAGGGGGGGGGGGGGGGGGGGTGAATCAGTTATCCAAGGTCCAAATGCCCTAATAACACTTTTTCACTGCTTTTAATGAATCCATACACTTTTCATTCCTCCAAACTTAAATCAACTATATTAGCAAGTTACAGTAAATCAACATGTAGAGATAAAACATGCAAGATCAACACATGACACAATGATTTACGTGGAAACCCAATTTTGGAAAAACCACCAGTAACATGCTACTTGATTTTCACTCTTCTAAAGTGATGCCCTGTTAAAAGCCTGCCCTATTAAAGGCTTACAACACACTGCTAGATGTGACCTTGTTAGAGGATTTCACCAAACTATTAGGAATGGGCCTGGTTAAAGGACTTCTCAACATTCACTTGGAATGTCACCCTGTTAAAGGATTTACCTCATGGCTATTAAACCAACCTAAGTCCATAGGATGTAAACTATCTGTTACAATTGCTAGAGAGTAACAATAATGGCTTTTTGATCTGATACAACTTACAACATACTTTGTAGATTTTAGATCACTTCTTCAGTTCAGTCCTATTGCTTGGCTTTAATCATTTCAGCTCTGACAGCTTGTCTTCCTCTCAAGCTTTGTCTCCTTGAGTCTTCTTACTCATCATGCTAATGCAATCATCTTTATGGTCATCTATCCAAATAGTATTTCTGTGTTTTCTTCTCCTTAGCACCTTCTTCACAAATTATGCTTTCATGCTTGACCACCTCTCTCTCTCTTTGCTTCATGACCTTATGACTCCTTACATAGAAATCTAATTTTCCTGTTTCGCTCAATTCTCCCTCTCCATTTTGTAGGGTTTCAAATGGATTAGGTAGGATACAATGTATCTACCTCATATCTTGTTCTTATCTAGAGACTTAGATCTGGCAAATCTTTGATTATCAAAATAATGCAGCAACTTGGCATTATTGGTTTACTAATGCTCGACATCTCTGTGTTACTCGGCACTATTGGTTTTCTGATGCTCGGCATCTATTTCCTGGATAGCTCGACACCTAAATAAAATTGTATCACTTGACACCTAATGAAATGTCCCTTTTCTGATTTTATATGATATTTCAAGCCTCTAATCAGATATTTAAGATCAAACAACCAATATTTCAAGGATCCACCAATTTTTGAATAAACCCCAAATCGAGTATGCTGAAAATAGTGCCAAAAGCTTCACAGCTTCACATATTATTAATAAATCTGAAAGTGGAAATTTTTATAGAAATTTCAGCAGCATAACAGCTTAAAAAATGAAATTTCTAGATCTGTATAACATTTACACAACAGCTCCCAAATGGAGGACAAAAACAATGCTCATCGAGCTCCCGAAAATAACACAAAATAGCCGAAAACACCACAAAAACACAAATAATCTATCACAAAAGTATAATCATAGCCAAATAAATATATTCAGCTCTATTTTAACATCTTAATTTCTAATATACAGTAGCAACCCAAACTCATATGAAATACTCAACCAGAAACACCAAACTCTTACAAAAAAACACACCCGAAAACCCACAAATCTGCACTGTTCAGCACAAAGGCAAACTCTGCAGGAGCATGCACATGGAATGGCTTCAAACTCCCATCCTTATCCTTCCTAGAAACTTGCAAACTCCTGTTCTTGGTTCTCCTTCTCCACAGGTTTGGCAGCCTCTGAAGAACAACAAAGAAATGAGCAAAAATCAAGTTCTCCAATGAGCCCAAAATGCCTCCAAACCCCTTAAAAGAGGGCATAACCCTAACTCATGTCTAGGAGGGGTTAATAAAACATATTTTAATATTTATTAGTCCATTAGCTTCCAAATATTATCCCCTTTTTCCGAAACTTCACCTTTTTGGGCCTGCCTGCCTTAGAAAAGATTATTATTTTTAATTATTTGAAAAGGGACATGACACCTAATTACTCTGGATCACTCAACATCTGAATTTCACTCGGCACTTGAAGTTGAACTTGCTTAGCTTCAACTAGGAATCTGTTCGGCACCTACTAGCTTGCTCGGCTCCTTCTCTCTAATGAACTTTAGTTAGGCTTTACAGATGTCTTAGCTAAAACCTTATATCTTTGATATGTTTTAGTGTGTCCATTCTCTGTATCTTAGAGTATGTCATTAGTACATTATTTCATCAATGGTTTGACTGATCCTTCTACTTCATTCCAGCATCATAACTTCAACCTTTCTCTAGGTGTTCTAGTTACAACTTATTGATTTCCTCCTCCTTGTTAATCAACTAATTGATAGTATTTGGATCACTAAAGCAATTGTCATTCCTGGAAGTAGCAAGTTTGACATCAATGACAAAATAATGATTGAGAACATTCTTTACTAGTTCAATATGATCATTCCAACAATCTTCCTTATGATCTTTTCAATCATTTCTAACAATCTCCCTCTTTGGTATTGATGGCAAACCAAACTGATCAATTGATCAGCTTAGTTACCACCAAAATTGTATACGTTGTCTACTACGTTTCTTGGTATTTGCATCCTTACTACTGATTCAGGTTTTTGCATATTTCTCCCTCTTTGTCATAAATTCCAAAGATGTAGCATCTTTATCATGCAAAATATAAGCTTTTTCTTCTTGATGTCTTCTCCCTCTATCACCATGCTTGTGACTGATTTGGAGTTTCTGCTCCTGCCGTCATCCTCTGCATCATTCTTCTGATATTTCAATTATTTGTTCCTGTTGATGCAGGGCAGTATCCTTGTTGCTTTAAACTGCTTGCGTTAGGGGTATTACCCCCAACTTGCCTCTAAGATATTCATAAGAATCCTTGGGCACTCATTTGGTGAAGATATCTGTAGTTTGTTCCTTTGTGTGAATGTATTCCAACTTCACTTGTTTGTCTTCTACCAATTCTCTGACATAATGATACTTGATTGTGATGTGCTTGGTTTTTGCATGCATTACTGGATTTTGGATATTTTTATAGCACTTGTCTTATCGCAATACAATATCACAAGTTTTTTTACCTCTTTTTTCATTCCTTTCAATAGATGTGTGAGCCATACAATGTTTGTGCAATTGAGTATTGCTGCCACATATTCAGATTCTGCAGTGGACTGGGATGTGCATGTTTGTTTCTTGCTAGTCTAGGTAATTAGCCTTTTGTGTAGAAATAATGCACCTCCACTTGTGCATTTTCTATCATCAATGTTGTGTCCCCAATCTACATCTATATATGCATTGAGCTCAAACTTTCCATTCTTTTTATAGTATAGACCAAAGTTATCAGTTCCTTTAAGAGATCTCATTATTATTTTTACTGCTATGAGATGATTTTCTTTGGGATTAGTAGAGAATAAAGCAACTATTCCAAATGCTAATGCTATGTCTGGTCTGCTATGTACAACATATTGTAGTTTTCCAATCATGGATTTGTGCATTGTTTGATTGACTTCAGCTGATTCATCATTTTTGGTTAGCTTATTTTTTGTCACCATTGGTGTGCTGACTGATTTGGACTCCTCCAATCCAAACTTTTTAAGAATCTCTTTGATGTACTTTGATTGTGTCACAAATATACCATGTTTGAGTTGATGTACTTGCAGCCAACAAAAAAATTGATTTCTCCAAACATAGACATCTCAAATTCATGTACATGTTGATCTTATCATCAGTTCTTTCAAATCCTATTTGTGCTAGATACTTGTGAAGTCTCTCATACCATGGTCTAGGTGCTTGTTTCAAACCATAGAGTGCTTTATGTAGCTTACAAACCATATCCATGTTGTTCTCATCAACAAATCCGTCTAGTTGTTCGATGTAGACTTCTTCCTCTAGTATTCCATTTTAAAAAATAGACTTTACATCCATCTAATAGACTTTAAAATCTTTATATGCAGCATATGCAAGTAAAGTTCTTACTCCTTCCATTCTAGCAATAGGGGCAAATGTTTCTCCATAGTCTAGTCCTTCTTCTTGAGCATAACCCTTGCATACTAGTCTAGCTTTGTTTCTAGTAATCTCACCATTTTCATCTAGCTTATTTATGAATACCCACTTGGTGCCAATTACATTCTTGTCAACTAGTCTACGAACCAAACTCCAAGTTTTGTTCTTCTTTATTTGATTGATCTCTTCTTCCATAGCTTTATACCACTCATCATCTTGTAATGCACCATATATTGTCTTAGGTTCAGATTTTCTAATCAGACATGATTAATGTCTCAGTCTATTCGTTGTCATTAGTCTGGCATCTTTGTCACCAATTATCTGTTCAGTAGGGTGATGTCTTTTTACATATTTGGATAATCTTGGTTCTATCCTTGTTTACATGTTTGATTTTTTTTATTCAGGGTCACTATGTACTGAGTTGTCAGGTTGTTCTTCATCTCTTTCATGTGTACTAACTTCAGAATTAGATTGTGTAATTCCTTCATTCTGTAACTCGACTTTTGAATGCAACTTGGCATTCACTGGTTGTGAGTTGGCTGAAACTGAAACTTGTTTTTGAGTTTCAATTTGATTGACATCATCCTCATCAACAGTCATTTCTTCATAAGAATACACAAAGGTTCTGTATTCATCCATTCTCTTTGGTTCTTCAGCTTGAACTTCTGTATGTTCATCAAAGTTTACATTTGCACTTTCCACAATTTTGTTAGTGTTAGTATTCAAACACTTGTATGCCTTACTTCTAGTGGAATAACCAAGGAATATGCCTTCATCACTTTTTGCATCAAATTTTCCATTTCTAGCATCTTTAAGGATAAAGCATTTGCAACCAAATACTTTGAAATGTTTTACATTAGGTGAGTGACCATACAATAATTCAAAAGGTGTTGTATTTGTACCTTTCTTGACTTGTACTCAATTCAGTGTATAAACAGCTACACTTACAGCTTCTCTCTAGTATTTTAGATCAATAGTCTTTTCCATCATTAATGTTCTAGCACAGTCAATCACAGATCTATTTCTTCTTTTAGCAATTCCATTCTGTGGGGGAGTTCTAGGAGCTGACGTTTTTCTTTTGATTCCTTTATCATTACAAAATATCTTGAATTCATTTGATGTGAATTCACCACCTCTGTCTGATCTTAGGCATTTCAAGCTCTTTCCTATTTTTTTTTCAACTCTAGCCACATACCACTTAAACATTTGAAAAGCATTAGATTTTTGCTTTAAGAACATAACAGTCATCATCCTGGAATAGTCATCAACAAACAACATTATGTACTTATCTCCTTTATAGGTTTGTACTTCCATTGGACCACATAAGTTAGTATGAACTAACTCAACTACTTCTCTAGATGTATAGTTTTTTCTTTTGAAACTTGACTTTGTCATCTTTCCTAGCTGACACTGTTTGCACATGATATTGTTAGGCTTCTTCAATTTTGGTAAACCTCTGACTTTCTTCATTTTACTGATATTGACCAGATTTTCAAAGTTGACATGACATAGCCTTCTATGCCATACCCATTCATCATCAAATTTTGCAATGAGACAAGAAACATCATCCATATCAAGGTAAAACAAATTACTTCTTGTTTGATCTCCTTTTCCTATCAGTTTACCATCAGTATCATAGATTTTTGTAGTTTTGTTTCCAAATTCTACTTTGCACCCTATATTGCCTAACTGTGAGACACTCAGCAAATTGTAGTTTAATCCTTCAACATAGTATACATTGTCACATGAAATTTTCTCTGTGAGCTTAATGGAACCTTTTCCTTTGATTTGACATGGAGCATCATTACCAAATCTAACACTATTTCCATCATAATGAGTAAAGTTAACAAACTTACTTTTGTCTCATGTCATGTGATGTGAGCATCCACTGTCTATGATCCACTTGTCATTCTTGTTCATGCATGTTACCAGTGTTGTGGGCTCTTCTTCATTAGATTGGTCCTTCATGGCTACATCAACAACTTCATCATCATTATCATCAGAATTTTCTTCAACAATATAACACTTCTTACCTTTGTCTTTGTAATCTCTTTTGTTATCTTCTCTTCTGAATTTGTTTCCTTCCTTGTAATCATTTTTCTGTGTACACCTAGCAGCAATATGACCTACTTCATTGCAACTGAAACAAATTATAGGCATCTTACCTTTGAATTTTCCTTTACCTCTATGAAATCTTCTAGCAACTAGTGCTTCCAATTTGTCCACATCTTCCTCATCAATGCTACTATCATTGGATACATATTTCATCTTTCTTCCTTACTTTGATTTCATCTGTTCAGCATCTTTCAGTGATAGCTTGGCCTTGAATACAGATTCAACATTCTCAGGTCTGTAGTTGTCAAAATTAGATAACTCAAATGCAGCAAGTCTACCCACTATACCTTCGAAACTTAGATTGTTTCCTAGTACACATCTTAACTCTTGTATTGCTGATACTCTAATAGCATAGATAGGGAGGAAGGTTCTTAAGAATGTCCTATTAATAGTATCTTTATCCAATTGACCACTTAAGCATCTTATTGCACTTACCACTTCCTTTATTCTTGCGCCATACTGAGCAGCATTCTCATTTTCCTCCATTTTCATATCATCAAACTTTCCTCTGAGACTTTCTCTTTTTTCTCTTTGTACATTCTGATCTCATCCATAGATGTCTGATAGGGCTTTCCACATTTTGAATTCAGTGTCACATCCTTTGATATCATCAAATTCAGCATAGTTGAGTGCAGAAGCAATCTCCAGCATTGTCTGATTGTGTTCATATTTTTTTTGCATATCTTGTACAGTAAGAGTACCTGTTGGATCAACATGTTCAGTAACAATTCAATTTTGGGCATAATCTCCTATGGATCCAAGATGTAGCTTCATCAAACTTTGCCATGCAACAAAGTTGTCTTTGTTGAGCTTGGGAACTTCTCTCTTAGGCATTTTGATCTTTTCTGCTTATAGTCCCTTTAAACTAAATCAGCAGTTTAGCTCTTATACCAATTGTTAGAATTCTTTTAGAATAACTGACAGGGGGGGGTGAATCAGTTATCCAAGGTCCAAATGCCCTAATAACACTTTTTCACTACTTTTAATGAATCCATAAACTTTTCATTCATCCAAACTTAAATCAACTATATTAGCAAGTTACAGTAAATCAACATGCAAAGATAAAACATGCAAGATCAACACATGACACAATGATTTACGTGGAAACCCAATTTGGGAAAAAACACCAGTAACATGCTACTTGATTTTCACTCTTCTAAAGTGATGCCCTGTTAAAAGCTTCCCCTGTTAAAGGCTTACAACACACTATTAAATGTGACCTTATTAGAGGATTTCACCAAACTGTTAGGAATGGGCCTGGTTAAAGGACTTTTGAACATTCACTTGGAATGTCACCCTATTAAAGGATTTACCTCATGGCTATTAAACCAATCTAAGTCCATAGGATTTAAACTATCTGTTACAATTGCTAGAGAGTAACAATAATGGCTTTTTGATCTGATACAACTTACAACATACTTTGTAGATTTTAGATCACTTCTTCAGTTCAGTCCTATTGCTTGGCTTTAATCATTTCAGCTCTGATAGCTTGTCTTCCTCTCAAGCTTCGTCTCCTTGAGTCTTCTTACTCATCATGCCAATGCAATCATCCTTGTGTTCATCTATCCAAATAGTATTTCTGTGCTTTTTTTTCCTTAGCACCTTTTTCACCAATTATGCTTTCATTCTTGACCACCTCTCTCTTTGCTTCATGACCTTATGACTCCTTAAATAGAAATCTAATTTTACTTTTCCGCTCAATGCTCCCTCTCCAATTTGTAGAGTTTCAAATGGATTAGGTAGGATACAATGTATCTACCTCATATCTTTTCCTTATCTAGAGACTTCATCTAGGTTCTAGTTGTAACCTCAAAAATGTTCTACGTGGTGTTCTGTGCCACCAGCTCATCATTCTTATCTTCCATTTAATTCACATACCTCTAGATAACAAACTTGTTAGCTTAGATCTGGAAAATCTTCGATTATCAAAATAATGCAGCAACTCTGCATTATTGGTTTACTGATGCTCGGTATCTTTGTGTTACTCGGCACTATTGGTTTTTTAATGCTCGGCATCTATTTCCTGGACAGCTCGGCACCTAAATAAAACTATATCACTTGGTACCTAATTACTCTAGATCACTCGGCATCCGAAGTTCACTCGACACTTGAAGTTGAACTTGCTCGACTTCAACTAGGAATCTGTTCGGCACCTACTAGCTTGCTCGGCTCTTTCTCTCTAATGAACTTTAGTTAGGCTTTATAGATGTCTTAGCTAAAACCTTATATCTTTGATATGTTTCAGTGTGCCCATTCTCTGTGTCTTAGAGTATATCATCAGTACATTATTTCATCAATGGCTTGACTGATCCTTCTACTTCATTCCAACATCATAACTTCAACCTTTCTCTAGGTATTCTAGTTACATCTTATTGATTTCCTCCTCCTTGTTAATCAACTAATTGATAGTATTTGGATCACTAAAGCAATTGTCATTCCTGCAAGTAGCAAGTTTGACATCAATGACAAAAAAATGATTGAGAACATTCTTTACCAATTACATATGATCATTCCAACAATCTTCCTTATGATCTTTTCAATCATTTCCAACAGATACAATGTTAGAGTAGCTTCAAAAAGATCATTCGAAGGACATGATATGCTCACACTAAAGGAGCTTTGAGGTTCATTACTATAGTCTAGAATGGGCTCATATTCAATGTTCTAAAGTTTGAAGATGAGCCCATTCCTGAGTGTAGTAATGAATCTATAACCTTGACACCCATCTCTTTGTAGACTTGCACATAGGCTTAAGAATACTAATGACACAATTCATTTTTCAATACTATTGGAGCAAAAATACTACTATAGAATCCAAAAAAGTTAGGCCAAATAGGTAGATTACATAATCATGAAATTGTGAACCATTACACACACACAAGAAGAATAGTACCTTGAAGCACTACTAATCAAATCTTCATTAACAGGTGGGCAACTTTAAAAAATCAAGCATGTCGACTCTGAGAGGTCCTAATTTTTTTACCCCAAACTCAAATTAGATAATTGTCATCATAAAAATTGAAATATTTGTATCTTTCAAATGAAATTGAAGAAATCTAAACACAGAATATTGATGAAAATTGTACTTGGAGATAGGTTGTCATTCTCTTAATGTTCTCAATGTATTCAAGAAGTGGTACATGAGGACCTAATCCTTAGGGGTGAGGATCCAAAGAATCATTTCTACCGAAATATACAATGATTAAAAAGGCCTGCTAAACTGCATCTTGGGTGAGCCAAAGCAATAAATATATTAGACTGAGAATATCCAACATTTGCATATAGAGTAGCTGCAACACCAATCTCATAAAACCTATCATGCAAGCATGAATCTCATAATCATAGGTACTGTTACTATTTACAACCACTGAATAAATATGTTGACAACATACAATATTTATAAATATATCAAACTCCACGAAATACTATGCAGTAAAAAGCAATAATAAAATAATTGTGCTAGACATGCACAGTTACATGACAAATCCATTTTTACTTATGAACAAAAAGAAACAAATAATAAACAACCCAACATATGTAGTTTTTTTGTAGCATGGTGTTAGTCCTTTCCTATTATCTTTTTTCCAACAGTTCCAACAAATGTGTGCAGTTGTGCCTAATGGAGATCACACAAATCTAATATATAATTTGATAGTTGTAACATATGATCCATGAGAGAAATTTATCTTAAAAGATGCACTTTCTAAGACTTCTATAAACTCAAGTTTGAGGATCCATGTATTATCCGTGGAAATATGTTTGTAAAACTACTATATTGCAACTGGAAAAAATTCATGGTAAAAATTTTAGAAAGGAACTTGAAGAACATATTAACCACTCATCTTCATCATGTTGTCTAGATGAACAGCTTCAGTAGCCATATGTTGAGATAAATGATTTTAATTGGCTAAATAACTAAAGATTTGCACCTCGACAAGTACCCCACATTTTCCCTGTACTACCGGTCTACTATGAAATATAGACATACTTCCTGTGGGGTGTATATAAGTATGCTCACCAAGTTGAAAGTCTATGAAAAACCCTAGGTTTGGCTTTTACAATTTACCCTGGTGCAAATTCTTTTTGAAAAAAGGGGCAAAGAATAGATATTCTTCTCCCGCCTATTTGGACGTCATGGTTGAGTCTCATGAAAAAGGTGTTTTAGTCCTACTGTCATATCCGATTTGAATCCATGGTTGTTGCATACTCGCTATGGCAAGATGTTCATATGTTACGCATAGCGAGATGGCGATCAACAAAAAATTACCTGTGATACTGAAAAGTGGAATCCGATGTCGCAAAATGTGTTCACAGGATGATCTTATGACCACATGATACGTCCCAAACCTATCAGTTTGAAGAAGGAATGCATGTGGGAAAAAAATTACAAGTGGTGTCACGAAAGTTCAAAAATATCCGGCGATTCGCCAAGGCGCTAATGGGAAATACTTGCAATTTGTCGGTGGCGATATAGTGAATGCCCTAATACTAGCTAAATAGCCATGAAAATGCACCGGCTAAATAGCCTGTGTCGTTACCTCTGTTACTTCTATCAGCTCCTTCAAAATGTACTGCCTTGCACGATTTTGGGTTGTGTCCTTTTAAATAGGCCTGGGGCAGCTTGAGGGTGGGGAAAAATATTTATGGGGCCCTGAGGCCACATGGTCGGAAGTTGGAAGTTTGTGGTCATGGGTAGTTAGTGTTAGGGGTTTGAGGTTATAATGTAAGTTCTAGTTTTAGTATAACTTAGTTAATATATTTTTATTTTTTGTTAGTTTTGATTATGTTTATATATATATATATAATTTAATTAATATGTGTCTCTTAAAAATTAGTTTAGAATTAAGTTAGTTAGTTTTTTTTTAATTATTTAAATTAATATTTTATTAAGATTAATTTTAAATTTAAATTAGTACTAGATTAGTTTAATTTTAAGTTAGTATAAATTTAATTTAGTTTTTAGTTCTTAATTAAATTTATTGTTTGTGATAATTAATTTAGTTTTAGTTTAAAGATAGATTAGTTATTTAAAATAAGTTTAAAATTTAGATTTTAATTGTTAGGTAGTTTAATTTAAATGTTTTAAAACATTGAAAATTTATTGTTTGGAAGTTAACTTAGCAGTGTTAATGTCTTAATTTTTATTTTTACTTTTTATTAATTTTAGTATGATGAGTTGTTAATGAGTAGTATCAGATTTTAGATAGTTTTTTTTTAAATGGGTTTTTAGTATGTTTTTAAATTAGGATATTTGGCAATAGAGTTGTTTGTTTTGTATTAAATACAGTGTTAGTTTAAATGATGTTAATTAGTATTTTTTTTTTTAGTGGAATCAAATATAATTGCTTTAAAAGCATAGTTGTGTTAGTATTATTAAATAGTATCATTGTTAATTTATTTTTTAGGAGTGTATCTTATAGACCAAATTCAACATACAATTATCTCTTCTTACACAATAATAAATTTACTTATCTATTTACCTTTATAATAGATTTTGATAATTATATAAATATTATTAATTCTTATTTTCAATTAAATTTTATCAAAAAAAACTAATAATTAATATAGTGAAGTTGTGAACTTGTAATAAATTAAATTTTAAATAGGAAATTTTTGAAATAAATTTTCTAAAATTTAATTGATATAAACTCTTGGAGAACTACTATGCTAAATCTATGTGAATAGTTTTTTTAATAAAAAATGATATAATATTTAGCTGAAACTTTAATAAACTTATTTTATACTCAAATTATTAAATTTAATTATTTTAAAAATAAATTTATATAATAAACTTCCCTATCTAAAATCTGATACTACTCATTAACAACTCATAATACTAAAATTATTGCCAACTATCCTAATTTCCTATTTAAAATTCAATTTATTACAAGTTTACTACTAATGTTTGCAAGAGCAAGATTGCAAATTAGAATCCTAAGCAAAAGTTCATGGGTCACTACCACAAATGCAACAAACAAGGACATCAAGCACATGAATGCAAAACCAAGACCTTGAGCACACAAATATTTGAAGGATACTCCTATAACTATCAGAAGTATGGAGATAGAGCATATGAGTGCAGATCCAAGCCTAAGTGGTCATCAAACAAATAGACAAAGGTAAATCACAATGGAAAATCATATAATTAGGATTACAATACTAGGTATAGTTGTCACTACTACCAAGTGTATGGACATGTTCCTAAGAATTGCATAAGGACACACTTTAGAAGTGACTACAAAAAATGGTTGAGTCAACTACATGTTTTAATTGGTTGAAGATTGGTCACATAAGTAAGAATTGCCCAACAAGGTCAAAAGTGCCAAGCAGTGATTCAACAAAGGCAAAGAAAAAGAAAATGTTGAGAATGTCAAAGATGAAGTGAAAAATACATGGAAGAGAAAGGAAGATTGCAGCACATCAAGTTTTGATGGGATCTCTTCACCCAATGGGTCAATTGATGACACCACCTCCAACTAAGAAATCAAGAGGTATGTGTGGGACTGATATTTAAATAATATATCATAATTATTTCCAAGGACTTAGTTTTGAAAAGATTATATTTTCATGAAGAAAGATGCAAAGTTTTGTTTAGAATCTTGAAGAAATATTTTAGTTTTTTAATTTTCATGTTACTATCAAGCATGAAAATTTTCACTTAAGTTGTCGAGTGAAATCTGGTTGATACTGAGCTATGATGAAAACCAAGAGTGCACAATGCAAGTTTCTATCAATACTTGTATGTATATTTTCCTATGTGTAGAACACATTTCCTTCCTTTAGAAAAGTTTCATGCAAGACAAACAAATTCATTGTAGTACAAATAGAAGAATTCATTGAGAAAATGGGAGAGAGCTTTGAGTCCATTATGACTATCTATTTTGAGGACTTTAAGTAGTCAATGAAACAAAGACACAAGATACTAGTGTCACTAGTTGAGAAACATTTTAATGAGGTTTGCTTTCTAGTTGATACTAATTTCACAAATGTACAAGTTGTAGCTCCAAGGGTTAATCGTTCAGATCACTAGGATATGAAGTCAATGTGGATGAGGCATGTATAGTAATTGCATCCTTCCTTTTAGAAGAAGAAGTAGATAATAAGGCTATTGACTTTGTAAATTGTGATGTTACCAAATCAAAGATAACTATGGATCTAAAGACAACATTAGTGATAAGGAAGAAGAACAAGATTTTCATGAAATTGAAAGAAAAATATGGTGAAGGGGCAAAGGAAGATGATGAAGTTGATAATGACGATGAAGAAGAAGATGTACCATCCCAAGCACCATTGGCCCTAACACAAGGTCAAGGAAAAGATCAAGGAGAAGAGGAAGTCGAGCTTGAAGAAGGTGTCAAAGGAGAAGAAGTTAGTGAAGAACCTATAGCCATAGAGAAGAAAAGAAAAGATAAAGCCTTAGTAGTCAAAAATTAAAGAAGGTTGTAAAACCTAAGCCTATAGTTCTAGCTACACAAATGAACACAAGACCTACTACTAAGAAAGCTCAAGAATTAGCCAAGCAAAAACAAAACAAAGCTAGGAAATCTATACAAGTTGATGTGTCTAAGAAGAGACAAAGGAGAAAGTACATTGCTCCAACTAAGTCATATGTGTATATGAGCAATGTTAGTATGCTAATAGAAACCAAATTTAAACAAAGCTTCTACAAACTAAACAAAATTCATAAACTTAAAGATAGACTAAGATGAGCTCTCAATTGAGAATATGAGCCATTAATGGGCTCTCTCAATGAGAAGCTCTCTTGTTGAGTAGCTTTGTCTAAATAGATAGGATGTATGCTCAAGCTTATGCTTCAAAAAGAGCTTCAAATGGAGTTGGAATTTGGGTGTGAGTGAATGGTTTTGATGTAAAATGGCTTCTCAAAATGGCATTATGACTTTACTTCATGGATTGTGTTATTTTGCAAAGGGGAAGGATCCAATTTATAGGCAAGAGGCTTGAGGGATTGAGGGCTAAGATGCAAGGATGGGAAAAAGCTCATGGAGGGCTTAGATTGCATGAGAGGAGAGCACATGGATTGTGCTTCCTTACAACCAATCAAGGAGTGACACATGTCACATGGTGAGAGGATGGAGAAAAGGGGAAGGATGAGTCAACAAAGGAGGCTCAAGGGATAAAATCTTCATAAAGACCCTCATAATGACTTGTAAGAGCAATAAAAGGGCTTGTAAGAGTCATTTATGACCTAGTGGACTTCATAAAGTTTTATGGTTGAGATATTTTGAGGGTGATGAGAGCAAATTTGACTTGGACTTGAGTAGGAAGGTTTTAAGTTTGCTTAGGCTTGTGCAAATGATTAGAGGATGGATTAGGATGGTTTAGGATTAGCTTAGGGATAGGCAAGTGGATGGAATTTAATGAGGGTGGGTGAAGGAGGAGATATTTGTTAACTTTGGCTTGGGTTAGTAAGTCTTAACCCATGTTTAGGGAATGTGACAAGGTTAGGAAGGGATTAGGATTAGGTTTAAAGACATCTTCTAGAAGAGTCTAGACTCTGGATGAGGATAAAGACTTTCTAGAATAGTCTAGAATTTCCTAGGATGAGGATAAAGACTTTCTAGAAGAGTCTAGAACTTCTTAGGATGAGGATAAATTAGATTTTTAGGAAATAAATAAAGTTTTATTTATTTCAAGACTTTGGGTTGAGGAGATATTTATTAAAACTTTTTTAATAAACATGAGGATTAATATTTAACTTTGATTAAATATTTTGAGTTGGGATTAGGGGTAGGAAATGATAGGATTAGCCTTTAATCGAAATTAAGGAAGGATTAGAAGATTTTGGAAGAGGTTATTGGTCATAAGAAAATTGGCCAAGTTTTGGGCAAAAAATAATTTTTTTAATTTATTTTGGGTTTTTTGGTCAATTTATTAATTAAATAATTAATAAATAAGAAAATAACGTTTAAATAAGATTTAAACATTTTTGGGAGGGATTCCTTAATTAAATATTTTTAATTAAGCTAAAGGGATTTAATGGCATAAAAATTAATTAATTAATTAATTAATAAATGATGATGTCATCAGGACTTTTTCAGAAAATAAAAATACTTTATTTTCTAAAGGTTTTTAGGTGTCTACATTTTGCCCCTCTTTGATGTGATGTCGCAAGTGGCATGGCATCAAAGATAAGAAAATAAGATGCCCAAGGCTAGAGCAGAAGAGGAGAGAATGGACTGCGAGATGCCCCCTCAAGAAGGTAGCGAGGAGAGAAAGCGAGGCTCGATGGCTTCTTGAAAAGTACAAGAATTTGAGATGAGCCAAGACACAGGTTTGGCAAAGAGAAGGGGTTGAATTAGCTCAAACTCTCACTACAAGGGGATGATAAAGGGAAATCAGGGGCACAAGAGGAAACAAGCTTAAGACTTTTGGGAAGGTGGAGGATGAAGGAGCAGAGCGCTATAAAAAGGAATCCAGGATAAGGAGATGGATGAGGGGATTATAAAGCTGATGCAACAGGATTTCAAAGAGTCAGATTGGTGGAAGATGGGTTTCGGAGATCCCTAGGACTAGGATTGTGGATCTCAAAAGATGAGGCTTGGTGGATTGATTTGGATTGGTGGATCCCTAAGACTAGGATTGTGGATCCCTAAAGCTAAGAGTGATGAGTGATTCAAAGAGATACTGATGCATCAGCTGGGGTAGGAGAGACAGATGCTGGATATGGATGGGGGATAATGGAGATGAAGGAAAACCATTTAAGCTTTTTGAGCGGGGGGATACTTCAAAGAGAAGTACCACCATTTAGTTGAGCACTAGATTTGCTATAGGACTATTGGTTAATTGCCAAGGTTACCAAGAACATCAAGGCCTTTTCACCAACTATCCAGAGGACTGACAAACTGACTCAAAACAAACATGCAAGGATTGCTCCAGTATCACACATGAATCCCAGAGGAAGCAGTGTGGAAACGACACTGGGTAACCCACAAGCAAAAAAGAAAACAAGCAAAAACATGATCAAGACCTTACGCTCTGATTGCCCCATTCACAGTATACCATGATATGGAAGATCATGGCATCCTTGAGGAGGGAACAAGGAGATTGCTTGGAAAAGATATTTCAAGACCCAAAAGGGAAGATTCCAAATCAAAAGAAAGCAAAAATCCAAAAGAGAACCATTTGCCAACAAGATGGGTAGGACGAGGTACTAACGGACCAAGATCAAACATGAGGAAAGCTATATCCTACAAGGATCTATCGGAGAGCACCTAAGCTGATGGATCTGGATGGGTGATGCGTCTGGCAAGCTAAACTAAGAAGGATAACACTTTGGTGATAGGAGATCTAGCTAAAGGATGCATTGGAATAGCTAACCAAGGGTTGTGCAATGTGTGCAAGATGCTAATCAAGGAGGAATGAAAACGAAAGTTGGATAGATACAATGGTACTAAGCTAAAGAGGATGTACAAGCTGACAGACCAAGATATTTACAAGCGGGCTAATCAAGATATGGTACAAGCTAACAGACCAATGATAGGTATGATACAGATGGATAAAAAGCTCAGGATGAGAGGATAGCGGGATGGTTCTATGTTGTGCAAGATGAGAAAGCTAAGGGTGGGGTGATAGTGAAAGATATGGATTTGGAAGGATGCATCCAATGATGAGGAGAGATTTTGTGACCAAGGATAGCTAGAGGAGCAGGATGAGATGGATGGATAGGATGGTAGATAGCTAGGATTATGATGGATATAAAGAGATGACATTGGGTTTGCATGAGGATAGCCTAGAGCTAGATACCAATGACAAGGGAGGATGGACAAGACAAGATCTCCAAGGAATATAGTGCCCCCAATCAGAAGATAACATGCAGAAGGAGGTCTTATGATGGATGTGATAGGATTGAAGCTAGGATGGAAAAAGCTGAAGGGGCTAGGGAGATGGATGATAGTTGAGATGATTGGCTGAAGCTGCATAAGATTAGTGGATGGTGTGAGATGGAAGCTGGAGGATGGAGGATAGGTGGATAGATTGGAAGATGGAGGTGGATGTGAAGAGATGACCAAAAGCATGAGGGTGATAGGCTAAGTTGGGGATGGCAGGATTACGCATGACACTTGTTTGCCAAGTTTTCATCATGGTACTTGTCCAAGGCACTTGAATTGCCAAGTTTTCACCAGTGGACGCTTTATTTTTATTTTCTTTTTTGTCTTTTTGACTTTGGACTTAGCTGAAATGATTTTGGCTTTCTTCACCTATTTTGGTTTTTTGGGGATTTTTCACTGGCTGTTGGAATGTTCAATTTTGTTGCTAGTTGTTGGTACACCGGATGTGTGATTTATGCAATAGATCGGATTAGATGGGATTGATGGTAGGAGATGGAGGGATGAAAATGCTGGAAAGGAGCATGAGATGGGGATGCTCTCAAGAGAAACATTGGCACATGTTGGGACGGGTGTGAAAAGAGCATATGGGGGATAGATGGTAGATGCGGGCATGATGGAGGATTTGTGGAAGCGTGCTTGGGGATATAGGCACCTAAGATGGAGTTAGGAGATTGGGGACATGAGTCACTAGATGGGGGATTAGCAATGGTGGATGCCATTATGCATTGGGTTTCAAATTTTTTCTTGGGGATCCACATGGTTTTGGATTTTCTTTTCATAGGCTGTTGCATTGTTTTGCATTCTTTGATTGGATTTTTCCTTTTTGGAGTATGTCTTTTAGAATAGACATATGATTGCCTAGGATGTGGATTTTTAGCTTTATACATTTTGAAGTTGGCATTTACATTTTTGTGGTAAGCTTTGGGAAGATGGTTAGGAGAAGCTTTGTGAGATGGAGAGGATATGAAAGAGCATGTAGGGGGATGATGATGGATGATGTGCCCTAATATGTGCCTTTGTTGATCTTGCATAGGAATGGATGGAATAGGATTTTTATGATGGCTAATAGGAGGATGGAGGATGGTAGATTTTGGGACATAGGGACCCAAAATGGATTTAGCAGATGAAGGGGGGATATGGTAGGTTGTTTTGGGTTGCAAAGATGGTGGAGGGGGGATGACATAAGATTTCTTGAAGGAGTGATGGGAGGCTAGCATGGTGGGCTTGGAGATAGGCTTGGTTTGGGGGTGTGGTGTACCAACACCTTTAGATGGTGAGCCTTTGGATACATATCCAAGACCATGAAATCCTAGATTTTTTTGTGCAATAATAGGCTCTCTGATTCCTTGCTCTTGTGGTCCTAAACCTTGACTTTGATAATGCCATCGATTGAGCATTTGAACAAGCTTAGGAAACTTTTTGCTTGCAGAAAATGGTAGAAGTGATTTATTAGGTGTATTGCAATGGGGAGATATTGTTCTTAATTCTTCTACTGAGAGAGGGCCACTGTGGATGAATGTAAGTGAACCAAGAGGGTAGATTATAGATGGTGGAATAGCTTGGATAGGTGGTAAGATGGAAGCATGGAGCGAGGGATATGGAAGGATAGGATCTTGATGTAGCTGGTGGGATGACAAGATATCTTGTAGTGGAGGAGATATGGCTTGAGGTTTTGGAGATGGAGGAGATGGTGACTGCACTATGGATGGAAGACATGGTACGATGATATCTTCATTTATGCTTTGGGGGATGTCAACATGCTTTTGGGAAGGATCGTGATAGGATTGGTTTGGAGTGGATGGTGCGATAGGAGGTGAAGGGATGGATTCTTCAAAGGCAGCAGATGGATAGATGGGAGATTCAGTAGTGGAGATGGGTGAGTAGAAGATGGATGCATAAGGGTCATTATGAGAGATTTGGGAAATGCTTGGAGGCGATGTGGATAGGATTTGGAGGGATTTGATAGGTGGTGGGATTTTGATGCTTGCAGGAAGTGGAAGGATTTTAAGCAATTTGATGGATGGTATGGGGATGATAGCTATGCGAGATGGAGGTGATATTATAGATGGGGAAGCTTCATCACTGACTACTTCACATGGTTGAATTAGATGACATGGCTTATCGACTGTTGGAGGCAACTTTTCTTGTATTTCCTCTAGGAAATTCCTTGGAGACTCGTGTGTCAAAGGTGGAGGTGGATTGATAGGAATAGCTAGTGTGATGGGGGTGGAAGATTGGAAGCTTGGTTGATGGGGTGACAGAGGGGAAGCTGGAATATCAGATGGCATGACTAGATAGTTTGGAATAACTCTTGGATTTTGGAGGATGCTTGGGGGAATGTTTCTAAGGCTTTCAATATACCCGTCATAGTCAACAAGATTTTCATCATCATTGGAATAGGAGGTGGCGGGAGCAAGGACAATGCGACCAAACACATCATAATAGGATTGGTACTTCATGCTTTGATGATGAGTTTGATGGGGATGGGGTCTTTCATATGGATGAACACGGAAGCTCATGGTTGGATTTGGATTAAGCACAAATTTTGGATTGGCTAATGAAAGATTTCCTAGGGAGAGTCAAAGCTGCATGATAGACCTAAGGACAATTGGCTAGAGATTTTTGGCTTTCCTGTAGATGGAAGACTTCAAGGGCATGCTGTCAAAAAGTGAGATTTTTGCTTTCCTATGTGTTGGATTGGTGGAGATTGTGTCAACCTAAGAATAGACTAATGATCCTATGGGCATGACACGAGATTGATCACTTGTGGATCCCAACCTTTAGCTCAAGGTGATGAGGGATAACAGGTGACAAAGCTAGATTACCCTAGACAAAGCTCTGTCAAAAGGATAACCGTGGTGAGGCTGGTGGATTGGTCGGATTGATTGGATAAAAAATTCTAGCAGAATGACAACAACTCTCTAAAGGCTTGGGTGTGATTTTGGATTGGGTTTCTAGCTGGCTAGGGGGGGATGATTTGGAGAGACTTTGGATTTGGGATTGTTCTAAGGCAAAGAACTAGATAGATTCGGTTGCAGCGGGGGAGCTTGGATGATTTTTTGATAAGGCAGTGACTACACTAAGTATGCCTTGAGCTTTGAGATTTCTGCTTTTTTGGGATTTTGACCAAAGTTGGAAAACATTCATTCAAAAGCTATGAACAAATAAGCAGACAAAATTTTGGAGCAAGCATGTCAAACACACCAACATCCTAGGAAGCTTTCTACAAGGATGAAATTTGGTTTAGCTAGGGAGTCCTCGATATATGCAAGGTACATGAGGCCCAAATCTGTAGATGAAACCAAAAAGATGTCACATAGCTGAGAGGAGCGGTAACCCACTTCTCCTCTTTCACTTCTCAAGGGTATAAAGTTCCTTGAGGCTTAGCCCGAGTGACAAAATTTTGATCCCAAGAGAGGTGTCTTTGGATTCACCTCCCGATCTTTATACTCCGCCAGAACGCTAGAGTTGAGGTCGTCCCAAGGGGTGATGAAATCCCCAAGCAGGCCTCCTAAAAATCTAAGACAAGATTTTGGATCCTAATCTTATGCACCCAAGATAGCCTCAAAAGACGACAAGGGGAGAGAAGACTTGGATGATCTTGGGGTAAAAGACAAAATTCTTTTCCAACTGACGCTTAAGTTTTCTGATCTAGACTTTGCAAGCACTCATGTTTAAGATACAATGTTTATTCCAACTTTGAAGCGTCAACAAAAATAAAATCGATCGAAGAATGCAAACAAGAAGAAGAGTTAGGGTCAACAAGAAAGTAAACTCGCGCACCCGGAGGCCCTCCACGTTAAGTATCGATTGATTTTTCTTTAAGGCATTCAAGATTGAGTGTGAGTTTATTTTAAGCCCAAAACAAAGGTGTGTGAGATTCGATTTCAAGTGCGTGCCTGGAGGCCCTCCACGTCAATAGTTGTTCAATTTTAGTGCCCAAACTTGAAGTGTGATCGATTTAATCTAGAGTTTTGGTCATTTAAAATTTTTGATAAAGTTAAAGCAAACGTTCAAAGACCAAGTGAGTGAGTTAGATTGTGGAACATTTAACACCTTTTTCAAGTAGGCCCATCCCCATAAATGGTGCTGAGATTGCAACCAATGGTTAATATTTGATGGGTGATTAGAAAAGAGGTGAGTTCAAGGAACTAATCAAATTGATTTTTGCAAATTTGTATTTTAACTTAACAAGGTTTCTTAAATGTCCAAAAATCAAACTTTACCTAGATTGCATGTGGAAAAGAGATTTGTTTTGTTCAATTTTTAGAAGCTCCAAATGAAGTGTTTGATATTGCAATGGTTAATTGATCCTTAGAATTCAAGATTGGATTTGTTGTTTTAATCATGCATTCAAGGAAAATTTGATTTTAATCCATGGCATTCAAGAGTGATTTTAGCAACATGCATTCAAAGAAAAGTGGTTAAACATTCAAGTGTTTTCTTTTGAGCATTCAAGATTGAGATTTTGTGTGTTGTTTTAAGAACTTTGAAGTGCTTTGTTTTAACCTTAGATCATTCAAGATTGTTTTGGACTCAAAAGTCAAAATGACTCTTTGGACTTTGGTTTTCATTCAAGATTTTGTGTTCTAGTTTGCATATTTTAAGCCCAAAAATGATATTCCTAGATTGTTTTGATGCATGAAAATCCTAAGAAACATTCAAGATTTTGCAATAAGACATTTGTTTGGAACAAATAACAAAGCTTTTAGGACAATTTTTGGCAACCATTTAGGACTCTTAGTTTTCATGAGATTTTTTAAAAGAACTTTAGTGTGCACTTAGTGTTGATTTTGAACCTTTTGAAATGGAAACTTGAAGTTCTTTTTAAATTCCCAAAAATGAAGTGTTCCTAATTTTGCGTGAATGTATCTAAAACCTTGATGTTGCAAGGATGCAAATGATTAGATTGGTTTAGTTTCACTTGTTAAAAGATTTTTTCTTTTTTACAAATTTTTAATTTTTCAATGAATTTAAGTATGATTTGGGGGTTCATTTTAAGCACTAAAAAGAAGTGTGTATGATTTTGCTTCCTTAAAAAAAATGGCCAAGATCTCCCACAAGAAGAAGAAGAAGAAGTAGATGGAATAAGAAGAATATAGACAAGAAGAAGAAGAAGAATTTCAAGTTCTTTGTCCACCTATAAGCTTGAAAAATCTGCAAACACTATGAGATAGATTATGAGTTCCTTTGTCTTCTTCATGCTCATGTGGACCTACAAAACCAATTTATACAATCCTACCAATCACAAAAACAAGTAAAATTAGCCAAAATCAGCAAATGACATACAAAACTTGACTAAAAAAGCTAATGAAGATGACCCATGCGGGGTCCCACCGGGCGTGCAAAAATGTATATGAGCAATGTTAGTATGCTAATAGAAACCAAATTTAAATAAAGCTTCTACAAACTAAACAAAATTCATAAACTTCAAGATAGACTAAGATGAGCTCTCAATTGAGAATATGAGCCATTAATGGGCTCTCTCAATGAGAAGCTCTCTTGTTGAGTAGCTTTGTCTAAATAGATAGGATGTATGCTCAAGCTTATGCTTCAAAAAGAGCTTCAAATGGAGTTGGAATTTGGGTGTGAGTGTATGGTTTTGATGTAAAATGGCTTCTCAAAATGGCATTATGACTTTACTTCATGGATTGTGTTATTTTGCAAAGGGGAAGGATCCAATTTATAGGCAAGAGGCTTGAGGGATTGAGGGCTAAGATGCAAGGATGGGAAAAAGCTCATGGAGGGCTTAGATTGCATGAGAGGAGAGCACATGGATATGTCACTTGGTGAGAGGATGGAGGAAAGGGGAAGGATGAGTCAACAAAGGAGGCTCAAGGGATAAAATCTTCATAAAGACCCTCATAATGACTTGTAAGAGCAATAAAAGGGCTTGTAAGAGTCATTTATGACCTAGTGAACTTCATAAAGTTTTATGGTTGAGATATTTTGAGGGTGATGAGAGAAAATTCGACTTGGACTTGATTAGGAAGGTTTTAAGCTTGCTTAGGCTTGTGCAAATGATTAGAGGATGGATTAGGATGGTTTAGGATTAGCTTAGGGATAGGCAAGTGGATGGCATTTAATGAGGGTGGGTGAAGGAGGAGATATTTTTTAACTTTGGCTTGGGTTAGTAAGTCTTAACCCATGTTTAGGGAATGTGACAAGGTTAGGAAGGGATTAGGATTAGGTTTAAAGACATCTTCTAGAAGAGTCTAGACTCTGGATGAGGATAAAGACTTTCTAGAATAGTCTAGAATTTCCTAGGATGAGGATAAAGACTTTCTAGAAGAGTCTAGAACTTCTTAGGATGAGGATAAATTAGATTTTTAGGAAATAAATAAAGTTTTATTTATTTCAAGGGTTTGGGTTGAGGAGATATTTACTAAAACTTTTTTAATAAACATGAGGATTAATATTTAACTTTAATTAAATATTTTGAGTTGGGATTAGGGGTAGGAAATGATAGGATTAGCCTTTAATCAAAATTAAGGAAGGATTAGAAGATTTTGGAAGAGGTTATTGGTCATAAGAAAATTGGCCAAGTTTTGGGCAAAAAATAATTTTTTTAATTTATTTTGGGTTTTTTGGTCAATTTATTAATTAAATAATTAATAAATAAAGAAATAACGTTTAAATAAGATTTAAACATTTTTGGGAGGGATTCCTTAATTAAATATTTTTAATTAAGATAAAAGGATTTAATGGCATAAAAATTAATTAATTAATTAATAAATGATGATGTCATCAGGACTTTTTCAGAAAATAAAAATACTTTATTTTCTAAAGGTTTTTAGGTGTCTACAATATGAAGAGAGGATAGAATTTGATGATAATAACCAATTTAAAGTGGTAAGTCATTGTCCTTCTGATTTAGATTATCTATGTGAAAATATAAAGAATAATGTAGATTTGAGTGGATTTTCACATGTTGGATTTGATAGACTTGGAAAGCTAGAAATGGATAAAGTAGAAGAGTCAGTATATGCCATGATGGTAACATTTAAGATGACTCTAATTGAGATTTTGAACTCTCTACCAAATACTTTATATGATAGAGTTGAGAAAAGATGGAAATATAGTCTTACAATAGAAAGGAATATTAGAGAGACTACACTTGTAAGAGTGATGCCAGATTTAGGTAAAGCTAAGATGACTAAAGCCATAAAGAAGTATGCAGGGAGATTTTCTCCTAAGTATCATGCATTTAATATTCTCCAAACTAAAATTGAAGATGTTGTTTAGAAAAGTACCCAAATCTGGAAGGTAATTTATGGGCTGACAATATCTAAGGTAATTGAGGAGAAACCTATTAAGGTATGTGAAGATAAAGATGAGCAAGAATTAATTGAGGTTACTAAAGTTGATACTGAGAAGGATGAACATATGGAAGGCACTGAAGAATGGGAACAAAATTAGGCAATGACTGAAGATGACTAGCAACTAGAATATAGTATACCAGATATACAAATGTTGAGTGCTAATCCACTACATGTGACAAAAGTAAACACTAAAATCATATAGATCAAGGATGTTTCTGACACTATGACACAATAAATTAATTCACTAATAGAGGAGGACATGAAGAAGATACTACTAGACACCACCACCAAGGAAAACTTATGTAGTCACCCTATATTGGTGAGTGTAGATGAACTTAAGGAGGCAGAGAAGACATTTATAGAGGTGGAAACTCGAGACATCAAAAACTCCTGAATTTAATATGATGCAACCTACATCACCCATTGTAGTGTATCAAAGGAAAGAAACAACCACCATGGCTAACATCAACATATTGGTGCAAAATTTGTTAGTAACAAAAGTTTCTACTCAAGCACGGGATGGAACACAAGTTCAAACAAGACAGGTAGATACTCATCTACCTACAACACAAGTTCAAGATGCAATTGAAATTGAAAAGAAAGAAGAGGAAAGATGGAAGATTCAAACTTGACTACATAGCCTTGTTGGAAGATTGGAGAGATTTTTGGAATATTGGTTTGTTGATAATATGTAACACTCATGACTGAGTTTTTCATTGATGTCAATATAGCATGTTTGATGTCTTATGTGGTATTTGACAGAAGAACAATGGAAAGATCAATTTGATATGATTGACTAGTTGAACATAAAAACCACTCATGGTTATGATAGATACATTTGAGTATCTAGCATATTCAGTTAACATCAGAAGTAGAAAGGCTAAGTCTAGAAGAAGTTATGTAAGTTTTGGTAATGTTTGTTCTAAGATAGAGTTTATAGAGGCATGTTTGGGTAAACTTGTTATATCTCTTAGCAGATTTGATATATTGAGGATCAAGGTTGAGGACTTGGAGAAGATGTGTTAAGGATGGCATGGCTAAGGTCACTTGTAATAATGTTATGTGTAGAAAAAGTTATTCAAGTTGCAAGGTGGAAGATTTGTGTTATCGCTAAGTGTAACATGCTCTTAATGTGGTCATATAATAATTAATTGAGAAGGATTAACAACCAACTCAAGGAATTGTTTAATGGACTTGGTATAAAGGAAGGATATTTTCCTTTATCATGGCATGGATATATGTGAATTATGAATGTTTGGAAAGTAGCAGAGAGTATGGAATGTGAAGTTGAGCAAAGCAGTGCTAAAGTAAAGGAAACTTCATTGCCAAGGTTTTTCTGAGTGATCCAAGGTTTGGTATTTGGATTTGAGGTTTATGACCTCATCTTCAAGGTCTAATAGTAATTGGTCTTGTTGATAAGATAGAGGAAAGAACAAGCAGGGAAGATAAATAACAGTAAATTACTTGTTTGAGCAATGAGCTCTTCTTGTAGTTGAAATTGCATGTTTTGGCAATGGGATCTTCTTACATACATTGTACCACAACTCCTAATAGGGTTAGCACAACTCCTAATAGGGTTGGAATCTCCTAACAAGGATTCAAAGTCTCCTAACAGGGACTAATTTTACTAAATATTGTAACAAACTCCTAACAGGGTCTATACTCTAACAAGGAATATTTATATTAGTACATCATCTTGCGGGCATCATTCCCACTGGGGTTTTCCTTCTGATCAAGGGTTTCCCTAGTCAACATATCTAGTGTATTTGTTTATGTGAATCTTTCTATTGTTGTTATTTACTTTGGTTGAATGGTTAAGTTTTTTTAAAGAAGATAAGTGTTTTAATTATTGGATAACTAATTCACCCCCCCCCCCCCCTTAGTTAGCTTGCTGGACTATTGTTTCTAATAAGCCTCAGGAGAAATTGTCAATAAAAACATGGGTTACCTTACCAACAACTACTACTCTTCCAAGTCAAGCACTTCAAAGGTCAAGTATAGAAGCGACACCATTATAATCATCAAGGTCTAGTGCATCCAAGGTAGGTGAGGTTACATCATTTATTGATGTCAACTTGGATGAAGTGATTGTCCTACCAAATATTGACCTTGCAACAATCACAATTGAACAAATGGGCATGCTACAAGATGCACTTGCAAGGAAAAAGCATCAAGAGCTACTCATAAGGGAGCATAGGTAGAAGAAAGCATTGCAAGACATCAAGAATATATTTATTGATGCATTCAGACTACTAGCACCTGAAGAAGACAAGCATATCGTGGAACAATTGGTATTCATTGTAGAACACATCAATGATGCAGACCTAGATTCAAATGTCAAACTACTTGAATGGTTTGAGAGAAAATTTCAAGGAAAGGTAAATGACAAGGTATCAAGTTCTATTACACTTTTAGTCTTGGTTGAGTTAGCAACCAGGACTAAAAGTGTAAATAAAATATTAGCGAATATTTTCTTACTTTACACCAATTTGTGTGATGCAAATTTGTTCACACAAGAAGTACAGTGCCATATTGACAATTTGGAGGCAAAAATGAAGCTAAAATGTATTACTCTACCCAATTCTCTAGCTCAGAGTTAGAAGCACTTCAAGAATTTGATGAATTCCCAAGGTCAATTGGTTGACCTAGTGCATGCTCAAGAAGAAAATATTTGGGTCACACTGATTAGCATCCAATCCATGTTGACTCCACACATGGAAATACTTCACAAGGAGCTAGCCTTTGTAGAGACACTAATGCAAAAATATCCCCATCTTTCTAAACTAGAAGGCTTAGTTTATCTTGTTGCCAATTTGGCCATCCAAATCAAATCATTGGAGGTAGGTTGTGATAATTGGGATGTAGCTTTGAAGCTAATACTTGAGATCCATAAATATTTTTTGGATAAACAAACTATTTAGGTATAACCCTTTGAAATAAGTGTCAAAAAGGGGGGGTAATAAGATAGGAGAATAAATAAGAAAGGGGAAGCATAATAAGTTTTTTAGTGACATTGACTCCAAGTGATGAACAGATACAGTTTTGGGGGAGACAAAATAAAGGGGGAGTCAAAGACATAAACAAAGTATAGCATATGCATATTTAATTAGCAATAGTATTGATTCAAGATTCAAGATATAATAATCAACTCAAGGGGATTTATAAGATTTTGAGGTATGATAGTAAAGTCAAGTTTTGCAAAATTTTGAAATTTTGTATTATATCGAGTAAAGATGGTGATTATCTAAGTTATTCTTATAAGTTAAAGATATTCATGCATGACCAACTGTATTTTCCACTCATGTCAAAGGGGGAGATTGTTAATCTCAAATTGGTTTTGACATATGAGTGTTTATACACTTAAGTCATTTACAAGATTAGTTCATGTCAAACAAGTAATACATTTGGACCATAACATGTCAGATAGTGCATATCAAGTGAGATTCTTAGTGTATGTTGAGTAAACAGTTGGTGCCAATCCACTCAAGTGTCAAGTAGATAGATGATGTCGAGTGATTCAAGACTCAAGTAATCAAAGGATGTTGAGTTATTCAGATGTTGAGTTCTGGCATTGAAGTTGTAGTTGATGTTGAGCATCAAGGACTTCTAGTGTCGAGTTATATAGTTTTGACATAGTTTTTTATAATGGCACAAACTCCTATGTAAATTATTTTGGAACCAACTTAAGGATATATTTTGAGATCCTAGATGATAACAATGAATCTTGATTGATTATCCCAATGCAACACACTCAACCAATCAGAAAAAAAGAGAAGGATTAAGCAATAGGTGAATCACAATCATTGATTCATACCTAACCCTACATCACCAAGATCTTCATAAGGAGGGTAAACCCTAATATAGAATGTAATTAAGGTGATGAGTATAGAGAGAATTTTGTGCATGCAAAAAGAGAATCAAGGTGTGACTAAGGAATTGTGATCTAGAGAGATGAATTAAAGAATGTGTTAGAGGAGAACATAGTAAAGGAGTTAGAGGATAGCAGAGATACATCTAATAAAAGAAGGATCGAGAATACATGCAAAGAGGTGATCTAACATCAAGTAGTAGAGTGCTAACAAAGGATCATTGTTGAGACATTTTAATAGGTGAATCATTTAAATCTCTTAACAGGGTAGTCCTAACATGCTGAGATAAATCCTTGAATAGGGTGCTTACTTCATTGTAAGTTGAAGTCCTCTTACTAGGCACACTTTTAATAGCATCGTGAAATCCTTTAATAGGGTAAGATGTAATAGGCTTTGTAAGCCTTAAACAGGGCATACCTTTAACAAGGTAGATCATATTTCATGATCAAACATTGTAACATTCATTGGACATACTTTATAAATGTAGTAGTGAAGATGTATGGGTGTCATCCCCACCACAGTTTTATGTTCTCATTAGAGGGTTTTTGGGTAATCATATCTTGTGTCATATGTGTCAATGTTTATTTACTTTCAATCTATGAATAGTTATGCTTAATTTGGTATTTTAGTTTACATGCATAGATTGTGAGATGGATGTGTAGTGAACGATTTTAAGGATGAATTTTTCAAGTATTTTATGGGACTTAGTATTATCATATATTTTTTGAAAAACCTCCCTACAGTAAGTCAATTTCACCAAACACAAAACAAAAAAAGTAATGATTCACTTGACCCCATGTCACATGAAGTCTTGGAAGGTTGGCGTCAAGTTGGGATTAAAGGGACGTTAAGTGGATTAATGTTATTTGTATGGGGAGATGTATAAGTAAAGTAAAATCTAGTAAATAAAATATTTGGCTTAAATATTGTTATTTTTCAAAGGATATAAGGGTTAGTGGCTAGTGGATACGGAATTAGTGGTAAAATTAGATAAGGGGTGGTAGGAAGTAAAGCAAGATGTAAGGGATAGTTATAGTAGAGTTTAGGAATGGTTAGTAGAAAATGTTAGGATTAAGGAACCGTATATCAAATTACTAATAGAGATTATTTTAATTGATTTAATATTCAAATACTATAAGAAAATAAATTAAACTAAGATAATATACATGTTTATATATATAATAAATATATATAATTAATCAATTTACAAAAAAAATAAAACACACAAATTATAGCATTTATAACTATTCACATAATAAAAAAATGAGTAGCTCAAATTAATATAAAGATAAATTAAAAATAATTTTTATCATTACAATACTAATTATTGCATATTCTCATTATTTAATTGAATTAATTTTATCCTAGATGCTAAATATTTATTATAATTTATAAAAAAAATGAAACTAAAACATGCAACATTACAAAGAGAATGGACTAAATTAATACACAAATCTGCACACTTATTTTGATTCATCAGAACTTGCCATAGTGCTAGCCGGATTGTTGGTTTTTATGCCGATAGCGATATAGTGACCCACCTGAAAGTCACAGACGGCGAGGCCTAAGACATGTGATGTCATGTAGCAATTAGAAAATATATATATGTGGCAGCGTGTTGAGCCATCTCAGCAACAGCGATATCATGGACCCACTTCTTGTGTAATAGGTACGAAGATTTCTAATCGTGAGATCGAGCTGGGATCAAAGGGTGGCATTGACTTGCTATGAAGAAGTGCTCAGAAGTTAAGTATAGTGAGTTAGCGAGTGTGGCCCACCACTGTTGAAGTAAAAATTTTGTCCACGAGATCAAGTCTGGATCGACGATGCACGTTGACTTGCTATAAAGAGATGTGCAAAAATTAGGTATAGCCAGTTATTGAGCACTAGACACCATCGTGTTCTTAAAGGTTGTTTCAATTGTCTACCAAACGATTAAAGTAAGATTAGTGATCATCTCTAGCTCGCTATGGAAAGGTGCTCGAGAATTATGTATAATGAGTTAGCGAGTTGATGACATGTGTCTGTAGTCATGCATGGGCCCAGTTAGAAGAGCCAACCTTGAAGGAAAGGTACAGGTGGAGGTGTTTTATTGGCTTGACTTCCAATGTGTTAAGAAGAAAGCTAAGTCATCTTAGTTGTCATTCCCAGATCATAGGATTTTTCAAAGATCAACGGCACAAGTTTAAAAAAGAAAGTGCAACAACACTCTATTTTTCTGTTCGACACATTTATGATAAGTAAAAGCTTCGCATGTGGGAGAAACAGAGTATAACATAGAGATTTTCACTAATTCTAGTCCCACGTGAACAGAGATTGCAAATTTTCTAAGCACAAGAGCCTGATTGATTGTGTCGTGTTAAGCCTGGTAAAGATTTGAAACTATTCTTCTATCATTTGAGAGAAATTTTAGAAGTTCAGAGAAGAACAAGTTCAGCAAGTCACATAAGTACTCATATTATAACCTCTGTGGCATTCCAATTCTCTCAATACTGTCAAAATGCTTCCTAAGAAACCATTCTCTGGGAAAATTAATTATATGGATAGGAATGTCCATGATGATTTATTAGAATTACTCCCAGAATCTACTGTACAGCCTACACAAGTTAAAAAGTTAATTTCCTTAAACCCTAGGCTAAAAATTAGTGATGGCCTATATGACAAGGGGAACTAGGTTAGGGATTCAAAAACTACTCAAACTGGCCTTATCTTGTTTAAAAAGTGGTTTTCGAAAACAAAGTTGTTTGCCTCGCATGCTAATGTTTGGAATTTTGATTTGGGAAAGTTAGTAGTCCCAAACTTGTTTTCATGGATTATGATTTTCTTGAAGCCATTGCTAAGAATTATGACCAAGCCATTAAGGTTGTAAGAAGAAAGGATGTGTGCCTCTGGTCTCGATTACTCCTGAAGAAATTGGAGAGGTTTTTCACCTAGAACCATTATTAGACTACAATGTGCAAATCAATCTGCTAGAATTAGAGAATGAATATAAAGCAAAGAAGGATGTAATTAGGAGAGGTGCACTAAGGGTACATATTGGTACAATAGGAACTTTTCCAGTAATTACTGCAGCCTCTAGAGAGCCTTTTAAGAAGAGTCTTTTCATTTCCCAGCAGGCTGTAGAGATATATAGGACCTTATGCTGAGTTTTTGGTGAAGATGAGCAAGAATTTATGCCCATTGGTTTCATGTACATGATGTTTCAGATTGCTTCCTTCAGTGTAGATGTTATTTTTGATTTTGCTTCCTTTCTGGCTGAAGAAATTCACATTGGTTTAGTTGGAATTGTGAAGGGCAAGTTGGAAAAAACTTTTGGTCACTACTCTCTATTAATGTATATGTTTTTGTTCAAAGGAGTGACATATTTTGGTAATGAGATGGAACTAAACAGAGACGAGAATGGGGAAATACTGCCAGTCTAGTTGTGAAGTGCATATATGACCTGGGATGCAAGTAATGTTAATTTTGTCAGATTTGATAGATATTTTACTCCTAAATTGAGATGCCTCATATTGAGTGACAATCCCAAAATCCCTAGGGTACTAATGAGTCTCATCAGGCCTATGGATAACCCCCATGACTTGAAATTTTAACATAATTGAGGAGATATCATCCCCTACCCTGTTTCTACTATTCTTAGAATCTATGGTTTCAAGGGGAACCCTCATGTTTTGCCTTACCAAGTTCCTTTGAAGGTGGGAATGGCTGAAGTTTTATGGCAGTTAGGGGCAGTGGAAGAAACATTTTTGTTGAAAAGGCAATTAGGGTCAATTTTCCCTACCTGCATAGTGACCCATTAGTTTGTGATTACAAAAGGGGGATGGATCATTTTGCATAAAATTTTGGAGCAGTATATGATGGCTATCTCTCATCCCTATTTTTGTGATTCTCAGGGATTTTTCGATCAGATGTTGAGGCATAGAATCAAGTTGGGACCGGTCAAGCATGATTCTTATTGTCCAAAGGATATTATAAGGAATGAATTCTCATTGCAGGAGCAGGAAACTAAAAAGGAAAAGTGGAGAGTTTATTCTTGGGTCTTGGAATTCATTCATTGTTTTGATAATAAATATGATCCTTTGGATAATGCTATTACAGAGGCTAACAAAATAAGTAAGCTCATGAATACCTTCCCTAAAATAATGGAGGTCATGAATGAAAAGAAATAATTTTTTATTGATTCATATCCTGATAAGGCCAGAGAGGTCATGAAGAGGTTGGCTTTCACTCCAAATGGGAGAACTGATAAAATAATTGTACAAAAGAGGCTCAGATATACTATAATTCAGAATAAAAGGGTTCCTATAGACAAGGGCAAACAAATAATAGGATCTACTAGTATAGCCCAAGAGGAGAGACTTGAAGAGCCTAGTCCTAAGAGGCAAAAGGCAATGATAGAAAAAAGGCCTCAAGATGAGGAATATTCACCTGCCTAGTCCCCTTTGAAGATTGGAGAAGAGCGGCTCACTGGTGAACAGGTTGAACAAATGGGATCACTGGGAGATATTTTTATTACTCAAGTAGAATTAGATGAGGGGAACCCTCCAGAACATCCTCTCCCAAGTTTGGATCTAAAAATAGCTGATTATAGAGGCAGGGAGTTGGACCCTATATTAGAGCAGGCAAATCATCAATTTTGGTCTGATTACAGTTTTTTGAAATCAAGGGCTTTTCAGTAGTTTGCATGGAGGACAAACATGAACGTTTTCAAGGAGATGTAAAAAGATGAAAACAAAGCATCCAGAAATGGATGAAACTTCCATGCAAAAACAAATTAAAGAAGAAATGATGAAGGAATTGCAGAATATAAGCCTCGAGGAGGGGAGGAAAATGATAAAGGCATCTAAAAATTTATTATTGCCCAATTGGGATATTGCAGATGCATTAATTTTCAATTCTGTTTCAAGTAGATTGGAGTTGCAAGACCCAAATAGAATAGACTTCCAAGGCACTTCATTCATTGAAGATCAAGCTACATTGGTTAGTTGGTCATTGAGAAAGGGATCTAGAGCCACACCATCACAATCAGATGAGTCTAGGTTGATGGGAAATATACTTGTAAGAAGGGTTGTTGACACTTCACATGTACAACCAGCATATTGGAATGTGGATTCTTCTAAGTTTGTGTTCACCACTGCTAAGAAGGAGGAATAGGTTATTTCTGAGTTATAGAATAAATATGAAACACTTCTTGAGGCCTATAATAGGGAGGTAAAAAGGAGAATTGAACTTGAAAACAAGGCAATGGGGAAATCCACAAGGCCAAGAATAACATACCCCCGTCCTCCACTGGAACCTTTTAAATCCACCCCCCTTGTAGAGATACCAGACACACCTCAAAGGCCTGAATATTATACAGCTGAGGAATTTGAAGAAGAGAAGAGCAAACTATGGGCCTTACATGTAAAGTTAAATACGCAGTATGAGGATAAGCTTAGAAAGGCTCTAATGTATTTAGTGGACAAAATTGAGTGGCCCTTATTCTTTGATCAGTTGGTAAAAGTAATAGATATATGGGAGGAATTGAAAACTCGTGATGATACCATGAAGCCTATTGTTAATAAATGGGGAAGAAGGGAAAAGGAAATCACCCTTCTATGTTATTCAGTTATAAAGTCTTCCAATGACCATGTTGAAAAATTGTATGATATTGCTAATGACCTGTCATATTTTGATAACAAGAGAGTTGCTCTACAACTGAAAGTTGTTTCTTATGCCTTGGATAGAAAGAAGAAATTGAAAAATAAGGAAGAGTGGAGTAAAGAATTGGATGACCTTTTCTGCACAAGGATAAATAAAGTTATTAATGAAAAAAGGAATGCCTGGTGGGCCACAACAACAGAGGAATTGGTTAAAGTCCAATTTTTTTTTATTCTTTAAAGCAAGAATTTTTTGATTTTGAAAAGGAGGCTGGTTATTTTTTAAAAAGAAAAATGATATCCTACAATTCAGTTGGACGGATGATATACAGTTTGACACTTGGATGGCAGATCTTCTGTTGGACTAGCAGTTAGAGGAGGATAGTTCAGATGATGATGAGAAACAAGAAGGTGAGGTGTAGGTTATTGACACCTCTACACTAGAACTAAAAAAAGAAGAAGGGGAAGCAGTGAGAACCTGCAAGAGAAAACCGATTTGGAGTTATCACAAGATCATCCTTCTTTGGCTAGCTTGGTAGCCACATATTTTGAGGAGCCAGAATAATGAGAGAGAAATCAGAAGTTGACAATTCACAACAAAAATTGGAGTGGGCCTACCTGAAGGAATATTTGATATGTCTAGCATTCTGTTGTGATTGCTTTTGTCTTTTGTATGATGCTTTGTTCCCTGGACACTTTTTAGATCACAATTGCCCTCTGCCTATTGCAACTCATGCTATATAAATGAGTTTTCAAGGCATTGTGATGGTCTGAGACTTGTGCAATTTTTTGTTTCTTTCAAGAAGAGTACATATTCAGTCGATCCAATAGTATGCACAAGTTTTGAGTTTGCTTCCATTGTACTTTGTGATAAGCAAATTGAAATGACAAAAATGGAAATCTATTCTAGGCATTCAATTGGTTTTCTATCAGTTATTATATTAGTCATTTGAAAAGGATAATACAAAGGGGTATTTACACTATATCTGTGTCATCAATTTTTGAGTCCAATTTATGGGTTTGTTTATTTTGAAGTCATCTAAATAAGGTTTATTTGGCTGAATGTAGTCTGGATGGGTTATATGTTGGTTTTATTGTTTCTTTTAATTCAAGCAATTATATAAATGCTTCAGTAAATCAGTAGGGTTTATGAGTTCATAAAAGGGATATTGCATAAGAATGGAGATGGGTGATTGCAGTTGATTAATTCTTATACAAGTTATTTGAATTAGATCTCCCACCAATAGTCAATTTCTTGCCCAATGGATAAGGCACTGATCCTATAAATTATAAGTAAACAAGGATGAATTTTGCTACTACATATCAAATCATCTTACAAAATCAAAAATATTTTCAATCCTATTCAAGACTTATAAATGTTGGTCTCAACTCATTTACATCTAATTCCTAAGTCTTAGGTAGCTGCTATTTCCAGGAATATTTGTAAATTTTAGGAGAATTATGACCAGATCTACTGATAAGGGATGTGTATAAGTTTGAGAGCATTGAAGAATTGAAGTGAGCTGTTTATGTATGTGAGGGTAACAAATGAGAATCAGAATGAAACTAATATAATTTCATACACAGATGCATTAGAATTCTCCCTAGGTATACTCACCTTGGTTTAGCAGAGCTAGAAGAGTAGGAAACCATCCTTTGTTTTTGTTAAAGTTGGGTTATAGTGATTCATTCATATAGTTGATATTGGGAATTGGCTAATCCCTAGATTGTGTGAGTCATTTCACTGTGATATTAAGCATTTTGTTGCTTGATAGTTTTAGTAGTTTGAAACACCAACAGCTCACACACTACTTGAGATCTGAAATAGACCAAGTTTCAGCAATACATTGCAATATGTGTGTGTGTGTGTGTGTGTGTGTGTGTGTGTGTGGATCTTTTGGCATTGTTACTAAACTCGTTTACCTTCTAGGTAAGAACATAAGTTTGTTTCAATATACAAATCTTCAAAAGGAATTTCATATCAAAAAAAAAAAGTAACAAGAAATAAATTAAATTGCAGTGCACTAGGAATAATATAACACATAGTGAATACTAAACCTCAATTGAACAAAAGACTATACAGTGGCTTCAATAAAATTGATGCTACACCTAAACCATCACTTGTAGCAAGCTACTTGAAGATATTTAGTACAAACCATCCCAGAGAACAACCTCTAATTTTTAAAAACTTTCTCTTTTACTGGGTGATTTTTTACTTTTTACCTTGGCAAAGTCAACCAGGTCTTCAAACAGCTTATCTTCAGGTTTAACTTGTTTGCTGGAAGTTAAAGATTGTTGTGGATATGCATCATTGTAAGTTCCATCATGAATGGAGATGAAAGCCAATTTTCCTAACTTGCATTTCAAAGGTCAGTTCCTTCTGCATTGCAAGATTTGAGGTTGGTGTCTCTTACTAATTGATTCTACACATTTGTTTGAAGTTATATACATACATACATATATGTGTATGTTTACATACACACACAATTCACCTACAAGGATTTCCATGCTAAATAGTATATGCATCTTGTCTTCTTTTGTTAGATATCAACTATGTGAATGCTTTCTACATTGCTTTTAGTTGACTAAATATATATAATAAAATATGCAAGTTTCTATGCCAAACTAACTCCAATGTGGACAAATATCTAATAATTGGGATTTAAACTAAGCAAGAACTATATGTTCAAGGAACCAAAAGATGACTGCAATGAGACTATTACAAGCAAAAAAACTTTAGTCTTGTTAAAGAGAATTGGGATGTGTGTTTGAAGACTTAACAAATTTGAGCTTCACTTGGTCTCAAGAATACTATAATATTCTCTACTTAACAAGGCCAACCACGTGAAGGTGGAAGCTCATTTGGCCTCACCCCCCTCCCCCTAACACCAATCTAAAGTACCCATTAACATGTAATTACATACTTCATTCATTCATTCATCCATTTATGAACTATAACATTCAATCAATACAATCACATAACATTCATTAATATGATATAAAATTCATTAATACACAATACTAATCAAATCTTCACTAACACCTAACAATATTTATTAACATAAACTAAAAATCACTATTAATATGCATCATTCATACAAAATTACTTAAAACAAAGTTCTTTCATTATCCAACAAGGTTTATCAAAGAAGATTTTTAAAACATCATTTCTTTTTTTTGTTTTTCCGAGCTCTCTTAAGAAAAGTGCTCACAGGAGCATCCATATCTGCTTCATTCTCCTCCTCTTCTAGCACGTGTAATGTGAAATTATGATGGCTCCTTATTTTTGGAGGAGAAGGAGGTTGCTACACTAAAGGGGGCTCTGTTGCAAGAACAAGTGAATGTGATAAATTGGCATACTCTTTTTCTTTTTCTAACTGTTAGAAGTTTGTAATTAAGTACTAGTACAACATAAAATGCATTTTTCTTACCTGACAATGCCGCATCATCTACATTAACATTTTGATTTGCCACCACGTCAACATGTTGAACACTTGGAACATGGTCCACTGCTTCAGCATGATGTTCAACATGCTCTAAAATATTCAAAAAAGGATACATGTCATATTCCAATTGAAGATGTTAAATTGTATTCATAATTGCATTACTAATTTCCAATAGCAAATTAATACCTCCACCACTATAATGCACATCATGGCCTTCGTCAGGAGTAGGTTCTGTGGTAGGATATAAAGGCTGCAGTAAAATATTATGCACATTGTTTTGTAGTCAATTTACATTTAAAACTAATACCAAAAAAGAATCTTCTCAACTATTTAATTTCATTTACTTTTCATCTGACCAATTTACCTATGAGATATCATTCGGTGCACTGGATATTTGGGCAAGGCTTACAGATTCTTCACGTAGGCATGCAAGCACAACTTTATAGCCTTCCTTCAAGGTAATTTTTCTATCTTCATCTGTGACCTCGACATTGAAATTTGTGCCCTATTTTTTTTACTTGATAACCTCAGTTTTCCATGTATAGTTTCATTAAACAAAACTATTTGCAACATTATATTAAAAAAATATACAAAATTCATTGCTCTACTTACAACTTGAGACTACAGATTCATATAGCCACCAGAGCCAAGTTTGTGTTGGCCAACCTTTTCTATTCTCACTTTTGTAGCCACGGATGTGTCCTACAATCTATGAACAATTTCAAACATCTTAGATTATATATTTACAAATATCAATAATTAGTGCATGATTACAATGTATTTAACACTAAAATGACATACCTCTTGTTTCCCTGTGCTGCTTCATTATCTCTATCTTCACATAGCCTTTTCTCCTTTGCATCTTCTATTATTTCATTCCACTCCATTGATGGAATCATAGTAGGATGGTTGTACTTTGGGTTATCCTTAAGAGCCTTTCTATATTGATCCCTCACAGTCTTTATATGCTTTGCTGCTCTTTTCAGAAGTAGGCTAGTGTCAAAAATGTTTTTCCCAAATTTCTCCTCAATGAACGCAATCAACTAATTTTTTAATTCCACAGCTTGTAAATTCCACCTTTTTAAAAACAAATATATTTTTAGATTAATAACTTTAATATATTACAATAAATAGAAGAAAACAAAAATTATGTAGCAATAATATGAAACTATGTACCTTTTACGTATGGTAGGTCCAAATAGTCTCACTGTCATATGAAAAAGATGTTCAAAGAAAGCATTATTACCTACAAAAAAATAAAGGATTTATCAGCCCACAATGAGTAATGTAAAAGTAAACTAAATTTACACTTTAAATAATATCAATTTTAAAGCACCTAGAAGATTTTGTTCTCTTAATGGAAACATAGTTTTCTTATTCAGCAACAATGTCCCTCCATACGAACTAGTACTAATCACATGAACTACTCCAAGAAATGGATCAGCTTCAGTAGTACTGCTCTCTGTTGCTCTATCAACTGAAACATCATACAATTAAATGACAATTTTAGTACTGCTCTCTGTTGGTCTACCTCCCTGCCTATGTCCATGTCTCTCTCTATGTGGCTATATATGTATGTATGTATGTATGTATGTATGTATGTATGTATGTATGTATGTATGTATGTGTGGTGTGTCTATGCATGTGTTTGTGTGTATGCAAGCTTTTGTAGACATCATCTAAGCACTAATATGCTACTTCGTTGTTCATCAACTTGAAGAAGGACATTAAAAAATATAACACATTAAAAATTATAGCAAAACAAGGTTCTACTAGTTCTACTGGGCATAGAAGATGATGTTTGCATGGTCCTTGTTGCCGATAATGCAGCAGACAATAGTGGACCGCCAACTGAAGGAGGAGTCCGCACTTTATCATGAGTAGAAGAATAGAATATTGTTAGCAAAGACATTTGCAATGGATAAATATCAAATGGGATACTAGCGAGAAACATCCACACAAAAAAAAAAAAAAAAAGGTAAGTGTTATAATGTTGATCAGAACAAACAAAGTGTTACTTATACGAAGGTACTGTGCAACAATCCTGACCATGTTCACCATGTGACCTCGCAACTGGAACATATGTCTATACAAGAACACATAAATTAGAGATTATGATCCATAAGATACTATAAAAGATTAATAACTATTGAACTTCTATTACTGCTTACTTTCAAAGATTGGATTCTGCGGTCCAATTCTATTCTCAATGCCTCTTTCTCCTCACTTCTGTCACCCTTGATGATAATTCTAACAAGCTCATCAGTGTATCTTTGCATAATTTGTTGGGTGATGAATACAGGTTCAGTACTAAGGCCAATGTCATGTAGATATGATGCTCATATTTCAGATTGCATTTGATCAGTGATCATTGTAGCTTTTTCCTATCATTTGTGACATCAAATATTCGTATACTTTCATCAAAATAATTCCAAAGCCATAAAGAAGAAAAGAACATAATAATAGGACATTTTTTTCTATATTAACATTAAAATTTACAATAATTAATGTTTACCTCTATTGAAGGTGTCTAAGATGGTGCATCCATATTGCCCAGTGAAAAAAATTAGTAAGTCTTAGAAATCAATAGCGAAATTAAAGTAATAGACTTACCAAAAAAATATTAATAATAAAGTAGATTGTATATGTAAATCATTTTCCTTAAGTTAAAAATTTAGCGTAACTAATGTTTATATCTAAAAAAATATTTGACATGTTCTACTTAATGTTTATATGTGCACATATGGTTTGGAAAGAAATATTTGGTCATACAAGACCCTATCATAGTTGACATTGATCGTATCTGAAGATTTTATTGATCATCATGATCTTCATCCATGTCATCATCATCATCATCATCGAACTTGTCACTTTGATCATCATCGTCAGCACCACCATCTTCATCACCATCATAATCCTCTCGATCACTATCATCATCATGACAATCATCGCCATGATCATCACCATCTTCATCACCATGATCATGATCATCATCATCATCATTATTTCCATTATCGTTAGCATGACCAAAATCATCACCATCATCTTCTTCTTCATCACTAGGTAACTATTGTTCCTGATAATCATTTACTTCCTCTTGTGCTTCTTCAATATCTTCTTCTTCGATCACATTATACTTTACTGGCCTTCCTCTTGGGTCATGTCAACAACAAATGACCAACCTTGTCTGTCAAGAACACCAAAGTAATACACTTTCTCGCATTGACTTGGAGGAACATAGGGCTCATCTCCAACTAGCTCAAATGACCTTGTATTAATCATAGTAAATCAACTGTAGTGTTCAATAACAGTCCTATCAAGATCATTTCGATTCAGTCGTAACCTAAACCATTTGATGACAAATAGAACTGTTTTGAATGAATCAAATTCGCACTCAAGTATATCATCCAAAATTTCATAGTATCAATTTTCAAATTGTTGAGGATGTATGTCAGTTCTAGATGAAATATTGGTGAATGCAAAGACAACACTTATCCTAGAATCACGTGTTTTCTTCGTTTCATCTAACTTTTTTGTGTGGAATTTATAGCCATGGTAGTACATAGCTTTGTGGTGTTTGACCTGAAATTATTCAAACATGTCAAGAATCTTCTCATTGATCTTTGAGTTGATATTAAACTTATGTCTCATGATTAGTAATCTTAAGCATACCTTTGTATCTCTTAAGCCATATATTAGATCAAGTACCATTGGCGTAACATTGGGATCTCCATTACGATGAGCTTCTTTAACCAACGATGCAACACCATCCCATCTTAATGAGTGACCATTTTCTTGAGACTATTCAATCCACACTATCATCCAATCAAGATTGTTTGCAATGTACAAGTGTAGTGCATCCCACTCATGACCAACTATAAAGAAGACAATTACACCAGCTAGAAACAACTTATATATATTGATTATGGATAAGAATTGTTAAATTACAAAAAAAAACTTATAATTACATGTCACCCTCCTCAATCTACCTTTCCATGTCAGGTACTTCCCTTTGAATTTGTCATTACAGTTGGGATCCCAAATGTGATTACATGGATACCTGCTGCAAACTTTGGAAGATATTCACTGATATACACCATGGTTTGGTATATCATATATCCCTCTATCATAGAACCCTTGGTACATGCTCTTTGTCAAACCAAGCCCTTCATAACTTTCAAGTGCCTCTCAACCATCCACATTGATCTAGCTTGTACAGGTCCACACAATTCAATCTCCTCAACTTGATGTATGAGGTAGTGTTCTTGAGCATTGAAAAACGTTGGAGGTAAACACTTTTGCATTTCACACATAAGCTGTGGAATTTTTCTCTTTCAATATTTTATATCTTTTTTATCAATTTTTTTAGATGATAACCATCTAAAAGAGATTCAACATGCAAAAACACATAGAGGAGATTTCAAATAAAATTATACAATAGATTTCAAATAAAAAGCTACAAATCTAAGAAAAAAAACTCTTCTAACCTCATGTATTTTCCAAGATCATATATAACTTCTTTAATACTATTGTCAAACTGTTGTGGAAGGGATAGAGGTAGGATGAACTGCAATCATTAAAAAATGATCATTTCAATATATTATTAAATAATGCAACTTGTACTGCATTTAATCTTACAAATATATTGTAAATAGAAAACATGACTTACCTTATGGAAGGTATGCCAATCATGTGTCTTCAACCCTGTACCAAAATCACCTTTCTTTGATAGAAGAGTGCTTATATTTGCAGCAAATCTTGTTGGAAAATTTTTTTTTTTATGACTTCTTTTAATGCATCACTTTGTTGCTCTGTTAATAACCAAGGAAGTGCACTTGTATTTATGCGGTCTCCATTCCTATTTGATTCAATGAAAACTTTTAGTGCATGAATAGATTCATGAATGTCAGTACAAATTTTAGAAATTTTTTCTCTATCATGCCTTCCATCCAACATTTTCCATAGTGTCTCTGTTACATTCTTTCCAATATGCATAGCATCAAACAAATGCGCGATTGGGAGATCCTTGTAGTATGGTAACCTACTAAATTAAGTAGGATAACTTTTCATTCGTCTAGGAAGTTGGTCATTGATGCCTTGACAACCTTCATGAGCATCAGTTACAGCATTAGTAAATATAAGACAATATCAAAATACAAATTTTAAACTTTGCATGACCAATTGGACATTACCTCGACAATTTAGTCGATTGTATTCCAACTTCCATAAATGAGGTGTCATTCTTCGTGGCCTTGATGATGTCTCTTCTTTCCCATTGAAAAGATGTTTTTCGACAATTTGATACTTATGATTATGGTGGAGAAAGTTTCTAAACTCATCAAACACCTGCTTTCCTAAACTTCTCGAATGATGACATTTCATCTTCGGACCACAAACTAGACATGCAAATTTTCCTTTTGTCTAAAGACCTAAAAGATCATGTATAATTGGATCATGTACAATGATCAAACGCAACTTATGCATTCAATAGTAATGTGTAACTACTTTAACATACCAAAAATATGTAATCTTAACAATATAACATACCGCAAAAATGAGTTAGCCCAAGGGCATCATGTATTGTCCATACAAGCATTGCATGGAATTGAAATTGTCGATGTCCTATCGGTCTAGAGATGTCATACATAATGATACCATTCCATAACTTCAACAACTCATCAATTAGGGGCTCAATATACACGTTCATATCTTTAACTTGGTATTTACCTAGCAATTGAATAAAGATAAACATTACCTAATTATTATAACCATTTTCATGCACTATTTATAAATTAATTTAGATAACTATAAAATAAAAAATACTTGGCACAATCATTGACAACATTATGTGCTCCCTCTTTATGGAAATCCAAGGAGGAATGTTATTGTTAATAACAAAAATAGGCCATACTGAGTAAATAGATCTCATATCTCCATATGGATTGACACCATCTACCGCCAATGAAAGTTTCAGATTACAAGGTTCTTCTTTAAAGTGTGACCATGTTTCTTCTATCTCTTTAAATGTAGAACCATTGGTAGGCATTCACATAATGTCATCTTGACTTCTATTGCATGCATGGTAATATATAAATTGTGCCAAGCTAGTGCACCTAAATAATCGTTCAAGACGTGGAATAATGGGAATGTACCGAAGAACCTTGTGAGGCACTTTTTTTGTTATTTGATCTGACCGATATCTACTAACATGACAATCAGGGCATTTTGTTGCAAATTCATGTTGTTTATGATATAGAATGTGATCATTGGGACATACATGTATTGTCTGATACTTCATTCCAATTTGATCCATAATGTTAGATAGTTCTTGGTACAAACGAGGCAAAATGTTTGATGGTGGTAACAAAAACTCACTAATCAACCTACAACAACAAATATGCATTGTTAATATAATGAATAGTAATTGTATCCTAACATTGAAGATGAAAAAAATGACATACCTTAGCATATGTCACATTGCTACATTGGATATACTATTCATAACCTTTAAGTTCACCAACAACACTATAGCCGACAGTAGAGTTGTTTGGGAGCCTTCGTATAAGGGCTCGTGTGCCTTCTCAAGTAAAGGTATATCAAGACCATCTTAATCATTATTATCAGATTCGCTAGTACCATCATTGTGAGCCTCTTCATCACTTGCCTTAATACCATCTTCTTCAATCATGTCCTCTGGCACATTATCATCTTCTTCCATGGGAGTGTTATCCTCAGCTTGGATATTCACACCTCCATGTTCCTCCAGTAGGAAATCCACATTCAGCAATGGACAAAAATCATGGCCCCCTCCAACATGACCATATTGCCTACAATGACTCTAGGCTATTGTGATTAGAATTCTTTGATTCTTTAAGCCCTTACACTTTTTACAAGGACAATAACATTTATCAGATTTTCTTCAAAACTAAGCCCACAATGCAGCCATTGTCTCATTATTTTGTTTTGGGTTCATATTGTCAGGCATGGTCTTTCTTCACAGGAAAATATACCTACAAATAAATTGGACATGTTGTGATTAATGTTTATATCTACACATATTGTTTTTGTTAATTAATGTTTTCAAATGTAACTAAAATAATTACAAACATATCAAAAAGGACTTTCACAGGGTCTGATTACATCAACTGTTCTAACATGGTCATGTTGGTTATCTTGAGACCTTAATGTCTTCTCATGCCTTCAACCTTGACCTTGACGCTCCTGCATCATTCTCCCAAGGATCAAGGAAAGTTGGATTATCATGGAATTGAGTAGGCAGACCTTCTAGGAAGTTGCAATACTTAAACCTTGTAATTGTCACGTCAATGCAATGGGTACTAAACAAACAATTTAAGTTGATGAGAAATAGTTGTTATGAATTCAAATTGTAAGCATCACCTCAATGCATTGGGTATTAAACAAACAATTCAAGCTTATGAGTATGGGTTTTTATGAATCACAACTCATGAAATATGGATTAAGTCCATAACTATTGTTTACAATGAGTATGAGTTTTTTTTCTAAGAACATACCTATTGTTTATAGTCAGTAAGTTTCTATATCCTCTAAGAAATTTATTATGTCAAATCAACGTACCCAACATCTAGCAAATAAATGTGCAATACAATTTGTGTGCTATTCACATTAAATTGTACAAAAATGATCCCTCAATTGAGGACAAAGTATCTTTTAATGAGTACATTAGATATGTTGGTCTGATTTTTTGCGAATCAAATTTTCTTAGGATCATAAAAAAAATTAGATGAGAAGTTTCTGAGAAGTCATTGAGCTTTAGGGTTTGGCATAGCATATTTTGATACCTTTGAAAAATATGTGAAAAGCCTTAGGTTTGTCCTTTTAAGTTTTTCCTGGCACGAAAATTTTTTTACAAAAAAAAAAAGAAAAAAAAAACAACAAGGAGGTGAATATTCTTGTCCCGCCTGCTTGATCACCATCATTAAGTCTTTTGAAAAAGGGGTTTTAATCTTTCCGTCTGATATAATTTGAATCTATGGTTGTCGCATGTTCGCTATAAAAAGATGCTCGTATGTTACGCATAGCGAGGTAGCGACCATCAGAGAATTATGTGATACTAAAAAGTGGAGTTTGGTGCAGCAAAATTTATTGGCAGGAAGATCTATTGACCATGTACTATTTCCCAGACCAATTAGTTTCAAGAAGAAAGGCACGTGGAAATATTTACAAGTGGTGTCACTGGAGTTTAATTTTATTCGGCAATTTGTCGAGTTGCTAACTGAAAACACTTACGACTTGCCGGTGGTGATATAGCGAATGCTCAAATTTTCCAAAGACGATGTCTTTTTGAGATCAAGAGTAATTTTGAGGATCCCAAGGAAGATATGCTCCATGTTTCACTTTTGTCCCTCTACAAGTTATTGTCTTTTGTAGTTTCTCTTTTCGAGCATTGTTTTTAAAGTGCTTACCAAAACTCGCCATATCGCTAGCCAGATTTGTGGTTTATATGTCGGTAGCGATGTAGCGATTTCTCAGAAAATGGTAATGTAACTAAAAAATCCTCAAAGGTGGGCCCTAATAAGCTTGATCTATGCAAATCAAATTACATGCTGGCATCCTATTGAAATATCTTTGAGCTGAAAAACTTTGATTCGTCGAAGCTCACCATGTCGCTAGCTGAGTTGTTTTTTTTGCCAGTAGCGACATAATGACCCACCTGAAAGTCATAAACATGGCGAGGCCCAAGACATGTGATGTCATCAAGAAATTTAAAAATATATATATGTGCCAGTGTGTTGAGCCAACTCAGCAACAGCAATATCATGGACCCACTTCCCATGTATAAAGTACAAAGATTTCTGATCATGAGATCAAGCCAGGATCAAAGGCCATCATTAACTCGCTTTGAAGAAGTGCTTGGAAGTTATGTATAGCGAGTTCACGAGTGGTGGCCCACCATTGTTGCAGTAAATTGTTGACCGCAAGATCAGATCTAGATCGACGATGCTCATTAACTTGCTATGAGGAGATGTGCAATACATAAGTATAGCGAGTTAACGAGCAAGGGACCCACCATTATGTTCTTAAAGGTTGTTTCAATTATCTGCCACATGATTAAATTAAGATCAGTGGTTATCGCTAACTCATTGTGGAAAGGTGCTCGAGAGTTATGTATAATGAGTTAGCGAGTTGATGACACGTGTTTGTGGTAATCCGTGGGCCCAGTTTGAAGTGCCAGGATTGAAGGAAAGGTACAAATGGAGGTATTTTATTGGTTTGACTACTAATGTGTTAAGAAGAAAGTTGAGTTAGCCTAGTTGTCATTCCCAGGTCGTAGGATTTTTCATGGATCAATAGTGAAAGTTTAAAAAAGGAAATGTGACGCCACTCTGTTTTTCTATCCTATGCATTTATGATAAATGAAAGCTTTGCGTGTAGAAAAAATAGAGTATAATATAGGAGATTTTCATTAATTCCAGTCCCACGCGAACAAAGATTGCATATTTTTTGAGCATAAGAGCTTATTGATTTCGTCGTGTTAAGCTTGGTAAGAACGTAAAAATTATTCCTCAATTGTTCGACATCAATTACAGAGGTTCAGAGAAGAACAAGTTTAGTAAGTCAAGTAAGTACTCATACTATAACCTCTGTGGCATTCCAGTTCTCTCAATACTATCAAAATGCCTCCTAAGAAGCTATTTTCTAGGAAAATTAACTATATGGATAGGAATGTCCATGATGATTTATTAGAGTTACTCCCAGAGTCTACTGTAGAGCCTGCACAAGTTAAAAAATTGATTTCCTTAAACCCTAGGCTTAAAATTGCAGATGGCATGTATGACAAGGGGAATTGGGTAAGGGATGCAACAACTACTCAAACTAGTATTATCCTATTTAAAAAGTGGTCTTCAGAAAGGAATTTGTTTGCCCCTCATGCTAATGTCTGGAATTTTGATTTGGGAAAGTTAGTAGTCCCAAGTGTTTTCATGGATTATGATTTTCTTGAAGCCATTGCTAAGAATTATGACCAAGCCATGAGGGTTGTAGGAAGAAAGGATGGTGTGCCTCTGATCTCGATTACTCCTAAAGAAATTAGAGAGGTTTTTCACCTAGAACCATTATCAGATTACCATGTGCAAACCAATCTGCTAGAATTAGAGAATGAATATAAAGCAAAGAAGGATGTAATCAGGGGAGGTGCACTGAGGGCACATATTGGTACAATAGGAACTTTTCTAGTACTTACTGTAGCCTCTAGAGAGCCTTTTAAGAAGAGTCTTTTTACTTCCCAGGTTGTAGAGATATACAGGACCTTATGCTGATTTTTTGGTGAAGATGAGCAAGAACTTATGCCCATTGGTTTCATGTACATGATGGTTCAGATTACTTCCTTCGATGTAGATGTTATTTTTTATTTTGCTTCCTTTTTGGCTGAAGAAATTCACATTGGTTTAGTTAGGATTGCGAAGGGTAAGGTGGAAAAAACTTTTGGTCACTAATCTCTATTAATGCATATGTTTTTGTTCAAAGGAGTTCCATATTTTGGTAATAAGATGGAACTAAATAGAGAGGAGAATGGGGAAATACTACCAATCTAGTTGTGGAGTGCAGATATGACCTGGGATGCAAGTAATGCTAGTTTTGTTAGATTTGATAGATATTTTGCTTCTAAGTTGAGGTGCCTTATATTGAGTGACAATCCCAAAGTCCCTAAAGCACTAATGAGTCTCATTAGGCCTATGGATAACCCCCATGACTTGAAAGTTTCACATAATTGGGGAGATATCATCCCTTACTCTATTTCTACTATTTTCAGAATATATGGTTTTAAAGGGAGTCCTCATGTTTTTCCTTACCAAGTACCTTTTAAGGTAGGAGTGGCTGAAGTTTTGTGGTAGTTAGGGGGAATTCAAGAAATGTTTTTGTTGGAAAGGAAATTAGGGTCAATTTTCCCTACCTGTACAATGGCACATCAGTTTGTGATTACAAAAGGGGGGTGGCTCTTTTTGCATAAAATTTTGGAGCAGTATATGATGGCTGTCTCTCAACCCTATTTTTGTGATTCTCAAGGATTTTTCAATCATATGTTGAGGCATAGAATCAAGTTGGGACTGGTCAAGCATGATTCTTATTATCCAGAGGACATTATAAGGAATGAATTCTCATTGTAGGAGCAGGTAACTAAAAAGGAAAAGTGGAGAGTTTATTCCTAGGTTTTAGAATTCATTCATTGTTTTGATAATAAATATGATCCTTTAGATAATGCTATTACAGAGGCTAACAAAATAAGTAAACTCATGAATACCTTCCCTGAAATAATGGAAGTCATGAATGAAAAGAAACAAATTTTTATTGATTCCTATCCTGATAAGGCCAGAGAGGTCATAAGGAGATTGGCTTTCACCCCAAATGTGGGAGGTGGTAAAATAATTGTACAAAAGAGGCCTGGGTATACTATAATTCAGAATAAAAGGGTTCCTATAGATAAGGGCAAAAAAATAAAAAGATCCACTAGTATAGCCCAAGAGGAGAGACCTGATGAGCCTAGTCCTAAGAGGTAGAAGGTAATAACAGAAGAAAGGCCTCAAGTTGAGGAATATTCGCCCACTCAATCCCCTCTAAGGATTGGAGAAGAACATCTCACTGGTGAACAGATCGAACAGATGGGATCACAAGGAGGTATTTTTATTACTCAAGCAGAATTAAATGAGGGTAACCCTCCAGAACCTTCCATCCCAAGTTTGGATCTAACGATAGCAGATTATAGTGGCAGGGAATTGGACCCTATGTTAGAGTAGGCAAGTCATAAATTTTTGACTGATGACAGTTTTCTTAAATCTAGGGCTTTTCAGCAATTTGCATGGAGGGAAAACATGAACATTTTTGAGGAGAAATGTAAAAAGATGAAAACAGAGCATCCAAAAATGGAAGAAACTTCCATTTAGAACCAAACTAAAGAAGAAATTATAAAAGAATTGTAGAATATAAGCCCTGGGGAAGGGAGGAAAATGGTCAAGGCATCTATCATTTTATTGTTGCCAAATTGGGATATTGTTGATGCTTTAGTTTTTAGTTCTATTTCAAATAAATTGACTTTGTAAGATGAGAATAAAGAGAAATTTCAAGGCACTACATTCATTGAAGATCAAGCTGCATTGGTCAGTTGGTCACAGAGAAGAGGATCCAGAGCCACATCATCACAGTCAAATGACTCTGGCTTGATGGGAAGCTTAATTGTGAGAAGAGTTGTTGATACCTCACATGTGCAGGCAGCATCTTGGAATGTGGAATCTTCCAAGTTTCTTTTGGATACTGCAAAGAAGGAGGAACAGGCCATGTCTGAGTTACAGTGTAAATATGAAACACTTCTTGAGGCCTATAATAGGGAGGTAAAAAGAAAAATTAAACTTGAAAATAAGGTAATGGGGAAGTCCACAAGGCCAAGAATAACATACCCCCATCCTCCAATGGAACCTTTTAAATCCACCCCCCTTGTAGAACTACCAGACACACCTCAAAGGCTAGAATATTATACAGCTGAGGATTTTGAAGAAGAAAAAAATAAGCTATGGGATTTAGATGTAGAGTTAAATATGCAATATGAGGATAAGCTTAGAAAGGCCCTAATGTATTTGGTAGATAAGATTGAATGGCCCTTGTTCAGTTATAAGGTCTTCAAATGACCATATTGAAAAAATATATGATATTGCTGATGACTTGACAAATTTTAATCACAGGAGAGCTGCTTTGCAATTGAAAATTGTTTCTTATTTGAATAAATACAAGAATCAAAAATTTTATCTGTTTCCTTGTGCTTTGGATAGAAAGAACCAATTGAAAAATGAGGATGAATGGAGTAAAAAACTGGATGACCTTTCTTGCATAAGAATAAATAAAGTTGTTAATGAAAAGGGGCATGCCTGGTGGGCCACCATGATAGAGGAATTGGTTAAAGTCTAGTTATTTTTTGATTCTCTGAGGCAAGAATTTGTTGGTTTTGAAAAGGAGGCTAATTATATATTAAAGAAACAGGATGATATCCTGTGGTTCAGCCGGATGAATGACATACAGTTTAACACATGAATGGCAAATATTCCTTCGGACTAGTAGTTGGAGGAAGGCAGTTCAGATAATGATAGGGAACAGGAAGATGAGGTGCAAGTCATTGACACATCAGCACCAGAATTGAAGGAAGAAGAAAGTGAAAAGGAAATAGTGCCTGCTCAAGGTGAAAGCAGTGAAAACCCACAGGAACAAACTGATCTGAAGGCATCTCAAGATCACCCCTCATTGGCTAGCCTGGTAGCCACGTATTCTAAGGATCGGGAACAATGAGAGACAAATCAAAAGTTGATAAGTATAGTAGTAACAGAAACGGGCCTACCGAAAAGAATATTTTGATACACCTGGCATTCTTTTGTGACCTTTTTGTCTTTTGTGTAATGTTTTGTTCCTTGGACACCTCTCAATCACATTTTCCCTTTGCTTGTTGCAACTCATATCTATATAAATGAGTTTTCAAGGCATTGTGATGGTCCGAGACTTGTGTAATTTTTTGTTTTCTATCAAGAAGAGTACATATACAGTTGATCCAATAGTATGCAGGGGTTTTGAGTTTGCTTCCATTGTACTTTATGATAAGAAAATTGAAATGACAAAAATGGTAATCTATTCTCGGCATTCAATTGGTTTTTGTATTAGTCATATGAAAAGGATAATACAATAGGGTATTTACACTATATTTGTGTGCTAAAAGGAAGTATTATGTGTATGATCAAGAGTTGTATGCTATTGTTAAAGCCTTGAAGAAGTGGAGACATTATTTAATTCCTAAGGAGTTTATGTGGTATATTGATCATAAAGCTTTATAGTATTTGGGAAGCCAATATAAGTTGAATCAAAGACATCTGAAGTGGGTTGAATACTTGAAAATTTTTTACATTTGTGATCAAGCATAGGAGTGGAGTTACTAATCGAGTTGCTAATGCATTGAGCATAAGATGTTCTTTGATGATCGAGATGAAGGTTGAAGTTATTGGTTTTGATGAAATGAAGGAATTTTTTGATACTACCCCTATTTTTCTAAGGTGTGGAGAGAGTACGGAGCACCAAATCTATCAGATCAAATAAGTAAGTATGATGAGTATTTCATTAAAGAAAGTATATTGTTCAAAGATAATTATTTGTGTATACCAAGAAGTCCTATGAGAGTTAATTTGATTAACAAAAAACATTGTGGTGGTTTGGATGGACATTTTGGAATTGATAAGACATTGAGTTTTCTTTTGCTTAAGGATAAGTTATATCAACAAAATATGTATAATGATGTTTAGAATTTTGTAAAGATTTGTGGAATTTGTCAAATTGCAAAAGGAGTAAGTTAGAATACTAGTTTTTATATACCTATTTTTCTTCTTGAGAAAGCTTGGAGTGACATTAGTATGAATTTTGTTCTTATATTACCTAAGATAGCAAGAGGGTATGATTCCATATTTCTTGTTTTGGATAGATTTTCTAAGATGGAAAATTTCATACCATGTAAGAAGACATGAGATGTTGTGCATATTGCTAAGATTTTCTTCAAAGATATTGTTAGATTGCATGGATTCCCAAAAAGTGTTATTTCTAACAGAGACTATAAGTTTGTTGGTTACTTTTGGAGGACTTTGTGGAAGAAGATGGGTACTGAGTTGAGATTTAGTTCTACATTCCATCTACAGATAGATGGAAAGACAAAGGTTGTAAGTTGAAGCTTGGGCAATTTTTTGAGATGTTTATTTGGAGATAAGTCAAGCGATTGGGATATTGTATTGGCACAAGATGAGTTTGCATATAATAATTTTGTGAATAGGAGTACAGAAAAAATATGTTTTGAGATTGTTATTAGAATGTAACCTAGAGGTATATCAGATTTGAGGGATATTGCTAGTGAAGAGAAGAGAAAAGGGGAAGAATTTTCTGATTTTATGAAGCCTTTTCATGAAGAAGTGAAGTTGAACTTGGAAAAAAGTAATCAAAAGTATACATTGAATGTTGATAAGTCTAAGAGATATCATGTTTTGAAGTTGGTGATGAGGTGATGATTCATTTTGTTAAGGTTGTAGCTTCTATCAGATTGATTTGATGGTAAAACATCTTTAAGACAAATATCCTATATATTTTATATGTAATGTAATATATTTTTTATATAATATACATTATATATTATTATATAATAATATAATAACATATTACATATATGCTTAAAGATGAGTTATACATATAGTTATTTATATTATTAATATAATTATGATTAACTATAGAGACATGTCTCCTCCTCTGATATTTATATGAGATCCAAATCTGCATTTTGAAATCATTAATAACATTGGCAATGTTATTACATTTATAGAAAATGATCCATGTTACTCAACATTGTATCAAAGCCTAACTATAAAAGAAAGAAAATAAAAGAATACCTTGAATATTCTAAGCATCCTTTCTAGACTTCCCATCCAACTCACAAGTGTGTGAACTCAAGGATGCTTAGGAGTGCTTCACTACAAACTACCTTAAAGGATGTTCAATGCAATATTCTATATGAAGAACAAACCCATTTTTTTTAATACAGAGCTCTAGTAAATGGATGGACAATGAACCACTTTCTTGTTCCTCTAAGAAGAGGGTTCCTTTAATATATTTTTTAATGAATGATATTGGATCTGTACAATTGAGGTCCACAAAGGTCTATCTCCAACATGTACAAAGAGTATTGTGGCAGCGTTGGTGTGTTGTAACTTGACATTATCCATCATAATGTGGGTTAGAAACAAATGAATACTCATACCAAATGAATCCCAGTGGAAGATTAACACCAAATGGATTGCAGTGAAAGACTCTCACCTAATGATTGTGATGAGGTGTGAAATGTGTATATGCTACTTTAGTATGTCAGAAACACTAAATTAAAACAATCAAAAAGCATTTGCATACTAATTTAACATAACTTCATGAGAGACAAAGTGAAGTCCTCAAATGAGAATATGAGCCATGGATAGGCTCTCTCAATGAGGATGATCACTTGATGTAGAGGTGTGTCTAATAGCTAAGATGGCTTGATTATGTATGTATGCTCAAATGCTCAAATGGGCTTCAATGGAGGATTTTTGATAGATTTTGATGAATGGATTTGATTTTTAAAAATGGCTTCTCAAAATATCATTATCGTATTACTTTTTAGATTGTGTTAAAATGGCTTGGGAGAGGATTCCTTAAATAGGCAAAGGGCTTGAGGGATCAAGGGCTAGGATGCAAGGATGGGAGAAAGTTTATGGAAGGTTTAGATTGAATGATAGGAGAGCACATGGATTGTGATTCTTTACAGCCAATCAGGGAGTGACAAATGTCACAAAGTCATTGGTTAGAGCAAGAGGGGTTGAGGGGTCAACAAAGGAGGCTCAAAGCTCATAAAGACCCTCATAATGGCTTGTAAGAACAATGAATGGGCTTGTAAGTGTCATTTATGGCTTTGTGGGCTTCATAAAGTTTTATGGTTGGGATATTTTGAGGGGATAGACTTTGGCTTGGCTTAGGAAAGTCTTAAGCTTGTTTAGGATTGTGCAAATGATTAAGGGTAGGATTAGAGATGGCCTAGGATTAGATTAGGGATGTTTGAGATGGGTAAGTGGATGGTATTTAATGAGGGTGGGTGAAGGAGGAGATATTTGTTAACTTTGGATTGGGTTAGCAAGTCTTAACCCATGTTTAGGGAATTTTACAAGGTTAGGAAGGGATTAGGATTAGGATTAGGATTAAAGATAAGGATTGACATCTTCTAGAAGAGTCTAAGCTTTGGATGAGGATGAAAACTTTCTAGAAGAGTCTAGAACTTCCTAGGATGAGGATAAATAAGCTTTTTAGGAAATAAATAAAGTTTTATTTATTTCAAGGGTTTGGGTTGAAGAGATATTTATTAAAATATTTTTAATAAACATGAGGATTAATATTTAATCTTAATTAAATATTTTGAGTTGGGATTAGGGGTAAGAAATGATGAGATTAGCCTTTAATCAAAATTAAAGAAAGATTAGAAGATTTTGGAAGAGGTTAGTGTTCTTAAGGAAACTCGCCAAGTTTTGGGAAAAAAATTAATTATTTATTTATTTTGGGATTTTTGGTCAATTTATTAATTAAATAATTAATAAATAAGGAAATAATGTTTAAATAAGATTTAAACATTTTTGGGAGGGATTCCTTAATTAAATATTTTTAATTAAGATAAAGGGATTTAATGGCATGAAAATAAATTAATTAAATAATTAATTAATTAATGATGATGATGTCATTAGGGACTTTTTTTAGAAAATAAAAATATTTTATTTTCTAAAGGATTTTTAGGTGTCTACATTTTGCCCCTCTTTGATGTGATGCCTCAAGTGGCATGGCATCAAAGATAAGAAAATAAGATGCCCAAGGCTAGAGCAGAAGAGGAGAGAATGGACTACGAGATGCCCCCTCAAGAAGGTGGCGGGGGGAGAAAGTGAGGCTCGATGGTTTCTTGAAAAATAAAAGAATTCAGGATGAGCAAGGAGACTCAAATTGGCAAAGAGAAGGGGTTGAATTAGTGCAAACTCTCACTACGAGAGAATGAGAAAGGGAGAATCAGAGGTACAAGAGTAAATAAGCTTAAGACTTCAGGGGAGATGGAGGATGAAGGAGTGGAGCGCCATAAAAAGGAATCTAGGATAAGGGAAGGGATGATGGGATGAGATAAAACTGAGGCAACTGGATTTCAAAGAGTCAGATTGATGGAAATTGGGTGTCAAAGATCCCTAGGACTAGGATTGTGGATCTTGAAAGATGAGGCTTGGTGGATTGATTTGATGGGTGGATCCCTAAGACTACGATTGTGGATCCCTAAAGCTAAGAGGGATGATTGATTCTGAGAGATATGATTGCACAAGTTGGGGTAGGAGAGACGGATGTTGGATATGGATGGGGGATAATGGAGATGAAGGGAATCCATTGAAGCTTTTTGAACGGGGGGATACTTCAAAGAGAAGTACCACCATGTAGTTGAGCACTAGATTTGCTATAGGACTGTTGGTTAATTACCAAGGTTACCAAGAATGTCAAGGCTATGTCACCAACCATCCAAAGGACTGATGGACTGACTCGAAACAAACACACAAGGATTGCCCCAACATCACACATGAAACTCGGAGGAAATAGTGTGGAACCGACACTGGGTAACCCACAAGCAAAAAAAGAAACAAATGAAAGACTTGATCAAAATCGTACGCTCAAAGTGCCCCATTCGTAGCATACCATGATATGGAATATTGTGGCAACCTTGAGGAGGGAACAAAAAGATTGCTTGGAAAATATATGTCAAGACCCAGAAGGGAAGATTCCAAATCAAAAGAAAGTGAAAATCTAAAAGAGAACCATTTTCCAATGAGATGGGTAGGATGAGGTACTAATGGACCAAGATTAGACATGAGGAAAGCTATATCCTACAAGGATCTATCAGAGAGCACCTAAGCTGGTGGATTTGGATGAGTGATGCACTTGGCAAGCTGAACTGAGAAGGATAACAATTTGATGACAAGAGATCTAGCTAAAGGATGTAGTGCAATAGCTAACCAAGATTTGTGCAATGTGTGCAAGATGTTGATCAAGGATGAATTGACACGAAAGCTGGATAGATACAATGGTACTAAGATAAAGAGGATGTACAAGCTGACAAACCAAGATATGTTACAAATGTACAAGGTTGTTCATGTTGCAATTTTTGTGAGATGGAAATGTTTTTGAAGGGTGGGATGTCTATAATAGTTGATAGGCAGATAGGTAGATGGTTTGCGAAAAGCTTAAGTGAAAATAGGGTTCTTTATGTGCATGTGATAGGATACAAACTAGGATACAAGCTTTGGTATATAATACAAGCTAGAATATGGTACAAGCTTTGGACAAGATTTGGATATACAAGCTATGATACAAGGGATGATACAAGATTTACAAGCTGGGGTACAAGATTTACAAGCTAAGGTACAAGATTTACAAGTTGTACAGGAGGTATTTACAAGCTTCATTAGATTTTGGATATTTGGTTGGAACACCAAGGGAACAAGAAGGTGTTTTATGGGATGGTGGGTGAATGGATGAGGGATAGGATAGTGATAGATAATGGATTAGTCTTAGTACACAAGGTGCCTGAATTACTAGGTTTTCACCAAGTTACCTATCCAAGGTGCTTGAATTCTCAAGTTTTCACCATTGGACGCTTATTTCTCTTTACTATTTTTTTAATTTTTTTTTGTTTGTATTTTCAAAAGTTGGGTATACCAAGGATCTTCAAGCATAAAGCTTCTTGAGATGAATGATGTTAGTAGGATCATTCAAGAGTTCTCCTTCTGGTGTAGATAGTTGATAGGCTCCGAAGCCAAAGGAGGCAGTGACAACATAAGGACCAAACCATGTAGGTTCAAACTTTCCTTTCTTTTCTTGATTGGCTTGGACTTTCATTTTTTTTTTGAGGACCATGTCACCTGGCTGAAAGTGTCATGGAAGCACCTTCTTGTTGAAATTCCTTTTGAGACTAGTTTGATAAACTGTGAGATGATCATAGGCTTGTTGTTGCTTCTCGTCTAAGAGATCTAGCTAGGTGAGCCGAGCTACTCTATATTCTTCATCTAATATTTGTCCTTGCAAAGATATGTGCAAGGAGGGAAGTTCAACCTCTATGGGTAGTATTGCTTTGGCACCATAGACTAAGGAGTATGGAGTTGTGTCTGTGGATAGGGCTGGATTTATTTGTAGGTGCCAATCATGGTTGGAATCATTGACAACTTTCTTTAGGATTTTGAGGAGGGTTTTGTTAGTTGCCTCTACCTGGCCATTACCTTGTCGGAAATATGGGCTAGAAAAGGGGTGATGGATGTGGAGGGAAGTGTATAATTCTTCCATGTTGAAATTTTCAAAGTTACCTCCGTGGTCGGTGAAGATGGTGGATGGGATGCCAAAGCGGTAAACAATGTGGTACAAGATGAACTTCGAGACCTGAACTCTTGTAGCTGGGACTAGGGGGACTACTTCCAGCCATTTAATGAAATAGTCTGTAGCTATTATTATCCATTTATGTCTATCAAATGAGAGAGGTGTGATAGTTCCAAATAGATCAAGGCCCCAAAAAGCAAAAGGCCAAGGTGGTGCAATAGGTTGTAGATCCTGTGCTCGAACGTGCACAAGATTTGCATGCTGCCGACATGGGAGACACTTTCTGACAATGTCACAGGAGTCTTCTTCAATGGTAGGCCAATAGTAGCCTACTCGAAGGATTTGTCATGCAAGGACAATACCACTCATGTGGGCACTGCAAAGTTCAGAGTGTACTTCTTTTAATGCCATCGCGGCCTCATTTTCATCTAAACATCGAGAGAGAGTATCATGATAACCCCGACGATATAAGGTATTGGTTATGATAACATAGCAAGATGATTTTCGAATGAGGTTTTGGCATTGGGTACGTGTGAGGTGAGGGGAGATGATACCATCTTTAAGGTAAGCATGAATCTCATGGTACCAAGGGGATTGGGGACCAACCAAGATACAAACATGGTTTGAGTCATCATTCGCATAGGTAGGTGTAAGGAGTTGCTTGACTAAAAACTCATACTGCATAACCACTTGGGGAATTTCCAAGAGTGAGTCAATAGTAGCCATAGCATCTATTTCTTTGTTCTGCATTTGAAGCACTTGTGTAAATTGAAGCTTTGTAAAATGTTGGATTAGCTGATCAACTAGCTCTTTGTAGGGTAATAGCTTTTCATCATGGTTTGATATTCATTTAGGGCTTGCTTGATGATGAGCTAAGAATCACCAAAGATTTGCAACTCAGTGATGTTCCATTCTGGAGCTATCTTTAATCCTGCTATGAGAGCCTCATATTCAGCTATATTGTTGGTGCTAGGGAATTGTAGCTTGAAGGCTTTTGGAATGTAATCTCCTTGAGGTGTCACCAAAAATATTCCTACCCCTGATCCATGAGATGTATATGAGCCATCAAAATAAATTTTCCATGGAGGTTGTTCTTCAATTACAAAGATATGCTCATCTGGAAATTTTGTGATCAAAGGATATGTATCTACTAGAGGCACATCAACTAGGTGATCTACTATAGCTTGCCCTTTGATTGCCTTTCTATTCACATATTAGATGTCAAATTTGCTAAGGAGCATAACCCATTTGGCCAAAAGGCTTGTAAGTGTTGTTCTAGAGAGCATACACTTGAGAGGGTTGATCTTGGAGACTAGTTGGATGCTATGACTTAACATGTAGTGGCGAAGCTTTTGAGTTGAGAAAACAACTGCCAAACAAGCTTTTTCCATAGGAGTATAATTGAGTTCATAATCAACTAGGGTTCTACTGATGTAGTAGATGGATCTTTCTCTGTCATAGTCATCGAGCTGTGCTAGAAGTGCCCCTAAAGTAGTAGGCATTACTGATATGTACAAGATCAAGGGACAACAAGGAACTGGTGGAATCAAGATAGGGGGATTGATGAGATACCACTTGAGATGATTGAAGCTGCATTGACATAAAGGATCCCACTTGAAGTTTTCATCCTTCTTTAGTAAATGTTCAAATGGTGTACACTTATCTGCAAGCTGGGAGATGAAGCATCGAATGGATTGAAGCTTTCCCTGAAGAGTGCGAAGCTGTCACAGTGTCTGGGGAGGAGGCATGTCTAAGATAGCCTTGACCTTCTTGGGTTCGATCTCTATACCTTGTTTAGAAACTATAAAACCTAGAAGCTTGCCAGATGTGACCCCAAAGACACATTTCTTGGGATTCAGCATGAGATGATATTTGGCTAACCTATCAAAGACTTTCTCCAGGTCAGCAAGATGATCCATGAAGGTGTGAGATTTAACCAAGATATCATCCACATAATCCTCCAAAATGCTATGGATAAGATCATGGAAAATGCCTGTCATAGCTCTTTGATAGGTAGCCCCAGCATTCTTTAGGCCAAAAGGCATCATGTTGTAGCAAAAGGTTCCCCAAGAGGTAGTGAATGATGTCTTATGTTGATCATCATCTGAAATCTTGATTTGATTATACCCAGAAAATCCATCCATGAGGGACAAAATTTCATGTCCAGCTATAAGGTCTACAATTATATCTATGTTGAGTAAGGGAAACTCATCTTGTGGATAAGCTTTGTTAAGATCTCTAAAATCAGTGTAGATTCTGATGTCATCGGAAGGCTTAGTGACGTGGACCATGTTGGAGATCCACTCTGAGTAGTCGATAGGTTAGATAACCTTAGCAGCTAACATTCTTTCTAATTCAGCTTTGACCAGTAATGCCACCTTGGGGTGCATTTTTCAAAGCTTTTGTCTGACGGGCTTGATCTTTGGATCGACTGAAAGATGATGAGCTACAAGCTTTGGATCAAGTCCTGGCATGTCTTGATATGACCATGCAAATCAAAAAATGTTCTCTCTTAAGACCTCAAAGAGGAGGTCTACTTGGTCTTGTGATAGGGATACAGCAATGTGAACAAGTCTGGGGATCTCTGAAGAACCAATGTTGACTTCTCTAGTATCCTCAATTAGAATAGAAGACACCTTTGGTCGATTATCTTGAGGAGGCAATGCTAAATCCTCATGTTCTACTTGTGACTCTAGATTTTCTTGCTGAGGGGTTCTCTTTGTTGCCTTAGCTAGTCCCGGATTCACCTTAGTTCCAGTTTTGGGTGTATCGGAACTAGGTTGGGGATTTTCTCCAAAATACCCCTTGGGATCTAGCTTATAGATATAGGCAAACTATGGCTTTGTTTGCTTGTGAGGAGTTTCGGCTCCCATGAATCTCAGAAGTGCTTCCTCTAATGTGAACTCATCAATGTGTATGACACTTGGTTGGTCCCAATCTATGAGTTTTGGATGGGCGAGTGGTAGGTCAATGAAATGGATGGATAGTTCTTGGAGAGCAGAGTCTCTGAGGAAGATTTGGTCTGGGATATCATCGTAGGCTCTCTTTTAAAGTTCCTCAGGAATGTCTTCGATTTTGACAAGGTCATGGTGAATTTTTGAAAAAGTGTGACCGTTCTCATTGGTGCCGCCAATTGTGGGTATGCCAAAGCCAAGACGTGACTTTGATTCCCACTTGTGTGCGTCGATGGGGCACTGCATGCCTCTTTCTTCTGGTCCTAGACCACCACCTTGATAGTTCCATTTTTCAGTGATGAGCTTATGTTCTTGGGGGTACTTCTGGCTGAAGTGATCAAGGCATGCTTGATTTCTTGGAGGTGCATCCTTATGGAACCAATTGTTTATATTTGGAGTGAGCTCCTCATGAAGAGGGATTTTCGAGGATACAAAGGTTGTTGGGCCAAACTGTTTGTATCGAGGAGGTGGACTCTCCTTATCTTTGTGATATGTCAGTCATCTATGGGCATGTGGATCAAGTGGGAGTGCCCCAACAGCAAATGTGTCTGATAGACTATACTCTCCATAGCCTTTGTTGTTGATCTTCATGGTAGACAGGGTGGAGGCGAGGATGGTTTCTGGGTCATTACAAGTGTGGGATGAGCTGGCAATGGCTATGTCGATATCAATTCTAGGGAAACGGTTTGCATATGAAGCTTCAACCACATTGCAATAAGAAAAGGGTTCTAGATCGGCATGGATGGTTCCCTTAGTGCCCTGATGTGAAAATTTAACGCACTAATGGTAAGTGGATGGAACGAATTTCATGGCATAAATCCATGGGCGACCAAGGAGGATGTTAAATGGTAGGTTTAGATCAATAACATGGCAGAGTGTTTCTTGGATGATTGGCCCAACCTTGATTGGTAGCAAAATAGTTCCTTTTGTGGTTCTTTCCAAGTTGTCATAAGCTTTGATGGTGATAACCTCACTGATGATATCTACCTTAGTATACCCAGCTTGTTTTATGAATTTTAGGGTGCAAATATTCAAGGTTGACCATTATCTATCATTACTCTTTTTACGACAAAATTGGATACCATGATGGCTATGTGAAGTGGAAGGGTGTGATCTAGCTCAACCACGGGTATGTCAGTGGGTTTGAATGATAGGGCACATGAGGAGGATAGGTGTCCAACAAGATTACAAAAATTAGTAGAGTTGATATCTAAAGGGACATGAGATTCTATGAGAGCACTGTCAAGGATGTTTTTGTACACAAGACTAGTGTGAAGAAGGTCTAAAATGGAGATTTGGGCTAGCATGTTCCCAAGTTGTTCCAAGATATTGTATTGGATTTTGGAGGAAGCTGATGATACTGTTGGGATTGATAGTGCTGATGGGACTGATGGGGTTGCAATGTTCAATCACACTCTTCTAGTGGTGACTGCACACTCATTGTTTGGGCCTTGGATATTGATAACATTGACAGAAGGGTATTTTTTAGATATACAACCGATGAGGCTACCATAGTCTATGTAGGATGAAGTTTTGTCATTGTTCTTCCCATGTTGTTAGTTTGGCTGGCGGTTGTTGGTATTGTTGTTGTTGGTTTGGATAGGTGCTTTTCTAGGATTTTGGTTGTTATGAGGAGGAAAATTATTTTGATGGATTTGTAAGCCTGCTTTGGGAGAGGTTTGGGCACCAATGGTGATTTCTTTCTGATCAATGAGGTCTTGCACATAATCTTTCAGTTTCATGCATTTAAGGGTGGTGTGACCTTTTACCCTATGAATTTTGTAGTACTCATTTTTTTTGTACCATGTAGCTTTGGATTGGCCTAGGTCAATTTACTAGGTAGGAGGAAATTTGATTAGGTTTTCCTTATTCAATTTCTCAAAAATGACATCCAATGGCTCACCATGGGGTGTATATTTTCTAGGTGTAAGTTGGAACTTAGGCTTTGGTCCTGCAGTTGCATTGATGGCATTAGCTTGATTGCTAGACCCTTGAAAGTTGGGTCTTGAATTGTGGCTTTGATAGCTTTGGTGATTCTGTTGTTGATAGTTGATAGCTTGTTGATTGTTTGATTGATACAGTGGGTTGGACTGATTTTGGGAAGGACCAACAATATTCACATGTCTCGTATCAGTAACCTCATCTGTTGCAACATGCTTGTTTTTGTTCCAATACCTAGACTTGTCATTTGAATGTGTTTGATTTTGGTTGGCTTCCTTGTAAATCTTGACCACACCATCTTTAATGAGTCCTTGCTCAAAGATCATTCCTTTCTCTTTGATATCTTTGTAGGTCTGCAAATAGTTCATGGTCATGTGGTGAGCCAAGCTAGGATGGGCATTATCAATAAACATTTTCACCAAATGGCACTCTAGCAAGGTGCAAGATATGCGGGTGGTAAGGGTTTTCCATCTTTGCAGATATTCAAGAAGGCTTCTCCACCTTTTTGCTTAGTGTGGACAACATCAAATATTGATAGTTCTATTTCGACAAGATTGGCATATTGGGCTACAAATGCCTCAGACAATTCAAAAAAAAATTTAATTGTGCCATATGGGCTTCTGTAAAACCATTCAAGAGCTGGTTCAGCCAAGCTTTTGGGAAAGAGATGCAAGAGGAAGATGTCGCCATATGCCACTTCTTGGGAGTGCATGTAAAATTCTTTGATATGTGTGACAGGGTCTCCTTTTCCTTTGAATTTGTCAAACTTGGGTATCTCAAAGTATTCGGGAAATGGTGTCATGGTAATGGCTCTGTCAAATGGGTAAGGACACACATTCTCAAACTTGAAGGTTTTTGGATCATTTCCCTCCTAGATATTCTTCAAAGCTATCTTCATGGCTTCTAATTCTGAATTAATGGGTGATGGCTAGGGTGCCCCCAATGTAGGAGTGCCTTGAGGTAGGTATGTGCTAGATGGGGCAATGGAATGTGGATGGATTTGAGGTATGGGCTGGTAGGGATTGTACATGGCTTGGGAAATTGAATGGTGGATGATGGGTTGCTGAGGTGGAGGTGATACATATTGCTGCATGTGTTGTGAGGCTTGCTGTTGATATTGGATTTGAGCTTGGGATTGAGGAACATAAGCTAGTTGTGGGATAAATGGATTACTTTGTGGAGGTAAGGTATAAGATGGTTGTGAAGCTTGGGGAAAGGATTGAGGAACTTGTAGAACTTGACTTTGGATTTGAGGAGTTTGACCAATATATGTGGGTTATGCCCCCATTTGGGAAGGTATCTGCATGGCAAAAGAGGCCAAGTAATTGGTGGTTGGTGGTGGTGGATTTCCTCCTAGAAGTGGCATAGAAAAATAGTTAGTAATAGGAGGTAATGGATTAGTTGGTGGTGGAGGTGATGGGAATTGAAAGCTTGGAAATGGAACTAATGGGGTTTGATAGCTTGATAGCTAGATTTGAAAGCTTGGTAGAGTGGTGGCAGGAGCTTGGGTCACTTGAGAGCTTGGTAGAACATTGGTAGTAGCTTGTGGGGTTTGACAGCTTTGTGGAGTGAAGCCAATAGCTTGTGGGGTTTGATAGCTTTGTGGAGTGAAGCCAATAGCTTGTGGATTTGTGGCTAATGGCACTAAGCTCCAAGGACCTAGTGGAAATGATGAAATTGTGCTCTGAGCTGAGATAAACAAGTTGGGGGTGATGAAAGGTTGATTACTTGGCCCCATGGGTGGCATCCTTGTTGTATATTACTGAGGTTGGCCAAAGATGCTAGCACTGATTTGGGAGATGGGTGGATTTGGAAGGCTAGGTTAGAGAGTAGCAGTAGCAATAGTGAAGGGAGTGAATGATGAGGTGTTTTGGGTGAAGGGGGTTTGGGATGGAGTGGTATGGACCAATGATGGAGTGGTGGTGGCTGGATTGGCTTGTGGAAGGGAGATTTCAACTTGAGTGGAGGTTGGTATGTTTGGGTCTGTTGGATCATAAAGATTGGCTTGAGGCTCTTCTTTTGGCACATATTGAGGATAATCTGAATCATAAGAGCCTATTGGGAGTGGTAGTTGTCCAAACAATGGGTGAGATGGATATAATACGAGAGGAGGTCTTCCAAAGTCGAAGGCTCCTATATTGTCCCTTGGAAAGTTAGCCATGATTATTTCTTTGTTCTTGTCTATAATGGCATTCACCAATACTGCATTTCCTGGTTGGTTCATGAAAGCTTCAATGTCAGTAGGTGATGGTATAGTGTTCTCTAGGCTAAAGGATGGCTGAGTGCTCAAGGGGAGCGATGTTGTTTGATCCAAATGATAGGGTTCCATTGTTTCTTTCTTCTTCTTGGCTAAGCCAGTGACGGGTGGCATGAAAATGTTCCTAGGGATGAGATGCAACAATGCTGATGGATGCAAAGGGGGAAGGCTTTTCTATGCAAATGATTTCCTAGGTTGAGGCAAAGCTATATGAAAAACCTGAGGATTGGGTTGGGGATTCTAAATTCAAAGATATGTTGCCAAAGCATGAAAGGTCTGCTTTGCTATGTGCAAGCTTGGTGGTGATTGTGTCAACTTTAAGGATAGACTGATGATCCTTTAGGAAAAACATGAGATTAACCACTTGTGGATCCCAACCTTTGGCTCAAGGTGATGAGGGATAACAAGTGACAAAGCTAGATTACCCTAGACAAAGCTCTATCAGAGGGATAACCTCATTGAGGCTGGTGGATTTGTAAGATGGTAGGAATGGAAAACCTTTAGCAAGGTGACAACAATTTTGAAGGCTTGGATGTGAAAATTAGGCTTTTTGGGATGCTAGCTAGGTTTGAGGGGATTGGTTTGATTCTAAGGAAAAGACCTAGATGATATGGATGAGCTAAAATGATTTAAAGGGATAACCTAGAATGGTTGGCTTTCGTACAAAGATGACTATAAAGTGAAACGTATGCAAGAAGATGTGAAAAACCAAGGAGGGCTAATCATTGAAATCATGCCTAGTTGGTAAGACATAATCAAGGTTAACTCCTGGATGCTTGCTAAATTAGATAGTGCAATCTAACCAAGCGTCCTGACAGGTTTCATCGGCTACTTTGTCTTCTACTTTGTGGAGTTTGGCAATTCGAGGTCTTGGTGTTACTTCCTTTCTCTTGGCTAAAATTTCTTGGTATGCCTAAGAGGGATTGAATTTGGCTTTGTGAAACTTCTATTTGGGTTTGGGTTGTTCTGACATAAATTCTTGAATCTATTTGGCTTTGAGAGATAGTGGTTGTTTTGCTTCAACTTGTTCAACTTCTGAAACAGACAGTGACTATGCTAAGTGTGCCCTAAGCTAGGATTGACCAAGTTTGGCAAACATGCATTCAACAAGTAAAAGATCAAGCAATAGATAGGAAAACCAGATAGAAGTTTTTGATTCTCATAATGTGATATTTGCGCCAAGGAGTGTGTATATTCTACAAATGTTTCAATCAATCACTTCAAACACATTAACATCCTAGATGGTTGTCTACAAGGCTGACAGTTGGTTTAGCTAGGGAGTCCTCGATATGCCCAAGGTACATGAGGCCCAAATCTATAGATAAAACCAAAAAAATGTCACACAAATGAGAGGAGCGGTAACCCACTTCTCCTCTTTCACTTCTCAAGGGTATAAAGTTCCTTGAGGCTTAGCCTGAGTGACAAAATTTTGATCCCAAGAGAGGTGTCTTTGGATTCACCTCCCGATATTAATACTCTGCCGAAACGTTGGAGTTGAGGTCATCCCAAGGGGTGATGAAATCCCCAAGTAGGCCTCCTAAAAGCTAAGACAATATTTTGGATCCTAATCTTATGCACCCAAGATGGCCTCGAAAGATGATAAGGGGAGAGAAGACTTGGATGATCTTAGGCTAAAAGACAGAGTTCTTTTCCAACTGATGCTTTAAGTTTTCTGATCTAGACCTTTTGAAAACACATGTGATTTAAGATGCAAAGGTTCAATTCCAATTTGAAATGTGTCAACAAAAGAGAAGTGATCGAAGAATGAATACACCAAGAAGATTTAGGGTCAACAAAAAGTAAACTCGTGCGCCCGGAGGCCCTCCACGTCAAGTATCGATTGATTTTCTTTAAGGCATTCAAGATTGAGTGTGAGTTTTTTTTAAGCCCAAAACAAATATGTGTGTAAAGCTTGATTTCAAGCGCACACCCAGAGGCCCTCCACATCAAGATTTGTTCAATTTTTATGCCCAAATGAATTGTTAGTGAGACTAATGTGCATTCAAGAAATTTTCTATCTTAGAAAAACCAATAAAAACTCAAGTGAGTGGAATTTGATTTTTATGGAGCACTTAACACCTTCTTAGGTAAACCCATCCCCATATATGGCATTGATATTGCAACCAATGGTTAGAATGCTGGGTGATTAAAGAGGGTGAGTCCAACAACAAATTCACTCAAAGTGTCTTTATTTGTTTTTATAACTTAGAAAGTTTCTAAAATGTAGATTATTTTTATGCCCCAAAAGATGAAGTGTGAGATATTGTAAATATTAATTGACCTTTTGCATTCAAGATTGGATTTGTTGTTTTAATCATGCATTCATAAATAATAATAAAAAAACTTGATTTTAATCCATGGCACTCAAGAGTGATTTTAGCAACATGCATTCAAAGACAAGTGATTAAACATTCAAGTTTTTTCCTTTGAGCATTCAAGATTGAGGTTTTGGGTGTTATTTTAAGAACTTTGAAGTGCTTTGTTTTAACCTTAGATCATTCAAGATTGTTTTGGACTCAAAAGTAAAAATGACTTTTTAGACTTTGGTTTTCATTCAATATTTTGTGTTCTAGTTTGCATGTTCTAAGCCTAAAAAAATGATATTCCTAGCTTGTGTTGATGCATGAAAAACCTAGGAAACATTCAAGATTTTGCAACAAGACATTTGTTTGGAACAAATAACAAAGCTTTTAGAACAATTTTGGCAACCATTTAGGACTCTTAGTTTTCATGAGATTTTTAAAAGAACTTTAAAATATTTGCAAATGAGGTTCATTTTATCCTTGATGGATGCTTTGAGTTTGATTTAGATTTTAGTGTGGTGTTGATTTTGAACTTTTTGAAATGGAAACTTGAAGTTCTTTTTAAATTCCCAAAAATGAAGTGTTCCTAACTTTTGTATGAATGCATCTAAAACTTTGATGTTGCAAGGATGCAAATGATTGGATTGGTTTAGTTTCACTTGTTAAAAGATTTTTTATTTTTATTTTTGCAAATTTTTAGTTTTTAGTGGATTTAAGTATGATTTGGGGGTTCATTTTAAGCACTTAAAAAAAAAGTTTGTATGATTTTGCTTCCTTAAAAAAAAAAGCCAAGATCCCTCAAGAAGAAGAAGAAGAAGTAGATGGAATAGAAGAAGAATATAGACAAGAAGAGGAAGAAGAATTCCAAATGCTCCGTCCACCTATAAGCTTGAAAAATCTGCAAACACTATAAGATAGACTATGAGTTCCTTTGTCTTCTTCATGCTCATGTGGACCTTCAAAACCAATTTATACAATCCTACCAATCACAAAAACAAGCAAAATTAGCCAAAATTAGCAAATGACATACAAAACTTGACTAAAAAAGCTAATGAAGATGACCCATTCGGGGTCCCACCAAGCGTGCCAAAATGTATATGCTACTTTAGTATGTTAGAAACACTAAATTAAAACAATCAAAAAGCATTTTCATACTAATTTAACATAACTTCATGAGAGACAAAGTGAAGTCCTCAAATGAGAATATGAGCCATGGATAGGCTCTCTCAATGAGGATGATCACTTGATGTAGAGGTGTGTCTAATAGCTAAGATGGCTTGATTATGTATGTATGCTCAAATGCTCAAATGGGCTTCAATGAGGATTTTTGATAGATTTTGATGAATGGATTTGATGTAAAAAAATGGCTTCTCAAAATGGCATTATCGCTTTACTTTTTAGATTGTGTTAAAATGGCTTGGGAGAGGATTCCTTAAATAGGCAAAGGGCTTGAGGAATCAAGGGCTAGGATGCAAGGATGAGAGAAAGCTAATGGATGGTTTAGGTTGAATAAGAGGAGAGCGTATGGATTATGCTTCCTTATAGCCAATCAGGGAGTGAAACGTGTCACAAGGTCATTGGTTAGAGCAAGAGAGGTTGAAGGGTCAACAAAGGAGGCTCAAAGCTCATAAAGACCCTCATAATGGCTTGTAAGAACAATGAATGGGCTTGTAAGAGTCATTTATGGCTTTGTGGGCTTCATAAAGTTTTATGGTTGGGATATTTTGAGGGGATAGACTTTGGCTTGGCCTAGAAAAGTCTTAAGCTTGTTTAGGATTGTGCAAATGATTAAGGGTAGGATTAGAGATGGCTTAGGATTAGATTAGGAATGTTAGAGATGGGCAAGTGGATGGCATTTAATGAGGGTGGGTGAAAAACAAGATATTTGTTAACTTTGGCTTGGGTTAGCAAGTCTTAACCGATGTTTAGGGAATGTGACAAGGTTAGGAGGGGATTAGGATTAGGATTAAAGATAAGGATTGACATCTTCTATAAGAGTCTAGGCTTTGGATGAGGATGAAGACTTTCTAGAAGAGTCTAGAACTTCCTAGGATGAGGATAAATAAGCTTTTTAGGAAATAAATAAAGTTTTATTTATTTCAAGGGTTTGGGTTGAAGAGATATTTATTAAAATATTTTTAATAAACATGAGGATTAATATTTAATCTTAATTAAATATTTTGAGTTGGGATTAGGGGTAAGAAATGGCGGGATTAGCCTTTAATCGAAATTAAAGAAGGATTAGAAGATTTTGGAAGAGGTTAGTGGTCTTAAGGAAATTGGCCAAGTTTTGGGCAAAAAATAAATTAATTATTTGTTTTTAGATTTTTGGTCAATTTATTAATTAAATAATTAATAAATAAGGAAATAATGTTTAAATAAGATTTAAACATTTTTGGGAGGGATTCCCTTATTAAATATTTTTAATTAAGATAAAGGGATTTAAAGGCATAAAAATAAATTAATTAATTAATTAATGATGATGTCATCGGGGACTTTTTTCAGAAAATAAAAATATTTTACTTTACTAAAGGATTTTTAGGTGTAATCCTTAAGATTTTTAGGATTTTTAGGATTTTAAAGAATGATAAATGTAATTGGATGCTATGCAAAGGTGTAATCTAAGTCATACCAAGCACTCCTAAGGTTACAAGTCTCCATATTTTCAAGGTTTCAAGTGTTTTGGACCAAAGTTTACAATGTCTTGACAATGTTGAAATTTTTTGACAAGTGTTTGAATAGTATCCAAGATGTAAATTTGCAAGTTTTTCTTTATCTTGATTAATGTTTTACAAACACACAAGGCACAATAAGACAAGAATAGTTTCACATCACAACCTAGGATTTAAGACTGTATATTCCATTGAATTCCCACTTGAACTGAAGTTCATCCATGCTTATCTAGAATGGACAACTTAGAATCTTGGCACCATAGGCTCTCCCTTATAGTGAACTCACTTCTTGGGGCTACCAAGCTTTGGTTCCCAAAGGGCATTACTTCCCTAGGGACTATTGTCTCTACTAAGGATGTGAGAATATGGTATGTCTTCATGGGCATTAGTGACCCCTTGAGCTAGTGGGTAGAAAGGATTTTGGTCTCTAAAACCAGGTATTTAGTGTGGTCATTTCATTTGGAATGTGAATGATAAACTTCCTCAGAAGGTCTCTGAGCCCTAAGAACTAGGGTTTGATACACCACACAAATACTGGAGGAGAGCTATCACACAACAATACCATTGACATGACATTAGTTGTATCAAGTCTATTATAGTGGTTGGAATGTCGAAACCTAGTTTTGGCCCATCACCACTTCAAGGTCGCTCCCTGGGGCTCACCAAGTGATGAGTCTTGTGTCCAAGATAGGCCTCTCTGTAGAAATTGCACAAATTTGTCTTGCACCCAAGATCTATGAATAACGAGGGGAGATGATATGTCCATGCAACTCCTAGGGTTCTAAACAATGCATAAACACCAAGTAGTATAGAAAGTTAATTTTGGTGAACCAAATAAAGTGTCATCTAATCTACAAAAACCATGCATAGAGTTTGAACAAGCACACAAGTCTTCAACAACATCCTGCAAACAAGCATTAGTAGTTTTTCAATGAATGTGTTCTCCCAATCATTGCTACATATTTTAAATAGACCATCAGTAACAAAAAGTCATCTACTTTAGGTCCTAACATGAAATTGAAACCCTAGATGTGAATTTTGATCAAAATAGGTGCTTTATATGAACCAAACGAGCTCTGATAGAGCAGATTACACCCCAAAAGACCAAAATGACTCAAGATGCCCCTAATTGTGCTTAGACAATGAATATTACATCCATGGTGTAGTTGGGGTCCTAAAGGGTGCAGTTGGTAATTTTTAGGTGCAGTTGGGAGAGTGGAAGTAGGCTATGGGGAAATGGTGTCAAATAAATACCTAGAAACTTAAATCTTGAAGCCTACCTAATTCATCGATTTCTGTCTCCAGTTTATGGGTTTGTTTACTTTGAAGTCATTTAAATAAGGTTTATTTGGCTAAATGCAGCCTGGATGGATTGTATGCTGGTTTTATTATTGTTTTTCATTCAAGCAATTATATAAATGCTTCAGTAAATCAGTAGGGTTTATGAGTTCATAAAAGGGATATTGCATAAGAATGGAGATGGGTGATTTCAGTTGATTAATTCTTATACAAGTTATTTGAATTAGATCTCCCGCCAATAGTGAATTTCTTGCCCAATGGATAAGGCACTAATCCTATAAATCAGAAGTAAATGAGGATGAATTCTGCTGCTACATATCAAGTCATCTTATAAAATCAAAATTATTTCAATCCTATTCGAGAATTATAAATTCTAGTCTCAACTCATTTATATCTAATTCCTGAGTCTTAGGTAGCTGTTATTTCCAGGAATATTTGTAAATTTTAGGAGAATTATGACCAGATTTTCTGATAAGGGATGTGTACAAGTTTGAGAGCATTGAAGAATTGAAGTGAGCTATGTATGTATGTGAAGGTAACAGATGAGAATCAAAATGAAACTAAGATAATTTCATACACAGTTGCATTAGAATTATCCCTAGGTATACCCGCCTTAGTTTAGCAGAGCCAGAAGAGTAGGAAACCATCATTTGATTTTGTTGAAGTTGGGTTATGGTGATTCATTCATATAGTTTATATTGGGAATTGGCTAATCCCTAGATTGTGTGAGTCATTTCACTGTGATATTAAGCATTTTTTTGCTTGATAGTTTCAGCAGTTTGAAACACCAACAAGATACACACTACTCCTAATCATTCAAAGCACAAGCATGAGAGAAAAAGTGAATAATTATTTATAGCAGGACTATCTATGAGAGAATATAACACAGCTTCAAGGGTATGAGTTTCATCTTTAGCCAAAGATGATTAAGTAAATTGCTTCTTTTCTTCTTCTTTTTTCTCCCACACAAGCATACCCATCTACACGTCATCTGCTAGAATCACTACATTACATTTTCTATTTTGGAGAAACAATTCCTTAAAATGGTACTTCTAGATTGCACCAGGAAAGCTTGTATAACTTATAACAATGCATCTCATATAGTTTCCTCATAGTATTTACATTGCTGGGGCTCCAAACTCTGCAATGAAGTTCTTTTGAAAACTTGCAAGCTAAGCTTCATTTCTTCTTTAAATAAAGTAGTGTAAAAGACTCCTAACTCAAAAAGGTCATGTTGTGGATGCAAGCCATATAGAAAGATGAAAATAAACTACTGGAATGAAGAGGAAAGGAATGTAGATACAGATGTTCTACAATATATCAATCCTCCCAAAGATTGAGTTCTTGTTTAATGTCTTGCAAAGAAATCTATAGTAAAATGGCCACAAACCTGTGTGAATGGGTTTGGATCAAATTCTGTCAGAGGTAATGTTGCTAATTTGAGTGAAAAAGAAAATGGGAGTAGCTATGGCATATTACATTCTTTGTTTTCGATCCAAAGTTTTCCAACACTAAGACATCTCGAGATTCCCTGCATGCAAAAGAAATGCGAAAAATGAATAGTGCATTTTATCAAAAATATAAAATTTCCACAGCTTTATCCTTGCACTTAAATATATGCTAACCCGAAAACTAAACATCATCTATAAAAATACTTTATGACCTGAAAGAATTAACAGTGGCTCTATTTTTTAAATTGCAATGAGTAGAAGAGAAAGATAAAATGTAAAAGCATTGAATAGCTTTGGAATCTGTCTCTACAACTTTCTGATAGATAACAAACTTGGAATGATATTTAATGACCAGATTCTTACTTCCTTTCTTCTCTCCTATTGACCTTGCACCAAACTCCCGCCCATGGTAGTCACGGTGTGCCCCAAAACAAAATTAACACTACCGTGACCTTTTTTCTTATGTTCTGAAGGTCAAAATTTAAACAATTTTACCATAGTCAAAATTTGGTCAAAATGTCGACCATATCAGGTCCATTTTTTCAAAAAAATGAATTTAACAACCCAAATAGGCCTTTGGTTGAAAATGGGGGCCTAATGTACTAGTGTAACCAGCTAAAACTCAATCAACACTACATACTTGCAAAGTTCCTTTGGTAACCAAGTGAGCTTGGTTAACACTGGTTCCATCCAACATTTCCTTCATTAACCAAGTCAGCTTAGTTAACACTCATCTTCCACAAACCTTCCTTTGACACCAAAGTGAACTCAATAGATACTGTCTTTTGAACTAGGTAAACTCTAGATTGCTCAATAGCCACAAAAAACTATCTTCAATGCCCAAGTGAGCTCAGCATGCACTAACTGGTAATGATATGACTTTTTGTGTAACATCAAAGATAATACAAAATTAATCAATTGTTTCAACAATCTCCCTCTTTGGCATTGATGGCAACATAACATGTCATAGCACGATGAAATTTTGAAGCAAGAATAAAGTAAGGAACGTATCCTTAGTTTCATTCTAATTCTCATCCATGAGAAATCCCTCTGTTAGTATGAACTTTGTCTCTAGTTTCTCCCTCTATCAAAAAGCTTCTATCTACTAGAACTTCTACCAAGTTCATTCTCCTTCTTTGATAATTCTTTCTATGATAGCAAACTTCTCTCTCTTTTCAACAAAAAATTTCTATAAGATATGATAATAAACTTCTCCCTCTTTGACAACACATGTTAAAGACAATACTTGGTGAATGTCAATGTACCTTAAGTACTAATTCATTTGTAATATGCCCTTGTCAATTATGCATCAACTAATTGACCTTCAATATGCTCTGGTTGATGCATCACTAAACATCATTTAGTGAGGTTCAGATATGGGAATGACCCCCAGCTTACCACTTAGATACAAAAATGCATCCTTACATAATGGCTTGGTGAATATTTTGGCAATTTGTTCTTTTGTATTAACATATTCCAATCTAACATCTTTCTTGCACCAACTCTCTTAAGAAGTGATATTTTATAGCAATGTGCTTTTTTTTGGTATGCATCACTAGATTCTTTGATATATTGATTGCACCAGTATTATCACAATATATGACTACTAGATCCTTGATCTCTACCTTTATACCTATCATCAATTGTTTGAACCAAATAATGTTAGAATAATTAACTATTGCTGCCACATATTATCCCTCTGTTGTGGACTGAGAGATACAATTTTTTTCTTGCTTGTCCAAGACACTAGTCTTTTACCAAAAAAGAATGCTCCACCACTAGTGCTCATCCTATCATCAATACTTTGTGCCCAATCAACATCTGTAAATACTTTTAAGTTCAAATTTCCTCCTATTTTCTACCATAAACATAGTCTTCAGTACCTTTTAAATATCTCATGATTCTCTTGATTGCCATCATGTTATTTTCTTTGGGATTTGTTGAGAAACTTGCCACCATACTAATTGCTAATGCAATATTAGGTCTTGCGTGTACTACATACTATAATTTTCCAATCATTGACCTATAAGTGGTCTAATCTAACTCTTTGGAATCATCATTTTTGAAAATCTTATGTCTAGGAGACATAGGGGTTCCAACTGGTCTTGAGTCTTCCATTCCAAATTCTTTTAGAATTTCCTTGATATATTTAGCTTGAGTAATGTAGATACCATCTTTCTTTGACTAAATTTGCAATCCAACAAAGAATTTTATATTACCAAACATAGACATCTCAAATTCTTTACTCATTTCTTCTAAGAATGCCTTGCACAAATCATCATTTCATGTGAATAAAGTATCATCAAAAAATATTTCTACCAACACAATCTTCTTTTCTACTCCTTCTTTGATGTATAGACTATTGTTATCATTTTATCTTCGAAAACCAATCTATATCAAGTAGTTATGAAGTCTTTCATACCAAGCTCTAGGAGCTTGCTTGAATCCATATAATGCCTTGTGTAACTTTCAGACCATGTCCTTTTTGCTAAGATCTACAAAACCTTTAAGTTGTTCAATGTAGACTTCCTCCTCAAGAATTTTGTTCAAAAATACAGATTTTACATCCATTTGATAAATTTTAAATCTTTTGTAAGCTGCATGTGCTAGTAAAATTCTAACACCTTCTAATCTTGCAATAGGAGCAAAAGTTTCACCATAATCAATACCTTCTTCTTGAGAATAGCCTTTACTTCCGAACCTTGAGTTGTTTCTAGATACTTTTCTATCTTCATTCAGCTTGTTTCTGAACACCCACTTTGTGACAATTACATTTTTATCCTTGGGTCTAGGAACAAGAGTCCAAGTTTTGTTCTTTTCTATCTATTTTATTTCTTCATTCATTGCTTCAATCCAACTTTCATTTTCCAAAGCATCTTTAACATTTCTAGGTTCAAATTCAGCAAGTAAACATGTACCTTTTAGTTTGATTATTGTCATTGTTCCATCTAATTTGTCTCCAATGATCTAATTAGGTGCATGATACCTTCAAACATATCTTGCTAACATGGGTTCTTTGGATTTACTGATTTCATCATGAACTCTAGTATCAAGCTTGGGCCCCATTACCTATGACTCAATTTGCTTTGTCTCAACAGCTTCTGACTTGGGTCCTTCAAACTATGACTCAGGTTGCACTATTTCCAACTCGATAGTTGTTGGAGATTTTCAAGACTCAGGAGGTGAAGCTTCCTTTCTTTCAGATAGATTTGGTAGGGTATTAGGTTCATAGTAAACAAATCTTTTGTAATCTTTAAGCTCTTTTCTACTTTATTCTTCACTCTTTTCTACAAACTCATCAATTCTCACATGTGAACTTTCTATGATTTTATGAGTAGACAAGTTCAAACATGTGTATGTTTTACTTCTATAGGAGTATCCTAGAAATATTCCTTTATCACCTTTGACATCGAATTTTCCTTTTATAGATTCTTTTAAGATATAACATTTGCTACCAAATACTTTCAAGTAACTTACATTGGGTTTGTAGCCATACCATAGTTCATAAGAAGTTTGATTTGAGTCTTTCTTCAGCTATAATCTATTCAAGGTATGAATTGCAGTGTTGATAGCTTCCTTCTAGTATTTGATTGCAACATTCTTTTCTATCATCAATGTTTTGCACAATCAATGATGGATCTATTACTTCTTTCAACTATACCATTCTATTGAGGTGTAACAAGGGCTGATACTTGTATTTCAATTCCTTTTTCAATGCATAATTCATTGAATTCATTGGATATGAATTCACCACCTATGTCTGATCTCAAATATTTTAACTTCTTTCTAGCTTCTTTTTCTACTCGTGTCAAGTACCACTTGAATTTTTGAAAATCTTCTAATTTTTCTTTTAGATACATTATAATCATCATTCTAGAATAGTCATCAACAAAAATAATGATAAAAAATTTCTCCATAGTAACTCTCTATTATAATAGGTCCACATAAGTCTATATGCACAAGCTCTAAGACTTCTTTAGAATGATAGTTCTTTTTGTTGAAACTAGTCTTTCCCATCTTACCAATTTGGCAATTTTTGCATAGACCCATATCAAGTTTTTTCAAACTAGGAATACCTCTTACTCTTATTTTTTTTCTTATCTTAACCAAATTATCAAATTTTACATGACATAATCTTTTGTGCCATAACTAGATTTCTTCTACTTGAGCAATAAAACATGAACTTTCACTGAGATCAAGATAAAATAGATTACCTTTTGTTTTCTTGCCAGATCCAACCAGATTTCCTTTTCCATCTAGCAGTTTAGTCTCTCCATCCATGAACTCTACCTTGAATCCAATGTTATTTAATTATGGCACACTTAGTAGATTGTGCTTTAGTCCTTCAACCCAATAAACATTGCCATATACAAGTCCATTAGTCAAAGAGATGCATCCTCTTTCTTTTATGTCACAAGGTTCATTGTTTCCAAATCTCACACTACCACCATCATAATATTCCACGTGCTCAAATTTTATTTTGTCTCCAGTAATATGATGTGAGCAACCAATATCAATAATCCAAGTATCATTTTTACTAACATGAGAGATAAGTTCCATCTTATCTCCTTCATCATCAAATTCATCTTTTAAAGTAATATATACCATTTCATCTTCACTATTATCAAAATCTTTAGCCTACATAAAACAAGATTTCTAACCTTTGTCCTTGTAGCTCTTGAATTCCTTCTTGCCTTTGCACTTGTTACTTTTCTTCTCATCCTCGTTTTCTCTATTTGGGCAACTAGTACCAATATGACCAAATTCTTCACAAGAAAAATTGATTAGAGGAATCTTGCCTTTGTACTTTCCTCTACCTTAGGAATATTTCTTTACAAGTAGGGCTTCAAAAATTTCAAGATCACTGTCAGAACTTTCTTCTATTTCTTCTTCACTTCATAATTGATTGGCTTTTGATTTCTTTCTCATTTCTTTGAGTGAGAGTTTGGCTTCAAATGGAAACTCAATACCCATGGAACTAGGAACGTAGTTGTCATAGTTATCCAACCCAAAAGTTGTCCATCTTCCAACTAGAGTATGCAAAGCTATATTGCTGTTTGGATCACATCTCATTTCTTGAATAGCTAGCACTCTAATTGCATAAATAGGAAGAAGAGTTATGAGTATCTTGCTTACAACTATTTTATCATCAATGTCTCCTCTAGATGCTTTGATTTTGCTCACACTTGCCTTGATTATTTCCATGTCTTTTGTAATATTTTCATCTTCTCTCATTTTCATCTAATCAAACTGTCCTCTATGACTTTCTACTTTGGCTCTTCTTACATTGTCATCTCCTCCATAGATCTCTTTCAGTTTGGTCCACATTGCATGAGTTGTTTTGCAGTCTTTTACTTCATCAAATTTAGCATAACTAAGATTAGATGCAATATCAATCATCGTGATGTTGTGATTTTTCTTTTCAGCAATATCTTCAACTAATAATGTTCTAGTGGGAGTCTTGTATTTAGCATCAAGATACATACAACCTAAATCACTAATGGTTGCTAGATGTAATCTCAAATGTCCTTTCCATGTTGCAAAGTTGTCTCATTTCAACTTGGGAATCTCTCTTCTATAAGATATCCTGGTCTTTAGCTTAGGTGTTGAAAACTTCTCTGCAAGCACCAAAAGCTCTGATACCAATGGATGGAAATATAAGAGGAGTAACTGAGAGGGAAGGGTTGAATCAGTTACTACTAAAAAAAATTTCATATCCCTTAGATGTCGGTAAAAAAAAATTTGTGAAAACTTAACTCTGTTGATGCTCGACAAATAAAGAAATATTGTAACTCGGTAAACACTATAATTGCTCGAAAAACACGTAACATGAAAATCTTAAGATGTTATCTTTGATTATAATTACTTTAACTTAGTTGCAAATGCATAAAGGAAATAGCATGAACACATTTGACACCAAGATTTAACATGGAAACCCAATTTGGGAAAAACCATCAATTGCAACTAGTTATTGTTTTCACTCTTCTGAAGTGAGCCTTGTTAGGAGCCAACCCTATTAAAGGTTACAAAATGCACTATTAGGTGTGACCCTATTAGAAGATGTAATATACCTTGTTAAGAGTGGCCTTGTTAGAGGTCTTTAGACAATTCAATAGAATTTCCACCTTGTTAGAGGATTTATCAATAGTTGTTAACCCAACTCTGTTAAGAGATTTAGATCACTGCTACAATGGTTAGAGAGTAACAATGACATGACATGATTTGGATGCAACTAAATTGCTAATTATAGATCTCAATTCTAGCTTGTACTTGATTCTTCCTAATCAAATATATCTTTTTAGCTTCTAAAGGATATTTTTCTTATCCTTCTAATTTTCTTCCTCTTTGCATCATTAGATCTTCAAAATCTTTGATGCATTCACATTCTCACACTTTCACACTTTCTAACCCTCAACTTGAAATTTTATTTATATCTTTCATATTGTCAAGTTGGCTCAAATATAACTTAGGATAATTAACATTCATCTTCTTAGATAGTTAGAACCAACAAATAAAACAATTGAACTCAATATGCTAAAACAAGAAGATCATTCATTATCCAACCCTGCTTGGTAGACACTAACTCAAAAATGATTTTCCTGTGTTAACCAACTAGAACTTAGTTAACACTAGATACTCACAAGGTTCCTTTGGTAACCAAGTGAGCTCAATTAACACTGGTTCCATCCAACATTTCCTTCGTTAACTTAATGAGCTTGGTTAACACTCATCTTTCGCAGACTTTCCTTTGACACCCTAGTGAACTCAGTAGATATTGCCTTCTAAACTAGGCAAACTTTGGATTTTTTAGTAGCCATAGAAAATTTCCTTCAGCCTAAGTGAGCTCGACACACACTAACTGGTAATGATATGAAATTTTTTATAACATTAAAGACAATATACAATTAATCAATTGTTTCAAAAAAATATGCTTTGGCAACTAGTACCATATGAGTGAATCTAAAAGTCTACCCACCTAGGTTTTGTAGAGCCTAAAGTAGAAGGAGTTCAGCCTTACAATTGGCCCAGGTTCTTGATAAATTGTGTCAACTATAGGGGATAGCTACCCTTAGATGCAATCTTATCTTGGCTACCTAGTAGTTAAAATCATTGTTAAATCAAGAGCCAATAGTTAGTCTGCATATTTTTCTATGTATAGAATTATTTTCCTACCATTGGAAGGATTAGATGGGATAGGAATAGGACTATTGTGGAATAGTTAAATGACCTAATAAATAGGTTGGGAGAAAAAAATTAGGGAGTAATGGACAACTAATTCAAAGAGTTTAAAGTCAAAATGAAGAACAAGATGAGGATTCTAAATTCTATTGTAGACAAATATTATGATGAAATATGTTTCATTGTGGACATAGATTTTGTGTATACACAGGTAGTATTACCGATGGTAGAATGGTTAAGGCCAATTCCCTATGAGGTAAATGTAGATGAGGTAATGGGAGTAGTTACTGCACTATTAGCATAAGATATTGATGCTAGTACCGAGTAATGGGGCACATATGAGACTATTTTTGCCAAGCTAACTACAAATGCTAGCACACCTAAGGAAAGAAAGAAAAGGAAGAGAAAAGTTGTCAAGGCTAGTAAGAAGGAATAAGGAGAAGGTTGAGGACAACCATCAAAGGTCAAGGAAGGAAAAGGAAAAGAGCTTACAGCTATGAAGCCAAAGGCCACAAAATAAGAAAGGTTATAATAATTGAGCCTAAGGTGAAGGCTAACCTTGCCAAAATGTTCAAGAAATTGTGACAACATAGAGGCCAGAGGGCAAGGCAATCATCACCAAAAAGAAGATAGAATAGCCTTCTTCTGAGATACTACTTGGGATTCCATCAAAGAAAAAGAAGAAGACAAATGATCAAGCCAAGCCAAAGAGGAAACTAATCATTGCACAAGAGGAGGATAAAGGTGAAGAAAAGACCAAGTCCAGTGAGACTAGTAAACTACAAGTAGTGAATAGATGCCCTCCAATGAATATGGATTGGGTATTTGAAAATTTGGTAGAATCTAAAAAGATTTTGGGACTCAAATGTTTACAGTATGATTCTTTGGACATTGATGATCAAGTTAAACTTGAGGATGTAACGATTTATATGATGATCAAGTTTAGGCATACACCCCTAGAATTGGGAACTAGATTTCTCGTGGGATTGTACAATAAAGTAGATGACAAATGGAAATGAGCATTGTCCACTAAAAATAAAATAAGAGAAACAACATTGGCACAAGTTATGCCAGATTTGGGGAAGACTCATATGTCTATAGCTCTTATAGATTTTCTTAAGAAGTTTATGTTGAGGGATAGGGAACATAAATTTTTGAAGAATAAAGCTCATGAAGTTGATCAAGACAATATAAGAGTATGGAAAGATACATTTGGAGTGCTTAAACCATCAGTTGAGGAGAGAGAAGGCCAAGATGCTATTGAAGATGAATATAAGCAAGAAGTGGCCAAGCTGATAGCAAAAATTTAGCAACTTGTCAATGAGTATGAACAAAAGGACTCTATCACAATTGAAGATGACACTGACACCTCTCCACCTAATAATAATATACTAAATGAAGAGGAAATTCAAGGTTTGATGAAGGACTCAAGAAAACTTTTTACAAAATCAATTTTTTTACAAGTAGTTGAATATCCAAAGCTTGAAGTCAAGAAGACTGATGATGTTACAGTTACAAGAATTATAGAGGTTACAAGTGTCGAGAAACTTGGTAGGGCATTAATTGTATATACACCACCAATTTGTATGAAAATTTTGAATAAGGAAGTAAATTTTGAGAAAGAACCATGCACTAAATGATAGAGGATGAAGTCACACAGAAAGAGAAAGAGGCCACTCAAGCTCTTATTCAATTGCTGAGTGCAAAGATTGTAGAACCTATACAAGTGACACCTATAAAATAGGTGATATCTACACCAGTGCAACAGCCAAAGGAGAGAGATCAAGTAAGAAAGGGGAGAAATTTCAACTATCACTATCAAGTGATACACCCTCTAGATCTTAGGTTGCAACTCATGTAGAGGATGATGATGATGAATCAGTGAATCTTGATGAGGTACTTACATTACCTACATATGATTTAAATGATCTTATACTAGAGAAAATATGAGAACTACAAATATTTTTGAGTCATAAGACAAAACAAGAACAAATGAAAAGAGAGAAGAAGAGAAGATGGCTATTACATACTATCAAGGGTATTTTTATAGATGTATTTGGAATCACATATGTGAATAATCAGCATACAATTCTAGACCAACTAGTGTATGTAGTTGATAGAATTCAAATCAATGATATAGATACAAATGAGAAGCTATTACAAGGGTCTAAAAGGAGAATGGAGCATAAGGTATTATAGAAAATCTAAAATGAACTTGTATAAAGACAAGCCAAGCTTTCTATATCTATTACACAATTGGAAACAATTTTGAAGACCATCAATTCTTTATATTTGACATTGTGTGATATAGATATTTTTTATAGTAGATACTACATGCTCATTAGAGATATTGCATACAAGAATGAGAGCTAATGTTCTCACATTGGGCAGGAATGCAAGTTCAAGCTCATCCTCATATAGTGAACTAACATTCAATCAAAAGAGGTTAGCTAAGCTCATGACTAGAGATGTAGAGATAAGGCATAAGTTGGCATTGATTCAACTTCAATTATTGCCACATATAGAGATAATTTAGAAGGTAATCTCTGTCACTTGAAATATTTTGAAGAAAGAGAATACATTTTGAATGAAATGATTTCATGACAAAGTGTTTTTCCACTAATGTCAAAGGGCGGTATTGCTGATCTCTAAGCCTATGTTTTTTATTAGTCTCCAAACACTTAGTCATTTGCAAGTCATTTACTAGGAAAGATTATAAGGTCATCATTGTGACCAAGTTATCTAGCAAAGATTGAGCATACAATACTTATACCAAGCGAGATAGTGATCATCAGGCATTCAATAGAGAGGGAGTAGATATGCAAGTTGAGGAGAAATATGAGCCAAGCAATATAATGAAAACTAAGCATATTGAAAAAATTTCAAGAGCCAAGGAAAAAACATATAGAAGTAGAGTAGCAGCATAAAGGTTTATGCATGAACGAGTGTCAGAGCATTCAAGTGCTGAGTAGTTTAGTTTTGATATGAGAGTTTGTAGTGGCACAAACTTGTATGTAAACCATTTTGGCCAATATTTCTATGACATTTAATATATGTAGAGACAAATAAGATATTGATTACATGTCATTGTAGAAGGTAATGATCCCAAGGTGTACAATTCAACTAATCAACAAAAGAGATGTAAACAAAAAAAAGATGAAGGAGTTTAAGTCATCGATCAAGATCTACAACCTTCACATGAAGTCTATTTAAGGAGGATTATAACCTTAGAATCACAAGATTGCAAGTGTGTTGAAATGTGTAAGAATTTATATGCATATGAAGGAGTGAAGGTGAAATTCAGGAGAAGATCAAACAAAGAGCAATCAGAGTAGTGAAGGACCAAACAGACTTATCAAATTAGGAGAATCAAATAAGAGATACAAGAAAGAGGAGACCTAAGATTAGCTTGCAGAGAAAAATAAGGGTCGGGTACTGGATTAGTTATTTTGTAATTGAGACATGGTAAATCTCTTAACAAACCGGTCCTAACAGACCTATGTAAACCTCCTAACAGAGTCCTTATTGTGAGTGTGAAATCCTTTAACAAGGTGAAACCTAATAATCTCTTAATATTTTAATAGGGAAGACCTTTCACAAGGTAGATCATATTTTATGATCAAACATTGTAACCTTAATAGGTTGACTTTATTGTTGCAATAGTGAAGATTTGTGGGTACCTTCATCTTGAAGTGTTTCTAGGTAACCAAATCATCGTGTTATGTGTTGAACTTTTATGGATGTGATGTATTTCGTTTATGTTTTAGAATTATAGTTTTATTGATAAATCTATGTGATGATTAGGATATGAATTAATGGAATTAGTTTTGAAGTCAAATTTTTAAGATCATGATTCACACTCCCCCCCCCAACTCAATATCTTATTTCCCATATACTTATTCCAACAAAAGATATAGTGCAATTTTGGGCATCATAGGAGATATATTGAATAAGTTCTATATCAAATGAACACTTTTATGCCCATTCAACATTCGTAGGTTACAAACTATGATGCAATTTTGTGCCCACACGTCATCATAGCACAGATTTATGAAGGGAGCTTCCAAGTTGTGAACCTATGATCAGTGTAGTTTTGTGCGTCAAAGGAGTTGCATGTCAAATGAATCTCTCATTGAATGAGAAATTTTTTGCTCTTTTGAACCTACAAATTTGTTGCCTTGCAATGTTGTGGTATCTTTGTTTCACATGGTCGTGGGGCCACTTTCTGCCATGAGGTTTTGTGTTGTGACCTTACAATTAGTATAGTTTTGTGCTCTTCATAGTGTCGCAAGTCTTTTATGTAGAGATGAGTTGTGTGTTGTGATGGCGCATAGGCTCAAACAATTCTACAGTTTTGTGCTAGAGTTAATTTTTTTGCAGACTTTTTTACAACCCAAGAGCCTAGTATTTATTGTCGAACTACATTTTTTGACTTTTTTAGGTAGTGTAAGTGGTCGTCCTTCATTATTTTTACTTGCAAAGGGTATGGCCATGATTTTATTGATTGTATGAACATTTATTGGCTTATTTTATGTCACTTCATGAGAAAATTTGTGTATAGAATCATATTTTATATGATTTCTTTCTTGATTCACACTCTGTATTCTTAACTCCAATTGGTGGGAGTTTGATTTGTGCATGTCTTTTTCCTTGTTTTGAATGTTTCTTTCCTACTTCTTAAAGGTATATGTTGTGTTTAATCTATTGATAATTGATGTATTGTGAAAATATCCTTCCTTTTAGCATTTAATCAATTCCAAACCTACGTGTAGATTCCTAAGAAATGGAAGAGAGTTAAGATATATTTTTTTTGGGTATTTCTTTCATGTGTTGTGCATCTATGTAGAGATTGTAACCACATTTCAATCTGATGCATCACCTTTCCCTTTCAACAATTTAATTTCCAGTATCACATTTTCCCTTTTCCTAAAAAGTTTTAGTTTAGGTGCATCCTGATTGTAAGGAAGTTGGCCTTCTCTAGAGATTCAATCTCAAATTGAAAGTCCCACACTTAAAGTTTTTTTCCATGTTACACAAATTTTATTAAGGTTCATAACTCAGGCAAGGGTGTAGACTTATGTGTCAACAGTTTTTGGCACACCCGGTGAGACAAAAAATTTCAACATCTCCTTCTCCATTTTCCTGAAAAGTTGTAGTTTAGGTGCATCCTGATTATAAGGAAGTTTTTCTTCTCTAGAAATTGAACCTTAGAGTGCAATTACCATGCTTGGAGGTTGTTTCCATGTTACACGCGGTCACTTGAGGGTCATACCTTAGCCAAGGGTGCAAACTTTTGTCTCAACAGTTTTGGCATACTGGTGGTACAAATATTTTCAACTACTCAAGTCTGTTGAAGCTAATCCAATCTTCATTCATTGAGAAATTGGTTTTTTCTCAATTCAATAAACCTTTGGAGGCACTCATCTAACACCATGGTGAACCTATGCATCTTTTGGTTCAATAGACCAAGTGTTGGTATTATTTTCAAGTTCTTATGTTTCCTCAAGATTTCTGTGAAGTTGTTTTCTTAGATGCCTTATCATTGACCCACTTCATAGAGATTCCTCCCATTTTCCCCAATATTATGAAAGGGCTAGTTTTACCCCAAATCTTCATATCATTTTGGATTTAAATATTTTCAGATTTTCCCCTCCAAGTACATCACAGACCAAGAGTTCCAAGAGCAACAAGAGAGGAATAAAAAATCAAGCCCATGTGTTAATTCCTCCTTAGGTTTGGTCTCCCTTGCAACATCAAATGACCAATCCGCTCATCTTCCTATAGATCCTTATAATGATCCCAAGGCCAAGCTAGAAGAGCTCTACAATCGTATAGATAGTTTGTGCCTTAGCTTTTCTAACTTGGCAGGGATTTTTTAAGATGTTCATAATCCTTATGATTTTTCAAACAATGGAAACTTTTCTTTCATTATAATCCTCATGACTTCTTGGGTTAATGATTTGTATAATGAGAAGGAAATGTGGGATAATGACCCTTGTGTTTTCAGCATGGTGTCTGAGGCTTTTGACAATTTTAATGAAGCTCACCATGCCCTCTTTAGATTGCAATAGGAGGAGGAATTAAGGAAAAAGAAATATTAGGAGGAGGCAAGGCTCAAGCTTGCCAAAATGCAAGAAGCTAAAGCACAAGAGCCTCTGAGGAGAAATTTTTTTGGCTTCAAAAAAAGCAACCCTCCTCAAATTTCTACTTCAAGCTGCCCTAAATCTCAGACTATACATCAAGCACCTCTAGATGCTGATGATTGTAAGCCCCCAAATGATTATTTTTCCTTTTTATGGTTTAGGAAGAAGTGGATATACCTTCTCCCACATCAAGGACAACAAAAGAGAAGCCACCCATTGAAGAACATGTGTTGTAGCAAGAGGTTAAGGAGGAAGAATGTCACAAGGATATTTGTTTCCTTGATGAAGAACACACTGAAGTGCATGAGGTTGTTGTTGACACAAAAGTCTACACCCTTGATTGAGGTATGACCCTTGCAACACTAAAACAGAAGAATTCAAATATGTCTAGCCCACCATGACATGCATCTACCTATTGCATGCTCATGATTTTAACTCTAGTTCTATCTTTTAACCTCGTGAACATGTGCATAAGAGGCCTTCGCCACTTTGCAGCTCTAACCATGGTTTTCCCTTTACTTCATGTGAAGTTGTGACTCTCTTCAAATTGAATGTTATCGCACCATCACAACTTGAAACTGGATACTAGCTTAAACCATGAAAAAGTTGTGTTGATGGATAACTTAGTTGTGTCACACCCTCGTGGTCCATCCTCATGATTAAACCATAACTGCAGTGACCAAGTGAAAAAAGGTACACACATGGTTGTGACTTGAGATAACATAGGATCATACTATGCAATATGAAGAAAATGGTTATGACTTAGGGATATAAAGAAAATACATTTTGACCAAGCTTTTATGTATCCCTCTAAAGTTTGCATGGAAATAAATGAATAGATGGTCAGATGAATGTGGACATGGATGTCACCCTGGTTTAATTGGATCTTTGGAAGGGGGGAAGAATTGGTTAATATTTGCTCCTTAGCTTGTGTGCAATGTCACAATAGGGAAGATAACCTAAGAAGAAGATTTTCTTTCTTCTTTAAGCCATCATAGGGACGATTGTGACATAGGGACATCACAATGGATGGTGGAGATTGATTTCTATGAGCTTGAGGCCTCATGTTTATCTAACAAGTCACCTTCCCCATATGAAGAACATGAACAACTACAATAGGAAGAGAACACACTACCACCCACACCATTAGAGCTAACTCTTGTTGGCCATAAGGATTTTAAGTTTGTAGAGCACAACATAATCAAGGTTGATTGTCTACAACCAGCACCATCAAGAGGATGCCTCATAAGGCATCTATCTTTGCAACAATTTATGTTGCCCCTAGTAATGCTCATTCTAGAGAATGAGGAAGATCTTCAAAAGAAGGAGCAAGTAAGTATTGCTCAAGAAAACAATGCCCTAGTGCTAGAGAGCTTCTTTATTTTCAGCATTGGGAAGGAACTCCATGCAATAGTGTGTTTGTTATGCTTGCTACTATTTTTAGCTACCCATGTGCATAAAAGAAAGAATTAGCTTGCAAGGAAGGGAAGCTACTTCAACAAGCTAGTTAATGGCTTTGTTTGATTTTTAGTTTTGAAAATTAATGTATATAGTAGGTTAGATGCTTCTTGATTTCCAAGAAGTGCACAAGCACAACTATTTCCTCCCTTGGAGATAGCAGTTTTTTAATCTTTTCTAATTTTCAAAGTTGAAAATTTTATGTTGTGACAAAGTGCATCATGTTTTAATGCTTATGACTCTTTTAATGCTTATGACTCCATGCCTAATAGATTATTTAAGGCCACTGATCAAAATGCTTAGTAGGAAAGCACTCCCCTTGAGTCACCAAGAATGTTGACATTTTTTTGTCACCATTTATCCCATTATAAATAATTGATCTAAGACACATTTCGTGGGATAAGTTGTGCAATTTTGGGCATTATCGGGTGCATAAAAATACAGTGCAATTTTGGGTGTTGTAGGAGCCATATCAAATGAGTTCAATATCGAATGAACACTTTTTTTCTCATTCAACATTCACAAGTTGAACATTGTGATGTAGTTTCATGTCTATGTGATGTCGTAGGGTAGATTTATGAAGGGAGCTTTCAAGTTGTGATATTGCAATCATTGTAGTTTTTTGCATCAAAAAAGTTACATGTTGAATGAGTTTCTCATCGAATGAGTAGTTTTTCGCTCTTTCTACACTATGAAGTTGTGGCCTTGAGATGTTGTGGTATCCTTTTTTCACATGGTCACAGGGCCACTTTCTATGGTGGGATTTTTTTATTGTGACCTTGCAATTAGTAAAATTTCATTCTCTTTGTAGCATCGCAAGTCTTTTGTATAGAGAGGAGTTGTGTGCTATGATGGCACACAGGCCAAAATTGTTCTACAGTTTTGTGCCAAAGTTAATTTCTCTGTAGGCTTTTTTTACAACCTAAGAGCCTAGTACTTATTTTTAAACTATATATTTTGACTTTTTACATAACATAAGTGGTCATCCTTCCTTTTTTAACTTGAAAATGGTACAGGCATAATTTATTGATTGTATGAACATTTATTTTCCCATTTTATGTCACTTCATTAGAAGATTTATGTACAATATTAGATTTTATCCAATTTCTTTCTTGATTCACACTCTATATGTTAGAAACGTAATGTAAGCTAGGTAACTGGGAGGGGGTGAATTAGGAACCACTTAAACTTCTTTCTTCTTAACCCACTTTGTTAATTTGTTTAACCTACTTGCATGCAAGAAATATAAAGCATTAAAGTAAAAATACCATAGCACAATATTTGGTAACCCATAAACCCTCCAAGTAGAAGGTACAAATGGGATGGGGATGACACCCACAATGCTATTCACTACTGTAGTAATAAAGTTGACCTATTAAGGCCTACAAATGATTTGGTGATCTTACTTGGTTAAGAGTAATAAGAACTGTTAGGTCTACCTTGTGAAAGGATTTATATAATACAATCAATTATGTATTTTGTTAGGAGTTTCTACAAAGGACTGTTGGGTCCACTCGATTAAAGTATTTGGGATTGATGCACCTATTAAGATGAATCAGTGGATTGATCTATCATGTGCAACTTTGATTGTTGATGAAGATCCTTTGAAGTAAATTGATCACCTAATTGTTATAGATGAGTCTCTTCCTTTCCTTGGAATGCTTGTAGCCTTCAAACAATTTTCTCTTCCATATTTACTAATGTTCTTCAATTTTATATATCTTATTTTTGGATGAAAAAATACTTTATACTTATATCCATCCAAATATTTTCTTCATAGGTCAGCTATACCATAACTAATTCCAAAAATAATTACCAAGTCATCTTATTGTTGTAACTTGGGTCCAATGGCTTACCCAGGCAATGTTGAAGATACTTAGGCAACACTATCACCTTGGCTAACTCTAGTGCTCGGTAGACACTAGATGCTCAATTCATATTGATCACTCAGTAGACACTACTATCTCAATTCACACATCTTTTCCATCTTGATTATTCTATCGAAACAATTATACTCTTCTTAACTAAGTTCTCACTGGAGCTCAGCAGATAGTGTCAACTCAGTTGACACTACAACTCGGTGGGAACTATCAACTCAGTTAAAATTTCTTACTTCCTACAAGGTTAACATTGATGACTTGTTTCCTTTATGAGCTTGGTTAACATTACATATTCGTAACTCGGTTACTACTTGCTTTCGTTATGATTAAGTGTTTTGACACTAATTGGCAATATATCTTGACATGAGATTAACAATCTCCCCCTTTGGCATTAGTGACAAAAACACTTATCATACATAAGATCTGAGATCAAAATTTCTTCAGTCAAAATCCCCCTTTGAATATGCTATGTTCAGTAGCTTGGTTTGCATTGATGACTCTGCAACTTGGTTTGAACTAAAAAATCTATTTTTGATTTTTCAAAATTGTTTTTATTTTTCTACTATTGTTTTTATTACATATATTTCATATTGTACATATAGTCACCTTCAAGTGTATAAGTATATAAATATACTTTCTTTATATACTTTTCCCCTTGTATATAATAATTTTCTCCTTGTATACTTTCACCCTTGTTTTTGTTACAAATGCCAAAATATTTACAAGGTTATACCAAAATGAGAAAGAAAATCATGGTGTGCCTTTAAAATTATAGACAAAGTCTTGTCCTAGCTATCTTGTAGCACCTTCAAGATGTGTAGATCAATCTAAAGCTTTGTTGATAACTCAAGAATGTGATCTAAAATTAATAGATTTGTGTCTTTGATGAATGTCCTTGCATGATCCATTCTCTTCTACATGGTGTCCATGTGGGGAAGTATCATACTTTGTACATCAATCAATTTTGCCCTAATTCTGGCCACTTCTCTTAGCAGTTCTACCTAAAGATATGTCAAAATTTTGGCTTTTGCAAAATGAATGGAACTGGAGCTTGGATTGAGTGCCAACTAATTTGCACAATCCTTCAAGCCCATGTCAATTTTGGCTAGTCTTTCTTTTATTTCCTTGCTAAAGTTAGTGGAATCACTTAACTTTGCAAATAAAGATACAACATTGATTACAATAATTTCTAATGCAAAAATTCAAGTAGATAGTTCTACTTGATCAATTGTTATCCTCTATGCTACATTTTCTAGCACTTTGTTCTCAAACTTCCTTTCAGCTTTCATAAGGATTTTATCCTACCCATTAGTGTCCTCATTGAACTTATGAACAATATTAATTAATTGATCAATGATAGGGGCCTTATTATTTACCTCTATAGATAGAGCATCTACAAGTATTGATTTGATGTCTTACAAGACTTTGCTTCTATCTCTTTTAGCCCTTGGTATTCTTTTCTTTTCTCTTTTCTTCAACAATTCTCCCAAAATAACCATTTGTTCAGTAGATAGATTAGATTGGTCCTAGATTGGGATCACAATCTCCTCATCTAGATCTATATCATCAATAGTCTTATTTTTGTCATTGCACTTTACTATTGAGGAAGGAATTATTTCTTTACCTTTTTCAACTGAGTCCTTCTATTGTTGTAGCTCAGTTGAGACTATGGGAACCTATTGTTTGGTTACCTCTTAGAGAGAGCTTAGTGAAGGTGTGACAACCTTCACTTCACTACTTGTTTGAACTATGTTCAACTCAACAGATTTTTTCCCAAATATTGTATTAGGTGGAGTGGAGGGAAGTGATGTCGTGACCTCTACAACAATCTTCTCAGCATCAAAATCCTCAATTGTATGAATCTCTAGAAGTTCTTGTTCTTCCTTGATATCAAAAATTGTTTTCGACATATTTTTTGTAGACTACACAAAATCTTCTATCTTATTGGATAAAATTTGGAAAGCTTTAAATCTAGGAGTATGTCTACCTTCATGATTAGACATTGCCTCCTTAATTTCTTTGTTAGAGAGACTAGGCATCAATTTCTTAAGGTTTTCTCTTTGATGTCTTTTTCTATTTTCATTGCATTAGCCCAATGGTGAGAGACATCCTTCAATAGGGCTTCAGGGGCTTTCTCTCTAAGTTTAGAAGGTTCATATTTTGATTTTTTCATCTTCTCAACCATTACATCTTCAATCTACTTCTACTCATCCTTGCTTCTTGTTTCATATTTTAGATATCTAAAATCTGCCATTCCACTACCTTTTTTTAATACCTTCAGTATTTTTTCAAAGGTAGGTGGTGGCTTCTTGTATGAGATGATGGGATTATTTTCTTCATCACCATCATAATCAAGCTTTAGTTTCTTTATTTTCCTCCTTGGCTTGGTAGCAGTAAGCACAAGAGCACACCTTGTTGATCTCTTAGGTGGAGGATTTGTTGGGGTCTTCACGTTCTTCTTAGGAGGTTCCTCTACCTCTTCTTTTGCTTGATCTTCACTTGCATCTTCTTCTTCATCTTCCTCTTCTATATCATCACCCTTTCCTTTAGTGAGTTTAAGAGGTAATCTGATTTTGCAAGTTTCTTTCCAATGCTTTCTAGCCTCTTCTTTTCTCTCTTTATAATTTGAGGAATATGAATCTTAAGTGAGATTCTTGTCTGAGCTGCATCATATGTCCTAAAATAAGTAGCCTTGGGGTCCACATGTGTATTTATGAGTGCATCAATGATGTCTCTTGTATCATCAATATTTACCTCGTATACCAAAGGTTTTACCCATGCAATCCTAGGTTTGACTGCCTAGATGTGAACTTTGTCACAGTCAACCAAGAAGCATATATCCTACTCATAATCCTCTACATGTTGCTTAGGGATCCTAATCCTACTTTGCATCCTTTCTTTGAAGTTATCAATGCATGCATTCATGATGCTTTCAAATTTCTCACCCATCTCACTTATGAATTCATTAATATGATACAATACTAGGATGTCCTTCCTCTGAACAACATTTCCTTTTGAAGGAAAGAATTTATGAACATAAAAGAATAAATAGACTAGGAGTGAATCAAACTTATATGAATTATTCTTAGAAGCTCGAATACTCTCCATGTTCTTTCTCAATTGGGTGTGTTGAAGCTCGACAAGGTTGAAGGATAGATTCTTCTTCATGACCTTGTATGCCATGTCTACTACCTCACATGGTACTTTGTTCAAATGGCTTGAACTATAGATTTTGTGTGCAATGACATGGATGCTAAACTTGATCTCCATGTTAGACACATTGTTGAACTTCATGCCTTCGTCATCTCATTTAGTTAGGGTTAGCTTTTCCAATTCTTCTCATCCTAGGGTTTTGGTAGCCTTTGACTTCTCCAACATAGGATACCCTATTATCCTATGAATCATCTTCTTAGTGATAGGATAGGTTTTCTCCAAGCATAATGACATGTCATGAACTTGGCTTAGTATAAGCCTAATTTATTTGATTCAAAAATTCTTTGGCATGTGAATGATGTGAGTCAAACCCTTGACCTCCAGATGCTTGTATTTTGGCTTCACATATCATTTTTACATAATTCTACATAGGCCTAATCTAGCTAAAAATCCCCTAATTATTGGATAAAATAGTGATTAAATGGTCTAACATCATGAATAAGATGTACCTTAGGAGGAATCGACGAGTGTTTTCCTTGTGGATCCTTAGCCTCAGCAATTGCTAGATATAGCTTAAATTTTGGAGGAATACAGTTTGAACTTTCTACCAACATTTCCAAACCCTTTTTGACCTTTGCACTGGAAGATGTTTCCATACTACTCCATTAATAAAGGATTTTATGATGGTGACTTCACCTGATACTTTCCTTCAACAAATTTTCTCTAAGTCACTTTAGGGGCTCGAGGAATGTTGTCTAAATTTGTGGTGAAAAATGAAACTATGATTTCTCCCTTTTATCAATTTTTTGAGTTTAGGTCTTCATTAAATGCTCTACCTAGGTAGGTAGAAGAAGCTCAGTTAGTGTTAGTTGAGTCAGTGACTCGATTGAGTCTATCTACACTTGGTTGGGTCTAAGGAGTGACTCAGTTAGAAATAATAGCGTAGACAAGTCTATGACTTTCTTTTGTTCAAGTGCATATGATATGTTGATCTAAACTTTCATACTTGGATGACTGGAACTGATGTGGAATATGAATTTGATCATAGCTCTAGTGGTATCCTTGCATGTTCAAGAAAAGATAATTGAATTACCCAATCCATTGTCTTGGGTGTCAATAATCTTACTATCTTCACTTGAATCCTCTGGAGATTTCCTCATCTATTTCTGCTTCATTTGAGTCCTAATTTTGTTAGCCTTTGATTTCTTTTCATCTTCAATTTTACCTCTATTCATGCAGTTCTTTGCTAGATGACCAAGTTCTTTGCATACATAAAATCTTTTAGTAGGATTTCTCTTTCTGAGGTGAGTCCTCATGCAATTTGCTCCAATGTGTCCAAACTCTCCACATAAATAATATTTGTACCAAGTTTTGTAATCCCAACAAAAAATTTCTTTAGCATGTTATTCAATAGGATTTCAATTATTGGTTCTGCACTCTAAAGATTTATGGCCTTGTTTGTTGCATGTGAAACATTTTCCTTCAAACTTAGTTTTCTCTTTGCATTCACTTGCTATATGTCCATGTTTGTTACAACTATAACATTTGCCATTGAATTTTGATTTTCCATTGCTCCAACATTTATTTGAAGTATGCCCTATTTTTCCACAATGATTGCATGTAGGTCTTTTATTTTTTTGAGCTCCTTGTTTTGATGACTCTCCTTCTTTAGAGTAGCCCAATCTTGCTTTCCCTTCATGTCTATTCTGAGATATTTCAGCTAATTGATCCATGTTTTCTTGTGATCTCATCATTCTTTCATTGGTTTCTCTTTCTTCTCTAAGATCAATCCTGAGTCTTTCATTTTATGTCCTTAGATTGATGACTTCTTGATTTGCATTGTTCAACTAATTTTCCATATCTGGATGATGTAGTGAAAATTGGTGGATTTCATTGTCTTTTTCTTCTAACCTAGTTTTGAGTAGTCTTTTTATGGCCTTGTTTGTTGCATGTGAAACATTTTCCTTCAAACTCAATTTTCTCTATGCATTCACTTGCCCTATGTCCATGTTTGTTACAACTATAACATTTGTCATTGAATTTTGATTTTCCATTGCTCCAACACTTATTTGAAGTATGCCCTATTTTTCCACAATGATTGCATGTAGGTCTTTTATTGTTTTGAGCTCCTTGTTGTGATGACTCTCCTTGTTCAGTGTAGCCCAATCTTGCTTTCCCTTCAATTGTATTCTAAGATGTTTTAGCTAATTGATCCATGCTTGCTTGTGATCTCATCATTCTTTCCTTGGTTTCTCTTTCTTCTCTAAGATCATTCCTGAGTCTTTCATTTTATGTCCTTAGATTGATGACTTCTTGATTTGCATTGTTCAACTGATTTTCCATATCTGGATGATGTAGTGAAAGCTGGTGGATTTCATTGTCTTTTTCTTCTAACCTAGTGTTGAGTAGTCTTTTGTCTTCTTTTGCCATATTTTTGTCATTTTCAGCTTGGTTCTTCTGTTCCATGACTTCACATATCCTGGCTGAATAAATCTCATGTTCTCTTTTCAAATTTCTGATTTCTTCTTGAAGAATAAGGTTCCTTCCAAGTAGATCTTCTAAAGTTGCATCTGTTTCATCTGAACTTCTTTCTTTGCAAATATCTTCAATTCTTTCTTCTATGTAGACATTGTCATTCATCTTTTCTACTAATTATTTTTTTCTTTTCAGGGATTGAGAGAGTTGACCCTTCAATTTCTTGATTTATTCCATGGCAATATGTAGATCCAACTTTTCATTCTCAATGGCTTTCTCTAGCTTGTATACTTCTATTGTCTCTGATCTTTTCTCTCAAGTTGCTAAACTTTTGATAAGAGAACTAGGCTTTGATACCAATTGTTGGAAATGTAATGCAACTAAGAAGGGGGGGGTGCATCAGGAATCACTTAAACTTCTTTCTTCTTAACCCACTTTGTTAATTTGTCTAATCTATTTGCATGCAAGAAACATAAATTAGTAAAGTGACAACACCATAACACAATATTTGGTAACCTAGAAACCCTCCTAGTAGAAGGTAAAACTAGGGTGGGGATGACACCCACAATGCTTCACTACTACAATAATAAAGTTGGCATGTTAAGGCTTACAAATACTCACTTATGGTGATCTTACTTGGTTAAGAGTAATAAGGATTATTAGGTCCACCTTGTGAAAGGATTTATACAATATAGTTAAGTATGTACTATGTTAGGAGTTTTTGCAAAGGACTGTTAGGTCCACTCAAATAAAGGATTTACGACTAATGCACCTATTAGGATAACTTGGTGGATTGATCTTTGATGTGAAACTTTGATTTATGATGAAGATCCTTTGAAGTAAATTGATCACCTGACTATGATAGATGAGTCTCTTCCTTTCCTTGGAATGCTTGTAGCTTTCAAACAATCTGCTCTTCTATATTCGCTAATGTTCTCCAATTTCATATATCTTATTTTTGGATTAAAAAAATACTTCATACTTATATCCATCCAAATAATTCTTTCATAGGTTAGCTACAACATAACTAATTCCAAAAATAATTACCAATTTGGCTTAGTTTTGTAACTCAGGTCCAATGGCTTACTCAGGCAATGTTGAAGATACTCGGGGAACACTATCACCTTGGCTAACTCTAGCACTCAGTAGACAATAGATGCTTGGTTCATACTAATCACTTGGAAGACACTACTGTCTCGGTTCACATTGCTCTACTAGCTTGATCATTATATTGGAACAAGAACACTCCTCTTAACTCAGTTCTCACTGGAGCTCAGTGGATACTATCAATTCGATTGACACTGTAGCTCGATGGAAATAGTCAACTCAATTGACACTTCTTACTTTTTGCAAGGTTGACATTGATGACTTGGTTCCTTTATGAGCTCAATTAACACTGTAGACTAGTAACTTGGTTATAACTGTCTTTCATTATGATTAAGTGTTTTGACACTAATTGACAATATATCTTGACATGAGATTAACAATATAATATTAACTCCAATTGGTGGGAGTTTGAGTTGTATTTTTGCAATTGAGTTATGCATGATCTCTTTAAAAAGACAACTTTATACATAGCTTAGGGGTTCTTCTTTTCTCTTCTATGTTGTATTTTTGCACTAGCCTTATGCTCTGCAACTATATTCCTTTTACATGTCATTAATGAAATTCTTTTTTTTACCTTTTCTTGTGATTCATGATTTGTGCATGGCTTTTGCCTTGTTTTGAATATTTCTTTCCTACTTCTTACTGCTATATGTTGTGATTAATTTATTGATTTTTTTTAATCATAAAAACATCCTTCCTTTCAGCATTTAATCAATTCCAAACCTGTATGTAAATTCTTAGGAAATGGAAGACAATTGAAATATGTTTATTTGGGTGTTTCATTCATGTGTTGTGCATATGTAGCAAAGATTGTAACCACATTTCAATCTGGTGCATCACCTTTCCCTTTCAACAATTTAATTTTCAGCATCTCCTTCTCCCTTCTCTTGAAAATTTGTAGTTTTGGTGCATCCCAATTGTAAGGAAGTCAACCTTCTTTGGAGATTCAACCTTAGAGCGGAAGTCCCACACTTGGAGGTTATTACCATATTACACAAGGTCACTTGAGGGTCATACCTCAAGAAAGGATGTAGAATTTTGTGTCAATAATATCCATGTACTCCTCTTGTCAATTACAAGTTGAAAGTGGGATACCTATGGTTGGTGCCTCATTTTCCTATAGTTGAGTCTCTCAACTAGCACTAGCACCTCCAATCCACACAACAGAATTGGAGATACAGGTTTAACACTATCTCAAAAGTCACTACTAAGCCAAAGATTGCACACTCTACTCGATGTGTTCTCCTCTAGGGTTTGCCTCTAGGTCCTCAACTCAAGCATTTGGGTATTTCTGGCCCACACTATCCTTTTTGTGGGCAACCTAAGACTTTCTTGTACATTTTTTGGTTGTGTCGTAGAGCTCAACAGTACTGGCTCTAGATACATGATTTTTTCAAGCCTCTTAGGTTGGAACCATTTTCTTAGCATGTGGTTTTTCTCAGGGACTCTACCAAAATCTCATTTAAATCTCCCAGATTTGGCATGCTTTCAGGGTGGAAATTCTTTTCACCCTTTAGAAAGATAGAAATGTTGTTTTTTTTACACATAAACTTTTGGATATAAATGTTGCTATGTATACTAAGGCTTGCAAATGTAATAATGTAATGTTACATATTCAAGTACAAGCCAACAAAGTGGCTCTAGAGGTGGCCCACCTATAGGAGCTTCCCAATCATTGGGTCAATGTGCCATGTATAGTTGACAGGGTGTCATTAGATTTTTCTTTGATGGATCAGACTCCACCTCGTGGTCACTGTGGGGGTTGTAGCTCCTTGTCCTCCGACTCCCATACCCCTTGCCACTATCCTCGTGGCTAGGATCTTCACCACCATGGCTTTGCCTCTCTGCAACGTGCCTCAAGATGGTCATCAGATGCTCTTCCTATTGGTCATGTTGTTCCCTAGTTGGCATGCACCTACTACTAACCCCAAATGGTCATTCCCCTAACTGGACCTGGCAATTTTATCACCAAGGGTAGAGGGAGAGGAAAAAGAAGAAATTGTTGTTGCTACTAATGATGGGTGGACTCCTCATAAGCCACCCTCCAACTCCTTTAATGCATTGGGATTTCATGATCAATAGGTTCTACCTCCCTCGGCTAGCACTGCTTTAGCTGCTTGAGATTTTTTCTTATGTTAATTTTGATGAATAGTTATTAATATTTTTGGCTCTATCATTTGAACTCTCACGAGATGATCTTGTATCACCCGACCCTTTTTTATGAATATATAACTTGAATATTTCATTAATAGAAAATGAACTATTCATCAAAAAAATATCTACCATATACTTTTAACTTATTTATAAGAGAATGAATTACCCAAGTATGAAATAAATTATTGCACAATAACCTTGCAAGACTTTAATTGTGTTCTTGCATTCTTTCAAGACTATACTTATATTATAAATTATATATGACATGACAACTTTACAAAGTTATACTTAAGATTAACATAAGATATTAATAATTTAAGAAGGAATCTTCACTACTCAAAGATGCCCAAAGAAAGCACGCCAGTATAAAATACAATGTTTGCATGTTTGAAAAAACACTTAAATATTTAGTAATCTCACACAGGCCTGGAATTTGATGTCGTATTAGCCATTTTTGCAGTTTTGAACTATATATGACAGGTTAAAAAATTGTAAGACCGTATGGCTGGATAGGCTAATTTTTTAGAGAACCATCAATATGACAAGTAAATTTATTACTAAACCATCAATATTTGTTATTTATGTCGATAGGTACTCTACAATGACAGAATGGGTGGAGTGGGATGGTGTGAGCATGTTAATGGTAACTTTTATTCTTCTAGGTTAAATTTGACAACCATCTACACGTCAGAAATTTAAATCTTATTATAAATAAAATATACTTTTAAAAATAATTTAATAAATACCACATAAAATATTTGTTTAAATTATAATATTTGGAGATATAAATCATCCATTTTTTAGAAATTAAAATAAAAAGCTTAAGCTAGTAAAAAGCTAAATAAATAGAGATAAATAAAATATATATAATTTTAGATGTAATAAATTAATATATAGTTATTTTGTAGTGGGTATCTATCATCATTTCTTTAGATAGATTTATTTAAGATATCTATACTAGTAGGTAACTTAGTATTATATTTAATATATATTATTTTATATTATAGGTGTTTCTATTTTTTTCATTCTGTTTAGTTATGTTTCTATTTTGGTGAATGCATATTTATATTAATTTAAAATATTATTGAAATACAATATAATAAACCTTAAAATTTATTTTTAAAAACATAAAATTAAAAAATCTCTTAAAGTAACATATGTGAACTTAGAAACTTACTTCTTTCATAATATTGTATATAGTACTAATTTATAATTACAAGTTAATCATAGAGAATTTTGCATATATTACTAATCAATATTATTATTTTCTAATTTATAGAATATTTGAATTTAAAATGAAAATTGACAATCAATTTTTTTATCGAAGCACAGAATGAAAGGCATGAAATTTTTTTAGCAGTCATAAAAAATCATATAACAGTCAGGGGTGACCATCAAATTCCAGGCCTGATCTCACAAACGTCTAATTTTCCTAATGATGTTGGTCCACCAATAGTTGGACCGGGACAATTTCCCCAAATAATTCCTCAAAAGGAAGAAATTGTCCTACAAAATAAAACACCATAAATCTAGGCTTGAAATTAATCAAGTAGGCCTACAGCATTGTAAGTAAGTAGAGTGATGCAGATGGAGGAACAAAAGAAAGGAAGTAAATATGTTAGGGGAAAAGTAAAGAAGATGAGAAGTAGCATTCATGACTGAGTTTGTCATTGATGTCAACATAGCAATTTTCTGTGCTATCTAACAAAAGAACAACGGAAAGATCAATTTGGTATTAATGGCTAGTCAAGTATTCTAACTATCAGAGGTTATGAGAGATACGTCTAAGTATCTAGTATATGCAGTTAATAATGGAAGAAGAAATGATAAGTCTAGAAGAAGTTATGTAAGTTTTGATGATGTTTATTCTGAAATAGAGTTTATAGAGGCATGTTCTGGTAAACTTGTTATATCTCTTAGCAGAGTTGTTATTCTAAGAATCGAGGTTGAGGGTGTGAAAAAGACATGTTGGTAATGACGTGGCTAAGTTTGCTCATCATAATATTGCATATACAGAAAGTTATTCAAGTTACAAGTCGGAAGACTAATGTTATCACTAAGTGTAATGTGTTTTTAATGTGGTTCTATAATGATTAATTGAGAAGGTCTAACAGCCGACTTAGGGAATTGTACTATGGACTCGGTATAAAGGGAGGACATTTTCCTTTATCATGAAGAATCATAATGTATGTTTTTTATTCATAAAAAGCAACAATAAGAGCAAAATATGAAAGTGAGTAGAGTAGAGTGGAAGTGAAGGAAACTTCATTACCGAGGTTTTGTTGAGTGATCTGAGGTTTGATATTTAGATCTGAGGTTCGTGACCTAGTCTACAAGGTCTAACAGTGATTAGTTCGGTTGAAAAAATAAAGGAAAGAAGAACATATTAGTAAATTGCTTGTTTGAGAAGTGAGCTCTTCTTGTAGTTGAAATTGCATGTTTGGGTAGTGGGCTCATCTTGCATACATTGTACTACAACTCCTAACAGGGTTGAAATCTCCTAATAGGGATCCAGAGTCTCCTAATAGGGACTCATGTGTACTAAATGTTTTAATAGACTCTTAACAAGCTCCATCCTCTAACAAGGAATATTAGTATTAGTACATCATCTTGTGGGAATCATTCCCATAAGGATTTTGTCTCTAATCAAGGGTTTCCCTAGTCAACAAATCTGGTGTAATTATCTATGTGCATCTTTGCATGGTTGTTGTTTACTTTGGTTGAATGGTTAAGTTTGTTTAAAGAAGATAAATGTTTTAATTGTTGGATAACTGATTCCCTCCCCCCCAGGGGTTATCTTGGTGGACTATTGTTTCTAAAAATTGGTATCAAAGCATCAGGTCCTTGAAGATAAAGTTTAACAACTTTGGGAGATCCATGGCGAGCATGTTTAGGAAAGATGGTCTAAAGTTTGATGGAACAAATTATGATAGCTAGAAAGAAAAGACGAAGACACACCTGTTGTGTATGGGTCTAGTATATTGGATCTTGACAAAAATAGAAAAGACAATCATTGCTGAAAATGATTTGGAAACTTCTACTGAAGCAGAAAGAGATATTTTTATGTGCAACATGAGAGCTCGAGAAGCACTATTGACTGCACTTCCTAAAATTGAATACAATTAGGTAAAATCACTTGTTGCTTCACATTTGTTTTGGAAAGCTTTGGAAAAATAGTTTTGAAGGTGATGAAAATTCTAAGAAATTGAGGCTACAAAGTTGGATTTTTGGATTTCAGGATGCTAAAATGATGGAAGATGAATCTGTAAGAACATATGTAGGAAGGATATCAGAAATTACTACAGGTATTAGATCTCAAGGAGGAACCAAAGAAGATGATGAGGTGATGTGGAAGATATTAAAGAGCTTGACACCACCATTTAAGCCAGCAATTCAAATGATATAGTTGTTGATATCTTGTACCAAAGATTTCACAAAGGAAACAGTGCTTGGAAGACTTGAAGTAGTTGAGAATGAGCTTAGATAGTCTGGAGAATTAACCAAAATAGAGACAGCTTTCAGTGCCTTGAATATTCAACCTAATTTATCAAGGAGCACAAGTGTTAGAGGAAATTTTGCTAGCAACAATAGATTTGAGGAAGACAGGAAGATTGAAGGAGTAGCCCTTCTGGTAAGAAGAGAAAAAGGAGGTAAGAAAATCTTTAAATTTTGGACTTATGATGAATATGGTCATTATGCATCTAAGTGTCCTAAAAGAGAGAAAAAGTATAAAGAAAATTACAAACCTAAAAAAAATAGAGAGTGTTTGTATGCAAACGAAGAAAATGATTTTAATGAATAAGCAGTAAGTGATGATGAAATAGGATTTGTGGCAATTAAAGAAGAAAGTCCAGAGAAAATAGCAACAATGTCATAGGTTGAGAAGAAATCTGATTGGATAATTGACAGTGGTTGTTCACATCATATGACTAGTGATATGAATAAGTTTTTTGACTTAAAAAGTTAGGATGGAAGCATTGTCAGAGTTGGAAACAATGTAGCATGTCAAGTTAAAGGTATTGGATCTATAATTCTTGATGGTAAAACTAATACTGAAGATGTATATTTTTTTGATGGTTTGAGGCACAATGTCTTGAGTGTTGGACAACTAGTGGACAAAGGTTATCAGTTGTAGTTCACAAAGAAGACATGCATCATCAAAGACAAAGATGGAAAAGTAATTGGAACGGGAACCAAATCTAGAGGTAATGTATTTTAGTTGAATCCTACTAAAATAACATGTTTGGTTGCAAAGGTAGATGATAGTTGGTTATGGCATAAAAGATTTTTTCATATAAACTTTGATAGTATTGTGAAGACTAGTAGTATGTTTGCAGTTAGAGATTTTCCTAAGATTGTAAAGCCTACTAACACAATTTGCAAGGAATGTGTGTTGGCAAAGCATAATAGAACTTCTTTTCCCAGTAAGAAGTTTACTACTATAGAAAAGTTGGAGATTGTACACACAGATCTTAGCGGTCCTACAAAAACTAAAGGATTCTATGGTGAAAAATATTTTATGATTCTAGTTGATGACTTTTCTAGAATTATGTGGGTTACATTTTTTGAAGAGAAATCTGAGGCATTTGACAAGTTTAAGATATTCAAGAATAGAGTTGAGAATGAATCTAGTATGAAGATTAAATGTTAAAGATTAGATAGAGAAAGAGAATTTACTTCAAATGAGTTTAACATGTTTCATGAAGAAAATGGAATCAAAAGATAGTTATCAACCCCGAGAACCCCTGAACAGAATGGCATTATAAAGAGAAGGAATGGATCAGTTACAAAAGAAGCAATAGCTATGTTAGTTGAGAATGATGTATCCAAGATATTTTGGATAGAAGCCATGAATATAGTAGTCTATGCTATGAACAGAGTGCAAGTCAAGAAAGACACAAACAAGAGCCCTTATGAATTATGGTTTGGTCACTCACCTATAGTTAAGTATTTTAGAATTTTTGGAAGTAAGTGTTATATCAAAAGAGATGATGATATTAGTAAGTTTGATGCTAGAAGTGATGAAGGTATGTTTCTTGGTTATTCATTGAAAAGAAAGGCTTATAGATGCTATAGTCTGAGAACTAAGACTATTATGGAAGGTGAAAATGTGAGAATTGATGAGAAAATCATGATAGAAGAGAGAATAGTTGATTACAATTTAGATCATGATGTTGTTACTAAGCCAAGGAATGATGAAGTATTTCTTGAGACTAACAATGAATTGCAAAATAAGGGAGAGCTAAGGCAGGAACAAAGCTCGAAACCTTCAATAGAGCTAAGAGTTGAGATAGCAACTCCTACTTCAGGAAAGAGTATGATAAAGAATCACCCATCCGAGCAAATCATCAAAAGCAATGATAAAGGTGTAATGACAAGAAGCGGAGTCAATGAAGAACTGTGTTTGATATCTCAAGTTGAACCCAAAAATGTAGATTAAGCATGTAAAGATGATAATTGGAAACAAGCTATGAAAGAGGAATTGGATCATATAGTAAAGAATAAGACATGGGAATTGGTCCCCAGACCAACAGACAAGAATGTGATAGGAAATAAATGGGTATTCAAGAACAAGATGAATGATCAAGAAAAAGTTGTAAGGAACAAAGCAAGATTGGTATGTAAAGGATACTCATAGAAAGAAGGAATAGATTATGAGGAGACCTATGCTCCAGTGGCTAGAATAGAAGTAGTAAGATTATTCTTAGCCTATGCAATGCAAAAGAAATTCAAAGTGTATCAGATGGATGTCAAGTCAGCATTTTTTAATGGAGAACTTGAAGAAGAAGTGTACATAGAGCAGCCAGAAGGTTGTCTTTGACAAATGATAAGGACATACTATGCAAACTTAAGAAAGCATTTTTTGGCTTAAAGAAAGCACCAAGAACCTAGTATGTGAGGTTGGACAAGCATTTGACAAAGCTTGGATATAGAAAAGGTATAACAGATAGTAATCTATATTAGAAAGAAACTGATGATGGTTTGATGATTTTAGTAATATTTGTTTATGATATCATATTTGGAGGAAATGATGAAGAAAGCAAGAAGTTTACAGAAGAGATGAAGAGAGAATTTGAGATGAGTATGATAGGAGAAATGAAATATTTTCTAGGATTACAGATTGTACAAAATAAAGAAGGAATCTTTATTTCTTAGATTAAGTACTTGAAGGATTTATTGAAAAGTTTTAGTTTGGAAACATGCAAACCCATTGGAACACCTATGGTAACTAGACACAAGTTATCTATGAAGGATCAAACAGCTACTATTGAGCAGAAGTACAGATCTATGATCAGAGGATTGCAATATCTGACTCACACAAGGCCGAATATAGAAAATGTAGTTAGAATTGTTGCAAGATTCCAAGTTGATCCCAAAGAAGCACATTATGTAGCAGTCAAAAAGATATTTAAATATCTAAAAGGAACATCTGAGTTCAGATTGTGGTATGACAGATCGAATGACTTTACTCTAAGTTCTTATACGGATGCTTATTGTGTAGGTAGTATGTATGATAGAAAAAGCACCAGTGGTGGAGCCTTCTTTCTTGGACCCAAGATTTTTTTCTTGGTTAAGTAAGAAGCGGGATTGTATATCACAAAGTACAATGAAAGCAGAATATGTTGCAATAGAAAATAATTGCAATCAAGTTGTTTGGATGAAGCAGATGTTGAAGGATATAAGGATAGAATTCAGTGAACTTTTTGTCATACATTGTGACAACACAAGCATGGTAAATATTTCTAAGAATCCAGTGTTGCATTCGAAGACTAAGCACATTTCTATTAAGTATCACATGTTGAGAGAGAAAGTTGTAGAAAAGGAAATTAGATTGGAGTACGTGAGCACAAAGGAGTAGATTGCAACTATATTCACTAAGCCTCTTCCCAAAGAGACTTTTGAGTATTTTCAAGGTATCCTTGGGGTTATTCCCCTTCCTACATCAAAGTAGAAGATGTAAGAGTGCATCAATCAAATGTAATAGGGCACCATTGTTGTATGGATTGAATGTTGATGCTTCCTGTATGGGGTAGTATCTGAGATGGACATAGTCATCCAAGACTCTTGTTGAATGTTTTTTTGAACAATGTCTTTGGACACTTGAGCTAGTAAGAATCAGTTGTTGTAGAGTTTGATGTAATGAAGTTTAAACCTTTGACACTAATGTCAATGGGGGAGAAGTTTAATATGAAAAACATGTTGGGGAGAAGTACTACATTATGAGAAGATCATGAGGAATAACATTGTGGAGGAGAAGCAAGCATGAACAAGTACATCTTATTTGGAAGAAGAAAACAATTGAGGAGGAGAATGATTGATGAAGAGGACTTGAAAAGAAAGATGAACAGTCTTTTGTTGGTATTCTTGCAACTAGATTTTTTCATCTATGTTGCCATCAATGTCAACGGTCGCAGGAGGTTATTGTGAGATTGTTGAAAGCATGAATGCTGATAATATTCCTATGGGGGAGTACTAATGATATGTTACATTCATGACTAATTTTTTCATTAATGTCAACATAGTAGTTAGAATAGTGGAAAGATCAAGTTGGTACTAACGGCTAATCAAGTATTCTAACTATTTGAGGTTATGAGAGATATGTCTAAGTATCTAGTATATGTAGTTAACGTTGGAAGAAGAAATGATAAATCTAGAAGAAGCTATGTAAGTTGTGGTGATGTTTGTTCTAAGATAAAGTTTACAGAGGCATGTTCTGGTAAACTTTTCATATCTCTTAGTAGAGTTGTTATTCTGAGAATCGAGGTTGAGAATGTGAAGAAGACATGTTGGTGATGACATGGCTAAGTTCGCTCATCATAATATTGCGTATATAGAAAGTTATTCAAGTTGCAAGGCAGAAGACTAATGTTATCTCTAAGTGTAACATGTTCTTAATGTGGTCCTCTAATGATTAATTGAAAAGGTTTAATAGCCAACTCAAGGAATTGTGCTATGGACTCAGTATAAAGGGGGGACATTTCCCTTTATCATGAAGAATCATAATGTATGTTTTTTATTGATAAAAAGCAACAATAAGAGCGAAATTTGAAAGTGGCTAGAGCAGAGTGGAAGTGAAGGAAACTTCATTGCTGAAGTTTTTCTGAGTGATTCAAGATTTGATATTTGGATCTGAGGTTTGTGACTTGGTCTACAAGTTCTAACAATGATTGATTTGGTTGACAAAAAAAAGAGGAAAGAAGAACATAATAGTAAATTACTTGTTTGAGCAGTGAGCTCTTCTTGTAGTTGAAATTGCATGTTTGAGTAGTGGCTCATCTTGCATACATTGTACTACAACTCCTAACAAGGTTGGTACAACTTCTAACAGGGTTGGAATCTCCTAACAGAGATTCAATGTCTTCTAATAGGAACTCATATGTACTAAATGTTGTAATAGACTCCTAATAGGGTTCATCCTCTAACAAGGAATATTTATATTAGTACATCATCTTGTGGGCATCACTCCCACTGGGGTTTTCCCTCTGATCAAGGGTTTCCCTAATCAAAAAATCTGGTATAATTGTTGAAAGGTTAAGTTTGTTTAAAGAAAATAAATGTTTTAATTGTTGGATAACTTATTCACCCCCCCACCCCCCCCCCCAACCTCTCAGTTATCTTGGTGGATTATTGTTTCTAATGTAGCCATGACATCGAACTGACGAATCTCAATGTTAAAAGTAAAAGGCACCACCATCCAACCTCATGGTAACTTGAAAAGGGTCTACTCCCACTGCGCTAATCAGATAGTCTCGAGTCTCAAATAGGATAATAATCCCAAACATCAACAGTAATATCTAGGTCAAGGAAAACTTGAAAGCAATCTAACTCAAGGTACCAAAACACATGTGACATCTAAACCCAGAGGCAAACAAAGAGACATAGGAAATCTACTATGTAAGTGGGCAAGTGTCATCACATGAGCCAACTCTAGGGTTACCATGGTAGTCTTTTAATACTATGGCCCCCTAGTGTCTCTATGTGGCATCAATATCCTTTCGTAGTAACAAGGAATAATAATGAAGCAAGGTTGTAACCAAGCGTCCTCTGTACTCCCATCCTAGTCTGTACTAGCACTCGAGGCATGGGTGAGGAAAGAAAAAGACTCTTATTAATTCATTTTACTCTAATTTAATGTAGTGTTATCACTTATTAAAATAACCTACAATGGGTTACTTGTCAGCCTCTTTACAGCCTCAGCTTCTATTGCAAGCCACTTTCCAACATGACATATAGATAACCTACCCTAAGCTCAATAAAAGTAATAGGTCTCGTACGAACATAAATCACTCATCAATTCTAAAATAAGCAACTAGAAAAAGTATTGAAAATATTATTTGATCATAATCATAGATTCCACCAATACGATCATCCTAATAGGACTAATCCAAAATTAGATACACATAAACCAAATCCATATCATAACATGACATCACCAAACAAACAAATCATTTAATCACCTCAGTCTTATACAAGCAACTAGGAAGCAATCAAGGATAATCAATCAAAGACTCAAAGGTTATATCAAGAAAGTCACACCATTCACCTTAGTTTCACATAAGAACACTGGAAAGCAATAATCGCCATTAGATCAAACTCATCATAGAAACACGCATGTCACATCACCAAGGTTGGGTATAAAAGATCGTATACAAAATATCATCATGACATCACAAAACAAACCCCCAAGCCTTTGGTAAACATTCTAATAACTCGTCAAAGAACTAAGTCAACCCTGAAACCCAACACACAAGAAAACATACAACTAACAGTGTAGTTTCATAGTTCTGTTTGGTTTAGAAAAACACAGTTTTTAGTTAACAGTAAGGTTTCAAAATCACATTTCATAGTAATTTTTTCCGATTTAACTAAGTTATAAAATCTCCATTCTACTTTTAGAATCAAATGTCTATCTACCACTAACTCACCAAACCGACGTTTGTATAAGGATCATAAATTTAAATAATAATTAATAAATAAATAACTAGTAATTATTTACCAATATTTAATAATAAAATGAGTTTCATTAATTAATTTCCTTCTAATGTCTTATTAAAAAATTAATTAATAATTTAATTAATTAATTTAATTGTTAATAACATATCCTTTTAAAGAAAATACTTAATAACTTATAATATTTTAATTAAAAGAAAACTATTAATAAAATATATTAATAATTAAAATTTTCATTAAACTTAAATTTAAATGAATTACAAGTTTAAATAACTTAAAATTTAAATAATTTTAATTAAATTTTAATAAAAAATGGTGTGTTTTAAGGTGCAGCCTGCCATAATCAAAGGTCGTTGTAGTACACCCTGCTATGGCCGCAACATGTCCTACATCAACAGTACCTGCTGCTATCACAGCATGACTACTATGGCAGTCCCAATGCATCGTCGAGGTAAGAAGAAAGGGATGGGTGGGGGTTGGTGGCCCTACACACCAATTTTTTTTTTTTTTTAATTTTAATTTTTGTTTTATATAAAGACAAAACAAAACACCCCCATCCAAATAAATTTGTACAGTCTAGATTTAAATTTGTATAGCAAGACAATTTTTAATATATGTATATAAAATTATTACAGTAAATTTATTTACTATGGTAATTATATATAATTACAACAATAGATCTAATAGGAAAAATACAAACAATCACTCAAATTTGTAAATCAAATTCCGATTTATTCCTAACCCTTCCTAATGCAAATATTGTTTCTTAAAATTGTGCAAACAAGGGTTTTTCTAAATTCTCAAAACTCATATACAGGCAATTTCGTAACGAAGAACTATGAAAATATACAACAAGGGTTTCAATTTAATTAATTTGTTCACAAATGAAATCAAAAACAAAAACTATTAAATTACAGTGATATCAACCAAATCTAAAATTCTGAGAACGGATTCATCCAAGCACGAAGAAGATAGGAAATTTAAGAATTGGAAACTACCACACAAATTAACCACAAGATTCTATATGAATTTGATGCTAATTCAACAACACACGGAGCATGCAAGTATTTCTCTTTCTTTCTTAAAACCTCCTCCAAAATTGCTCATCCAAAACCCGATCCCCGAGAAATGAACTCTAAATTGCTAATAAAGAGTTTTTCCCTAATTTAGGGATTTGATTGTGCAATCACATGAAAAGCCCTTTACCTTTATTATTTAATTATATTTTAATATTCATGCACAACCTTTTTGTCATCCAATTAAAATATCTTTATTAAATAATTTTCTCTCTTTAATTAATTTTGAGACGTTTTTGATAAAAAAATATTTATTAACTTAAGTAATAATACTATTTAGCATTTATTAAAAAATGAACTCTAAATATATTATTATTAAATTGAATAAATATTATTGCGCTCACAATTAGACTTTAACTAAATCTTTTAGATTTAATTCTTTTATTTAATTAATTAAATATCAAATTTTCCTTATAAAATTTCTATTAAATTAAATCATTAATTATTGTTTTAATTTGATTTAATTATAACACAAAATAATCATAAACTCACAAGATTGAAAAGAAAACCCATAATAAGGTAGAGAAAACTACATCAAACTCAAGGGTTATAATCATGAATTTACGTCACTTGACGAATTCGAAAGGTAGACAATTTAGATTTTTGCCCTACTTTTTATGACAAATGGTTTAAGGATAGGATTTGGACTCAAGTTATCTCCCCTCTCTTACCATTGAGATATTGCGATAGGGTACACTCATCCTAGCAATTCAAGGAAGTCGATACTCGGTACCTGCAATCTGCATAAAATCCACGCATGTACATACACATATAATCTTAACTAAACAAGCAATGGTGGAAAGTGGTAAATCATGTAGATCCCGACTAGCAAGTGACTACGACTCCCTCTCTCAACCATATCAAAAATATCATAGATAAAATAAAACAGACATGTACACAATACACATGCAAGTATAAGGTAAGTAACCATATAACTGCATATAAATCATTTATCTAACTTAATCATCATGAGATAGTTGAAATCACTAACTGAACATACATATATCACCTTTGAAACAATCATGAAATAGCTGAAATAACTAAGTAACTCATCACATAAATCAATTGAGTATAAAATAACATCTAAACAATACGGTAACCAAGTATGAATAATCATAAAACACAATAAAAAAATTGACCTAAAATAATCTAGCAATACAACAGAAAAGTCAACTAGCGGTAGGCATTACAGGGTGAAAATTCTTTCCACCCTTTGGAATGATAAAAATGTTGTGTTTTTTACACAAATTTTTGGATATGAATGTTGCTATGTATACTAAGGCTTGCATATGTAATAATGTAGTGTTACATATTCAAGTGCAAGCCAACAAAGTGGCTCCACTTGTCGGAGCTTCTCAATCATTGGGACAATGCGCCCTGTACAATTGCCTGGGTGTATCGAATTTCGCTTTGACGGATCAAACTCCATCTTGTGGTCATTGTCGGGGTGTAGCTCCTTGTCCTCTCGCTCCTAGACCCCTCGCCGCTCTCCCAGTGGCTGGGATGTTCGCCACCACCCCTCTGGCTCTCCACGACGTGGCTCAGGATGGTCATCAGATGCTCTTCCTACTGCTCATGTTGTTCCTAGTTGGCATGCACCTATTACTAACCCCAAATGGGCATTCCCCTACTAGACCTGACAATTTTGTCGCCCAAGGCAAAGGGAGGGGAAAAAGAACAAATTGTTGTTGCTGATGATGATGGTTGGGCTCCTCTTGAGCCACCCTCCAACTCCGCTAATGCATTTCATGATCAGTAGGTTCCACCTCCCTTAGCTAGCACTGCTTTAGTTGCTTGAGGGCTTTTCATATGTTATTTTTTATGAATAATGGTTGTGTCGTTTGAACTCTTACGGAGTGATCTTGTATCCCCCAACCATTTTTTTGTGAATATATAACTTGAATATTTCATTAATAGAAAATGAGCTATTCATTAATAAAAAAAAAATCTACGAAATACTTTTTATCTTATTTATAAGAGAATGGATTACCCAAATATGAAATAAATTATTGCACAATAACTTTGCAAGACTTTAATTGCGTTCTTGCATTCTTTCAAAATAATTGTGTTCTTGCATTGTATGTAAGTAGAGTGATGTGGATGGAGGAACAAGAGAAAGGAAGTAAATGTGTCAGGGGCAAAGTAAAGAAGATGAGAAGTAGCAATCCTGTCTTCCTAACTGCCGGCACAAAACAGAGTCCACCCTGGCAAAACTGCTGTCAAAGAAAAGAGAGGGAAAAAAATTAAAAGAAACTAGAGGAAAAATATGTATGTCAGGCCTCACGGCTGGCAAGCAGATAACATTATTACAGCTGGCAGTCACATGCCCACACGTACGAAGAATGGAAGGCCTGTACTTGTTGCTGACGTGGAAAGAATATCTTTTTGGCCCACCGCCAACCTGTGAAACGCTTTCCACTTTGACTTTTAACTTTCTTGACTTACCTCTTTTTGTTTCTATATTTGTTTTTGTAATCTCGAAAAGGAGCCGCAAATGTTGGAGTTAGTGCTCCGCCGTCTGCGCCGCGGTTTGTGATTGGGTTTGGTGGAAATCTAGTTTTATTTGATTTTCCACTAAGTACGTGATATGTGGATGGATTTGAATTTTTTAATTGGAGACAACTTTATTGAGAATTATGATTCTCTTTTGGTTTCTTGAAAATCGAGCCATAAAATATTGTAAAACTCTGGATAGAGTAAGGGGATTGTTCATGAATCCTTGGCCTATTTGCAATCATATGGTGGCAGTTCAAATCATATATAGAGAGAGAGAAAGTATGGGTAGTTAATTAAGAGGTGGACTGTTCATATGATGGCTTAGGTGGGGAAATCATAACGTTTTTTTCCACAAGCCAACATCTTTTTAGATGGGTTGTAGAGGTGGATAGAGTATGTGGTTTTTAAAGGGGTAATAGAAACCAACTTGTTATGTGAGTGACTTTAGCAAGGAGCTATTGAAAACATTCTTTGAGTGTTCTAGTGGGGTAGAGTTTTATTTGGAGTAGCAACAAATTATTCTAAAAATTATGAAAGTTGTGCATGTGTTAGAATTATAATGCAACTTCTTATAGATGATTTTAAACATAAGATGTAAGCATGAGAAGTTCTTCAATTATAATGATGATGGTGTAAACGGAACCAAGCTTCACTCCCAACTAAAAGGTATTAAAAAGAGGAGAGTAATATAGAATTATTCATATGATAGTTTTTTCGAGGAATGTTTATGGAACTCACAAGTATCATAAAAATAAAGATAACAACTTTTGCAACACCATCTTAAACCTTCTTAGAGGGGTTTGTGTTGGGTTGATAGTGCATCTCCCTTAGAGGAGGCAAAAAAATCTAATTATGAGAGTGCTTTGTTGTAAGGGAGCTACAGATAACCATTCTTTGACAATTGCCATCAAGTAGAATTTTACTTTCCTCGATGTGTACAATGGACTACCCTAATAATTAATAAGTTGTGCAAGGGTTGAAATTCTATTGTAATATTATTTGCTCACCTATGGATCTAAAAATAGGATGTAAACAAAAAGAGATTCTCAATTATAACCAGGGTGATGAAGATGGAGCCTAGCTTTGGTCTCATTTAAGGGATATTAAGGAGTTTAATGATGGGAAGGAAATGACACTTCGACACATAAATCAAATGAAATATTATTCATATGACTTAATCATTAAACTATTTTATTCTTTTAGATTATGGTTTTATGTATGTAACATTTTTTTCCAATGACTTCAAAAGAATCATTTAGACAAGATGACAACCTTCTAGAGGGGTAATAACATGGAAAATACATTCTTTAATTAAAATACTCAAACATATACTTAATATCTAAATAAGCTTCAATCTTAGTTAAAGGGAGCTAATGGACGCAACAAGTTCTTCTATCTTTTTGTTTTACTAAAAATTAAATAATATTTACAAATAATATCTATTAGTTTATTTTATTTTATTGTTTATATTTATGACTGTTGTGAGGATTTATAAGCATTGAAAGCGAGGGATAACTCGATACAATCAAACATCTCCAAAATTTAGTCATTGGTCTATACAACTGAATTACTAACTTCCAAATACTAAAACATATGATCGGTGTCATCAAATATAGCATAATAAGATCAAATCGCCGCATATACTTGACATACATGGAAACCCTTATTAGAAGGTAAAAACCATAGTGGGGATGATGCTCACAAAGCTCACTACTATAGTAAATGAGTTGCTTTGTTAGGAGCATACAGTTACCCTTCCTTAGGGTTCACCCTATTAGGAGTGACTTTGTACCTTGTTAGAAGTATAAATAGATCTGTTAGGATCTACTTTGTTAAAGGATTTACAAAACTCTTTTGAGAGTCTACCCTGTTAGTGGATTTACAATTAGAACATGTTAGGGTTCACCCGATTCAAGGATTTATCAGTTGTAACTGTTAGGAAACAACTAGATCTTTGATCTAGTTATGGCATTCCTTTCCTATCAGATCCAATTTTCTCTTTGGTCTTCTATCACTGCACAATGCTCTACTTTGCTCAATACCTTGATCGTTATTGTTTGATCACTCTACTTCTTTTGCTAGCTTCCCTTCTCCTACTACTTTGTCTTCTTGTGCCACTTGCTTCTTACACACTTAATCATACACCACTTAGTCCATTTCAAAACCTATATGTCTACTTGTACTACTTTTCCTCTTAATATTGACCCTTCATTTGAACTTTAAGATTCCCACTCTATCTTCTCATGCATTTCACATATCTCAAAGAGTTAACCTGATTAGGCTTACCCTTACCTAGATTTAACTATCTTCTTAGAGGGGTTTGTGTTGGGTTGATAGAGTGTATCTCTCTTAAAGGAGGCAATTAAACAAAAAAATATAATAATGAGAGCGTTTTGTTGTTAGGGAGTTACAGATAAACATTCTTTGACAGTTATCATCAAATAGAATTTTACTTTGCTCGGAGTATACGATGGACTACCCTAATAATTAATAAGATCATACATGGGTTAAAATTCTAATGTAATATTCTTTGCTCACATATCCAGATCTAAAAATAGGATGTAAACAAAAAGAGATTCTCAATTATATTAAGGGTGATGAAGATGGAGCCAGTCTTTGATCTCATTTAAGGGATATTAAAAAGTTTAATGGTGGGAAAGAAATGTGTACCTGTCTTCTAATCGGATTGGTGAAAACATGTTACCTTTCCCACTTTAACCTTACATCTATTAGTTATGTTGATTTAATGATCCAATGTAGACATGTCTTGTCCTTCACTTTGTAATTTCACACTATCTAATATGATTTTTCTTTCCATATTCAACTTCTTCCTTGTCTAGTTGTGAATCCTCTAAACACTATCTTATAGTCATCGATCATCACTTAGTGATCATTGATAATTATAGGTGTTTTTCCTTTACTAACCATCTTGTACTTCCACCAATAAACATGTTGTGATATGCTAACTTAGTTCTCACTAATCAATGTTATGGATACTATATATTGGAAGCAATGACAATCATATAATAACCATATAGATATCCACTCATTTAGTACTATCTCCAATAGGTAATGTCAATTATCTCCTAATATTCTCCCAATGCTAACAATCTCTCCCTTTGGCATTGATGACAATACATTGGAGACCAATGATCTCACTCCCCCTAAGTTCATATTCACCATACTAGTATTTGCAATCTTAATACTAATCTTGTCCTTTTATCTTCATTTTCTTTCTAACCTATGAACTTCTGTTGTGTGATCTTGATGCAACTATTCATGTTTGATCTCTAAAATTTTCCTATCTAATCTCTAAACTTCTCCCCCTTTGACAATAATGCCAAAGGTGTAAGCTTTAGTAGTATGCAACCATTAATTTACAACCTTTCAAAGATAACTTCATAATTGTCCTTCACTCACTTTAGTGATGTCTCCCATGTCTTCTTCAAGTGACTTAAGGCTCTAACTTATTATTGCATTTTAGTTTTTGTCTCATCTAATCTATCAATTGAATCTACATGTGGTAATGCTAGTGCTTCTTTTGTTGTCTTTAAGTTCCTTTGCATAGCCTCCAAGATAGGGGATAGATGTTCTTGATGTTGAAAACTATAATTAGAACAAGTGTTATGTTGTCATTGATGTCAAACCTTACTGGTAAGACATTTGCTAACAATGTAGAGTGCTATGTCAATTGATTAATGAAGGGAATTTGAAAAGAAGAGATAATAAGGTGAACTAGTGAAGTTGATGAGTAAAGAGGAATAAGTATGTTGGAATTACAATGGGCACTTGATTAGTTAGTCTTTAACAAGATAATGCGGTGTTTGATCATTATATAAAGTGAAGAAGACATATGAGTTGAAGTATGGAAGAGATGTTTGATGAAAGACAAGATGTTGAGTAAAATACTAAGCTTGGTCAAGTGAAAATTTTACAAGGTCAATAAAGAAGCTGAAGCTAAAGATTAAGGAACTTAAGAGATAGTCAAGAAAATACTATTAGTTGAGTGATAGTTATGGTTGAGAAAGATGAAGGAGAAAACCAAAGTAGCGACTAAGCATAGTGAAGGCCGAGAGAGAAAATGTAAGCCAAGAGAGACAAGACAATAGAGACTAAGCTACATAGTCTTGACCAACCTAAAGAACACAGTGATGACCGAGTGTCAACAAATAATAGATTATGAAGGAATAAAGTTTTGAGGCCAACATATTTGAATTTATGAATCGGTCAAAATGTGTAAATGATAAGGATTGATGAGTTGACATATTTAATGCACAAATTAAGTTTTTTAAGTGATCTATGGTGAGGATTTAAGGATAAGTTTCTAGAAGTTTCAAGAAATGAGAAGAACAATAGAACGATGGACATATTCAATGAATTTGATCAAACCCTAAGATCTACAATGATTTTTAAGAGATAAAAGATCAAAGCTACCTATTTAAGGAGGCACGCGAGATGTTTTATGGTTGTTGATTAGACAAATTGTGAAGAACATAGTAGCAAAGGAAAAGTGAGGAGTTTGTGAAGTGTAATTGCTTAAAGGGTTTCCACGTAGATCAAAGATGGAGTATATGATGAAGTCTAGTTAAAGAACTAAGAATAAGCCAAATGGAGGTCTTAATTTGCAAAGTGATTTTGATTTTATTAGATCAAACCTAGGTGTTACTTTCTAAACATTGTGGAAGTAAAATCATTTAATCAAGGTTGACCTAACGGTCATATTGTAAATCATTTAAGAATGATCTAAAGACCTCTCACTAGGCCACTCCTAATGGGTGATTTAGATCCTTTAATGGGTTCACACCTAAAAATGTGTTTTGTAACCTTTAATACGGTTAGCTCTTAACCAAACTCACTTTAGAAGAGTGAAAAGCGGTAGCATGTTACTTGGTGGTTTTTTCCAATTGGATTTCTACATTAAATCCTAGTGTCATACATGTGTGAATTTTTTTTCATTATGCATGTTATTTACCATTGTTTATTAATTTTATTCAACATATACTGAACAAAGTGATAAGTGTGAAATGGGTAAGTTGATTTACTGATAAGTTTTTATATTGGCTAAGTGGTTTTATGTGTTTGAATAAGTTGTTTGAAGCTATTAAAAGTTAATTTGGAACATCTAGACCTAAGGATAACTAATTCAACCCCACACCACCCCCCCTACCATCTCAATCATTCTATCATTCTAAGAATTGTTATCAAAGATTTTGTGCTTGTAAGGAAAGTTTGAAGGGACTTAAGATAAAAATCAAGATGTATAGGAGAGAGGTACCTAAGTTGAACAAAGAGAACTTCCCAACATGGAAACACTTGATGAGATTACAGCTATTTGGAGTTGTGGATTCTGCACTGTAGTACTTGGATAATGCATACATTGAAGTGCCTAGACCCATAACTATTAAGTAAAACAAAGAAAAGAAGGAGTGTGATTAGATGATGCTAGATCTATCATCTTCCTTGAGTTATGTTGAGTTTGATAATGTAAAGGATTGCACTATTGCAAAGAAAATGTGGGATAAGCTAGCATAAATCCATGGAGAAGAAAATAAAAGTGTTGAGGGATAAAGAAAAAAGTTTTATAGGAAAGTTTGATGACATGAGAATAATAGAAGGAGAAATTGTTGCACGGTATTGTAGATAAATCAAAGAGGTGGTGAATACAATTGAGGACCCGGAGTAGACATATCTAATGAGACTATAATAAGAAAGGTATTGATAACTTTACTTTCTATCTATTCAATTAAACTATTTGCAATTTGAGAACTGACATGTACACCCAGTAATGATCTAACCTTGGATATTCTAATTGGTAGACTCACTGCATTTGAATTATCAAAATTTGATAACTATACACTTTCTAGTATTAAATGTTCTTTGACGCAAGCAAAGGGTGAATAACTAGGGCCAAAGGCTCACCCAGCTAACCAAACCACCCTGCAAGAGTTAACACAACAGAAGCAAACATAGAGCATAGAAACCAAAGGAGGAAGGAAAGAAAAATACTCTTATTGATTCATCAAAACAACTTCATACATGCCCAGCTGTAAGGCCTTCTGGGTTACGGCCATATACATAATACAACTTCCAGACCCATGATCCATCTTTAAATTCGCATTTCCAGACACATATGCATTCCCTTTCTTAATCCTCTAAGTTCTCCTTTAATCTAAGTCTAAGCACTCTATTTATACTTGCCAAAACGGCTTATAGAAGATTCTAGAACATAGAAAAGCCACAAGTTGGCCCATAATAGATATCAACTACCTATACCAAAATTAAATGCAAGAAAAGTTGGTCCAAATTGGAACCAGATACAGATAACTTGAAAAATGAAGACTTCGCAGAAATTGGCACTCAACATCTACATGAGCTCAGCATTCAAAGGAATCACTCGATAGCAACTATGAACTCGACACCCAAAGGATCACTCGACACCAACAGGAACTTGGCACCCAAAGGATCACTCGGCTCCAACAGGAACTTGACACCCAAAGGATCACTTGGCATCAATAGGAACTTAGCACCCAAAGGATCACTTGGCACCAATAGGAAATTGGCACCCAAAGGATTACTCGGCACCAATAGGTAGAAAGAACAAAAGTGCAGGATTGCAAGGTAACCTAGGATGCTCCTGCATCATTCATGCAAGTCTCAACTAACCCTTGATGGATCCAAAAGAAAGAAAAAGAGTAAACCTGTGGACAATGACAATTAATCAAATGATGATCTTTATGATCTAGAAGCATTATTGGCAAGAAGGCTACCAAGAGGAAAAGGAAAATACAAAGGTAAACTTCCAATAATTTGTTTTACATGTAACAAAGTTGATCATATTGCTACAATATGTCCTAATAGAGATAAGAAGGAGGAAAGGAAATACAACAAATATTGAGGAAGGAGAGACAACAAAGACAACCAAGGTAACAAAGACTACAAGGTAAAATGTAAGAAACCTTGTACATTGCTAAAGAAGATAGTTCTAATAATGATTCTAATGAAAATGATGAAGAAGTTCTTTATGTTGCAATGAAAGATAAATCAAGTTGAGACATCCTAGGACTTACCATGTTGCTTGGATCTAGAAGGAGCATAAACTACTTGTAAGTGAACAATGCATTGCACAATTTAAAATTAGAAATTTCTATGATGAAGTCTTGTGTGATATTATGGATTTTTGTCATATTCTTTTGGGTAGACCTTGGCAATATGATAGACAAGATTTTCATGACTGCATATTGAATTAGTATACTATTTGGGTTAATGAGAAGAAAAAAGTATTTTTTTGTTTAGTGGAAAAGTTTGATGAAAGAAACTATACCATAGTCAAAGTGTGCTTAGTTGAAGGTAATAAGTTTACAAGAGAAACAAAAGAACACAATTTTTGTAACACTTTGATTCCTCGAAAAAATTAGAAACAAGATGAGTTAGAACATGCACTTGAGATTGAACCTTTGCTAACTGAATTTCATGATATCATTTCTGATAATTTACCTGATTGCTTGCCTCCTATGAGAAGTATAAGTCATTCTATGGATTTGATACATGGAGCTAGTTTTCCTAATAAAGCACCACATAGATTGACACCTAATGAAAAGATTGAGTTGAATAGACAACTGCAAGAGTTGTCTAAGAAAAGTTTGATTAGGGAAAGTTTGAGTCCTTGTGTAGTACCTATTGTATTAGCACCTAAGAAGAATGGAGAATGCAAAATGTACACTGACTCTGGATCCATAAATAAGATAATAGTGAAGTACAAATTTCCTTTGCCTAGGATGAATGACATAATGGATAGTTTGAGTGGAGTGAATTATTTTATTAAAATTTATTTGAAGAGTGGTTACCATCAGATTAGGATTAGAGAAGGAGAAGAATATAAAACTTCTTTTAAGACTAATGAGGATTTCTATGAGTGGCTAGTTATGTCCTTTGATCAAACTAATGCACCTAGCACTTCATGGAGCTAATGAATGAAGTTTTGAAGAGATTCTTGGGTAACTTTATGATAGTATATCTTGATGACATTTTGATATTCAGTAAGAGTAAGGAAGAGCATCTTGAACATTTCAGACAGGTATTATAGAAGTTAAAAGAAGAAAAATTTCTTATTAATTTGAAGAAATATTCATTCATGAAAGAAGAGATTATGTATCTTTTATTTGTAATTTTAGCTAATGGTTAAAGGATGGATCTTGAAAAGGTGATAGTTATTCTTGATTGGTCTACACCAAAGAATGTGGGAGAGGAACTCTATGCTATTGTTCAAGCTTTGAAGAAATGGAGACATTAACTGATGCCTAAGGATTTTTTGTTGTATACTGACCATAAAGCTTTATAGTATTTGGGAAGTCAAAATAAGTTGAATCAAAGATATATGAAATGGGTTGAGTTCTTGTAGAATTTTTCCTTTTTATTGAAACATAAAAGTGGACAATTGAACAAAGTCGTTGATGCCTTGAGCCAAAAAAGAAATTTTCTAACAAAGATGAGAATTGAGGTACTTGGTTTTGATGACTTGAAGTGTTTGTATGAGGCTGGTCTTGATTTTGCAAAACCTTAGAAAGCTTGTAAGGAACAAACAGTAAGTGAAAAGTGGACTAATTATTTCATTGAAGAAGATATGTTATTTAAAGGAGTTCAGTTGTGAATACCTAGGGGATCTATGAGATAGAATATAATGAAGGATAAGTATAGTGGTACACTTGCTAGACATCTTAGGATTGATAAAATAGTAAAATTAATGTTAGATAGATAATTTTGGCCATATATTTATAAGGATGTGCAGAGAATGATTAAAGGTTGTAGAGTTTGTCAAATAGAAAAAGGAACTAGTCAGAATGTGAAGTTGTATTCACCTTTTCCTATACTTGATAATCCTTAGGAAGATATTAGTATGGATTTTGTTCTTGGATTTCCTAAAACTCATAGAGGTAATGATTCTATTATAGTGGTGGTTAACACATTTTCAAAGATGGCTCATTTCATACCTTGTAAAAAACATCTAATGCATTACATGTAGCTAAGTTATTTTTTAAGGAAGTGGTAAGATTACATGGTTTGCCTAAGACTATTGTTTCAGATAGAGATACTAAGTTTATTGGTTATTTTTGGAAGACACTTTGGAAGAAGATGAATAAATAATTGAAGTTTAGTTTTACTTTTTAACCTTAGACAGATGGACAAATAAAGTTGTGAACAAAAGCTTGGGTAATTTGTTAAGATGTTTGGTTAGGGATAAGCTTGCTAATTGGAATTTAGTTTGGCACAAGTAGAGTTTTCATACAATAATCTTGTTAATGGGAGCACTAAAATGATACCATTTAAGATGGTTTCTAGATTTCACTAAAAGGAAATACAGAGTTGAGAGATCCCCATACTAAGACAAGGAGTGTTGAAGGTAAGGATTTTGCAACTTTCATGAGGACTTTACATGAGCAAGTCAAAAGGAATTTGGAGGACAGTAATTTGAAATACAAACAAAGAGATGATAAGATGAAGAGACATAAACCTTTTGAAGTTATAGATGAGGTTTTGATTCACTTGAAGAAAAATAGATTTCTAGTTGGTACCTATAGTAAGCTGAAAATGAAGAAATTTAGACCTTGTAAGATTCTGAAGAAATTTGATAGCAGGAATGCTTATGAATTAGAATTACCAGAAGATATGGATATATCACCTATATTCAATATTCCAAATATCTTTGAGTACTTTAAATTAGATGATGAGATTGAAGATAATCTAGATTGTGCTAAGAAGTAGAAAGATGGCTCAAAAGAATCCTAAATAGTAGAATAAGCAAGAGCACAAGAGGAGAATACTACATGGAATACCTAGTTCTAGTTTGAAGATAGTTCATGGATTGCATAAGTTGAGTTGGATTTTTATGATTCAAGTTAGAATACGAGAAGTTCCTGATGTGGACACTAGCTCTTTATTAAACCTAGGTGTCTAATGTAGGAGCATCTTAGGTCTTGGAGCAATCTTGCGTCAACCAAAAATATTTCTTGTTTTCTATACCAATCTGCTATTCATAAAGTAGATTGTGTTACTTGTTGTTTTGTTCTATGTGCATTTAATATCATGTTGATGACCTTTCTAGGATCCTCCTCCTAAGTGCCCAAGCCTTGTTTGTTTGTTTTTCTTGAGTTATGTGTTATTCTTTGTGGTTCATGTTTCCTATGATTCTCATCCTATGAGTTGCAATGTTTTCTTTGGCATAGTTTCCTATGTTGACTTGGTGTGTGGTGAAGTTAGTAGCTAAATCCCAAGACACATGTGAACCTCCCTTTAAGTGTGCATCACTTCATATTTTTTTTTTCTTTGGTTTTGGTTTACACCTCCAAGGTTGGACCTATAATGTAATTAAATGCTTAACTAGTTGACTTGTGGCTTAGCTGGCTATATAAGAAACTTGGTTAGATGTGGAAACATAACGGCTCAATAATAGAGGAATAGGAGAAGCTTGGAGAAAAGATATAATGTGAACTTGGACTCTAATTTTATTATATATGGTTGTAACCCGAAAGGCCTCACAACTGGACATGTTTTCCAATTTTTGATAATTACTCCAGTGTGATTGCTAGTGATATAGCCTCATGTACATCATATTTCTCTAATTTGAATGTTGCTTCCATGTATAACTCTGAGCAGGAAATGCTGGTAGGTTTAAGTTGAGTTATTTCTATTTTGATCACCCCTACTCCTTGTGTCACAAATGTATTTTGTAAAGTATTCCAAATCTTATTACCACGTCTTACATTTTTTACCTCTATGTTAGTGAATAGATTGTCCTTCAAGAGAATATGTGGAAATCCGACCCTGAATGCCCAAGTGAGAGGACAAACTAGCACCAACAGTTGGATAGGTTATCATGGATTGATAACCTTCCTCTGAATTTTTATCGGGTACAGCTCCCCATGCAAGATTTACGATGAATTAAATGTGGGTTCTTTTACTAGAAAGCACGAAAGGATACCAAGCATCTATCTGTAAACACAGAATAGATGCGAAACTTAAGGATTGAAAAGAAAGGAAACAGAATACAACAGATTACACAAACTTAATTTGTTGTACATTGTATCATGTAACAAGGATGAACTGTGTCTTTCATCTTCTTAAAATAATTAAAATCAGAGCCTTGTAAGAGATTAAGAAATGACAACATAATAAAAGAACAATGACATTAGACTTTAATTTTTAGAGAAAATTGAAAATGACTCAAAGTTCGAATTCAGTGGAAGGAAAAACACATTGTAATCAAAGTTAAATGCATTTCACCTCCAGTCTCCCTTCCCCGACTGTAAAGATCACAAAGCTTCTTTCACATATTACAATCCAACCATCATTTAAACCAAACAAAAATTCTTCTACCATATTACATCAAACATCAAAAGACTGTAACCCTCTCTCAGCTACAAAGTTCTAAAAAAGAGGCAGAAAAGCTCATGCTCTGTATCTCTCTGTCCCTCAAGAAGATGAAACTGTTCTGTCAAAATTTCCTCCTTCCTTGCCTGAAGCCCAAAGTTTGCAGTTTTGGAAGTTGGAAGAATTCAGAACCCCTATCTTCACTTGTTGTTGCTTATTTATTCTTTCTCTATTCGTTGTGAAAGTTGTTTTGCCCCCCACCCCTTTCGTTATGAAAACTGATTCTTTTATTTACCATTCTTTCCTCATAAATTCCTTAGGAAATAAGCAAATGTAACTAATAACACTCGCCGCATGGAAATTCTTTTCGGCTTCCTGCAGATATACATTGTCCTTATTTCCCCATATTACATGCACAACATATTACATTATGAGCCTAAGTATTCTTACGACATGCTATGGATAGGTGGCATCTAATTGTCGTGTTTGCAAGGTTCTCATAACTGATATTGAGTATCAATATCCATTAATCTTATATATATTTATGATACTCAAATTTGGGCATAAGAGAAAGCAATGCGGGCTCCACACTATAACATGCCTCTATCTTTCCCAGATAATCAACATTGTTGATTGCAGATATCACAGTCAATAACTTGATGCGGTTTAAAGTAGGGTCTCCATTCCGTCATGTTCAAAACCACCGATCATGATTCAATACATTTTTCATGTGGAGGATCAAATATATCATTTGAAGCAATTTAGAAGATGAGGGACCGAAGGCCTGCACAAGGGTTTGTTGAGCAGAAGTTAGTGCTCCTAAAATTGATTGCCGATCAATCCTTCTCAATGTTTGATGCAGTTCCAAACTCATCACCAAGCATTTTCGTGACATGAGAAATCTGATCCCATGGAGGAACCTGTAGCTTCCAACCTCACAGTCACTTTTCAATTTGGTGATAGTTGTGTTTCATAAAAATGATATTTGGTTGAGCATTGTAAATATTTCACATAAAGTCTTCCTTGAGTGCTACGTTGCCCATCAAATGCTATTTTCTTCATATGCTATGTAGTGTGTTGTAGAAAATTTGAATCTCTTGTCAAGGCAGACTTTCATAAAGTCAGATATTCAAATGGTAGCCATCTACCCAACGAAGAACTTCACCTATTATGACACCCCGTGCAGGCCTTTCTATAAGTGCAAGGGAAACTTCTTTCCTTATCTTCGAAGATTCAGTGCGGTTCCCTTGATACATAATCAATTGAAATTATTGATTATTATCATGAGTTTTCATTCGTCGGGTGTCATCATCGGATATCACTGTGCAAGCTTCAAAATCATGAGATGTAATTGTAGTATCGGTGTTCTACTTCATTATTCTGTGGTTAAGTTATCCATCATGGATGGAAGCTAGAACTTGGTAATGTGTAATTACAATTACACTGGTATGACTAGCAGCATATGCAGGTGTATCAACCCGACTCCTTCAAATCCGTATTGACACATTTTGAACCCATGCTCATGGCAAAGATAGCGTCTCTCTGTTGGGTGATGTGACGCGCTCCCCTGCCCACAAGTGGTTAATTATATGGTGTTCCATGTTCACTAATAGTCATGGCTTTTGGTGCAACGGCAAATGGGCCCTACAATTGGTATCAGAGCTTGGTTTTGGCCTGGTCATGGGTTCAAATCTCCCTGGTGCCTTCCCGACCCATGTAAGCACCTGGTATGTGCGTCAAGGGGGAGATTGTTGGGTGATGTGACGCGCTCCCCTGTCCACAGGTGGTTAATTATATGGTGTTCCATGTTCACTAATAGTCATGGCTTTTGGTGCAATGGAAAATGGGCCCTACACTCTCATCAAGACATTTGCAACATTCTTATGGGCCTGGGTGATAAATCTCGATCCTGTGGCACATGTGATTCATGATTTTATACTGAAATCAAAATCTTCAAGGGACCCCAATGGTTGTTAGTGATGAAAATCACTCTCCTCATTGTGTTCACGTGAAACAACTTGTACATGTACACGGGACTCTGGATGTCCATGTCAATTATTGCATATTTGCATAAGGGAGAAAGTCGTGGTTTGTATTATTCTCTCAAATGACCTTCTAGTTATAATAAGGAAGGATACATGTTGTGCTATTTCATTTTGAAGAAATGCACAGTTACACTCCCTTGGAGATGTCGATGCCCTTATTATATACTGCTCAACTTTCATTTTTAGATTGCCTGTAGGTTATTAATTTGACCAAAGTAATACAACCCCAAATGGAAAACTGAGCTCACATTTTATTCATCAAGATTTTATGATAGGACTATAAGGTTACATCCCACTTTAACTAACTAGGATCAAGAAGTCAGCCTTGCTTGGGTCTTTCAGATTACTTGTAAGATGATGAACTCCAAATCTTGTAAAACATCATATTCTGAAACTTCGAACCTACAAACCTTCAAAGAATAATCCACACTCTAAAAGCAATCCTCTGAATACATTTGTATAGAACCACTGATTTATTGAACCTTTTAAACTATTGATTTGAACATGCATTATGAACTGAGTGTGAATCTGGGTATTGGACTGAACATGGATTTTGAATTCTGCTTCAACATTTCCATTCTTGAACCTCTTGAACTAAGCCTTTGAATTCGTGAATTGACAAACTGCATCTCTAAACTTACACTACCGATAACTATCCTCCAAACATGTCTATTATGCCAATTTAAACCAACAAGTCTAGCAAATTGAATTGTTTGAACCACTTTGAACTATCGAACACGTTGAACTACTTTGAACTAAGTTCAAAGTACTTCAAAGAGGTTCAAAACCTGAAACTGAAAGTTTTAAAACTATGTCCACATTGGGTACTAACAAGGGCTCTAGCTGTGGGACTGATTTTGATACGAAATCAAAGAACTCTAGAAAACTCTGGGAAAAGAATAGTGCCTTATCCGTGGGCAAATAGAGTCGACAAGAAGAGAAGATCAGGAGCTGCTTGTAGAGAGGGTGGAGGGGAGAAGGGCAACACCAACAAACCAAAACCAACAACAAACACCCACACTACTGGCAAGCACAAAGCTTGCACATTATTCAAACTATACAATGCACACCAAAAAGATATTTACAATATTTACAGAGGTAGGAAGAGAACCTACCAAGGGAAACGAAAGAAAGGAAATGAATCATGCAAATCCATTTACCGGCTGGGAGAAGTAGCATCCTTTTTGGAGCAGCAAGTCATGTCTCGTGGGAACAACTCCAAACCATAGTGTGCTGACGACTCTTTCAGTGCCCAAATTCAAACTAACTGTGTGCATGCATATGTTGAACCAACACTCTTTCTCGAACAACCATAACTCAGCATAGTATTCATCTCCACTTAAGAATTGATCTCTCACACTGGCATGATTCGATTCTACCTCAAATTGAAGAACATGAAATGAAAAAGCTTCACTAAAGGATAATGTGCAATTCTCATGAACATTGTCGTGCAGATTCAATTCTCGTGCATGAGCGAATTGTAGCCATAATGATGCCTCCTTCAGCATAGGATCAGCTTTCAGATGTATGCCTTCTTCATTTCTTTCAGCGAATCAGTTGTCATCAAATATGTCATGAATTCCATCCCCTTCTCTTCTCGGAGTGTCATCACACATCTTAGCATTACTTTCATGATCCAAACCAACAAGATTATGCATAGGTGAAGAATAAAATTTCTCAATAGAGGCATCATTCTGAAATTGATTTGAATAGGTATCTAAGGAAACATCAAAGAAATAATCCATCTTGAGCGATAACAAAAACATACCTATGATTTCTTTTCCTTCGTTAAAAATTTCTTTCTCCAACATATCAGCTGAATTACCATTAGATTGTAAGTTGGCTTCATATTTCCCTGTCTCAACTAGGAATTTAGCAGAGGCATCTTTTTCTAGAGGCATCTTTGTCTTATCTCCATGAAGAATTGAATCACCATTAGAAGGACTAGTTTGAGAGATATCTTCAGGCTGAAGACATAGCAAAAATTCAGCAATGACACTTTCTTGTTGATCAAATGATATTTCTTTCCATGCTTCAGCTGGACAGTTTGCCCGCTGAGTGCTAATTTCAACATTTTCATAATGAGAAGAAAATGTTCCTTTATGTACTTCCACCTTATCATAATTACATATTTCATCATCAAATAGGAATAGTTCTTGCAAGGACTGGTCATTGGTTTGCAAGTATGAGGAATTGTCTTCATTCTTCATAGAAGCAGGAAGTTCAGTCTCGAGCTGCATGTTATCCTGAATCTTTTCATCAAGAGGGTTTTTCAAGGAAAGTTGATCAACATCAAAGGTAAAATATTGAGGATCGAAAGGAAAGTTATCAACTTTCTCATCAATAGGAACTTCTGAAACAGGGAGATGATCAACATAGTTAAAACTGAAACTCTCAGGATGTGAAGAAAAATATTTGAATACACCTCCATTAAAAACAGCGTCACCCACAAGGTTTGCTGTTGTAAAATCTTCAGAATAGAAAGATTCAAGAGATGGATTTGTTTCGACATTCTCCCTCAAAGGATTAATACCCTCACATTCTTTTGTGGCATTTGAAGTCTCATTTTTAGAAAGCATCTCAACAGAAACTTCATGGAAAGAACAATCACTATGACCTCCTACTGTACCGAATTCAGCATGAGATGAAGAAAGATCTCGAGACAAGATTTCACCATTATTGCTTACCTCTTTTTTTTCACATGCGTCTTCTTCTTCTTCTAGATCTTGCGCTTGAGGTTTCTTTTGGATGAGAATTGCACCATAGAAAGACTTTAACCATCCCACTTGTTTTGCTAGTTCTTCAGTAACCTCTCTGATAGGATCATTTTGGAAAGGTGGGATGAAGACAAAGATTTTTGAGTTATCTTTGTCTCTTGCTGGAACCCATTTCTTAAGGATTTCTTGATTTGTAAGGAAGATTTTCTTACATTCTTCCTCAATAGAGCCACCAACCTCCATCCTCAGGGAGGTACCTTCAGATTTCTAAGAAAACAAAACACTGAAACTGCGATTCTTTCCCCAGAAGAGTCACCAAAAATTTGTTAGTGAACAGATTGTCCTTCAAGAGAATATGTGGAAATCCGACCCTAAATGCCCAAGTGAGAGGACAAACTAGCACCAACAGTTGGATAGGTTATCATGGATTGATAACCTTCCTCTGAATTTTTATTGGGTACAGCTCCTCGTGCAAGATTTACGATGAATTAAATGTGGGTGCTTTTACCAGAAAGCATGAAAGGATACCAAGCATCTATCTGTAAACACAAAATAGATGCGAAACTTAAGGATTGAAAAGAAAGGAAACATAATACAACATATTACACAAACTTAATTTGTTGTACACTGTATCATGTAACAAGGATGAACTGTGTCTTTCATCTTCTTGAAATAATTAAAATCATAGCCTTGTAAGATATTAAGAAATGACAACATAATAAAAGAACAATGACATCAGACTGTAATTTTAAGAGAAAACTGAAAATGACTCAAAGTTCGAATTCAGTGGAAGGAAAAACACATTGTAATCAAAGTTAAATGCATTTCACCTCCAGTCTCCCTTCCCTGACTGTAAAGATCACAAAGCTTCTTTCACACATTACAATCCAACCATCATTTAAACCAAACAAAAATTCTTCTACCATATTACATCAAACATCAAAAGACTGTAACCCTCTCTCAGCTAAAAAGTTCTGAAAAAAGAGGCAGAAAAGCTCATGCACTGTATCTCTCTGTCCCTCAAGAAGATGAAACTGTTCTGTCAAAATTTCCTCCTTCCTTGCTTGAAGCCCAAAATCTGCAGTTTTGGAAGTTGGAAGAATTCGGAACCCCTATCTTCATTGTTGTTGATTATTTATTCTTTCTCTGTCCGTTGTGAAAGTTGTTTCGCCCCCCACCCCTTCCGTTATGAAAACTGATTCTTTTATTTACCATTCTTTCCTCATAAATTCCTTAGGAAATAAGAAAATGTAACTGATAATACTCGCCACATGGAAATTCTTTTCGACTTCCTGCAGATATATGTTGTCCTTATTTCCCCATATTACATGCACAACATATTACATTATGAGCCCGAGTATTCTTACGACATGCTGTGGACAGGTGGCATCTAATTGTCGTGTTTGCAAGGTTCTCATAACTGATATTAAGTATCAATATCCATTAATCTTATATATGTTTAGGATATTCAAATTTGGGCATAAGAGAAAGCAATGCGAGCTCCACACTATAACATGCCTCTATCTTTCTCGGATAATCAACATTGTTGATTGCAGATATCACAGTCAATAACTTGATGCGGTTTAAAGTAGGGTCTCCATTCTGTCATGTTCAAAACCACCGATCATGATTCAATACATTTTTCGCGTGGAGGATCAAATATATCATTTGAAGCAATTCAGAAGATGAGGGACCGAAGGCCTGCACAAGGGTTTGTTGAGCAGAAGTTAGTGCTCCTAAAACTGATTGCCGATCAATCCTTCTCAATGTTTGATGCAGTTCCAAACTCATCACCAAGCATTTTTCGTGACATGAGAAATCTGATCCTGTGGAGGAACCTGTAGCTTCCAACCTCACAGTCAATTTTCAATTTGGTGACAGTTGTGTTTCATAAAAATGATATTTGGTTGAGCATTGTAAATATTTCACATAAAGTCTTCCTTGAGTGCTACGTTGCCCATCAAATGCTATTTTCTTCATATGATGTGTAGTGTGTTGTAGAAGATTTGAATCTCTTGTCAAGGCAGACTTTCATAAAGTCAGATATTTAGATGGTAGCCATCTGCCCAATGAAGAACTTCACCTATTATGACACCCCGTGCAGGCCTTTCTATAAGTGCAAGGGAAACTTCTTTCCTTATCTTTGAAGATTCAGTGTGGTTCCCTTGATACATAATCAATTGAAATTATTGATTATTATCATGAATTTTCATTCGTCGGGTGTCATCGTCGGATATCACTGTGCAAGCTTCAAAATCATGAGATGTAATTGTAGTATCGGTGTTCTACTTCATTATTCTGTGGTTAACTTATCCATCATGGACAAAAGCTAGAACTTGGTAATGTGTAATTACAATTACACCGGTATGACTAGCAGCATATGCAGGTGTATCAACCTGACTCCTTCAAATCCGTATTGACACATTTTGAACCCATGCTCATGGAAAAGATAGCGTCTCTCATCAAGACATTTGCAACATTCTTATGGGCCTAGGTGATAAATCTCAATCCTGTGGCACATGTGATTCATGATTTTATACTGAAATCAAAATCTTCAAGGGACCCCAGTGGTTTTTAGTGATGAAAATCACTGTCCTCATTGTGTTCACGTGAAATAGCTTGTACATGTACACGGGACTTTGGATGTCCATGTCAATTATTGCATATTTGCATAAGGGAGAAAGCCGTGGTTTGTATTATTCTCTCAAATGACCTTCTAGTTATAATAAGGAAGGATACATGTTGTGCTATTTCATTTTGAAAAAATGCACAATTACACTCCCTTGGAGATGTCGATGCCCTTATTATATACTGCTCAAATTTCATTTTTAGATTGCCTGTAGGTTATTAACTTGACCAAAGTAATACAACCCCAAATGGAAAACTGAGCTCACATTTTATTCATCAAGATTTTATGATAGGACTATAAGGTTACATTCCACTTTAACTAACTGGGATCAAGAAGTCATCCTTGCTTGGGTCTTTCAGATTACTTGTAAGATGATGAACTCCAAATCTTGTAAAACATCATATTCTGAAACTTCGAACCTACAAACCTTCAAAGAATAATCCACACTCTAAAAACAATCCTCTGAATACATTTATATAGAACCACTGATTTATTGAACCTTTTAAACTGTTGATCTGAACATGCATTATGAACTGAGTGTGAATCTGGGTATTGGACTCAACATGGATTTTGAATTTTGCTTCAGCATTTCTATTCTTGAACCTCTCTAACTAAGCCTTTGAATTCATGAATTGACAAACTGCATCTCTGAAGTTACACTACTGATAACTATCCTCCAGACATGTCTATTATGCCAATTTAAACCAACAAGTCCAGCAAATTGAATTGTTTGAACCACTTTGAACTATCGAACATGTTGAACTACTTTGAACTGAGTTCAAAGTACTTCAAAGAGATTCAAAACCTGAATTAACTAAAAGTTTTAAAACTATGTCCACATTGGGTACTAACACTCTACATATTCAATTTTAATAAGAGATGATAAAAATGCTTCTCTAGAAATAAAATTCTGAATGAATAGTTTTTTCTTTGATTCCTCATAGCCTTCAAGGTTGTTTCTTAATCACAAATTTAATCTTTGTAGTAACCAACCAAAATTTTGGAACCATGCATAGAAAGTATATCTTCATCATTTCTTTCCAACCATCATAGAAACCCCTTATTAAAAGGAAAACCCCTATGGTGATGGTACCTACAAAATGATGTACTAATATAAAAGTTCCTTGTCAGAGGATAGACCCTATTAGGAGTCAATAAAATTCAATCAGTACATATGAGTCCTTGGTAGGAGACTTTCAATCCCAATTGGGAGATGAAAGGAAGGCCACTAAACCCATTGTCCAAATAGCCTTTGTACTATTCCTTCTGAATAATACAATGTGAAACAACAAGTGTCCAACTAGAAACTTGTCTTGCCAAATACAATTCCTTGTAAGCTCGCCTTTCCTCAATTGCACCAAACTCTACTTTCATTATCAAAAGTCACATACCAAATTTGCACAATAGATATTACAAAGGTATGACCTCATATCCACACTCTACCATAAGAAAAACATCTTTCATTTATACCAAGTCCTCAAAAAAGTAATTGCATCAGCCTTGAGGCTTTCCCAATTAAAAATAATAATATAGGACCATCTTAAGATATTATAATATACACTACATTACAATCATACACTTTATTCAAGATTAGAACCAAATTGTCAGCTGATAGTCTTCATAAATTTTCACTCGATGATCTTCAAATTATGCCCTCTGAACCAAAGCATCTCTAATAGTTCTTAAACCTATGTCTCGGTCTAATCAAGCCAATTACATCCATGTAAAGAGATAGAATAAAAATAGTAGTACCCACTTTCTAAAAATTCTGTCTAAAAGATGCCTTCACTAAAATCTTCATAACTTTGTCCAATCTTCATTTTTTTTATGCGCTCTTAATTTTAGCATCTAGACATACTGTAGAACATAACCTCAAGTGTGTATAAGTTGATATTCAATCTATGAGCCATGCCAAATTCTTCTTCCTTTGTGACTTGATGAGTCTTCATAGAATAACCAATATGTTGACATCAATGAAAAACACTATAATGAATGCAACACATAAGATCTGAATCATATCTCCAACAATGCTAATAAAATCCCCCATAGGAATATCATCAACATTCATTCTAATAGGCTCTACTACTACTTATGCTTCTTTTGATCTTGATCTTACTACTAGATCTTTTTATTTTGTTGGCTCTATTCTAGTTTTACTTATTTTCCAACTAGTTCTATAATTGGAACTGTTGTTGCTATTGATGGCTCTATTATATGTTATGCTACTACTATTGTTGGTTTTCATAATGGCTTTTTTGTTACCATGGGTTCTATTGCAGCTTTCTCTTCTTTTGTTATCTTAGGGTCTCAAGACTTATATTTCCAAGATTGGAAGAAGAAGGCATCTTTGGTGGAGAAGGGGTGGACCCCTATTACTAGAAAAAATTGTAAAAGTCCCCTCTTTAATTTGATATGACATTGGGCTCCCAAAAGAAGGGAGGTAAAGGAAGAACTGTATCTTTTTTGTGCTTCTCTCAGTTTGTGGGTAGGATGTGCTTCATATTTTGTATCTTCCTTGCTCCTAACTTGTTCTAGTCTAAGTTGTGGGGTTTCAAAATCCCTCTAAAACTTTTTTTTTGTGGGGACTGTGTGTTGGTTGGTTTCCCCCTTCTTTATTTATGTCATATCTCATCTTGGTCCTATTTCTTTGGGTGGGTCATATTGAATATATTTTGATGTGGGCTTCATGTTTCCTTGTTCAAACCTACTCTATTTTGGGTTTTAGGGTTGTTTAAAACCTACTCAATCAAAAATATTTTCTTCCAAAAAATTTGAAATCTTTCATAGTAGGTGTATTTCCAAACCAGAATTCATAAGGAGTCTTACTTGTACTTTTTCTAACCTAAACTTTGTTCTTAGTGTATATTGGTATGGTAATTACTTCCCTCTAATAGACATGTGCTACATTGCCTTATAGCATCACCTCTCTAGGTACTACGCTTACTATTTTGTTCTTTCTTTCTGCTACACAATTCTACTGGGGCATCTTAGGAGTTGAAACCTATCTTCTAATTCCATTATATTTAGAAAAGTTGTTAAATTAATTTGATGTAAATTCTCCTCCTCTATGAGATCTTAAGAAATTAATCCTAATACTAGATTAACTTTTAACTTTATCCTTGAATATCTTAAACTTATCAAAAGATTTTGATTTCTCTATAAAAAAATACAGCCCACATCACTCTTGTAAAGTCATGAATGAAAAGAATGAAGTACCTTTCACCATAGAATGTCCTTGTCTCTGTAGGTCCACACAAGTATTTATGAATAATCTCCAACTTCTCTTAAGTAATAAACACCTTTCTAAGAAATGAATTCTTCATCTTTCTATCCATCACACATTCCATGAACATCGTGTTAGAAGATTTAACAACCTTTGGTAGATCTCTTACTACAATATCATCAAAGTTTATATTAAAAAAATCCTATGCCATTACTAACTGTCATCAACTATAGAAACCAAGCAACTTATCTAAATAAGATTCAACTAAAAAACATTACCTTTGGTTTATGTACCTATTCCAATCAATTCTACCATTGTTGTCCTTTATTGTGCATGTCATCTCAATAAATTATTGAAGATATCCCTTATCAAAAATTTGTCCAACACTCAAAAATGTATGTTAATGTATGTTTCAATTCATTAACAAAATATGCATCCTTAGTGCTATTTGTGGCATCAAGCATAATAGATTGCATTCCCTTAATAGGATGAAGGATTATTTTCGACCCTGACTACACCACCATCAAAACTATTAAGCTCAAAAAATATGTCATGTGATATAAGTATCCACTATTTATAATCCAATCATATTTCTTCTTCTCAACATGTGGTACAAGTTTTTTTTCTTAATTAGCAAGACTCTCTTCTTTAATAGTAGCAAAACCTCTCTCATCTTCATTATCATTGTCTATGAAATTTATCTCCTGTAACGCCCCGCTTGGGAAGCCAAGAGAAATAAACCTAACATGTTACAATGTTTACTGAACTATTTTTTTTGAAGTTTAAACAACATCAAGATAACATTAATGCGGAAGCAATATGAACATACACATCAAATACACATTTGCAATTACAGATACAGTTTCAATTCCTCAAGGATTCCTTTACGTTGAGTCACATTTAATAATTTTTAAATTAATTAGTTTAAGTTCCAAGTACAATGTCTCAAGATCATAAAGAAATAAAAGATACATAATCGCATAAGCAAATGCATAAGTATATCTAACACAATGAAAGTACATCCAATAAATAACATCCACTGCACATGTCGTAGGGTATGTGAAAATAGATACAATAAATCAGAATACATGATAACATATATACATCATCTGAAAAGAAGTCTTTGAGATATGAAATAAGAATGATAAAGGTACATCTTCTGCAATGAACATCCAACAGCTGGTAATGTGAAGGGGAACCCAAATGGTAAGAAGGCACTATCTCCCGACCGCGTGGTTACCTAGTCAAGCTTCCACTCCCACCGTGCAGGGAAGATAATGAACGATCCACAAACGGCTATCAAACATAAAACATTCCTAGGCATGGAATACCTACTAGCCAAAACTATCTCAAAGGTAACACATACTACTCAAGAAGATAAAATAATCCAAAAGTAAGAACACTCAATCCAATACTAACACCACATAACCAAACATCATACACGAACCAAGTATAAACCAAATACCAAGATCATAAGATAAAGTCAACGAAAAATATCCTCCTCAAGTCAAAACCCACATATCAAGAGTACATCATCCATGAAACACCAATCATCCTCAATGAAAGTAATAACCACAATAAACACATCCGACAATAATAAGTACACCACATCCAACAATAAGTACACCACCAACAATAAGTACACCACCAGAGGTACACAAATCTACAGAGGAGACTCAGGCTACATACTAGGGAGTGTCATCACATGGCTGCTTGAGTTACCCTGGACTGATCTCTTAATGGACCCCGAACCCTCAAGCGTTGAGTTACCCTGGACTGGTTACTCTGAACCCTGGATCCTCAACATTACACATATGGAAACCAGAAAGCCCTCTCAAGAAGACGAGGCACTCATCTCATTCTCATCCTTAGTCTATACAAGCACTCAAGGCATGGGTAGATCAAAAATCTCTAACTTATCTTTTTAGTGTGTTTTCCCCCCAAAAGTTTTAATTACTAGATTATCACTTATTACATAACTTGCATTAGGTTACCCTGGTACTAACCACTTTGGGTCACAGACCCCTATGCAAGCCACTCCCAAGTCACGTACCTAGACAACTTCTCCTAAGCACATAAAAACACAGTTGTGTCCCATACCACAACACCCATAATGATCAAACTCGGTTTCTTAATAGGCAACCTGAAATAAGATGGATCTCCCATCCAAGTACACATAAAAGTTCCACAAGGTATAAACCCAATTTGAATCACAAAGCACATCATGACATCCAACCACAAAATAGTATAACATAAATCTCACAAAACCTCTGGTGTACATCCTAGACTGGTCGACATCTAATCAACACCAAAATCCCAAAGCATAGATAGTGCATAGAAAACATAATAGTCTAATAGTTTGGATTTGATTCGAAAACATATAGTTGAGTTAAAGGTAAGGTTACAGTTTCTAGTTAAACTTATGTTTCAAGTAAATAACTTTTGTAGTTCACCCTTTCAATTAACCCGTTCTTCTTTTTAAATAACATATAAATTTACCCCATTTATATATATTCGAATAAAATGTACAATTACCCTACTTTTGATTTTGAGTCAATTAATCAATATAACCAAATGATTTTTAAATAAGATAATTTATAATTTTATTAAAATAAGAATTATCACTAATTAAATAAATTTACGTCTTTGTTTCTAAATAATTCCCATTATTTAAGTACATCAATTAAATCAAATTTAATAAAGTTAATTATTAGTTATTTATAAAATAACTAAATAATTAACATTTAATTAATCATTAAAACTTAATTACCCTCCCTTTATTCTCCAAATACATAATAATAATAATTAATGAAAAATATTTAATTAATTATTATTAACTTCTTTAATTACTTATTCTATCGATAAACAATTAATTATTATTCAAATAATACTAATAATAAACAACGTTATTATTATTAACTAACATATTAATTATTTAACACTTAATAAAAATATAATAATTTAAAACATTTAATAATTTTAATATATATATTAGTAAATTTAAAACATTTAATATTTATTAAAATATATATATATATAAAAATTAACAAACATATATTATTAAAAATAATTTTTTAAAAAAAACTTTTAAATGTGTTTAGGGCCTATCGGCCTCAATTAAACCGTGCGGCCCATTTCCAAATAGTACTCTGCCCAATGCATGGACGCCGCCGATTTTAATGAGGTAAGTGGGTGTAAATGTTAAGTTATTTTATTTATTATTTTTTAAATTTTAATTTTATTAAAAGATGTATTGTTATAATAATTTGTTTTAAAATTATAATTTATTTAATTTAATTATTATTTTTAATATAAAACAAAGCTCCCTTCTCTCTCTTTCTATATATATATATATATATATATATATATATAATTGATTTCAATTAAATTTATTTTATTAAATTTTATCAATTATAAAATTTAAATAAAACAAATCTCCAATAATATATATATATATATATATATATATTTATAATTATTTAATTTTATTATTATTTTTAAATTAGTTTTATTTATAAAATTTTATAAATATAAAATTTATATAAACAAATTTATTTTCTTTCCTTTTTAATAAACATTTTCAACACGGATTTAGAATGGAAAACCTGGATTAATTAGCTAAATTATAAACAATAAAATTTATTTTCTTTTCTACCCAAAACCCGATTTCAATATCAAAAAGATTCTTGTATCTTGATTTCTTTTCAACCTTATTCATAATAAAATACAATCCTCTAAAGTAAACCCAACGAAGTATCCATCTAGATCCATGTATAGATATTTCTCAATCAAGAACAAATATTTGCATACCAGGGTAAACATTCTGAAAACAACACATGCAAAAGACACGAAGCAGACAGAAACTTGAAAAGCGAAAAACTACTATACAATTAAACCACGAGATCCTACCTGGATCTGATGCTAACCTCTAACAACTAGATGCAAAATTCCTACCGCAAGAAAAATATTTCAAGCCACGTAAAATTCTTTTTCTTTCCAAACCCTTCGAGTTGCTCTCCATAAACCTATGTCTGCCTTGAAACCTGTGTTCCTAATAATGACCCGAAAACCCTCTAATATAGAATCTAATTACCTTTTAGGGTTTCTATCTCCACAACTCTAAAATTATAATTATTTTATTTAATTAATTCATTCATGCACAATTAATTTTCTTTTTAAATTAAAATATTCTTTTATTATTCCTTCATGCACTTTAAGTGAATTGTTAAATTACTTTATTTAACTTTCCACTTTACTTTACTTTAAATTAATTTATTAACTTTAATCTCATGCACACTATAATAAAATATCTTAATCAAGTTCACATATTTTATCTTTTAAATTAATCTCTTATATTTTAAACTCATTCATGCGAACTTAAATCTTTTTTCATAATTTAATATCTTTCTCCTTTTAATATATTTTTGAACGTTTAACTTGATAAATATTTATTAACTTAAATAACAATAATATTTAGCATTTATTTAAAAATGAACTCTAAATATATTATTATTAAATTAAATAAATATTATCACGTTCTAAATTTAATCTTAAAACTTTTATCTTCAATTTAATTCTTTATATTTAATTAATTTCTTAATTAATTAAATATAATTAAATATTCATAATATCATAATAATTTTCCATTAAATTAAATCATTAATTTAATCTTTTAATTAGACTTAATTAACAAAAAATTCATCAAAGACTCACAAAACAACATACGAACAAAAATACTCACGGGTTTAAAAAGTAGACAGCCTGTTACGTGTCCTCCTTGCAGGACAAGTATTATAGGCTTATGGCTAGGATTAGACCTGATCATTATCTTCCCATTCTCACCATTTGAGTATTTGTAATAGGGCACGCTCATCCTAGCAATTCAGGGAAGTCGATGCCCGGTACCTGCATCCTGCATAAAAGACGAGCACGTACATGTATATAATATATCTAAACTAAACAGATAATGGCGGGGAGTGGTTCATCGTGTAGATCCCGACTAGCAAGTGACTACGACTCCCTCCCTTAGCCACATCAAACACATCAGACAGAAAGATAAAATAAACATGCACACCATACACATGCAAGTATGGGGTAAGTATCGTAAAAATCACTAAGTCTAACATCAAATTCGTACATATAATAATGCATCTCTATCAATACAACATAATTATGATTAAAGACATCATGTTAACATTTTTATGAAAGAAACCACACTTACTAACTAGGAATCATCATTAGCGTCATGTGAAATGAAATCAACTAAACAATTATAACCGATATATTTGTAATCAAAGTCATGAAATAATATCATAGTATTGTAAATCCAATATCTCTAACTAATCAATGCACAAAATCAACCTAAAGAAAATTGACAATGATAACAGAAATGCGATCTAGGGGCAAGCACTACATCTCCTTAAAATCAAAGTCATCATCACTTATATACAAACAATCTTTTGGAATATTTGACTTGTAATGCTTCCTAGACTTGGATCTTCTTTCTCTTTTACTAAATTGATATGAAAAATGACCAAATTATTTGCAATGCCAAAAAAAAAAAAAGATTTCTTACCTCTAGGTTCTCTATTTATGATCATTAAAATAAGTTCATAAATTTTCTTTTCTTCTTCCTAAATTTCTACCCAATCACTAGCATAGTCAACTACTAATTGCAATTTTAGTCAATACTCTTATCATTATGTACACTACCTTTCAAAGAAATCTTAACTCTAAGAATCTTATATTACAATCTACTTGATTGAAATGCTAAAAATTTCCCAATAAATGTTTCTCTATTGAAATTGGCCATAAGTGGAAAACCTCTTCTATTACTATCAATATCATAAGAAGGGTTTCAAGATCTCAGTATTTTTTTAACATACATCATCCTTTGATATTGTTCCTCCAACACTCTTTATACCTATAACAATCTCAATGATTCTTTGAACATATGACCTTACATATTCATCTTCTTGCATTTTACTACTTTCAATCATAGATTTCCAATTCTATAACCTAGCTTTCTTTGCATATATATCACCTTCATAAAGTTTCTCTAATCTATCTCAATTACCAAAAGCAAGTTTTAGACTCCTTACTTCAATGAATTTAGTTCTTGAAAGTATTATCAATGATTATCTACCATACATGTTGCACATAAAGAGCTTATTTTCTTCATTAGTACATGTAGATAGATCCTTTTCTTCTTTCACTATCTTTTTAGTCTTTTTTAATCAACAAATAATCAATCCCCATGCAGATCAAGTGAGTTCTGATCTTATGTTTCTAAGTGTCACGGTTATCTCCATCAAGTTTTGGAATTTCCCTTTTGAATTCCATGGGTATCTTTAAGCCACTAAGCTTCTTGATCAAGGACTTGATGCTCTAATGCTAATTGTTAGAAAGTAGAGTACCCCCACACAAATGAGAAGGGTTGAGGGGTTGGGAGATGGGGGGGGGGGGGGGGGGGGGTGGGGGGGTGAATCAATTGTGAGAAAATCAAACTATTGGTCCTATCACAAGTCAGTATATGGGGAGGGGGTGAATCAATATACTTACTAGTTTAAACTTTTTACTCAGTATCACACTCCACACTTGTCCATGGGTTTGTACTAGCTAAAAATTAACTAATTAGGATTAAGAAAAAATAAGGATCATGAAAATAGAAACACATAACATTGTATTTATCTTATGGAAACCCAACTAATGTAAAAAATTGTGGTGTATAAGTCGATCCTCACAAAGCTTGCACTCTCCTCAAGTACACCTAGTTAAGAGCTTATCTCTATTAGAAGGTTAAAAAGACAATATTAAGTGTCATCCTATTAAGGGATTTTGATAAGACCTATTAGAGTCTTACCTTGTTAGGAGAATCATGTTTAAAGGATTTTAGAACATGAGTCAATATATCACCTTGTTAAGGGATTTCATTCAAAGAACCTATTAGGGTCCACCCTCAATGAGATTTACTATTGTAAGGATTAGTAAACAATAGGGAATGATATAGAAAAGTAGCTATTACACTTAGCTTTAAATATATCCTTCATCATATCTCTTGACCCATTTGGAACTATTCTCTTCCTTCTCTTGCCTCTACAACTTTATACCTTGATCACTTGTGCACTTGGATCTCCTTTCTCTTGCATATGATAAACCCTATATTTTTTGGGTGTACTCATTTATCCTTGGCACATTAACTCTTCAAGGATGGCTTCTCTCTTTTAACTCTCCTTCACACCTTGAGATTGCAGTTAGCTCGACTCTCTAGCTCTGAGGCTAATCACTCAGCCGTCTAACCTTTTCTCTTTTGACTCTTTCTTTGATTATAATTTCTTCTTACTTCTCTCATAAGCCCTAATATGTGGATTCAAATTTTGAATTCTCCTCCCTACTACTAGCTTGATTTTCCATTGTAGTAGTGTGACACTCTTGTCAAATGTAGCATGTTCATACAAGAGTCGAGGGTGTCATGTGTCCTTGATGACTTTCTCTTGTTAGAAAGAATTCAAATTTGAATCATTTTGACTCTTCCTCGATATGTTAACCCGTCACCATTAAGTGCAATGATGAGTGCATTCCTACTCTTCTTTGTGGCATGGCAATCATGTATATCTTGCTCCATACTTTCCTTGCTGACTTGGTCAAACCATCTTGTATTACCATTGGTTGATCTACTTTCCTTTTTTCTTAGCATTCTTCTTCCCACACAGACTTCACTTATCATACTTCATCTAAGTGGATCACCTATACCATCATCTCTATTGGGCCCACACTTCTTCTCTTCTCTAATCACCCTTGTGAACTAGAGTCCCACATTAACATGCTTTACTGCTTGTTTCTCCTTACTTGTCTTGATTCCTTTGTGTGCATTGACATTAATGACAATACTTTTGAAGTTTGAGTCTATCGGTTTTTCTACCAATGATTCTTCATGGTTCAAGAGATTTATGCCAAAAATCTCCCCCCTTAGCATTGATGGCAACACTTTGACATTTTCTCAATCACTTTGTTGGTGTCTTTCCTTCACTTTCTTTTCTTATTTCAACATCTCCCCCTAAGATAGTGCTTTGACCATTTTGTGGCTTCTCTTATCTTCTTTCTTGTGTTCTTCTCACACTTTCTCTTCTTAGCTCATTTTGTTTCTATGATCCCCTTTGTTTCTCTACTTCTACTCCTCTCAACTTCTCCCCCTTTGACAACAATGCCAAAGTCAACCATCTTCTCTTTTCTTTTATTCTCTCAACTTCTCCTACTATGGACTAGTCCCTTTTTCTCATCAATGCACCATTTCATTTCTTTGTTTCTTGATCATGGATTGATGCTTTCATTTGTGCTCTCAATTTAGGCTAGATAGGGGTAAGACCCCTAACCTTTCTCTTAGATACTTGAAAGTAACCTTTTGAAGAGGTTTTGTGAATATATCAACTAGATTCTCCTTGGTTGGTACATATTCTAGCCTGACCTCTTTTTCTTATACTTTTTCTCTCAAAAAATGGTACTTAATAGATATGTGCTTCATTTTTTAGTGCATTACTAGGTTTTTGGATATGTTGATTGTACTAGGGTTATCATAGTTGATAACTACCAGTTCCTCCTTTTTCTGTCTAATCCCTTCAAGTAGTTGTTTGATCCAAACAACTTGAGTGGAATTATTTGCTGCAACAACATATTATGCTTCATCTATTGGCTAAAATACAAAGTTTTTCTTTTTTCTTTCCCATGTAACTAGTCTTCCTACTAGAAATAATGCACCACCTATTGTGTTATTTATTTCATCTATAATCCTTGCAAAGTCACCATTAGTGAAAAAACTAAGCTAAAAGTTTTCCTTGCAAGGATACTATAGGCCATACTCTTTAGCATCCTTTAGATGCCCAAAGATCATCTTCACCACTACCATGTGTGATTCTTTTGGGTTGGCAAAGAATTTGTCTGGTCTATTGTGAAAAACATATTTTAGTTTACCAATCATGGATTAGTAAAGTATCTCATTCACCTCAAGGCTTTCATCCTCTTTGGAGAGCTTGAAACTAGTTACCATTGGAGTTCCTACTAATTTTTCTTCCTTCATACCAAACATCTTTAGTATTTCCTTTGCATACTTTGTCTTCCCTATGAAGATCCCTCCACTTAGTTGGGATACTTGTAATCTGATGAAGAACTTGATTTCCCAAATCACAAAAAATTTGAATTCTTTCTTCATGGCTTCAACAAATTTAAGACTTTCTTATCTACTCCTCCAAAGATGATATAATCCACAAAGATCTTTATGATTAGCAAACTAGTTTCTATTTCTTTCTTCATGTATAAGCTATAGTTATTGTTGGTTCTTATGAACCCAAAATTTATCAAGTGTGACTAAAATCTCTCATACCATGCTCATGGTTTCTATTTCAATCCATGCACAAGGATTTTTTCAATCTACATACTTTTTTTTTTCCTTGTTCCTTCTCGAACTCCTTAGTTTTCTCAATAAAAGTATGACTAAAGTCTCTCATACCATGCTTGTGGTTCCTATTTCAATCCATACAAGGATTTTTCCAATCTACATACTTTTTTTTTTCCTTGTTCATTCTCAAACCCCTTAGTTTTCTCAATATACACTTCATCTTCTAGAACTTTGTTCAAGAATGCAGACTTTACATCCATATGGTACACATTGAAGTTCTTGTAGATTGCAAATGCTAGGATTATTCTGACTCCTAATATGGCCATTGATGCAAAGGTTTCTCCATAGTCTATGCCTTCTTCTTATGCATAGCCTCTGTAGACAAGTTTGGCCTTGTTTCCAACTACCTCGCCATCTTTGTTCATCTTGTTTTGGAATATCCATTTTGTACCAATGATTCTCTTGTCTTCGGGTCAAGAACTAATTTCCACATATCACTCTTTACTATTTGATCAATTTCTTCCTCCATGACCTTTCTCTAGTCTTCATCTTTCACAAATTCCCTTCTAGATTTGGGTTCCATGTGTGAAAATAGACATATGATTTCTCTCACCTTTCTCTTGGTTATTTCTTCAATGATCTAGTCAGTTGAGTGGTTCCTACTTACATACCTAGCTAGCATTGGTTTGCCTTTGGGTGCTTCTACTCTTTATTATTCATGTCAAGATTCTTCTTCATGAGTTGGTACAAATTTTTGTACAAGTTCTTTCTCTACCAATACTCTCTCTACTTTATCACTTAGTGGGCTATATTCAAATTTCTTGTAGTCTCCAAGTTCTTTCATTCTATCTTTCTCACTCTTATCTAATAATTCTCCCTGTTCAAGGTGTACATGGTTGTTCTTAAAACATCTCTCCAATAGATTTGTATGACATTGTTTCAAATCATCAATGTTCTAGCACAATCTATGATGGTTCTATTTCTTCTTTCTACAACATTGTTAAGCTGAGGTGTCCTAGGAGAAAACACATGTCTTTTGATTCCATGTTCCTCATAGTAACTTTCAAATTCTTATGAGGTGAAATCAACTCCTTGGTATGATCTTAAGCACTTCAATTCTCTATTGGTATCCCTTTCTACTTTTTCTTTGTAGACTATAAACATGTGGAAGCCTTCTAATTTTTCTTTTAAGTAGACAATCCATATCATTCTAGAAAACTCATCAATAAAAAACATATAGTTTCTATCACTAGATATACTCTTCATCCTCATAGGACCACACAAGTTAGTATGAACTAGATCTAGAACATGTTTAGAAGTAAGTGACTTGCTAGAAAAGCTAGAACTTGCCAACTTTTCTATTTGACAATATTGCCACATCACATTGTTAGGTTTGGTAATAGGGGAAAACCCCTTAGATAGTTCTTCCTTCCTACTTTGACAATGCTTTCAAAATTCACGTGAAATATCCTTATATACCACAATAAACTATTATCATTTTTAGCTACCATGCATGCATTATCAAAAAAATTGAGATAGAAAAGACTAGCTCTGCTTTGTTCTCTCGTAGCTAAGAGCTTACCTTTCTTGTCATCTATCCTACAAGACCCTTTTTTAAAACTCAAAATTTGTGTCCATCCATTGAGCCACACTCAATAGGTTATATTATAATCCTTCCACTAGATATACATATTTACAAGTAGTGGATTCATTTAGAGTTGCAATACCTTTACCTATCGCTGTGCATGGTGAATTATCTCTGAACTTCACCATTCTTCCATCATAGGCCTCAATCTCATATAACTTCTCTTGTCACCATACATGTGGTGCATGCAACCACTATCTATTATCCAAATCTTGTGGACACTAGCACTAGTTATTAGGGCTCTCTCCACCTTTTCTTTTATGATAGAAACAAGGGATACTTAATCCTCATGCTCATCATCATCATCGGTTGACTCTTCAAGATTTGTGCCTTCTACAACAATGTATTATTTCTTCTTCTCATTTCCTTTAGAGTTTGACAACCTTTTATTAGGTTCCTTCCTATTTTTGTTCTCCCTCCAATAACTGGTCTCCTTCCTAACAGGTTTTGGACATCTAGCAACATAATATCCTATCTTTTTATAGTAAAGCATTTGAATGGAATCTTACCTTTTTAACTTCCCTTTCCCTTTGACCATTATTTTTGCAAACAAAACCTTGAGGTCTTCTATTCAACTTATTTAGCATATAGGCTTTCTAATTCTCTTCTTTATATGAATGTTCTTGCCTCCTCCCTTCCTTTTTGTGTTGTATTTAGTGTAACTAAGGCTTTGAATTTAGTTTCAACCTTGGGTAGTTGATTGTTATCAACGTTTCTAAGCTCAAATGTAGTGAGCTTACCTGCAAAGGCATCAGGAGATACCTCCATCTAGTTTATAGTTCCCAACTCTTGAAAGGATGACACCCTTATGGCATATTTGGGTTGCAGGGTTCCCAATACCTTGTTCATGCAATTATCTTCTTGTAGTACACCTCCACATACTCCGATAGATAACATGTCATCTTTCACCTGCTTTCCATAGGCTTCAATATCTTCACCTTCTTGAATCCTCATGTCATCGAACTTTCCTCTCAAACTTTTAGCTTTAGCCTTTATGACATGCTTATCACCACCATAGATGATTTTGATCTTTTTCCACATCTCGTATGTTATGTTTAGGTCTTCAACATATTTGTACTCATAGTAGGAAAAGGTTCTTTCTAGAGCATCCATTTGGTTGTGTATATCTCCTTCTCCTTTAATTGGTTTGGGATGAGTTGACCAAATGGTTCAACATATTTAACCTCTACATGGGTTCAATAAGCATCACCAAAAGTTCTTAGATGCATTGCATCTTCCTACACCATGAGGTGTAGTTTTCTTTGGAAACATTTGGTGCATCTCTCTTAAACATATTGATCTTTCACTTAAGTTATTAAAATTTTTACTTCAGGGTACCTAGGCTCTATTACCTATTTTTGGTCCTACCATAGGTCACTATACTGAGAAGGTGGGGGGGTGAATCAATACAATAATTAGTTCAAATGTTTTACTTACCATCCTACTCTACACTTGTCTATGAGTGCTAACTAGAACTTAACTAGTAAGGATTAAGAAAAAAAGGATCATGAAAATAACAACACATAACACAATATTTATCTCGTGGAAACCCAAGGTAAAATAATGGTGTGTGAATCGATCCTCACAAAGATTGCACTATATTGAAGTGTGCCCTCTAAAGAGCATATCTATGTTAGAAGATTACAAAGATAATGTTAGGTGTCACCCAGTGAAGGGATTTTGATAAGACTCATTAGATTCTTATCATATCAGGATTAGCCTGGTTAAAGGAATTTAGAACAAGAGTCAATGTGTCACCATGTTAGGGGATTTAAAACAAAGAACCTATTATGTGTTGAGATAATGGGTGTTGCACACATTGCATAATATTGTTATTTTATTATTTTATTTTATATTATGTAATGTTGTACCTAGATGGACGTGCAACATGTAAAGATTCCCATGGAATATTCTTGATGAGTTGTATTGTAACATTGTGATAATATTTCATGTAATTATTTAATATTGGGGGAAAAGAATTAAATGCCCAATATTAAATGTGGGGTCAGTGGGTTAGGTAGCACATGATTTTAGCACATGGTTTATGTAATACCACTTGGTGGTTTTGTGGGACTTGCTACTATATAAGCAGCCACAAGGGTAGTTGTTGTATAGAGAAGAGAGAGAGAGTGACAAGGAGAAGACAAAAGGCAAGAGTCAAGCAGGACAAGGCTTGACAGGTTAGCCAAGGGAGCATTTGTCAAAGTTGAAAGCATGGCGTGGGATGTGTGGATTCACGCTTGTTCACATAGTTTGCTTGGTTGTGGCTATGGCCATGAAGGCTTCCATGGTTGTATGGCAATGGTATTTTTGCTGAATAATATATGATGATGGATGCTTTTGGAGGCTGGGTTTTTCCCTCAATGAGGGTTTCCCAGGGTATATCTTGTGTCACAATTTTGTGGGTATGTTGTCTATTCTCTTGCATGTGGATTTTAATTTCGTATTTATTTCAGATCTATTATGGGTTATGTGGAAACGGTTATATTTTTTATTGCCAAGTTTCCTTACAAGTGGTATCAGAGCTATGATTTTATTATTATTGTAACCCTAGATTGAATCCATGGGAATGCATGAGAGGATAAAAGAAAGGGCAAGATATATGAATGATTTATTGCAGATCTAAGGGTTTTGGGTTTGCTGTTATGATGGGATGTTAAAAGATTTGGGCATGTGAAATTGTTGGACAAAAATATTTTTTTGGATGTTTCATTTAAAATGAGGGTTTTGGGGAGTAGCTTGCAAAAATGACCTCCTGGGTAAAAACAGACCTCACCATTGGATCCGGGTCGACATTTCCATAAATTTTGATATATAATATGCCCTAGTTTGGCAATGTTCAGAGAAAATGAAAGAGTTTTTTGGTTTCAGCCCATGATGGCCGTCAAATTTAATCCGGTCGAAATTTTCGTCACTGAAAAAAAAAAAATGAAAAATCGTACTGAAAATGGTAAAAAGACTGTCTTAGTAAAACGGCCATAATGTTCTCTCAGAATATCAAATTTCAGAGTTCTTACAGGCGTTGGAAAGCTAATTTAGAGCACTACAACATGGTGTAGGTTTGGTTCTATGATTTTGAGATTTTGTCAGATTTTAAGAGCCCTAAAGTTAGATTCTATTTATTTTAAGCACGGATTAGGGCATAACTTGGGCATACAGAGTCAGATTTTGGACTTCGAGTAGTCAACGAAAAGCTCTTGGAGAGCTCTACACATTGGTTTAGATTTGGTGCAGGTTTGGCATGATTTATTTGGTGATATATTGATCTGAACAATTTATAGGTATATTTTGACTATGGTAACATTGTGAGTTTATGGCATTGGAGATTTAAGATTTGATGTCATTGTATACTCAGTTCATATTTCAGATTGGTCTCATGATGATATGGTTATCAGTGTTTGGTTTGGATATGCATGATGACTTGTTGGGTCTACAAGTTGTGCAGTGTTGTAAACGGTCTATACTTACAGGTTGTATTTATAGCTTGGTTATGGGTTGTCTTTGCCCATTGATCTTTCATTATTGATGCATATTCAGATTGGTGGCTTGGATTTGGGTTGTCTATGCCCTAAGTCACATGATTTTATCTTCATGTAGAAGGGATGAGATGTTGTTACCAGGTACAGTCATGGTGGAGGATTGTGGTTGACTATTTTATGCTAACAGGTTGGACATATTGAGAGCCAGATGCTCGGTTCATGGATGTGATCATGGTGTCATGGATTTTGGCATGACATGATTGGATATACAGGTACATCCTTGATGTTCATTAGCTTGAATTTTCTGATTCAGTTATGGTGGTATATCTTCTTGGTTGAGGATCATGCTTATTTGGTTTCTTTTGAGGAGCTCATGATGTGCACTTTGAGTTCTTTGATAGTTTGATACCTTGGTTGATTCTCATGGTTAGAAGATGGTTTTTCAACATTATGTCATAGATAGCTTGGATAAACAGTTTAGTGGGAGCTTGTGACAGTGATGGGGTGACAGTGCAGGATTAGTTCCTGGTTTGGTTTATATCTTCTCAGTTTGGAGAGGATGGACTTTATGATGCCATAGGTGACTTGGTACCATAGTTAAGTGGGAGTTGTTGGCATTGATATATTTATTGAGTGTTTGCAGATGTTAGAGGTTTGTCTTAGATCTTGTTGCTGCAGAAGCATCTTTGACATTTGCATGGTGCACTTGTTTTCTTCATGGTGTGTGGAGATGGTTGCATCTTGAGGACTCACAGGGTTCTTGGAAAAGGTGTGGTTTATGCTTTTATTTGGCATGTTATCCTTGGTATGAGGATGGTTTCATTATTATGTCATGGTATACTCTTGATACGCGTTTAGAGTTGTGACATGTTATGGTATGTTCATATGGAGCATGTTATCTCTTTAGTTGAGATGGTAAGATCATGTTGTCATGTTTATGTTCCTGAGGCCATGGTTGGAACTTTGACATTGATCTTGGTTTAGTTTCTTGGTATTGAGTACACTGATCATAAGCTGAATACTTCATGATATTGCTATGTTACATTTGGAGTTGGCATGGATTGATTGGTTACAGGTGCTCATGGATACTTAGAGATGGTGGTGACGTTGATTTCTCTTGGATTAGAGAAATATTTGTTGGGATGGTTGATGGTTTCAGCAAGAAGTCCGAGGGGCAGTCACCTAATATGGACTTGAGAGGAGATTGTTCTTAGATGAGTCTTGATTGGAGACTTGGGTATCTTGATGAGCATTCTCATTCCCCACTCTTGGTCTACTCGGCGGTTTGCTACTTGAGAGGTATAGCCCATTGTTTCTCTCAGTTGCATTATATTTATGCTTATCTTTCATGGATATGGATCTTGAGCTATGGTACATGAGTTAGTTCTGGAGGGTTCATTTGAGAGATGGTTTAGCATTGGTTATCTCCATGTGCATATGTTGTTATGTTGGTTGAGTTTGGGAGATGGTTTTATATTGGGCATTTTCCTTGGATTAGGAATGATTATTCCTTGGTTTAGGAATGGTTTATTGAGTTTGATCTTTTTGTGAGAGGCTTACATCCATGATTAGCTATATGGTATGGTTTGGGTGTTGTTGAGGCTTCTTGTTGGGGTTTTATGGAGGAGATCATACTTGCACAGTTTACATCTAGAGGTGTGTGTAGAAGGACATGATACAGGTTATGATTTGCATGGTTTCTCTGGTCTTGGTTATCTTCTTGGATATTCAATTTTGCTTACATTGGATTTGAGATTGGTTGGAGATTGTGATCACTGGTTTGTGCTCATGCATGTCATGTGAGAGATGACATGGTTATTTCTTTATCTCTTTCCTTTGTTGGTTGTGGAGAATTTGGGAGAGCATTGGAGACTTGTTATGAGAGTTTTTTCTTGCAGGATATTGGTTTATGCATTGTGGATGTCCTTGATACTACATGGATTCACTTCTTTGAGATGTGTTGAGTGGATTGGTTATAGATTTGACATTATCTTTTGCAATGGGAGCTTCTTGGTATATATGTGGCAGGTATTGCTCTTGAGGCTTGTGATTGTAGGTTGTAGATTGGATATGTTAGTGATATGAGATTCACTTGTTATACCTTTGAGGTATGGATAGTTGGATGGGTTTGGCACTTGATGTGGGTGTTATTTCAGCTATGGATATTTTGACAACTACAGATACATGTGATTACCTTTGGATCAGGTTATTTGTGCTTGGATTTTTTAGTTGGTACAGGATTTTATGATCTTCTAATGCGACAGGTTGGGTTTTCTCTTTGGATGGCTTCTATGTATGTCCAGTGGGAGTGGCATAATAGGAGGTGAGATCATTCATGTTCGAGATGCTGGATACTTTAATTTTGTTGCGGGTACCAAGATGGAGCACTTGGTGTATTTTTTGATCCATGATGGTGGATGTGCTAGGAGGGATTGTTCGCTTGTTCATTTATGTGGCTACGGATTGACCCTATGCAATGTGTACAACAAGTGGGAGATTGTTGAGATAATGGGTGTTGCACACATTGCATAATATTGTTATTTTATTATTTTATTTTATATTATGTAATGTTGTACCTAGATGGACGTGCAACATGTAAAGATTCCCATGGAATATTCTTGATGAGTTGTATTGTAACATTGTGATAATATTTCATGTAATTATTTAATATTGGGGGAAAAGAATTAAATGCCCAATATTAAATGTGGGGTCAGTGGGTTAGGTAGCACATGGTTTTAGCACATGGTTTATGTAATACCACTTGGTGGTTTTGTGGGACTTGCTACTATATAAGCAGCCACAAGGGTAGTTTTTGTATAGAGAAGAGAGAGAGAGAGTGACAAGGAGAAGACAAAAGGCAAGAGTCAAGCAGGACAATGCTTGATAGGTTAGCCAAGGGAGCATTTGTGAAAGTTGAAAGCATGGCATGGGATGTGTAGATTCATGCTTGTTCACATAGTTTGCTCAGTTGTGGCTATGGCCATGAAGGCTTCCATGGTTGTATGGCAATGGTATTTTTGCTGAATAATATATGATGATGGATGCTTTTGGAGGCTGGGTTTTTCCCTCAATGAGGGTTTCCCAGGGTATATCTTGTGTCACAATTTTGTGAGTATGTTGTCTATTCTCTTGCATGTGGATTTTAATTTCGTATTTATTCCAGATCTATTATGGGTTATGTGGAAACGGTTATATTCTTTATTGCCAAGTTTCCTTACATTATGTTCCACCCTTGATGGGATTTACCATTGTAGAGATTAGTTACAAACAATAGGGAATGATCTAGAAAAGTGTCTACTAAAATTAGCTTGAACTATATCATTCTTTAGCTCTTTTGAACTATCTAGAACTATGCTATGCATTCTCTTGGCTTTGTAACTGTATACCTCGATTACTTGTTCTCTTGGCTCTCCTTTTTCTTGCACACAATAAACCTTGTCTTATTTTGGATTACTTACTTCTCCTCAACATATTAGCTCTTTGAGTATGCCTTCTCTCTTATCACTCTCCTTCACACCTTGGGATTGCACTTAGCTCAGCTCTTCTGGCTCTGTGGCTAATCACTCGACAATCTAACCTTTTCTCTTTTGGATCTATCTTCATTTATACTTTCTTCTTTCTTCAATCATAATCCCTAATCTGCAAATTCAAATTTTGAATTCTCATCCCTAATACTAGCTTGACTTCCCCTTTTATTAGTGCATCATTCTTGTTAGATGTAGCATGTTCGTACAAGATTCATGGGTGTTATATGTCCTTGATGACTTTCTCTTGTTGGAAATAATTTGAATTTGATGTGGTAGTCATGGATATCTTACTCCATGCTTTCCTTGTTGACTTGGCCAAACCATCTAGTATGGCCATTGGTCGATCTTCTTTCCTTTCTTCTTGGCATTATTCTACCCACACAGACCTCACTTAGAATACTTCATCTATGTGGATCACCTATGTCATCATCTTTATTGAGCCTATACGTATTCTCTTCTCTAACCACCCTTATGAAATAGAGTCACACATCAATGTGGTTTTCTAGTCATTTCTCCCTACCAGCCTTGGTTCCTTCATGTGCCTTGACATTAATGACAACACCTTTGATATAATATGAGTCTATCAATTTGTCTATCATTCAGTCTTCATGGTTCAAGATAGTTATGCCAACACAAACTTATATCCAACTTATTAAATCCAACGTCAATAACCAATGAAATGAACTATAGAAAGAGATAAACCATGTATAGTGACACAAAAATTTGTTAACTAGGGAAACCCTTGCTTAGAGGGAAACCCCTAGCATATATGGAACCCACAAGATGGTGTAGTGATATATAAGTTCCTTGTGAAAGGATGTAACCCTATTAAGAGATAGTTACAATGCAATCAGTATATTAGTCCTTATTAGGAGACTTTATATTAGGATACTTTGAACCCTTTTCATAAGGTTCCAACCCTATTAGTGGCTAATAGGAAGACAATTTAACTCACTTCTCAAATTGCTTTAGTCTAATGAAGAGTAAATCTCTAGGATATCATATCTAAAAGATGAACAAACCAATAGTGCAACTTAATTTCTAATACAAATTCTTCAAATTTTCCAATCCAAAATCAACTCAATCCACTTCTCTTCTCTGATCAAATTCACACCCTCAATGCACATATATTATATACATGATCCATTTCTCATCCAAGGAAAACATATTTCTTTTATATCCTATCGTAACAACTAATTAGGTCAGCCTCTTAGGGCTTTCCCGATATACAATAATTGCATAGGACCTCATTGAGGCATGCATGCATTCTTACACATTATTTCAAATATTAAAATAATGATTCCACATGTTACAATACAATTAGCACTTTATCCAATAAGAATCAATGTTTTACACTAACAAAATAATTTTGTAGTGACACATCTTACATGTTTAACATCTGTGACCTTTCTAGGATGATCTTAAGTATATGCTAACACAAACACATTGTACCAAAAAATATCTTCAACCATGATTCAAGCTTTCTAACCTTCATTCCATCTTGTTGATAAGATACACTTAGATTACCAACAACCTCTTTCCTACACACTAGTTTGCTACCAGTCTTCACCAAATGAACTGTAAATCATCCAATACTCTATATAAACATAAGTCAACATATATGTAGTATATATACTCATTCATGAACACAATCCTAATATCACATACATTAACCTATTTTGTGTCAAGTTCATTGAATCAATAGTCCTCTACAATGTACAGGTTCTTTTCTTGTCATGAACTCAAACATATATGTTGATATTAATGACAAACCTATCACTAATTCAACACATAAAAAACTTGCCCAAATTTCAACCAAACCTATAATTCTCACATCTTTATGCTAGAAATTGATGTTACTTGCATAGAGTTTGTTGAGCTTAGAGAGATTTTCATCCATCCACTTGGTTATGAAGTAGAGATGGAAGTCTTAGAGAAGCATGCAAAGATAATGCTTGCATCACCTAGAGACAAGGAAGTAGAAAGATGAGGAACCTTTAAATATAAATTTAGACAAGTCAGAGAGAAATTATACAGAGGATGAAGAGAAAGAAAAATTAAATATAATATTCAAAATATAGAAGAAAAAGAGAGTATAAGTAAAGAAGAATGGGTAGAGATAAAGAAAGGAAGTGAAGTTCCCTTCAAGGTTAAATTATAAAAATGAAGTGCAAAACATGTCAAGGACAAAACCATAGAGATAGTAGAGGTGCTAGATACACATGAGATTTAGATAACAAAAGTTGAGGTATTTCTCAACCCCGTAAGGCCAAAAGGAGATCTATATGGACTCCTCCTCCAATGGAAATAAAATTAAAAATAGTAGAACAAATAATAAAAAGACCTACAAGGAAGAATAAAAAGGCCCAAGCCCTAAGCCCAAAGAAATATGAGGTCTTGGACAAGAAAAAATGAGATAAAGGTAAGCAATCAGATGAACCTAAGGTTGCACAAACTCGAAAGGTTGCAAAGGTAAATACTAAAGAAGAGAGAAAGAAGTGGAAACCCAATATCAAAAAAATCAGCACAAGGATATAGAAGGAAGGAAAATTGGATCAAATTAAAAAGTACCACATAAGGTATGTTGAATAAGATCATACCATAATTTAAAACTCTATTGTTAACACTTTATTGAATCTTAAGAGAAAGATTTTTGGAGTTAAGGGTAGCACTCCAAGCCTTGTCTATGATAAATTGAAGGTAAGAAATAACCGTGCTTTAGATGAAGACAAGAAAATATGAGAAGATAAGTCATGCAAGATTTGGACACTATTTACTTTTGATAAAATGAAGAGAGTATTACACAAAGCCAAACCCAATATGAGGACAAAGATGTGATTGGTTAAAATAATGGCTTGACTATATGATAAGGTTGCAGAAGAAATTGAGAAATATTTAATAGAAGTTCTAATTGAACCTAGTTCAAGCATAGATTATGTTAGTGAACCTATAGATATATCATTTAGTCTAGCCATAAAGGAACAATTAGATAAGCCTACTAAATAAACTAATAATGATAATCAATTCTATAGCACAAAGAAACTAAACTTTTGTGTGATTAGTATCCCAATCACACTTGATATGACCCCTAAGGATAATGAGAAAGATCAAGAAAAATGTATGGACAATGTGATAAATACTAAAGATATTAAATACATCATGACAAAGGGAGTTGATCAGCTAGAGAAATTGATGATGATGAACACGACTTGAAGAAGGAACACAAGGAAGATGTTATCACTAATTCAAAGATTAAATCTATAACAAATAAAGGTAAACCTTCATTTACCTTAGTAGATTCTGGTGCATGGGATGCAAATCATCTAGTTACAACTTTAGAACATATGATAGTAGCACAAGGAAACATCACAGATATATCATAGGTAAGTGAGAAGGCACTTAATACTATACCAACTTTGTCACTTCAATCATTGTTTAGCTAGGATATTTCAAGTATGGTTAATGAAGATATGGATGAGGACGCATTGATGATTATATCAAAAACAACCTTTTCAAATACAAAGGAGAGATTGAAAAAGAAATCTAAAAAGCATGTTAGAATTTTGGAACAAGCACTTGAAAGATTGTAGAAGGCATTTCCATCTTAGAAGACACTTGAAATAAACAATGTGGTTGATAAATTAACCAATTTGATAGAATACTTTGATGCACATTATACATCACTTGTGGAATATCCCAAGGCTAGGGAAAAAAGAGAATTTAAAAGAGAATAGTTTTATAAGGTGTGTAGTAATATTGCAAGTGATGTTAAAGTGATAGATGAATGCATAAAAGAAGTAAAGGAATGTGTCAATGAGAAAAAGAAAAAAAAAAAAATTCTTGCACAAAATCTATGAAATATGTTTATGATGTTAAAAAATGCATAAAGGAAGATGAGTGAAAGATTGAAGAATTAGCTGATGCATTTGTGAAAAAAGATCTAAGTGTAGTTGACAAGGACCAGACAATACATAAACTTATGATACCATGAGTGTTTTGCAAATAGAAAGAGACATAGTTTTGAGAAGTTTTGGATTAATCTAATGTTAATCTGAAGTCTACTAATACCAAAATTTGAAATTATGTAGAAGGAACTAGAACTATTGGAGTCTTCTAAGAAGATTTATGGGTATTCAAACCAATTGACTTGCACGAAGTAGAAACTGAAACATAATCTATTTGTGGCATCACACAAGTAACAAAGAATATAAAGAAAAATTAGAACATGAAGTTTGAGACATTGAGGAGCAATTTTGCAGATATCCTAAAATTAGTGTGAATACCTTTTGGAGCAATAAATTTTTGACTTATACATCATTTACTCACATTTTCAATTGATGTCAGAGGGGGAGTTATATTAGTGAAAAATATGTATGTAAATAGTATAAAGGAAAAGTATAGCTATGAAGAAAGGGGAAATATAGAGTGATTAGGCATAGTCAAGAATAAGAGATGGAAGTTTTGGTATGGTTAATTTTTTGGACAGTTTTAAAGTTTTGACAATTTTGACACTTATTCAAATTTTTAGTGTTCCCATCAATGCCACAAGGGGAGATTGTTGGAAAGTTGGTAGATATGAATGCATGGATATTGTCATTTATGGAAATACTACATGTAAGTAAGTATGCATAAATATAAGCACAATTTTGGTTTTTGTTGAATGAGAAAATTGCCCAAGTCTAATACATGAATTTTGTTAGCAGAGGTATGGTCTTAGTTAACAAGCTTCACTGGACTAATATTAATGACCACAAGGTTTGTAATATGATAGAATGTATTATCTATATGATTTAGGTATGTTTTTTGGTGATGAGATAATAGTTGGCATATGCTTTGGATTGAAAACATGAAGACAAGTCATTATCAAAGAGTACAAAATATAAGGCATTTTGGACTAAGGAATTGAATTACCTTGTCAATTTAATTACTTGGAAATATAGGGACATTAGCATAGATTTTAATCCTCAGTAAGCATGTTTTGGATTATTTTTACATGTTTCATCATTAAGGTTGACTTGAGAAGAAAATAAAAAAGGTATAAATGGACATTTTGGTAATGTGAAGTATGGTTATATTATGCACATGATATGTGATCTTTATGTATAATGGTATATTGATGTTTTGATGGTAAGATGCAATCATACATTGCTTGGGAATGATCATATGTGAGACACACAAAGGACTAATCATATCACTACTGTCAATTTTGGTATAGTATTGTATTTCATTGTATGAGCAATGAGCTCCATTGTAATACAACTCCGAACAGGGTTGAGACCTCTATCAAGGTTTAGCCCTCTAACAAGGAATAATATAATGAATGTATGTAATAGGCTCCTAATAGGGTCAAGACCACTAGCAAAGTATTTTCAAATTAGTACATTAACTTTTGGGTATCATTCCCACTGGAGTTTTCCCTAGTTAACAAATCATGGTTTTATGAGTTTCTTGGTGTTGTTTATTGTTGATAGTGTGTCATCATCCCTCACATGATTCACAACAAGGGACTAACCACCTCCTATGTTCTGTAAGTCTAGTGATTTTATTTAGCATTAACTAGTTTCTCTTTTGGTGCAATGACAATACTAGTGGCTAACAAGTGATATCAAAGCTTGGTTAGAGGTTCATATCCATGCTTGTGAGTGATGTTAGGTGTGGGATTATTGGTAGTGGACCAACATCCCTTGCAAGATTCATGACAAGGGATTTACCACCTCTTATGTTCTATAAGTCTAGTGTTTGTATTTGGCATTAACACACATCGATCTTTTGGTGCAATGACAACACTAGTAGCTAACATGTACTTTATTTTTCAATGTATTCATTTATGCATGTATATAGTTAAGTGCTGAAATAAATAGCTAGGTTAAAAGTGTTGGAATACTTATTCACCCCCCTCTCCCACCCCTCCCAGTATTCTCTATTACTACCCTTTTATTGGGGATTTCCCTTATAATTTTACTATGCCTAGTGATTCTTTGTGACAAGTTTTCACTCTTAGGTTCTCGATTGACATGATTCCTCTTATTTCCAATCTTCCTCTTTTGATTCATCCAAACCAAATCATCTATTTAAGGATAACCACCTACAGAATCACCTAGTGAGGAAAAGGTCTTCCTAGGAGGTGAGGAGAGGGCTATGAAATCACTAAGGAAGGGTTTAGGTGATCTATTTGTCCCCACAACTTTACAACTAGCTAGGGTGGTAGAAACATGATCCTCATCTAGAACTTTATAGGTACTTGGAGTGGTAGGATAGAGGATTTCCCCTTCCTCCAGTAGGGCCAAGACTTTTAACCCTTTTCTTCCAGTGTGCAGTCGCATAAAGATTTTCCATAATTATCAGAAGCCTTTTAATGAAGGGGCACTCATTACTTTATGCCTTTGATCCTTACCTGTAATCTTTTTCAATTATAGTTGTACCCTCTATTATGGATGCACATCTCTTTCTATTTTAAATGTTTATATAAGGAGCTTCACATTTAGCTATCAAATGCCCCTATAGGAACAATTCTAACTATAGAGTGTAATATTTTCATTAACAACCACTTGTGTTCGTTTTCCCATCTTCAAATGCAATTAAGATAATAAAATTAGGCAGGGTCCTATTAACAACAACATTCATATAGAAATGAAAAAAAATTAACCTAGATTTTGGCTTGATCACATTATTTTTAATTACATAATGACCACACATAATCTCAGTTCACCTACTAATATACTCATCCCAAGACTCGATTGGGAGTCTTGACATGAAACAACATTACATTGCCTTTTTTAAGCCCACTATATGATCAAAAGTTGGTTTCCATCTACAAAGTGAGAGGTAGTATATCCTATAGGTCCATGACCTTGAAAGATTCATAACTATCCTTTGTAGTAAATGTGAACAAGAAGATAGTGTTTTCCATGATACTTATCATGACAGTTCCTCTCAACTTCCACTTCAATGATTCTCATTTCCTTACCATATATGTAATTGGTTTAAAAGAGAAAATAATTCCCAACTAAAGCGTTCTCCATTGAAGTGTAACAATGTGATCCACAACTAAGTTGAAGAAGGTATATTATGGCAATGCCTTCCTCCATTTCTAAATAATTAGGAAATAACGTGTTTCATATAATTTTCTACTTGTCAAAAAGTGCATTTTTTCGCCCATTGGGTTCAAGACTCTCCTTTGAACACACATGCTTTGATTTTTGGAAATCCTCACTAGTGTTGTCATTACATCCTAGAGTAGATTTAATTAAAGTTGCAAGCTAATTGTCCACCTTTTCCATAGGGCCCTTAGTAAATACCACTTTTGTAGTGTTAGGAGGAGCTTCCCAAAGCAAGGGGATGCATCCCCCACCTGCATTAGACACCATGTGAAGTTGCATGATTTTAAATTTGACAGTTGCATGGACGAAGTTGCTCTAAATTTTTCCATATTTTGATGTTAATATACTACGCACATAAACAAATATGATGTCTCCACATGGATAGTACACATAGTCGACATCACATAATAAATCAATAGTTTCTTAAAAAAATATTTCTGACGAGTTCATGTTATTGCTATATAGTGACCACTAGATGCTTAATATTTATGACATTGCATGTACAAATATTACAATACCTATGAATTCTTGTAGTAATTTGTGCCATCTTCTAAAAGATTATCCTTCTTGTAGACTATGCTACATAAACTCTAGCAAGGTCACAAGTGCCTACATGCATCATTTTTCATGATTCCAATGAAAAATATTCTTCTTCTCAAAATGGCTTGTAATTGTCAACACAATATAACAACATGCCAATCAACATGTAAAGTTGTACCACAACATTTTCCGTAGCATCAACATGAATGTCACAATACAATATCTAAAGCTTGCCTCATTTTACTATATTTTAACAAATAGAAAAACTCTTCCTTCTTAAACTTTCTACAAGTGAGAATAATATTAAATCCCACCAATTATTGCCTCTACAAATAACACTTGAGAGTTACATTAGATCTCCTTGGTCGGTTGGTTTAAATTTTTATAAGGTAGTTAAGTTGTATTCTATGAGTTACTCTTCAATTGTTCAAATGGTTCCAACTTAGAGTAGTTTCATGAATACTATAATTACAATTTTGATAATCCATCATTAGCTTATGAATCCCCAAGGTTTTCATATTGGAAGTTTGAAAAAAATAGTACATGATAAATACATTCAGTTAAATAATCATTACATATCTAAATCCAATCTTACCAAACATTCTTATCAATTGTACTTAAAATTATTACATAGCTAAACCCAATCTTACCAAAAATTCTTATCAACTTTACAAAGTCCAACGCTTCTAAAGTTTTGAATTCTCTGATTCAAAGGATAGATTGAATCAAAACCTTGATATTAGAAATTTCAACAATCAAATAAAAAAACTAATGAATATAGGCCTACTACACTCTCCAACCATCTTAAAATTCTAGATGTCGAAAAAAACTAATGAATATATGCCTACCACAATCTTTGTTCAAAAAACCATTTTTTTTTTTTTTAGGTAATTCACAATGCTCAAAACCCATGTATGTGACACATGAATCACAAAATTCATAAGTCTCAGACCAGAAAATAGTGTATGACTAATGAATTGACTGTAAGACTGAGAAAATGAAAGTTTGAATTAGCATGCAGCCCACAAGGAGTAGGTTTGACGTACGACACCATTAAGTTACGAGAGAGCAAGAAACTAGTGTCCAAAATTTTGAATATTATTTTCAAGAGAACAAAGTTTTTAGGGTAAAGCATCCAATGCAAAGATGTCGGGAAGAATGAGAGGGAAGGGAAAATTCTAGATATTTCAAAATGTCTAGAAAGAATCTTGAGGAAGTTTCCATAAACTTTTTTTCTGTAATTTTTTGGTGTCAATAAATCTATTTAACCCCATTGAAATTAATATTCACCAATAAACAAAGAAATAAATGTTCAAATTTTAATTTAAAAATCAAACTATTTTAACCTTAGAAATTCACTTATTCTGAATATAAAAATTAATTGGATGTGACAATTGAGAACATTAGTTCCCTACCTATAAATAGATAGGGACTTAAAAAATTACATATCTAAATTCAATCTTACCAAACATTCTTTAACAATTATACAAAATCCAATGATTATAAAAATTTGAACCCGCTATTCTAAACCTTGATATTAGAAATTTCAACTAATGAATATAGGCCTACCACAATCTCCAACCGTCTCAAATTTCTATAATGCTCAAATAGCCGAGACCAATGTTACTATGCATAGATAGAAACTGATGGGAAAATGATCAAAACCTTGATAAGAGACTATAGGTTATGCCAGGAAAGTTCTCAAGTCGTCACAAGGTGGACTCCAGAGCAGCAAGATAGACCAGGCCATACGATGTGCCAAGATGACCAATACACACCAAGTCTTGTTCAAGGCACCAACGTGTGGACTGATCCGCGTAGAATTATAAATACACGGTGCCGTGCTAGAGAGGGCAGAAAATCGACCTTTTCGGCACGGGGAACAAAAGTTGAAAAAAATTCTATACAAGACTTATTACCTGACACTTCGACCGACTCTACTTGACGTATTTTACATTGTAAGAAAGTGCGTCTTTTACACGGTTAAAACTCTCTCCTTGACCTAAGGACTCTCTCAAAATGGCATTTCTTTTAACAATTCTATTTCTAGTGGGGTGGACTAACGAAACCCTAAAAATCAAACTTTTTACAAGAATGTAAGTGTTAGTCTTAGTATGATACTTTTTAATTAATTTATTTGATATTGCATTGCTCTTTTATAATTTATTTGGTAAGTGTTAATTATTCTCTAGTCAATGAGCTGGCTGATATAGTCTTCTAGTATTGAGTTAGTCCTTGTAAACATTTTTTACAGCCTATTGTATGCTGCTCTCTCTATATGTAATTTGTTTTAATTAGCTTTCTTCAATAAATAAAAAAGTGTTAGTGTTAGTCTATTCTGAAAAATACCTTCACCTAGAGGGATAGAGGCACCGACCTACCAATAACCTTGTCTGCGATGTTTCACTTCTATTCTGATATCCAAGTGTGCAGTGGCTTAAATGCTTTGATGGCGGTGACCCGATTATATTGAAGGTGGTTACTCGAATTATGATGGAATCATGAGTTGCTAAGTAGTTCATGCTATGCATTAAGGTGTGGTGCAATGCATTCTTCTTGTTGGATATGTCAAAAAGGGCTAGGTAAGATGAGGTGATTTGGAGAGATGGTCTTGAATGGGTTGGGAGGTGATCTAAGTCACAAGTCTTGCTATTATATGTGGTGATTCTAGGAGGCATTCTTTGAAGGGGTGTGTATGACATTGGTTGTTGGCATGACATTCGTCGAAGTCTTGCTTGGGTGTTCTTGGGTATTTGCATTAAGATAGGGTACTCACATAATCCAAGTAATGTTTGCATAGATGAAAACAATGATGTCTAGTGCTAAGGGTTATGCCAAGTATTCTTAAGAGCTAGGATCGAGAATGTTGTCTTGGGTTACCTTCTTCGATGTTAAGCTATGCACGACATCTTACATGGGCAGTCAAAGGTAAGTATGAATCAATGTTCTAAAGTGTAGCATAGAGCTATGTTGTCCCATCATAGTATTGGGGAACTTCCAATCAATTATCGTGGAATGGTGATTGGGTATTTTGGAACTATTGGAAAAGATGGGCACTATCACATTTGGGTGTAGGCATGGTCGTGTGCCGAGCTGAGGTGCCTTCTAGGGTTGTGCTATGTGTTGTTCCACTAGCATAGTCGTAATGTAGGATATTGTCTGGGATGTATACGAGGTGCAAACTTGGGTTGTAGTCCAACTTGGTGTTAGACTTAGTGTGGCATAGATGAAGCATGTGGCCGATCCGAGGACCAAACAAAGTGGTTTAGGATTGGAAGTTTGGGACTTGCCATGAGAGATGATGACTGGGTTCATTAGTTGAGCTCATGTAGGTGAGCTGGTGGACAACAAGTTGATCTCATAACTATGTTGGACTTTGAGACACATTGGATGTGAGTATGTTGGAGGTTTTCATGAGGTTGCCTCATGTATATGAAAAGTCCACCCTTGACCCAAATCTACATTGGCTTGGTTTGTGAGAGGTGATTCACTGGATGAGAAGTCTTGAAGTCGTGTGCCTAAGCATTTTTTTGGGTCAAATCAGTTTAAGCAAGCAGGCTTGTATTCTACACAAGTCTATTCATGCTTGCTTGGTGAGGCATAGTCTTGGATTTAACCTATGCAGACTTTCCAAGTCGACATATATGAGATAATTGTTGGTGCTACATGGTTAGCCACTCTAGACCTGTGACATAATAAGTAACAATTACAAAAAAGTGACTCTAAATGTGTCTATATTTTAATTTTTCACTAATTAAGCTAAGAGGTTTCCTAACAACAACAACAAAATTATTTGTAAACATTTAAAAATTAATTAATTCTTGTCAATTGAGGTGATAGTGATAAGTAAGTATGTAATTGGTTAAGAAAGTGGAAGAGTTGGTTGGGTAGTGGAAGAGTTAGCAGAGTCTTAACAGTTATAATTAAAATGGAAAGTCATCTATCTAGAAGAGGAAGTGATCAATCTATTAAGCATCCTATATTTTGAAACCTTGAAACCATCTGTGTTGATTCTCATTTCTCTTTGTTAGTTCTTATCACAAAGTACAAATTCTTTTGTTCACATTCCAAGGCGACTATCAAATAGAGTATTTTTTTAAAGAAAATTGAGTAAATTCTAAAGGGTTCAAAAAGAATTGATCAATAAACGTAAAATTTTAGAAGACATCACTAATTTCTAAAGAGAGATTAAAAAAAAAATATTGATTTCAAAACTCCTATTAAAAATATTTGCATGGTTTTTAAATTTTTTTTTGGATTCATGACCATAAGTGTTGTGTTATCATGCTATAATTTTTAGTTCTTACCATAGTTATAGTTCACATCTTGTTTATGCTCTAAATAATGATTATGATTTTTACAATACATGATGTAGCTTTAACTAATAACTTATATGTAGGTGCATGAGATGACATCATACACCTTCCATTTAAACCTTGTTGAGATCAAGTCATAAATGTGTATTCATAACAACTATTTTGATCCATTGGTACAAAAACTAATATCAGCCAAACACTTATTAGTTATTTCCCAATTCCACATCATTTCATTATGTCATAAAAAAATTGAGGTCATCCTAAACTAATATGTTTGATGTAGGTGTATAAGACAACATCTTACACCTTCCATTTGAACTTTGTTGCATACAAGTTATAAATGCATATCCATACTAATCAATTTAATCTATTTGACACATAAACAAACTGTTACATATTGTGCCCCCTGCCAAATATTTGAATTTTAAATACTTGCCCGCCCAATGGTCACTTCCCAGTTTAATGTTATTTTAAATCATCCCAGGAATATCTAAAAAATTAAATGATGAAACCTTAGGATATTCCTTATTTCCTAGGTTTATTCCTGCAGGTTCGCAGCTTCCTCATCATCAGATCAAAAGATATCTACGGCTAGCGCTATCTCACTATGGGAAGTTGCACGGTCCTTTACCATAGTGACATAGCGCCTTTTGGCTGCGTGTCAAGTGGGTCCTCCCTTTCCTTGTTATTTCTTTGGCGCCGGATTTTGCTAGATCCATGGTGGGCACTATGGCGTTATCAAAAAATTTGTGTTCCTCGCCGTTAACGACATAGCGCCCAAACGGAAAGTGTTACTGCAGCGACATCAGAAGGAAGGTGGGTCCCAAGCATGCCCCGTCGGATATCAGTGATGAAATGTGGCACACACGGTGGGACCTCAGGCAACGTGGAAGGGTGATTGTGCTTGGAAGTAGGATTTTGATTCGTCACCAGCTGTGCAGATCTTTTGATGTCAGCAGTAGCTTGGACCCACGCCCCTTTCAAATGTATGAAAATTTCCTCACCCTTGGATCAATCTGAATTAACAGTGGGCACTATCTCACTATGGAAAATTGTGAGCATATTACCCATAGCAACATAGTGCCTCGGCGATACATAACAGGGTGGGGCCGAGTGTTATGAAACTGCAGGGATGGTACCAGTTCGGGCCGAGTCGGTTGCCAGGTGTGTTGAGTTAGTTCGTGGGCCCAGAAGTTTTAAAGGCAAAAGCACAGTAATACGGTGAGTCTTCACGATTGTCAAATTAGTCTGGATCCATGGTGGGCGCTATCTCACTATGAAAAATTGCTCAGAGGATATGCATAGTGACATAGTGCCTTAGTGACACGTGTCCCAATGGGTCCGGTTAAGGCATTGACAGTTAGATGCACTGGCAGTTAATGTGACTGCCACAGTTGGAGTTTGAGGATGACACAATTAGTAATGAAAGGGGTGGTCAACTCGGGAAGACCTTGCGAGGTGGCAAAAAGGAAAGAGGTTATTGGTCCACGTAACCCGTTTTGGATGCAAAGTTTAGTTGACTTGCTGACTCTGTTGTTTTAGGTGCTCAAGAATGAAGAAAGTTAGGATTTTTTTATGCGATTTAATCTCTGTAATCAATCCCAACCAACCCAGAATGAATGCGAGACAAGGAAGAGCACTCCACCGCCCCCCCAGTTGATCCATCTACTTGATCAAGGCAATCAATGGTGTCGCTTTCGTCCTCTCAAGGCATTATTTGACACAGAAGATCAGATATCATTGCATTTGGATCCGTATCCAGATCAGATTTTCTCCATGATTGTTCTCTGCAGGACTTAATGGCAGGTTGTTGCGAAGTAATTACAGTGGGAGGACATCTCAGTTATGCCTGAGTTATAAAGGCAAAATTTTATGAATTTTGTAGGGTCGACCTTTCTCTGTTTTCTCTGTTACTGCTCTGTAGATTCTCAGTGTAAATTCCCCTGTGCCTCTGAACTACATGATTTTCTGTCTTATCTCCTTCAGCCATTGGTATGAAAGTGCAAGAATTCTTTGCCTCTTACTGGTGTTTTGTAGAGATCTATGATCTGCATGACTGTATCTCCTTGGCCTATGAATGATAATATAAGTGAATCTCTCTTTTCTTGTGTCATTCATCTTGGTCTTCTGATCTGCATGTGATTATTAGATTAAAGCAAGTCTGAATGTGTATATCCTTAGTTTCATTCTGGTTCAATAGTGCATATATGGGCAGAGTTTGGTCTGAACACTCTATTTTGGTGCATCACCTCTTTAGATTAGATTAGGTAGATTTGCTTTCATGCTCTCCTTCTCCCTTTTCCTCTCCAAGAGTAGTTAGGTGCATCCTGATAGTAAGAGGAAGCCGAGCTTCTCCAGAGACTCAACCTCATAGTTCAAGTCCCACAGCTTGGAGGTTGTTTCCATGCTTCACTAGGTTGTCCTCATGCATAGGCTTTGGACAAGGGTGCAAACCTAAGTGACAACACTAACATTAACCAAATATTTTGTAGTTAACTGCCACTTCCCATTATTTCACCATTTCATGACAAAATTTAAGACATTTTATTCCCTAGACAAATATGTTTGTTGTAGCCTTATTCACCAAATTTCAATTTCACCTTAGTTGGCCCAAATGTCATTGGTTTATAAAAAGAGCAGTTTCTTATCCTGTTGGACAACATACCCAAGAATTTAAGATAATGCTCATGATCATGTATTTAAGGACACCTCTTAGGTTAGATAAATTCATTGTGAAAACAAAGGAATGATAAGAAAAATGATTGACTAAAGATCATTCAAATATTTAATTCTTCACCTAAGCATTATTTTTATCAAATTATGCAATTACTCCTAGCATGTGCCAATGCAAATGATGTGGTTGTCCTTAATGATAAACAAAAACACTCGTTTAAATACATAAGACTATAGTATCTGTATATACTTACGATGTGCAATCCTAAATGAAAAGGACCAACTTTTCAACAATGTCCGGACCAAGGAAAACAATATTCAAATGCACATATGTTTATGTTGTTTATGATTGTTTATAACTTGCTAAAAATGACGTGATCCTTACGTGTTGTTTGAATGCTCTTATTGAATGTGAATGACTTCATATGAGAGGGGTTACAAAATCAATGTAATTGTGTGTTTTTAGAAACAAAGGCATAACAATAAATCATTTGAACATGTATTTAATTGGTCCATAAGAAACTCGTGAAACATATAAAAGTCAACCAAATTTTCACTTTAATTTTATAATATCAAGTGTTGGATCTATGGATGTGAGATTGATTACACACCTATGGGATTGACCTAAGATAAAAGAGTGACGATGCCTATGCAAGGAATGAATACATGATCCCCAAAGTTGCAAGATGTGTTAGATACACAAAAAAACATTTTTAAAAAATAAGATGTGATTGAATAGATGGAAATGTAAATGAATAGACTTTTTGAAAATAAAATATTATATAATTTACGATTATTAAGATATTATCTTAAATTACGTACAAATTAAAAAAAAAATTTATTAAAGTATACCTTTTTTCCATTTACAATTTGTATTTTAGTTTATATATAAAATAACTAACAAATTGAAAATATATATGGATATACTTATTGAAAAAGTAGAGTATAAGATTTCCCATAGAAAACAATGAATATCAATGCAAAACAGATTGCAAAATTTAAGCCGTGTCAACATTCATTACATACCTTGCACTTTGATTGCTAACCCACTTGATATGCACGACAACCTAACAAGATATATCTCGTACAACATCCAACTAAATTGTTCAGATGTAACATTTGACGGGAGTTCTCATTCATTAGAAGCATATGTTTACAAGCATGATTTAAATTTACATCCTTCCGAGCTTCACTCATTCCATATGTTTACAAGCATGATTTATATTTGAATCCAACTCAAAAATCTTTGCTTCATAGAGGTTAGGATATGTGAAGGAGAATAATTGAAAAGATGTTGGTCAGTATGAAAAGATAGTGATAAAAGATTGTTTTGAGGATTTGAGAGATATGAAAGGAACTTTACGAGTGCTACGAATGACTACTTGTGGAGGAATATATTTTTTTCCCATTTTTCAAATGAACATATGATGGAAAGATTTAGACTTTTACTTACTTTCTTATCACAAGTCGGCTGTCCTCCAAAAGTGAAGATCTTCAAATGGATTCATTTCTTTAATGATGCACTACAATGTTGACATTTGATGACTCGTCCGGTGTTGACTAGAAAAACACATCGGAAAGACTAGGTTTTATTTCTCTAAAGTTATTCCATTAAAAAGGAGTAGCATTTGCCTCATGTATGTTTGTTTTGGGAATATATTTATTTATTATTGTAATAGTCAAATGTGTTTGTATCTATATATATTTTTAGGTTTGATTATATTTTGCTACATTGTCTTGTTATAATTAAGGCACTATTTATGCAAAACATATTTGTACTTTGGTACATTGTCTTGCTATAATTAGGACACCGTCTAGCAACAGTCTAATATTATATGTTTTAAATAATGTTTATAGTGAGCGGATTGGATCTAAAAATAAAAATTTGAAAATTCAAATGACTTGATTCATGCTCTTTAATGTCATTTGATTTCCACAATCCATTAGCAATACATAAGAATTTTTTTTGAGAATTTGATTCTGTCTGAATTTTTAGCATCAACGTTTTGGATCACACATAGTGATCCATCATTGGGATGAAAAAGAGTGCAAGAAAATAGAAAAATACTGAATTTTTAGCATCAAGGTTTCGGATCACACACAATGATCCATCATCGGGATGAAGGAGAGTGCAAGAGAATAGATCAACGTTTATATTCTCTTGCACTCTCCTTCATCTCGATGATGGATCACTGTGTGTGATTTGAAATGTTGATGTTAAAAATTTAGACACAATCAAATTCCAAAAAAAATTCTTATGTCATACTCTTTTTTAAAGCTATTGAGAGATTACTTGACACTTGCTCGAGTAATGAATTATCCGTTTTTTGTGTTCAAAGACATTCACTTCATCATTGATTCATTGTTTGATCATTAGTCAACATTCTATTATTCTAAGCAATATCAATTGTAGGAAAGCTTAAATTGGAAATCTAAAATAATTTAAAATATAATATTAGAGCCAACACCAAACTAATTAAACTAGTAGTTGCACGCTTAAGTACATGCAATGATTAGCCGATAGGATTTTTTGGTGACATCACGATACAATTTTAAAATCAAAATAATGACATCATGGCATTCCATTATTGAAAAGATGGATTAGGAACTCCTTGCTCAATAGTTGGAAGGTCATCATTCAAAGGGAGTGACAAGACTATGACCAAACAAAGGGTTGAAAGTCATTTTGACCTGGAACTTAGAGCAGCTGCAATGCATGGTATCCTTATGCAATGCCAGGTAATTCTTTTGAAATGCCACTTTCTTTAATTGAGATTTTTTAAACTGCCTTTATTTTTTATTGGATACTAATAGATAACAAGAAAGCAAGTTTCTGCTACAAACTATTTAATAGAACAAATCATTTAATTGATAGTGTTAGCCTTGAATTCTTCTACAAAATAGGCTATGAGCTTCATAATCTAGTTGAAATTTATGTTATTGCCTATAATAAAAGAAGTTGGTACAAGAGAGTAGGACCAAAGAGTTATGCATAATTTAAATTATTATGTTTGGCATAATTTATTTCCTTAATGTAGTTATATTGCATAGGTGTTATATTGGATCTCTTTTACTGTTATCTTTAAACAAAATATAACATCAAAAAACCCTTAAAAAAGAAGATGAAAATTGAAAAAAAAAATGTAATCTTTGATTTTACATTACTATAGAATCCCAAACAACAACAATAAAAATAAATACTCTAATACCATTTAAAATAGTATTAAAAAAAACTCAAAAAGAGCTCTTTTTTTCTAAGAGAGAAAACTTTGTTGTTTGGAGCCAAACAAAATATTTTTTATTATAGCAATAGTTTCTATATAAAAGATCTAATTCAAGGGGAAAAATAATTTGGGTTAGTGTGGATGTTGAATCCTCAATTTAGGACTTTGTGGAAGAAGCTAATGTTCACAAACTATTTCAATTCAACTTACCTACTACATGGGCATTCATCTTCTGACAATAGAGAGACACGACATGATCAAAGGAGGAGGCTATGAATCTTGTTCATCTTACTTTGTTAATTGTTGTTGTGTTTATTCAAAGCAAGGAATTATTTCTTAATATTTTATATTTATTGGCAACAAGAAAATAAATGAGTAGGAATGTGATGAACAATTCTAGGGATTTGCAAGTACATATGATCAAATCAATGTGAATAATCTCCAATGTATTGAATCAATACATATGATCAGAGTAGGAGATAGTGTTTGCAAGACAAGATAGGAAAGTTATGTGTGTGCAAAATTATGGTAAGGGTTTGCTCTCTATTTTTTGGTTTATAAGATGTAAATACACGAATGGGAAGTTACTCAACAAAGCAATCATATTAGGTATTTTTTGGTTTATAAATTAAATAGTGTATTTGGTATCAAGGACAAGACATAGTATGAAAAAATTAATTCTAAGAGAGAGAAAGATATGTAGTTCAAATAGAGCCATGAAAAAATTATGTAATAAAACCATTGAGCATTAAATAAGAGGAAAAAAATGCACAACTTTTCAAGTTACAAAGAATGGACAAATCTGCTATAGAATTTATCTACTTAGAGAGCAAGAGACTATTGGAAACTTACAATTGGAACAATTGTTGTTTCATCATTGATGTCAAATCTATTGCTAAGACATATTGCACTACCTAATCTAAGTGTCATATCTATTTGATTGATGAAGAGGATTTGAGAAATTGCTCATAACAATAACACCTAGAGGAAAGGTTGAGTTATGAAAAGAAAGCTACAATGGACATTTGATTAGTTAGACTTTGATGAGATAAAGTGATTATTTATATCAAGAAAGTTAAGCTAAGCCAACAAATAGAGTAAATGGTTAAGGAATGTCGAGTGATGCTAGTTTCAACTGAGCGATAGTAAGTGCCGAGAAAATCTAGTGTTGATCGAGCATTTGTATTGACCGAGCAAGATAGTTGATGCCGAGCTAGAAGATTTACAATGATTGAGTGTTAAGTGATGACCGAGTGTCAAAACTTAGTGAGTGCTGAGTAATAGTGTTGAAAATGAACTTGAGAAATCGTGATTCCAAACTGACTTAGTTGATTTCTTGGTAGATGTAAACCTTGTTGAAGATTAGATTGATGAATTGGATCATTAAATTCAAGGTGAGGATTAGGTAAAGACCTAATAGACAAATTCTAGAGAAGTTTCTAGAGGAAGATCAAGAAGATGGATGGATAAAATGAATTGTGTTGAATGTGATCGTAAACTCTAAGATCTACGGTGATTGTAGAAAATGGTAAAGAAAGAACTACCCATTTAAGGAGGTATAGATCCGAATGAGTAAGTGCTAGTGCATGTGCTAATGTGTGAGAGGTGACTACATAAGAAGGTTGACCAGAGATGTACAAGTGCAAGAGTGAATAAAAAGCTAACAGAGATTGCTTATGCATATGCTGCCGATATTGATAAGTAGAATTTGAGCAAGATGGCTTAAGTGTTTCTGAAAGAGGAAGATTGATTTCTTGAAGGGCTACCAAGAGAATCAAGAAAACAGATGATAGTGAAGAGCTTATCACTGATTCAACACATGAACCAAACATAAATCTAAACTTGCAAAGTGAGTTGTAATTATACAAATCAAAACCCTATTATTTTCTTTCTAATCATTGTAAACTATTTGTATTGAAATCCTTTTAACAAGGGTTGACCTAACAATCATTTGAAGGACTTAATAGTCTATATAAATCCTTTGACAAGGTGACATTCTAGATGGAATGATCAAAATCCTTTGACAAGCCCACTCCTATTAGGTTGATTAAATCCTCAAACTAGGTCACATTTAACAATGTGTATTGTAAACCTTTAATAGGGTTGGCTCCCAAAAGAGCTCGCTTAAAAAGAGTTAAAAAGTGGTGACATGTTGCTGGTGGTTTTTCTCAAATTGGGATTCCATGTAAAATACTAGTGCCAAACTTGTGTCGAATGCTTTATATGCTTTACATTTTATATTCAACATAGTATGTTATGTTTGGGATAGTAATTTTGGTTTATCAATACAGGAGATACTGAGCAACATCAAGATAAGTAAGATAGTAAGAATTTTATGATTAATTGTTGAAATGGTAATTATGGACCTTAAGTAACTTATTCACCCCCCTCTCAGTTATTCTAAACATTTATAACAATTTCTATTAGAGCTCCATGCTTACCGAGAAAAGTTTGAAGGTACTTAAAGCCAAAGATCATGAATCATAAGAGAGATGTACCTAAGTTGAACAAGGAGAACTTTCCTGCATGGAAAACCTTGATGATATTGCATAGATCTAGTATTAGTGATGCTACTATCAACTTTGCGAAAAATGAGTTTTTGAAGGTAACAACTACTCCTCTAATTGCTGATCAACAAAAGAAAAAGAAAGAACACAATCAAGCAATTTTGGAGATTGCCTCAGCCCTAAGGTATATCAAGTTTGATGAATTAAAAGATTGTGATAGTGCAAAGTGTGGGACAAATTGAAAACCATATATGGAGGTGATGATAATGTCTAGAGAGCCAAATCAAAGAGCTTGAGAGGTAAATTTGATGACATGAGAATGATGGAAGGTGAGAATATAGTGCAATACTACACAAGAGTCAAAGAAGTTGTTAATGCTATTTGTGGTGCAAATGGGGAAATCAAAGATGAAATTGTGATAAGAAAGGTATTGAGGAATCTACTTCCTATATATACCATTAGAGTGTCTGCAATTCAAGAACTGAGATGCACACCAGGTAACACTTTGACCTTGGAAGGTGTAATTGTAGACTTACTACTTTTGAGATTTCTAACTTTGATAACTACACACCTACTACTATCAAATATGCCTTTAAGTCACAACTAGTCCTTAGCAAAAGGAAAGGAAAATATGTGAAGGGTGATAGTGACAGTTCTAATGATGAGATTTCTAAATTTGAAGCCCTTATTGCAAAATGATTTGGAAGAGGAAAAGGTATATACAAAATTAAACTACCCATTATCTATTTTTCATGCAACAAAGTTGGTCATATTGCTGCTAGGTGTCCTGACAAAGAGGATAAGGGTGAAATGAAGGAAACCAAGTACAAAGGAAGAAGAGATGACATGGAATTCAAGAGAAATAATGATGACAAAGGTAAGAAATCCTATTATATTGTTGAAGAAGAAATTGATAATGAATATGAAAGTAATGATGATGAAATTGTCTATGTTGCTAAAAAAGAAGATTCTGATGAAGATGAGAAAACTCCATTAATTTCATATGTAAAAAAAATTGACAAATGGATAATTGATAGTGGATGTTCAAATCATATAACTAGTGATAAAGATAAATTTGAGGATATTGGTCCATATAGAGGTGGATGTGTTAAATTTGGTAATGATATTACATGTGTTTTTAAAGGCAAAGGAACTATTTAACTGACTAACAAGATAAAATGTGATGATGTTTATTGGGTTGAAAGACTTAGCTATAATCTATTAACTATTTCACAACTAAACAAATCAGGTTGTCGAGTTGAATTCCAAAATAGGAAGGCCAAGATACATGATGCTGAAGGTAAGCTAGTTAGAAGTGGTGATCAGATAAGAGGTAACTTGTTCTATCTAGATTTATCTAATGAGACATGTTTTTTTGCACAACAAGAAGATGTTTGGTTATGGAACAAGAGAGCATGAATGCTGATGGTATTCCTTTGGGGGAGTATCCTAAGCATTGAGAGCATGTGGCATTATTGACATGTTGCATTCATGATTGTGTTTGTCATTGATGTCAATATAATAGTAATTCTGTGAAGACTAGAAAAGTAGTAGATAAAGATCATGATTGTACAGACATATTTTTGATTGTTAGGTGATGCATGATTAAGGACATGTTCCACACCGTGTCCTGATGATAAGGTTAAGTGTGCATAACATAAGTCAAAGAAGTGTAGAAGTTGTAAGTGATTTACAAAGAGCAATGCATAAACAAAGTACCTAAGAAACGCTTTTTGATGATCCTATTATATCATCTAATGGAGATATAATCTGGAGATGTGTAGTAAGACAATGATGGAGGATAGTCTAATGATGCCATCAGTAAGTGTGCATGCCCTAAAGTCGCATGTGTGAAGATTTGTATAGACTGTGAGCCAATAGTGTCATTGTAATTGTGAAATATTTAATTATCTTATTATAATAATTGGGAAAGCCACAAGGCCAACTCAAACAATTATTTGGAAGATATGGTATAAAGGAAAGTATTTTCCTTATTTGTAAATGTATGTGTAATGCAAAGTAATCAAGGAAGTGTGAACAAGAGCAGAGTAATTGGTAAATGTGAGTAAGCGATCCAAGGGATTATTAGATGTGAAGTTTATGATTGGTATCAAGATCAGAAGGAGGAGTAAAATTCACTTCTATTATTCTGCAAGGAATAATATAGAGATCATTTGGACAGTGGGTTTATTGGTCTTTTTTTTGAATTTGTTTGGATAGTGGGTCCATCTGCCTTCTACAACTCCTAACAGGGTTGGAATCTCCTAATAGGGATTCAAAGTCTCCTAACAGGGACTGATATGTACTAAATATATTTCATAAACTCCTAATAGGGTCCATGCTCTAACACCAAATATTTATATTAGTCCATCATCTTGTGGGTATCATCCCCACCAGGGTTTTCCCTTTGATCAAGGGTTTCCCTAGTTAACATATCTGGTGTTATTGTGCATAAGTATCTTGTTGTGGTTTTTGATTATATTTTTCATATGGTTAAGATTTAATTAAGTTAATAATTTTGGTAATAGTTGGATAACTAATTTACACCACCCCTCCTATTTATATTGGTAGACTATATATTCTAACAATTGGTATCAGAGCTTCAAGTCTTTGAAGAGAAAGTTTAACAACTTTGGGAAATCACTAGCGAGTCACTTAAAAAAAGTAGTCCTAAGTATGATGGAGGAAATTTTTACATCTAGAAGATGGATCTTTTTGGTGAGATATAAAAATTGTGTACAAAATAGAGTATTGATTTTCGAGATCCATAATCCTTCTGTTGCATACAAAAGAATAGAAGCACAAGTAAAGACATATCCACATCTGAAGAAGACAATAAGATCAACGAAGGTATTGATCTACTTATGGAAAGAGAGCCAAAAGGTATGAATTTTTTTTTTTGTTGTTGGACATGTAAAGAGTTTGGTCATTTTTCATCTAGATGTCCTAAGAGAGGAAGAAAAAATAGAAAATATTCTCTTTTTGATGAAGACAAAGAATTTAAAGCAAGTTTGGAAAAATTCTTGAATGACTGTGATGATAAAGATAATGAGCCTAAATTGGTTAAGAAAGAGGAAGTTGTAGAAGAGATCACTTTGGTAACTATTGTTGATCCTAAGGCTAACAATGAAAATATACAAGTATTCTTTGAGACTGACAATGATAATATACAAGTATTCTTTGAGACTAACAAGGACTTGTAGAATCATGTGCAAATTGTTGCACAAAGACGAGAGCAGAGATCTGAGCCTAGAGAAGAATAAAGAGTTGAGTTGACAACTCCTAGGAGAAGTATATCAAAGAATCACCCTCCTAAATAGATCATTGGGAGCAACAAAAAAAATTAGGTAAATGAAGAAATGTGTGAATTCTATTTGTTTTCTCAAGTTGAACCTATGAGTATAGATGAAGCATGTAAATATAATTATTGGATTAAAGAAATGAAGGAAAAATTTGATCAATTTTTGAATAATGTGATGGACTCAAAATTGCATTCCCGCTTTGAGTACCATTTCAAATTTTTGAGTCATTTTGAGCCCTTATAAGCTTATTTAATGCATATGTACCTAGTTGTCCTTTGAAGGCCTATGAGGTGTTTTATGTTTCTAACACCTTGCATTCAGTATATCCATGCATCCCATAAAGATAAATTTCCATTTCAAGTCATTCCTTGAAGTTTCATTTTGAGCAATGTTCAGATCTGCATTTTTGCCTAAGTGTCAAACAACGATAGGAATCCTAGTTTGCATTTGAATATCTTGCACCCAATTATGTTTCATGACTCACCACTTTGAGAGTGCTTAGTATGTATATCAAAGAATCTATGTTTCTATTTTCAAGTCATTTTGATATGTTTTGACTAGGTTTTGAATCCCCTGAAGTTGGTTGTTTATGCTGATGAAAATTGTTCAGAATTCTAGGAGGCTCTGTTTGACCAGTTATAACTTTTTCCTAGTTGACTAGAATGAGAAAATTCCCTTTTCATTATATTCTAGAGGTTATAGACATGCTATGTTTCTGTGTTGAGCTTATGATGAATCTATTTGACTAGTTTTCAAACACGATTCCAAATGCAATTTGAGAAGTTTTACTGGTGTCAAGAAATGCAGATTGATCAGTACTCCTATTTGAGATGTCATAAATTTGAATCCATGATTGTCTTGTAATGAAATAACTTGCACAATAGAAGAAATAATATGAAATATTATACAAATACTTGATAATATCTTAGAGTAATAGGTCACTTCGAGGGGGCAACCTCCAGATATCTCCAATAAGAACACACTACACAATATGATGATGAAATAAGACTCAAAACATCCTATATATACCTAATTATGCTTAGGTTTAATAGACACAACCCTTCATAACACCTAGGCTGACCTACCTAGCTAAATTATAATATAATAATGATAACATGACTTAATTAAGGATTAAGATAGCCACAAGTTGACTATTCATAACCATATATACAATAATATTAAGGGCATAGCATGCCCCCTCTCTTGAAAGAAGCATTGTCCTCAATGCTAACCAAGTGTGGATTCTTTTGAATGAACTCCTCATCCTCCCATGTGGCCTCTTCAACTAGTAAATTCTTTCATTGGATGAGATACTGAGTCAAGGTTTTGTTCCTTAACTTCTTCGTGCATGTTTGAAGAATGCACTCTGGTTCCAAAATTATTCTTCCTTCTTCATCAAGTTCTGGTAGTACTATTTGAGTAGGAATATTCTACCCAATTACCTTCTTCTAACAAAAAACATGAAAAACAGGATGTATCTTTGTTGTTGGTGGCAACTCAAGCTTGTGGGCAACACTACCAATCTTTTGCATGATTTGGTATGGTCCATAATATCTTGGAGACAACTTATTATTCTCTTTTTGTTGCTTCATTGAGATTTGTTTATAAGGCTGCAATCTCAAGAAGACCCAGTCCCCAACTCCAAAATTTCTTTCACTATGATGTTGGTCCACTTGTTGTTTCATTTGATTTTGTGCCATAGCTGAATTCTCCTTGAGTCCTGAAAGTACCTATTGTTGATGAAGCAAGTGATCCTCTACTGCTTGAACTCTTGGTGACACCTTTAATGATGATGTGATGGAAGGAGGATGATATCCATAAAGTGCCAAAAATGGAGACATTTTTTATGAGCTATGAAAAGAAGTATTGTACCACCATTTTGCAAGAGGTAGCTAATCTACCCATTGTGATTGTTTTTCTAAAGTGAAGCAATATAGATATCCTTCCAAACATTTATCAACCACCTCAGTTTTTCCATCTAATTGTGGATGGTATGAAGAGCTATGAGCCAACTGAGTACCTAAACATGAGAATAAATCTTTCCAAAAATGACTAGTAAAGATAGGATCATGATCACTAATAATAAACTTAGGTGTACCATGTAGCTTTTGGATTTTCTCCAAGAAACCTTTTGTCACTATACTTGTTGTAAAAGGATGTGATAATGCAATAAAATGTGCATATTTAGTGAGGCGATCAACTACTACCATTATGACATTATGACCTTTACATTTAGGGAGCCCTGTGATGAAGTCCATGGACACCTCTTCCCAATGTTGGCTAGGAATAGAAAAAGGCTGCAAGAGACCTGGTGTCATAATTGTTTCCCCCTTATTTCTTTGACAAACCAAACATTCAACTACAAAATTTTGAACATCACCTTTTAGCCCTTCCCAAAAAAAATCTTTCTTCACCCTATGATATATCTTCAAAAATCTTGAATGATCACCAATTGGGGACTCATGCAGTTCTTTGAGAATCTTGAGTTTAAGAGTGGAATTCTTGTAGAGATACAAGTGCTCTTTATATCAAAGAATATCCCCCTTTAAACAAAACTTATCTGAACTACTAGGTTCACTATTTATTCGCTGGATGAAATTACTTGTTGCAACATAATTTTTCCACTCTTCTTTGGCTTCTACCACCCAATTTTCTTGTAACATTGAAAGGGCACACAATAAGGCTTCATAATTTTCATCCTTCTTGGAAAGTTTATCGGCCATAATATTTTCCTTTCCTTTCTTGTATACAATTTCAAAGTCATATCCCAAAATCTTAGTGAGCCATTTTTGTTGCTATTTCGATGATAGTCTTTTTTCCAAAAAATATTTTAGGCTATCATGATCTATATTAACCTTGAAGTTTCAACCCATTAAATAAGGCCTCCATTTTTTAACTGCATGAAGGATTGCTAACATTTCCTTCTCATAAATAGGTTTGAATTGATTTTTTCCTTTTAATTGATGAATCTAAAAAAAAATTACTTGAGCTTCTTGCATGAGAACTACTCCTATCCCATTTCCAGAGGCATCACATTCCACAATGAATTCCTTGGCGAAGTCTAGAGTGGCAAGCACTGGAGTTGTACACATAGCCTTCTTTGATTGCTCAAATGATACATTAGCAGATTCATTCCAATGAAAAGAATCCTTCTTCAATAGAGTTGCAAGGGGTGCTACTATACAACCATTATTCATCACAAATCTTCTACAGTATCTTATCAATTCCAAGAAACCCCTCAGCTTCTTAATAGTTTGTGTGAGACTATTACCCTTACTCCTTCATGTGACATTATGTGTCCCAAATTATCCACCTCTTTAAGACCAAAAGCACACTTGGATGGCTTGGCATAGAGTTGATGATCATCAATTAATTATAATGCTTGATCTACATGTTGCAAATGTTCTTCCCAAGTCTTGCTATAAATTAATATATTGTCAAAAAACACTAACACAAACTTTCTCAAGAACTTCTTAAAAATGGAATTCATCAAACTTTGGAATGTAGGTGGTGCATTGGTAAGACTAAATGGCATCACCAAAAATTCATAATGAGCTTCATGAGTTTGAAATGTTTTCTTACAAACATCTTCCTCCTTAATCCGAATTTGGTGATAACCCAATCTCAGATATAACTTGGTAAAATACATAGCTCCATTTAATTCATCTACAATATCATCAATGACTACAATAGGAAACTTATATTTAATGGTGTTAGATTCTACAAGAAGTGAGAACCGAGCCAAGATCTGATGTCAGTCGTAGATCATATGCACCTCCACTCAATAGATGATCTAAGATCAAAATAGAAGAATGAAAAGATATTTGAAATGAGAGAAAAATAGAGACAAAGAAATAGAATTTTGAGAAGACTCTCAATACTCTCACCGAGCTATCACTTAACTAATGAAGGTGAGAGGAGAGGGTTGTATATATAGAAAAAAATGGGGCATATACATTCAAGAGGTGCATTCACTCCCATACCCCATGAAAGATGGGAGGTTGTACCTACTTGGTAAAATGTCAAAAAACATGTAAGAAATCTAACTACCCCATGACCTACCTAGGTAAGGTAAAAAAAGTGGTTATGAGAGGTGGCACAAAAAGCCAAAAGAGGATGTGTAACTCAACTACCCATGTGTGGGAAAAAGTTACACATGTGGCTTATGTATTTCACCATGTGTCCTCATAGTAACCACATAAAATAAACCTAAGAAAGCTTAAATAATATGTGTAGGAAAATAAATACCCCCTAACATAAGGAAAAAAAAAAAACCTACACTAACAAATGGTGTACTTGTTGAGCACTCTATAATCTGGACACATGCACCAAGTTTCATCATTCTTATGCACTAGCACAACAAGTGAGGAGTAAGCACTTTGGCTATGCTTGATAATTCCTGCCTCTAGCATTTCCTCAACAATTATTTCTATCTCACTTTTTTGTATGTGTGGGTACCTATAAGGCCTAATTTTTGGTGGATGAGTCCCTAGAACTAGTTGTATGGCATGGTCATGATCCCTCTTAGGAGGAAGTCCTTTAGGCATATCTCCAAGAATCACTGAGTGATGATAAATTATTGCTTGTAAATCTAGATAAGTAAGAACTTTAGATTGAGAGACTTCTAATGAAAATTGCTAGGCCAAAAATCCATCTACACCTTTCTTTAGAAGTTTTTGCATTTGATGAGATCTTACCATCTATGGGGATTTTTCCTTCAATCCCCTTAGCTCCACTACCTTTCCTTGTGATTGAAATTGCATGAATAGTTCTTGGAAGTTCATCTCAATTGTTCCCAATGTAATAAGCCATTGTACTCCCAAAAAAAATCTACTTCACCCATGGATATTTCATACATTGGGTTATCAAGTTGATAATCTCCCATGGGCAATTTGATGCTATGACACTTCCCTGAGCAACTAATTATGACCCCATCTGCAATCAAAAATTGAAACTTTAGGGCTGGATATATAAAACAATTTAGAAGAGTTACCAACTTTTCGTTGATGAAATTATGAGTACTACCTAAGTTGATCAACACTGTTACTTTCTGCTTCTTTAAGAAACCCTCTACCTTGAAAGTTTGTGGTCTACTGAAACCTGAAAGTGCATGACAAGAAATGATTGGCTGAGAATCATGTGATTCCTTAACTAACTCCCTATCCTCCTCTGATATGGGCTCATCCTCTTCTTCCTCATTTTTACCTTCAATATTGAACAATTTATTTTCACTACATTTATGTCCTTGACTATATTTCTATCACAATTGAAACACAACCCTTTTGCTCTTTTCTCCTCAATTTTTTGTGGAGTCAACCTAGTAGGTTGAGGAAGATAAGGTGTTGAATATCATTTTTCTCTTGTCACATTAGCCCCCTACTTTATAGAAATCAAGAACTTCTCCTCTACCCTGCATGCCAATATAAAAGACCCATTTACTAAACTAGGAGAAAACATGCGTACCTCATGTTGAATGTGATCCTTGAGACCACCCAAGAATAAATCGTTCAAGTTCTCCTCTGTAATTGTATCCACTCTTAAAGATAGATTTTTGAATTGTTGAATATAATCCTTAATTGATCCTATTTGTTGAAGCTTAGAAAGTTGGCTAAAGAAGTTTTCTGTTACACTATTACTATATTGTGCTTGGAGTTCTTCTATAAAAATTGACCATGATACAGTGAGAACCTTTTTCCTCCTATGAGTACAAAGCCAATTATACCAAATGAATTGATTTGGTTCTAGATACAAGGAAGCCATTGTAAGCTTTTGTCCATATGGGATTTGATGTATTAAAAAAAAAATTTCCATTTCATTTATCCATGTTAGAGGATCCTTGGCATAAAATTTGCACATATCCACTTTTGGAAAAAAATTCCTAGATCTTTTAGGATTAATAAAATTTGTGTCATTATTAGTCGACTTGAAGGTTTCAACTTGATTGCTTGAGAGCTCCTTCCTTGTTTCATTCATATAAGTGCTTAATATGCTTTGTATATTTGATATATCTCCTCACAGGCCACACATATCCTTCTTAACCTCTTCCTTGAACTTACTAAGTTCCTCATTGGGTTTACTATCCTCTGTTGCTTTCCAATCTTGATCAGAGGATTTCTCGGATGTGGTAGAATTCTTTTTGTCTCTTGTTGGAGGCCCCATCATGATGGAAACCAATGTTTTTGAAATAAATCACACAAATGAAATGTAAATTCTCTGATTCATTTATTTTTTTATTGTAACTTACTTGGGCCAAGAAATCCTTACTCAAAAAAAATTCCTAAAAAAATTAGCAAATTTGCCACCTTGAGATAGAATTTTCCTAATTTTACAATATCTTACTTATTTTTTTTTTTCAATTTCTCCAAGCTTTGAATTTAGGCTCCTCTACTATGTATTGAAAAACCCAATACAAGTTATACTCCAATTTGACAGGATATGAGAGATATGAAGATCTCAAAAAATTGTGTAGAAATAGTAATTTTGCAATAATTTCCTTAAATTTTCTCCAATTCCTCTAAAATTTGGACTATAGCTTCTTTGATATGTTCTTCAAAAACCATTTAAAAATATTTGAAAAATTCGCTAAAATCTGAAAGTTATGCCCTTCCCTAAATCACCCCAATGTTGAGAAAAAATCTTGCCTCTATGGTACCAAGATCATGCTCTAATACCACTTGTAATGAAATAACTTGCACAATAAAAGAAATAATATGAAATATTATATAAATACTTGATAATATTTGAGAGTAATAGGCCACTTCAAGGGGGCAACCTCCAAATATCTCCAGTGAGAACACACTTCACAATATGATGATGAAATAAGACTCACAATCTCCTATATATACCTAATTATGCTTAGGTTGAATAGACACAACCCTTCATAACACCTAGGCTGACCTACCTACCTAAATTATAATATAATAATGATAACATGACTTAATTAAGGATTAAGATAGCCACAAGTTGACTATTCATAACCCTATATACAATAATATTAAGGGAATAACAGTCTGAACCAAAGGGATTGTATTGTTGTGTTCTACTCTAAAAATAATTGAAGTATGCCAATTTTCAAATCTTGATAAATTCGCCTGCATACTTTCCTAGGTCCAATCTATTTACAAAATTCATTGCTCTGCAAGTGTTCCCAATTCTACAAATCCAAGTAGCTCACTTCTCATGCTTTCCAAATGTGTCCTATTATTCATCATGATCCCAAATCACATATTTATACTTCCTCATGGCAGTGAACTAATGCCCCAATTTTCAAGCCCACAAGTGTCAGTTTGACTTATTTTTGTAGCCAAAACCAAATGTGTTTTATTATTTACTAACATGTGTGCTTGCAGGAAATTTCACGAAGGAAACTTTGACTATCAATATCTTTTGAACTAGGTGTTACCATGACATGAGATCTAACATGGTAAGAGAATGTGGAATAGAGAATCAGTGTGTCCAATTTCAGAGTTCAGTTCGGTGTTTTCATCAATTTTTAGGGCTAGTCAGAGAACCCCTGGGAACGAAATTGGCAGTTTGTAGAAAAGGTTAAAAATGAGTTTTAAATAATGGTTTAGTGATCAAATTTCAATCTAATCAATTCCAAGTGATTAATTTATCATTTTTAGGGGTCAGGCATTTCAATTTGAAATTTGTTTAAGCTAGACCCACTTTAGGGCTATACTGATTGCATCAAGAGTGATAAGTTGAAGGCATGTTTTATTATAGATGTGGTAAGTGGTAAAGTGATATAGCCTTATGAAGGAAAGTAGATCATGTTTATCATTACTTTTCTTTTGACAAAACATATTAGTATGTTTTTCTCAAGAAGTTTTTCATTCTTTCATTCTCATTTTTGATCACAAGGTTGTAAGTGCATATGCTGCTGATTTTGTGAGTATGCTCCAAAACAAAGAGCCCTTCTTGATACATTCACCTTTCAATCTACTCACAAAGAAAATAAAAGGAAACAAGAAATTAAGAATGAATCCAACAAATGATATTGCCAAGTGAAATTAGAATTATGTCACTCTGGCTGTATAGATGAGAAGTGTGAAATGCAAGAGTTTAGCATGAATTGGTTAATCAAGGTGTAAATTTGAAGTAGTTTTTTGCATCATAGTATGTACAACATTTTCCTTTCTTCACTTTCCCCAAGATGACTATGTTATTGAGATTAGTGTATAGAACATTTTGTATTGTCCTGATCTTATTTTGAAAAGGATGTTCATATTGGCTAGAAGGGTTTCCTTGTGTGTGGTGATGGGATGTATGTTAACCTGATCTTACACTTACTTGTTCCTTAATCCTTATTCTACTAAGTGACATGGTCTTGACCACATACTTCATTTTCCATGAAAATCTATTTTCTTATTTGGAGCCCATATAGTTTGCACAAATCAGGGAAAATGGATGGAGACACAAAAAAGATGAGAGTCAGGCATAACAAGGAGACAACACATGCCAAACATCATCCACGACTAAGGAAGAGCAGTCCATGGTTGAGAACAAAAAGCCACTATCTTCATGGATGTAGGATGCTGAGAAGACATTGGAGATAAGGAGGAGCCAACCTTGGTCTAAAAAACAAGTGGAATGTGAGGAGCACAGAGGGGGCTAGTCAAAGTGGGATTATAATTGAAGTATTTGAAGGTTCACCTGAGCTACAAGTTTGAAATGATCATGTGCATGGTGAAAACTTTTCAGATTGGATGGAGTGTGAGTATAAAGAAGGCATCTTTGCATACATCATGACAAACTCATTAAGATGAGTGGCGTAAAAGGAGTTCGTTCAAGTTTTGCATATTCCACACGAAGGAATCTATAGTGTATCTACTACTAAGGATCACACTCCTCCACTACTATTAATCATTTTTCTTTCCTACCAAAATTGCCATATTTGAATTCAAATGTAGAAGCATTTACATATTTGAAAATTCAAATAAATAGGGCACAAAATACCTTATACTAAAACCTTAGGTTATCCCCCTTTTCCTAAGGATTGGCACGATTTATTAACTTCACAGATCCATATTTCACCGATTGTCAAATCTTTTCATGATCCATGACCATCACTTTGTTACCTTGTAAAAGTGCTCATTATTTATTTCATGCAATAAAGTGACATCGCACCATGTGTATGTGTGGGTCCAAGTTAGTTTGGTGGGTCACAATGTGATAAGGTAATGTGTCAGACTGAGCTGGCATACGATGGGCATTTCATTGGCTGAGTCTCTGACATGGTCAGTTTGGTAGGTTGCATGTTCTTAGTTTTTTGCTCTCACCATCAGATCAAGGATCATCCACGGTTGTTGCTTTGTTGCTTTGTGGAGTTGCAAGGTAGTTAATTCATGTGACATAGCGAGCACTTGCCACATGGATTTTATGACATCATTCCTTTGGTCGGCCACAAAACTAAAGGTTTTCTAGACATGTTGGCATACAAACTAGTTCTAATTGGTTTAGATCCTGGTAGGGTCAGTGAATTGATTACATGTTCTGGATCATTAGATGAAGGCATATCAATGTCTCTCACTATGTCACTATGGGAAACAAATCGATCTTTAGTTACAGTGACATAAAGAGGTTTTGGCTCATGTCCCCATCGGGCCCCCATTTCTCTAGATCGCAAAGGGTGAAAATCAAGGCTATTAATATGACTATGTTTCTATGCTACGATCTTACAATCTAGCTTAAGGTCATGAAGTTAATTGTTAGAGTCACTGATGTTATGATATTTAGTTATTGAAACATCATAACAATCTATGGTCATAGGAGATGGTAAGAAGGGTTACAATCTTATGATATGTGGTTGTCATAAGATTGTAGGTGTAGCTGAGGAAGTCTTCCAAAGGCATGAAGACAAGGGTTTTTTGTAGCACCATGACGATTCTGAGATTTTAAAGAAACCTCAAGGAAGGCTTGATGTCACAAGAAGCTAATGATCATAAGATCGTAGAGATTATCAAGAGTGTCCCCAACCATAAGATATATTGACAATCATAGGATCGTAGAACCTTGGGTTGACCAGAATAAAGGTGTTTCACTCATCCAAGATGGAAAAGAAAAGGGTCTTCGACAAATGGAATTACAAAAAAAGTACATAATGAATGTTGAATATTATTGACCTATTGATACATCTGACTTGGCATGTTGGTAGCAAAGACGAAACAACTCTTTAATGGAAGATCATATTTTTTGATCATCTGCAGAGTGTTTTTAGCATCCCCATGCTTAGTAAATGCAAAAGGAATGATTATCTATCTACCCAATTATGCATTGATTGGTGTGATTTCTATCACTTCACAGTTTTCTCCAGTCAATATTTCCATGATTTTCATGCCTCTGCAAGTGTGCCAAATCAAATCTATTGTTTGGATTGTCTTGATTGTTCTCTGAGCACTTAATGGAAATGGTCGTGGAGTAACTTTAGGGAGAAATATCTTAGTTACAATTGAACTATAAAAGAAAAATTGTAATTCTTTCGTAGGGTCGACTCTTCTCTATTTCTCTGATATTGCTCTACAAGTTCATTGTAAATTCCCTTTGCCTCTGGACCTAATGAAATGCTACCTATTCTCCTTCAACCATTGATGATTGTGAAAGATCTATTTTCCTTTCTTCAATATATACATGAATTCTCTTCTTCCTTGTATTATCCATTTTGGTTGTCTGATCGACATGTGATTGTTGGATATAAACAATTCTGAATCTGTTTATCTTTGATGTCATAATAGTTCAAATGTGCATATATGGGAAGAGATTGGTTTGAACAGTCTATTTTGGTACATCACCCCTTAGGTAAGAGTAGGTAGATTTTCTTTCATGCATTCCTTCTCCCTTTTCCTCTCCAAGTGTAGTTAGGTGCACCATGATAGTAAAGGAAGCTAACCTTCTCTAAAGAATCAACCCCATAGTTTAGGTCCCATAACTTGGAGGTTGTTTCCATGTTTTACAAGGTTTTCCTTAGGTAAAAAATTTGGACAAGGGTGCAAACTTTTGTGACAATATCTTTTAGCATGCCTGGTGGGACAATATCTAGAAGATTTTAAGTCTACTGGTGTCAAAAGAGAAGAATTTAAAGTTGATGCTGAGAAGATAGTGTTGCTCCCAGTATTCTAGGCCTTCAAGAGGCTCATTTTTATAAAGCACTTGGTGACTCTACACCCTTCATATCTGTTTCCAGACCAAATTTTCTATGATTCATGCCCAAATCTGAAACAAGAGAATCTTCTAGTGGTAAATTTCAGTATCAAGAGCTTTCATTTTCAAATCCTAGAAGAAGAAAGAGTAGATTGTCTCTATCAACAGTTAGGAGTATAGAGGAAATACATAGCCCTACAAGAGCAATCTCCAATCCTCTTGTTAGGAGATCTCAACCTAGAAAGCCATCAACTCATATTAATAGACCACTTGCTTATATGGCTAGAGCTCATGCTTTTTCCACCCTTAATGATGGAAGTCCTCTTTTGTTAGACCAAAGACATGACACACTAGTAATTGCACTTAAAAGTATAACTAAATTTATTGGTGACACTTCTATCTCTCCCTTAGAACACATTCAAGAGGTTGCAAATGTCTACATTATACATGGTATTACAGAAGATGATGTGGCTGTTAGACTTCTAACTTCATCTTTAAAAGGGAAAGCCCTATAATGGTACAAGGGTCTATCACATGGTTCTATAATAGATTCGGATGGGTTAGGAGTAGGAATATGTAAACATTTTGAGGACAAAAGTGACTATTTGTCACTTTTAGAACAACTAACCATCATCAAAAGAGCCCCCATGAATGTATGACTTATTTTAACTATAGATTTTAGAAGACATGGGGCAGAGTACCTACTTCAATGAAGCCTACACTTGGTAATGCCTTCTTACATTACCTCAGAGCTTTTGACAGTGATATTGCCACTAACATCCAAACCATGGGAGGAGACACCTTATCTAATTCATATGAAATATAAATAAGGGTAGAAAGCATATTGATATAAGGAGGAAATTTAGCTCCAAGGCTTCCTATGCCTTTCTTCCCTGATAGCTCAAATTACCAACCAACAATTGCCCCTATTCTCAGAACTTCCACATCACAACCACTTTCTCTAGTCCCTCAAGCTTCCACATCATAAAATGGAATGGATGATATCAATGAGATGATGTAGTCTATGATGTTAAACATAGATAAAAGATTGCAAGGTTAGGAGAAGAAGTTGGAAGATAGCTTCTCTATGTTGCAAAAAGTGAGCAACAAAGTGGTGACTTTGGAGAGACAACAAGATCAAGGTAATAAGGCTCCTCAATTGCAATATCACACTCTAAATAATGGTAGGCCTCCAAATCATAATTGTGAGAACAATTCTTTTGATAAGAGTAGATAGAATAGTCATGCTTCTACCTCAAATTCAAATCAAAGTAGGGCCATAATCCCTCAAAACAATATGGCTCAAGACCAACACTTTTACCCCTCCTAAAACTACTCCTATGCCTATTGTATGTGCCAAAAGGCTAAATCTTGTTTGACTTTGACCACTCAAGAGCTTATAGTATGATAGTGATATAATGAGAGCCAACCCAAAGATGCCTCACACATGCAAAGACAAGATAATTACTCTTTCATGAATCATGAGGTGGAGGAATATTGTAATATAAACCAGGATTCCATTGCTCACAACACTAGCAGAAAAAGAAGAGTTGTTGAAGATACTACCCCTCCTCTTCCTAATCAAGCTTCAACATTAAATGTAGTACCTCATGTATAAGTAGAAAATGATCAATCCAATGCTCCTCAACAATAAAGGAAAAATAGTAACAAAGAAGATGTGAATGGCCCCCAAGATGTTGCATCTCAACCTCCTACACATGCGGCTCCCAAGACTTCTACCAGAGCACCTAATATGCCATTCAGTGTGGTAGAGTATGTTAGGAATAAAATGTCTCAACCTTGGATAATTCCTATTCTTATTATTTGTTTTGTAAAATGTATTTCTTGCAAATAATGTTGATGTGTCAGCATCTTGAATTGTGTAAAAGGAGATCATTTCTAAAATGGTTATGACAGATTCCTATGACACGTAAGAGTTATGTTAGGAAGATTCTATGATAGGTGAAGACATGTGGCAACTAATAAATTTGAGTACTGTACACTCTACCCCAATAGTGGGGTTCAAATTTTTTTAGGGTTCCTATTTTCTCAGAGAATGCTAAAACCCTAATACGGTTACCTTTGGGAGTAGCCCTAAAAGTGAAGCGCATGTTATAAGCATTTTTAGGGTTGTGAAGAGGTGTGAAATAGTGTATTGTTGGTGCTATGAGTTGCTACTAGAGTCTTCTGTTGTGACTGTTGAAGATAATACATTGTGCAGGTTCTGGAAGGGTGGGGTTGTTTTACCGAAAGGTTTTTCTCCACCGGCAAATCTCTGTGTTATGTGTTTCTTTCTTTGTCTATTTTCTTTATGCTTGCTTGGCTGAAATATTTTTGTTTACATGATATTGAATCTATAAGTGTAAAAAATTTTCATAGGATTTGCACCAAACTTCTCTTAAGAGATTAGTGTAGGAAGCTGTTTCCGCACCTGAGTTTCCTTACAAGTGGTATCAAAGCTTGATCAACTTTTGATCCTAGTTGTTGGGTAGGGTTTTTTGAGCTAATCTCAAGTTGAGTGGGAGTCTTGTGCAGAGTATCCTGAATCTTATTTGTAGATTGAGATGGCGAGTTCATCATATGGAAGAATGGAGGTGGAAAAATTTAATGGCACTAATTTTGAGTTGTGGAAACTCAAGACGGAAGACATGTTGGAATATCGTGACCTATGGGAAGTGACTTCAAATGCTACAAGACCAACAACTGTAACTCAAGCAGATTGGGATATCAAAGATCGTAAAGCTAAGGGTCTCATAAGACTCTGTTTAACCGATGTAGTTCTTCTAAATGTTCTAGATGAGAAAATTACATATAGTTTGTGGGAAAGACTTGGGGCCGTGTACCAAGCCAAATATTTGGTGAACAAGTTGTTCCTGAGGAAGAATTTGTACTCTCTATGAATGGAGGAAGGTGGATCCTTAATAGATCATTTAAATGCATTTAATCTGCTGGCTGCACAGTTGACATCAGCTGGTGTCAAGTTAGAGGAGGATCGTTCCTACACACTTTTGTGTTCTTAACTGGATTTATGGGACCATCTTGTGATGGCTCTTAGAAGCACGTTAGTCACTTTCAAAATGGATTATGTGGTGTCTTTCCTACTATCAGAGGAGATGCAAAGAAAGGCTTCCGTTTCAGAAAAAGAAGCCCTTGCTATTCGTGGGAGATCCATGAAAAGGGGGAAGAAAAATGACAATAAGTCTGACAATAAGGGTAGATCTAAATCTCGTGGGAAGTCAAAGACTTCCAATAAGTCTAAGGAAAAATGTTGGAACTGTGATAAACCTAGGCACTTCCGTAAAGATTGCAAAGAGCTAAAGAAGAAGAAGAAAGGTTCAGATTCAGCTTTAGAAAGATCTCAAGAAGATGGCGATGCATTCATCATAGCTTTGACAACCCATGCATCTGATGATGTGTGGTTGGTTGAATCGGGTGCATCTTTTCACATGACCTCTCATCAAAACTGGTTCTCAAAATATGAAGAGTTTGATGGTGGAAAGGTGTACTTGGGTGATGATTCTCACCTAAAGATAGTTGGATGCGGAAGGGTCACTATCAAATTTCCTGATGGACGAGTAAAGGGAATCAATGGAGTTATGCACATTCTAGGTTTGGCACGAAACCTATTATTTGTAAGTATGTTGAATGATGTAGGTGTGCAAGTTATTTTTTCGAAAGAAGGGTGCAAGATGATGAGAGGATCGATAGTGCTTGCAAGGGGTACTAGGAGAGGTACCTTATTTCAGCTAGATGCATGTATTCCTCTATGTAATAGTTCTTCATCCTCACCATATAAATGAGTAGTGAAGAATACTATGGTTATTGGTTCCGATGGCAATCCAAACACTTTGGAAGGTAACCTTCTTGCAGAAAAGACAATGTTGTGGTATTTGAAATTTGGTCACATTGGTGAAAAGGGTCTCAGAACCCTAAAAAATAAAAATCTCGTTGAGGGGTTAAATGATTGCAATCTCAAGTTTGACTTTTGTGAACACCGTGTCTATGGTAAAAAAAATCGTGTTTAGTTTTACTCTAGTTCTCACAAATCTTCTGATGTTTTGGATCTTATTCATTTTCATGTATTTGGTCCTGTAAAAGTTCCTTCAATCTCCAAGTCTGTATTTTTTGTATCTTTCATAGATGATTATAGTAGAAGGACATGGATTTATTTCCTTAAAAGTAAGACACAAGTCTTTAGTCGATTCAAGGAATTTAAAGCCATTGTAGATAATTAGACTAGTAAGAATATTAAGTGTGTGAGAAGTGAGAATGGTGGTGAGTTTTGCTCAGTAGAGTTTGAACAGTTCTGTAAAGAACAAGGTATCGAGAGGCATAAGACAACTCCTTATACCCCACAACAAAATGGAGTTGTAAAGAGAATGAAAAGGACACTGATGGAGAAGGGTAGGAATATGCTTAGTGGAGCTGGTTTAGAACAAAGGTTTTGGGCCGAAGCTGTGGCCACTGCTTGCTATTTGGTTAACAGATCTCCTACATCAGCCCTTGTTGGTAAGATACCCATGGAGGTGTGGTCTGGTAAGAAGCCTTCAATTAGACATCTTCGTGTTTTTGGTTGTGAAGCTTATGCACATGTTCCAAAGGAGAAAAGATCTAAGTTGGAAAAAAAAGCTATTAAATGTATTTTCATCAGGTACAGTGCTGGTGTGAAAGGATACAAGCTTTGGGATTCTATGACTAGTAAGGTGTTGTATAGTAGAAACGTTATTTTTAGAGAGATAACATCTTCTCCTATTCTGCTACAACTAGATGAAAAAGAAAAGGAAAAAGATGTTGTTTAGTTGCCTCCTACCCCTGAGAAGACTAAACAGAGAGACCATGTTGGGTCTAATGATGAGGAGAGCTCTAGTAGCTCTGATAGTTTAGAAGAAGAGGAAGAACAACCTCAACCTTAGCCCTTGAGGAGATCCACAAGAGAAAGAAAGCAACCAGAAAGGTTTGGTTATTCTATGTTAGATTCTAGTTGTGCTTTTTCTTTGATTACTAACACTGATGAGCCTAGATCTGTGAAAGAGGCTTTGGGCATGGAAGATGCAGGTTCCTGGATTGAGGCTATGGATGATGAGATGGCTTCATTAGAGAAAAAAAAAACTTGGGACCTTGTACCTTTGCCTAAAGGGATAAAATTTGTTGGATGTAAATGGGTGTTCAAGAAGAAATTCTGTGCAGATGGCAGTGTTGAAAGGTACAAAGCTAGATTGGTTGCAAAGGGGTACTCACAAGTAGAGGGAATAGATTATGGTGAAATATTCTCTCCTGTTGCAAAGTTGACATCCATTAGATTTCTGTTATCTCTTGCTGCATCATATGATTTAGAGATAGAACAAATGGATGTGAAGATAGCTTTCCTTCATGGTGATTTGGAGGAAGATATTTATATGTCATAGCCTGAGCACTACATTGTTAAAGGTATAGAATCCTTAGTTTGTAGATTAAAGAAATCTCTATATGGTTTGAAGCAATCTCATAGGATGTGGTACCTTAAGTTTGATGCGTTTGTGTTGTCAATTGGATTTGTAAGATCAAAATCAAATAATTGTGTTTATTTCAGAGTTTAAAATGATTGCCTTCTTATTGTTGCATTATATGTTGATGATATGTTGCTATTTGGGAAGGGTCAGGGTATGATTTCTGATTTTAAATCTCAGTTGTCAGCACAGTTTGAGATGAAAGATCTTGGGGCAGCTAGGTACATCTTGGGTATGGAAATCAGTAGAGACAGGTCTAACAGAAAACTTTGGTTGAGTCAAAGTAAGTATGTGAAGTCTGTGTTGGATAGGTTCAACATGGTAGATTGTAGACCACTATGTGTTCCTATTCCTATGGGAACAAAGTTATCGATAGAGGATTGTCCAAAATATCCTAGTGAGATGGAGGACATGAGTAGAGTACCTTATGCTAGTGCAGTTGGCAGTCTTATGTATGCTATGGTCTGTTCTAGACCAGACATTGCCCAAGCAGTGGGAGTCCTGAGTTGGTTTATGGCTAATACTGGATGGGAACATTGGGATGCAGTTAAGTGAGTATTTAGATATTTGAAGGGTACATCAGATTACTCCATATGTTATCATGGTAACTCTTTTGGATCTCCGCATTAAGTTTGTATTCATGGGTTTGTGGATTCAGATTGGGCAGGTGATATTGATCGCAGGAGATCCACTAGTGCTTATGTGTTCACTATGTTTGGTGGTGCCATCAATTGGATGGGCAAGCGACAACCTGTGGTTGCTCTGTCCACTACAGAAGCTGAGTACATGGCTGCTACTCATTCTTGTAAGGAAGCCATTTGGCTTAAGAGATTGTGTTTTGATGTTGGTGTTGATGCAGAACAGATTACTATGTGGTGTGGTAGTCAGAGTGCTATTTGCCTTGCAAAGAATCCAACTTTCCATGCCAGAATGAAGCACATTGATGTGCAGTTTCACTTTGTGAGAGATATGGTGGAAGATGGAAAGGTAAATTTGGAGAAGGTAGATACTGTGAAGAATGTTGTAGATGCATTAATGAAACCAGTGGGCACTGAGAAGTTCAGAGTCTATGGGCCTTTTGGCCTATAGCGGTTAGTTCTTGTTATGTTCCTGTTGCTCTTACAAGGTGTTCAACAAGTGGAAGAATGTTAACAATAAGGTGTCTCAACCTTGGATAATTCCTATTCTTATTATTTGTTTTGTAAAATGTATTTCTTGCAAATAATGTTGATGTGTCGGCATCTTGAATTGTGTATAAGGAGATCATTTGCACCATACTTCTCTTAAGAGATTAGTGTAGGAAGCTGTTTCCACACCTGAGTTTCCTTGTAGAGTAGATGAAGAAGAAAAATGTGAATATTCCCATGTGGGATGTTGTTGCTACTATACCGATGCAAAAGAGACTACTGCAGTAGGAATTGGAAAGTATTGAACCAAAGGATCAACCACCTGGCATGGAAAGTGCCACATGCCTAATAAAACCATCAAGGGAAGTAGAAACAAGTAAAAAGTTTAGACCTCATCCATTTTATGTTTCTTTGATTATAGGGGATAAACTAGTCCATAATTGCATAATTGATTTAGCGGCTAGTAGTTTAGTGATGCCTAAGTGTGTTGCCGATGTTCTAGAAATGAAATATGAGCCCGTTGTTAGGTATGTATTATAGCTGGATGGTAGCACTGTCAAGACTGTAGGGATCCTTAGGAATTTTAAAATGGCCCTACATGCATGCCCTGGTTGTACTATAACTCAAGATATGTCAGTTGCTAAGGTTAAGCAACACTTTTCCATTTGTCTTTCAAGAGATTTCATTGCCCAAATAGGTGGTTACATATCTTTTGATTGGTCATATATGTTTTTCAGAATGAGATATGGGACTAAGGCTTCAATTAGAGCATAACCTATAGCCCTCCATCATATTGAGCCATACAATCATAACCTCATTAATATGAATTGCATTATCCTAGAAATGGATGCAAAGGACATAGTAAATGAGCCTGCCACTCCTCTAGTAGAGATACCTAATTTTCTATTAGATGAATGGGCTAATGCATATCAATTTGATGCCATATCAGAAACCCTTGAGACAGGCCTCGACACATATTGTGTGTTAGAAAAGGATGCTCTTGTCCTTGAATCAAAGAAGATATGCATGGGATATGGAGTATGTATTTTGATGGATCAAGAAATAAGAATGGATTAGGGGCTAGTGTGATGTTGATTTATCCTACACAAGTAAGGTACTACTTCTCCTTTTAGCTCCAATTTAGTTGTACCAATAATGTGGCCAAGAATGAATCCGTAATTTAGGGTCTTCTACTTGCTCAAAAAAGAGGAATTCAAGCATTAAGTGTATATGGGGATAGAAAGTTGGTGGTAAATTAGGTGAGAAATGAGAATATCACTAAGAATGGTTTGCTCAAGTCTTATAAACATAGAGTGTGGGATTTTCTTGAGAGTTTCAATTCATTTAATATTTAGAGCATCCTTAGAAAAGATAATAGACATGCTGATAGAATTGAAATAGTAGGTGTATCTTATGATATCCCAAAGAACCTTGAAGTTGAAAAGAAGCAATAGATTAAAGTAGTAGTTAGGCCTACTATTCTTGAGAATAACACCAATTGGCAAGTCTTTGAACCTAATGCACAAGTTGTAAGTTTCTTGCAAAATGAAGCAAATTTTTTAGATAAAAATCAGTCAAGGTTGCATGACTAGTATGGGGATTAGATCATTACTCTTAGTTCCAATAAGTTTCCAAAGGGTCTCATTACCTTAGAAGGTATCTTCAATCTTGATGACCAAGCAAGAAATAGAAGCATGAACCTAGCTTTTGATAAAGACGATCATACACTAGTTGTGGTTGCTAAAGGAAAGAACTTGAATATGGAAAGGGTATGTTCTAGAGTTGAGCAAGAAAAAATTATTCATCTATGTTAAGACTTTGAGGATGTATTCGCCTGGACATATGATGATTTGAAGGGTTTTGACCCAAGTTTATTTTAGCATACCATAGACTTAATTGATAATGTCAAACCTATAAGGCAAACGAAAAGGCCAGTGAATCTCAAGATTGAGCCATTAATGAGAAAAGAGTTATCCAAGCTGATTGAGGCTAATATAATTTTCCCTATCAAGCACTCATCATGGGTAGCAAACCTTGTCCCTTTTAGGAAGAAGAATGGAGAAATTAGATTAAGTGTGGATTTTAGGGATCTTAACCAAGCTTCCCTTAAAGATCATCATCCCCTCCTTTCCATGGAACAAATACTATCTAAGGTTAATGGTTCAAAGATATTCTCATTTCTTGATGGATTCTTGGTTATAATCAAGTGCTGGTCAGAGAGGCCTACAAATATAAGACTGCATTCACCACCAAATGGGGCACCTATGCTTATAGTAAAATGCCTTTTGGGCTAACAAATGCAGGTGCCACATTTCAAAAGGAAATGGAGATGGATTTCAAAAACATGATTAAAAGGTTTGTGTTGGTTTACCTTGATGATATCATAGTGTATTCAAGGAATATAGCAGATCATTTGGGTCATCTCAAACAAGTGTTTATGAGATGTAGAGTTTGGAGTATCTTTGAATCTAAGAAAATGTGTCTTTGCTACTAATCAAGGGAAATTGTTAGGACACATTGCATATAAGGATGGTTTAACCATTGATCTTGAGAGAACCAAGGAAATGCTTGCTCTCTCCTTTCCTAGCCACAAAAAAAGGGCTATAAAGTTTTCTTGGTAGGATAAATTTTGTGAGGAGATTTATCCCTAATTTAGCTACCATGGTAAAACCTCTTACAACCATGATTAAGAAGAATATGGTCTTTTCATGGACCAAGGAAGGTAAGGTGAGTTTTGAAGAGATCAAAGCATCCATAGCTTCATCCCCTACTCTCATAAATTTGAATTTTGAGAAGGATTTCATTCTTTATATCTTAGGTGGTGAATTAAGCATTTCTACTATCTTGACTCAGATAAATGATAATAATGAAGAACAACCCATTACCTTCTTTAGTGAAGGCTTATGGAATATGAAGACAAATACAATTATGTAGAGAAGTAAGCCCTTGCAGTCATAAGAGCTTGGAAGAAATTTAGACACCTTTTGTCACACAACAAGATCCATTTGTTAATACCCCATCCAGTGTGAAGGACTTTCTTTTGAGAAAAGATATTAGTGAGAAGAGAGCTAGATGGATCACTAAGGTAATGGAGTATGATGTGGAAATTTAGATTACCAAGTTGGTAAGGGGAAAGGGATTGTGCAAAGAAATGATCTCATCTCAAGAATTATATGAGGAAGTTTCTATGGTATTGATATAACAACAAGAAGCAAAGAATGATAATCCAAGGAATTGGATGGAGGCCATGATGACCTTCTTGTCAGGCAATGGATATCCTCAGGGGTTGGATAGAATTAAAATGAGACAATATAGGTTGTAGTCAATTCCTTATGCCATATTTGATAGTATCCTTTTTAGGAGGAATTTCAATGGATCCCCATTGAGATGCATTGATATAGACCAAGCTAAAAGAGTGATCAAAGAGCTTCATGATGGTCTTGATGGTGGCCATTTTTTAGCAAGGACAACTACAATGAAGATTATGAGGGCTCGTTAATATTGGCCATCCCTATTCCATAATTGTCATATACATGTGACGAAGTGTGAAAAATGTGCTTTCTTTTTAGGTAAGCAGAGGCTTGCAACTCTTCCACTTCATCCCATTCAGGTGGATCAACCTTTTACTCAATGGGGATTAGACTTCATAGGTCCCATCAATCATGCTTCTAACTTTGGTCATAAATAGATCATAACTAGTACGGATTACTTCACCAAATGGATAGAGCCAGTTGCATTGAAGGATGCCATAGAATATTTAGTTGTTAAATTCCTTGAATATGGAATTATAACTAGGTTTGGTGCCTGTTTGACCATTATTTTAGATAATGCAAAATCTTTTGTAGGAGCTCAGATTTGTGCATGGGCAGTTGATCACAATATCTACTTGAGCACATCCTCAAACTACTATCCTTAGGGTAATGGATTGGCTAAGTCATCTAACAAAAACCTAATCAAGATTATGAAAAGGACTATAGAGGATAACCAAAGGTGTTGGCATCAAAAGTTGAAGAAAACATTGTGGGCTGATAGAATAACACCTAAGAGGGCAATTGGATATTCACCCTTTATGTTGATATATGGAAAGGAAGCAAGGCTTCCAATTTTATTAGAATTCCCATCTCTAGAACTAGCTCATCAATTGGAGCTAATGAAAAATAATGCCATGATGGTAAGAATGGAAAAGCTGATGGAGCTGGAAGAGAAAAAAAATCAGGCCTTGCAGATCCTAAAAGCACATCAACAATAGATAAAAAAGAGCTTTGATAAGAAGGCCAATGTCAAAAATTTTAGAGAGGGTGACCTTGTGCTCAAGTGGGATGTAGATAGAAAAAAACCAAGGAGACACTCAAAATTTGATCCACTATGCAATGGTCCCTATGTGGTTATCATTTGCAAATAGGAAAATGCTTTTCAATTAAGCAAGCCTAATAGTGAAATTCTACCTATTCTAGTTAATGGAATATATCTTAAGTCCTGCTTCTGATAAAAGTTGAGTTTTTCACTTATATAGTTAGGTTAATTTCCTTCTTGTGGTTTCCTATTTTTTAAGAAGTACACAAGCACATGTGTCTTATAGAGGTGGTAAAGTTTTGGTTCCTAGTTTCAGTTACAGAGAAGCAGTTTTGAGGTTCTTGGGCATATTTTCTATGATTTTAGGATTTTGCTAGGCAAATGTTCATGATTTCTATGGACTTTTTTTCCAATGGCTATACAAGCGATTGGTCTATGCATAGTTGGCTTACATTTCCCTTGAGTTGCCAAATTTTTTGGCTATTTTTCTTTTGCGCCAAAATTTCCATATTTGAATTCAAATGTAGAAATGTTCACATATTTGAAAATTGAAATAAATAGGGCACAAAATACCTTATACTAAAACCTTACGTTATCCCCCTTTTCCTAAGTATTGGCACAATTTAATATCTTCGTAGACCTGCATTTCACCCACTGTCAAATCTTTTCATGATCCACAACCATCACTTTGTCACTTTGTAAAAGTACTCGTTATTTATTTAATGCAACAAAGTGACATTGTGCCACATGTATGTGTGGGTCCAATTTAGTTTGGTGGGCTACAATGTGACAATGTGATGAGTTAGACTGAGCTGGCATACGATGGTAATTTCATTGGCTAAGTCTTTGACATGGTCAGTTTGGTGGGCTACCTATTCTTAGCTTCTACTCTCACAAATAGATCAAGGATCATCCATAATTTTTGCTTTGTCACTTTGTGGAGTTACAAGGTAGTTAATTCATGCGAGATAGTGAGCCCTTAATGCATGGATTTGATGACATAATTCCTTTGGCCTACCACAAAAGTAAAGGCTTTTCAGACAGGTTGGCATATGGATGGGTTCTAATTGGTTTAGATCCTGACAGGGTCAGTGAATTGGTTACATGTTCTAGGCCATCAGATGAAAGCAGATCAACGTCTCTTGCTATGTCACTATGGGAAACTGATCGATCTTTAGTTATAGTGACATAGCGAGGTTTTGACATGTTTCCTTGATGGGCCCACATTTCTCTAGATTGAAAAGGGAGAAAGTTAAGGCTACGATAATATGACTATGTTTCCATGCTATGATCTTACGATCCAATAAAAGATCGTGAAGCTAATTATCAAAGCTGTTGATGTTACAATATTCAGCTATCATAAAATCATAACAAAAGGATGGTAAGAAGGGTTATGATCTTATGATATGTGGTTGTCATAAGATCACAGGTGCAATTGAGGAAGTCTTCCAAAGGCATGAAGACAAGGGTTTGTCATAGCATCGTGACAATTGTAAAGAAATTTCAAGGGAGGCCTGATGTTATGAGAAGTTGACGATCCTAAGATTGTAGAGATTATAAAGAGTCTCCCTGACCATAAGATATATTGATGATCATAGGATCATAGAACCTTGGGTTGACTAGAATAAAGATGTTTCACTCGTCCAAGTTGGGAAAGAAAAGGGCCTTTGACCAATGGAATTATAGGAAAAGTATAGAATGAATGTTGAATATTAATGACCTATTGATACATCCAACTTGGCCTACTAGTAGCAAAGATGAAACAACTCTTTAATGGAAGATCAAATTTTTTGATCACTTGGAGAGTGCTTTTAGCATCCCCATGCTTAGTAAATACAAAAGGAATGTGCACTCATCACCTAGTTATCCATCTACCCAACTGTGCATTGATTGATGCCATTTCTATCACTTTAGGATTTATTCCAATTAAGGTTTCTATGATTTTCATGCCTCTACAAGTGTACCAAGTCAAATCTATTGTTTGGATTGTCTTGATTGTTCTATAAGCACTTAATGGTAGTGGTTGTGGAGTAACTTCAAGGAGAAATATCTTAGTTATGCCTAAACTATAAAAGAAAAGTTGTAATTCTTTCTTAGGGTTGACTCTTCTCTATTTCTCTAATATTTCTCTATAAGTTCACTGTAAATTCCCTTTGCCTCTGAACCTAATGACATCCTAACTTGTCTCCTTCAGCCATTGATGATCATGCAAGATCTTTTTGCCTTTCTTCAATATATTGTGGCCATCTACAATTTTCTTGATTGTATCACTTTTTGATCTATTAATAATATATAAGTGAATTCTCTTCTTCCTTGTATTATCCATTTTGGTTTTATGAGCTACATGTGATTGTTGGATCTAAACAAGTCTAAATCTATATATCTTTGATGTCATAATAGTTCAAAAATGCATGTATGGGCAGAGATTGGTTTGACCATTCAATTTCGGTGCATCACCCCTTAGGTTAGAGTAGGTATATTTTCTTTCATGCATTCCTTCTACCTTTTCCTCTCCAATTGTATTTAGGTGCACCCTAATAGTAAAGGAAGCTGATCTTCTCCAGAGACTCAACCTCATAGTTCAAGTCCCACAGCTTGGAGGTTGTTTTCATGTTTCACAAGGTTGTCCTTAGGTAAAAACTTTGGACAAGGGTGAAATTTTTTGTAACAAAAACTTCCTTTATTGTAAGATAGACACAAGTTGATCCTTCAAGTGAAGACTTTAGATCTCGTAGGGGTTAACACCATTGAGAACCATTTTCTTTCAATACGCTTAGTCCCACATTGACTAGGTAAGAGAGCATTTTATTTTTTAAATACCACAATACTCTTATCTTACAATGTCTTAAAGACACCACACATTTTGATGCACAAGGCTTGAGAGGAAGGCCCCCACCCATGGACGGCTAGCTAGGGGTGTGAAAACCAAAAATTTTGAACCAAACTATGACTGTAGTTTAGGCACACTAAAAGTACCCCAATTTTTAAAACTTTTAAGTTGCCACCCATGATAAATTTCCACTAATGTATTCCTTGATTCTAAAAAAGTTTCTATGAAGGATTGAATTGTGTCTGAGTCCAAATTTGTAGATGTGGAAGCATAATGGTGAAAATATGACAAAGTTTTAGAGAAGCGGATAATTCTTTTTTTGCTATGTTGCCCCACTTTTCATCCTGTACCCATTATGAAAAGTGAAAAATGGTCTTGTGTCTCAATTAGGTTTAGTTATGTTTGAACTGGTTTCTTTTCCCAAGTGAAAAGTCTCTCCATCAGATTTTTACCTTCTTCCTTCTCCCGCATTACATAATCAAGTGGGTTTCCCTTGTTGTCATGAGTTTGTGGGTAGTCTAAGATTCTTTTCGATGGAGATTCTTAGTTTTTATGACGATCTTCACAAAGTCATTTCCAAGAAAGAACTTTCTCACGACTCATTATAGTTTACACACAAAGAAAATGAAGTTTGCAGAAAACCTAGCATCAGCTTCTCCTTGGTAGATTTTTGCACTGCATAGGTGATTTTCTGTAGAGGCCAACAAAAGAGGAATACAAGCTAGAACAAGGAGGAAATGAGTTGTTTATGGATGGATTGTTCTTACATTGCAGTATTCTACCTTGGGAGTTACTCAGAAATAATTAGAATGATAAGAATAGCATCTAGTAGAAAATTCTAAAGCACCCTCAACACTGCGGGTTTTCGACCCGGCAAGCCAATTTTCTGAAAAAGGTGTTTGTAAGAGAGAAAAGCAAGTACGTGGTCTCCTTTTTTATTTTTGTAGCTCTTTTGAGACTTTCCAAAGTCTAGGGACATATTAACTTAAAAGGCTAAGTGAAAATAAAAACAAGGGTGGAAAAAAGGAAGTTGCCTTCTCCACGATGGGTTTTCAACCCCTTGAAACGATTTTTCACATCCATTTAAAGTTCACTTCTATAAACATGTTGAGCTCATAGATATATCACAAGATTCTTAAAAAAGATAATGGAAGCTAGTTGATCACATTTAGGAAGGAATCTTGAGTAAAATCTGGCTGGGTGGATTTTTTCCCACGGAGTACTCCATTCTTAATTCTCCACAACTTGGTGAAAAATAGGAAAGTAAGTCTGTAATAAAGGAAAGTAACTGTTGGGCTAACGGGAACAATGAAATGAGATGCAAAAATCCATTAGAAACCCCTGCAATTAATGATCTAATGGATTTATCCTTTAATTACCTCGTGTGGTGCGGATCTTGAAGATTAACGGGCAAATTGATATTTCTATATAGAGATGAACATAACTAATTTTTAAACTACCACTTTCTTATTTGAACTATTATGCTGTCAAATTGTAAAGTGATTTCAGAATTCTCACAGTTACAAGGCCCTACTCTCTATACTATTTTCAATTTTAAAATTTGCAGTTTGTCTCTGTCTCAGTTAAGATGGCAACAAGATTTGCTAGTTTTGATGGATTGGGTGAGATTAAGTCAACCTTGCAAAATGTTATAGATACTTCACTCCGCTTCTTCGACATGTAATATTTCCAAAGGAGGTTGAAGATGGAGCCAATCCACCCAATAAAAAATAAATTCCAAGAAAGCAGGTTAGTGGAAGCAGTCAGGTTTCCAGTAGCAATTCAAGCCCCTGAGCTAATTGTTGAATGCATTAACCATTACAATTTGGATACTAAACAAATTCTATTGCCAGATCATAAAATTTTAATCTCAATTGACCAAAAAACTATAGTCAATTGCCTCTAGATTCTAGAATGGGAAGAATTTTTTGAATTGACCATGGGAGGAGCCGTGTCTAAGTTTTCCTTGAAGAAGATGGTGTGGTGGAAGGAAATCATGAGGTCTTGGTTCCAAAAACCATGAGGACCTAAGAGTAAGGTTCCTAAGACTCTTTTTGGCATTGATCTTAAGCCTAAAATTGTGGACATCCTGGTTCTTTTACATCGGTTGAAAGGTGAGGTAGAAGCACTCAATTTTAAGCTATAACTAAGGTTGTATGATATCTGTTATGTTGTCTATTATAAGCTATTCCTATTATGTATTGTAGGCTGTGTATATAAACAACGTAATTTATAATCAAAGGGATATGTATTAATTCTGTACCATTTCTCTGAGAAATAAATATTATCTATTGTGCTGATCAGACTTGTGCTCAAATGTTTTTAATATCACCACCTGATAGACTGAGGAGGGGGCCCACTTCTTGGAATGTTTGGTGTGTTTAACAGTTTTATTTCAGTATGTTATGTTTGTATTCCATTAATATCAGGTTTTGTTTGAATTCGTGATTGATTTGATTATTTTTGCTGGTAATCTAATTTGTATTAATATGATATGCACGTTGTTCCTATAAGCAATTTATAATCTAATTCGCATTGGTATAATATGATTATTATTTCTCCATAATTTGAATTACTAATGTATTTTCATAGTTTTGAATAGAGGTGATCATATTATTATTGCTGGTAGAAATATGTTTTTGTTGTTGATGTTTTGTTGCCATAATTACTTTAGTAGATTTCAGCCAAGCTCCTGTCGCAGGAAGTGATAGTTCTTGTCGCATTTTTATTTTAGTTTTCATAGTTTCAATTTTATGTGTTGTAGATGCATTCATAATTTCTCATATCACAAGCTGCACCCCTTGATAGCATACTGCTCAGACACCTTCCGCAAGCTTATGCTCTCAGATTGACACGAATAGACCAGCCAAACTTTATTATAAATCATTAATTCTTTATTATTATTTGCCCCAGTGTTGGCCTATCCTTTTGGTGCCGTTGCTAGGGAAAGGTGTCAAAGGCATGTTAGCTTGCTGATTTGAGTTAGGAACAATGCGTTAGGATGAAAGCTTTTGCAATTGCTAGCCTTGCTTAAGTAATTAATCTTAATTTGCATTACGTAAATCATATAGATGCATTGATTTAGAAGTTTGTTTTAAAGTTTACAAGTAGGCATTAGACATTTGGTTCACTAGTTGTCTTAGAAATTAGATTCCATTTTACATTATCATTAGTTTTTGTGAGTTATTATAAGCTATTTTGAAGAAAAATGTTTAAAATGATGCATTTTAAAGGTTGTTCAAGACCATCAATTTTGGTTGAAAAATGTTTCAAAAATGCAAAATTTGAAGGGAATGCAAGACACAAAATGTGCTTGGTGTCAGGGGCGCTGCCCCTCGACCCTGCCCTATATTGTGACAGGGAGCGCACCTTGGGTGCTGCCCTAGGACCCCGCAAAGGGCGTTGCCCCTTGAACCCACTGGTGGCTGCCGGCCCCAGACACCCACCTTCAAATTTAAAAACAAAAGAAGAACTTGGTGGGGAAAACGTGCCAATCAAAGGTGATATTTTAATACCCTCTCTACCTAATGAATGCATCTTTTTTGATCTTGATCTTCCCTTATCTGAGGTATGCAAGAATTCTATCCCTATGTTTGGACATGAACAAATCATTGATGAATTCTTAGAGCAATGTGATTTTGATGATGAAAATTTAACCACCTATTGTTCTCTTTGCTACAAGAAAGAAGACCAATGCATATGCCTTAACAATCAAAAGCAAATGGTGAATGAGGTATAAGATTTTTGTGATCCTCACCATGATAAGGATGAAAGTGAACAATTCTTCCTTATATCTAGTACTCCATGTCAAATACCAACCCAAGAAGATCAAGGTATGCATTATGTTGGTGACATATATTATCACTCTAATTCATTACAAAGCCAACATATTTCTTCAAAATGTACTTCTCCACCTCGCACACACAATGAATGTAATCATGCATACTCACAATAATCGCCATATCCATCCTTACCATCTTTATTCCACCCATCATACTTATTACCATCACCTTTATCTCCTTCACATTTCTTACCATATTCACTATGTCATTCACATCATATTCTACCCACTCCACCATATCCACCAAAGGCAACTATATTGCCTCATATACCACTTCATAATAAGGTGGTTAATAGTACCTATAAACTTTCAAGGATCCCTCCACAATATAATGATGTGCTTGAAATTGATAAATCAACATTGGAATATATCAATGTACTTAAGGAATGGGATTTTGGTTTAATTAAATTAGAAGAACAATATTATTATTCATTGAAATATAATCAACTTTGTTCTTCTTTTCTACTTAGTGAATTCAACATACCCACAAATGAGCCCATGCATCAAATTGCATCAATTTTAATTAATGGACTCATGAGAATGCATGTTTATGTTAATCATTCACTAAGTAGTATTAAGCCATATACATTCCATATTTCACAAACACGGTACCAAATCCTCCAAGATCTATATTTTATTTTTGTACTTATGCATATTGATATTTGGAGGCCTATGGTTAAAATATGCATCCCTCACACACTTGTTGATTTAGGACCAATAATTGATTAAGCACGACCATATGGGATTCTATGCATTAATGACCAAAAAACAACTATTATAATTGGATGAGTATTATTTTTCATTGTTAAATCTTTCCATTGTCCCAAGATGACCAAATACACTATGGATGATTCATTTATTTAGCAAAGACCAAGGTATTACTATCCATATATTTTTCATTCATGGTTCTTATCTTCAGATGATCATTCATTGATTACACATGTTGATTTCTTGATTCCCTGGATGATTCAAATTCCCTATGCTTTTATATCCTATAGCTAATTTGGGAGTATATCCATTGAATTATTGAATATGTGATTTATCTATGATTCAAAAAGGCTCACAAAATTCTAAGATGTGTTACTCTCTTTGGGTTACCTAATTTCTTTGGTTATCCTAATGATTTCATGACCTTGTAGCATGAAGTTAAGTTGGGGGGAATTCCTCCAATCTTTTGGTTCTTGGATGATTTCTAGTCAAGTTTCCTTGATTATCTCATTGGTCCTTTTAAGCAAATCTTCACATGTGACATCTCCACAATTCAAGGTATGTGTTCTTGTGTTAATTAGCATTGCTATTATATGAACACAAGAGTTTATTTGTATTTATCCATTCTATCAAGTATCTATTCATAGTAATAACTCTATCTATCATTTGTAAAAAAATAAACTACTTAATGATAGAGTTATTGAATGGATGATATTTATTTACTATGCTTGATATGCTTGGTTTTGAGAATATGGTTATAGGCCTCTTGTTGTGGTATGATAATCTTAGAATCAATACCAATTGATGATGCTTCTCTACACAAGCATTGCATAACACACAATGTTGGATTTGTTCACATTATGTGGGTTTTCTAGCTATATGGTGCATATCCATTTCACCAGTGCTTTACTATTGGAGATCACATGCAGATTTTGGCATAGGGTGTTCAACACCTTGAGATGAGATTTCTTGTCTTTGGTGATTTATCACTTGGAGGAAAATATTTAGCATGGTCTATGAGATTCATGAATATTCAAGAACACTTCTGAAAATACTTTGAATATAGTTCCAACTACTACACTCCTTCCTTGAGTTGTGTCTCTCTAAAGTTCTATGGACACATTGGTGACTATTATTGGTTTTCACTCCATACTCATGTATTTGGTAATGAAGTGGTTTGTGGCTCCAGTTCTGATGAGGTTATTCTTGGTGATCATTCCAAGTTCATTACACAATCAAGCTTCAACAATGCCTTTTGTGAGGTCATGGACAAAAATTAAGCTTTGGATGGTATCATTTTTCATCATCCATGTCATGATTTCATTTCTTTGGTCATTCTATGCAGTTATTGAAAAATTGAAAAAAAAAAAGAAAAAAAAAAGAAAAAGAAAAAAAAAAGAAAAAAAGAAAAAAAAAAGATCCAACAATGAAAACCTTCGAGTGTTGTTGGCTAGTTAATATCTAAAAACCAGTTTCTGGAGAATTTTAACTGCAAAATAAATTCTTAGTGGTGAAAACTGTTCTTACAGTTCCATTAAGCGGTGAGTGATTGAAAACTGGCTTGCCAGCGGTCACTTGTCGTTATCAAAATTTATTCAAAATAAAAAAAAAATGCAATAATTGGTGTTCCTAGTTTTTTTGCCAATCATTCTTTTCAGGAACACTTGTTCGTTTTAGTGCTTCTTTCCTTTTTGGCACCTCCTGTCGCTCACTCCTGCAGCTCTACTCCTCTTTAGTGTGATCCTCAAATCTTTGATCACCCCTAGTACATGTTGCATGATCAATTGAGGTGTTTTCAGTGGAATGCGCTACTTTCTATATGATCTATACTAGTTCTGTTGCTGATGGTGGCCCCTCCAATTGCAGTCATTCTCCTAGTTTTTTTTGGTTCCTTCCAGTGGTATGCCCTTCAATGATTTTAGTCAGATGGTGGTCTTCTGTGGTGTTGCAGTTTTGGATACCTCTCTTCATTCCTTCTTGATGATTCATCCATTTTGGTGGTCCTGGTTGCTGAGCTGTTATATGTTCCCACTTTGGTCTCTCTCCACGTGCATCTTGGTAAATTAATCAATTTTTTTTTTCCTTATTTTATCTCTTAACTTTATTTGTATTACTTATTATATTGATCATTATGCAACACTCCTCTTTATCCTCTCCTTGTTTCCTGTGGATGGTCAACTTTTAAGTTGGGGGGAAGAATGTCACCCTATTATCTTCCATCCATCACCCTTAATAATCCCATCCTACTATCGATTATATCCATCATACAAACGCCTTTTTTACTCTCTCATCTCTCCTATTTTACCCATTTAAACTCCTCTTATGCAAATTGAGATAATTTTTTCCTACATGTAACCCTTTGAACCATGATGCTATAAAAAAAAGAAAAGAAAAGAAAACATTATGAGAAGTCGAAAGTGATATCCCAATTGAAGAAGAAACATAACAAATCTTGTTATGTAAAGCAAAAGAAAGGGATTTCTGCTTATGAGTTATCATGGTCTGGGGTGGAGACAAAGCCAAAAATATAAATTCAAAGTGCTTTTAGTTAAAACTAAAGTCCTATGATCATAATGATTGCACGAGGATGTGCAATAAGCTAAGTTGGGGGGAATGATGATCTATCCATTTACAACCCATTTAATACCATATTTTAATCCATTTTATGCACTTACCTACTCATTTCCATATTCCATTTCCATTCCATTACCACCAACTTTACCATTTTACATTGCATATGGTTTAATATATATAAGTAGTATTTAATGAGGTTTTGGGATTAAAATATGGAAAATTCATCATTGATTATGTTTTACTAATATTTTATATTGTAGCATGGTGATATGCATAACATAACTTCTTGTCGCCTACCAATTGGGGCTGTAACTTCCTGTCGCATTTTGGATGTAAACTATTAATCTTCCAATGGAATGTGGTCATTGCATTTTACCATCGATCAAATAACTGTCACTACAATCTTAATCTAGAAGATCAGTTTAACAAAAATTGTGTTTTGATTCCATTTGGGCGTATGGAATAATGTTTCATATTATTTGGAGTCAGTTTGTTGAAATTGTCAAGCATTATATCTATGGTATACATAGATAGATCCACATGGAGGACCTAAACCGACCAGCATTCTTCCTATTTTTAAGTTGCAAATAACAAATGACTTGCATGACTGGTATAAGGAAGAAAGATCTGCAAGTCTCACGTGGGAATTTTATTCCTATATTTACTATTTGTTATAATCCAAGATTGTACAGGCATGTTGTGATGGTTAAGTTGTTGTGTTGTTATGCTTGCCATCAAGGTTCAAATCTCATGAGGATGAGGTCCCCCGTTTGTGGCCTCACTGGTTCATAGCTCCAGGTCAAAGCATTTACCCCTCTTAAAAAAAATAATCCAAGATTGTACAAACTATTATATTATAGTTTTTTAGCCATGGGCCGAAAATGAAACAAACCCGTTTGGCATAAATAAGCTGTATTTGCAACTACTCACAACCTGTAACTAAGGTTGTACGATATCTGTTATGTTGTCTATTATAAGCTATTCCTATTATGTATTGTAGGCTATGTATATAAACAACATAGTTCATAATCAAAGGGATATGTATTAATTCTGTACCATTTCTCTGAGAAATAAATATTATCTATTGTGCTGATCAGACTTGTGCTCAAACATTTTTAATCTCACCACCTAACAGACTGAGGAGGGGGCCCACTTCTTGGAATGTCTGGTGTGTTTTCCAGTTTTATTTCAGTATGTTATGTTTTTATTCCATTAATATCAAGTTTTGTTTGAATTCGTGATTGATTTGATTATTTTTGCTAGTAATCTAATTTGTATTAATATGATATGCACGTTGTTCCTACAAGCAATTTATAATCTGATTTGCATTGGTATAATATGATTATTATTTCTCTATAATTTGAATTACTAATGTATTTTCATAGTTTTGAATAGAGGTAATCATATTATTATTGCTGGTAGAAAGACATTTTTGTTGTTGATGTTTTGTTGCCAGAATTACTTTAGTAGATTTCAGCCAAGCTCCTATCGCAGGAAGTGACAGTTCCCGTTGTGGTATTATTTTAGTTTTCATAGATTCAATTTTGTGTGTTGTAGATGCATTCATAATTGCTCATATCACAAGCTGCACCCCTTGATAGCATACTACTCGGACACCTTTTGCAAGCTTACACTCTCGGATTGACACGAATAGACCAGCCAAACTTTATTATAAATCATTAATTCTTTATTATTATTTGCCCCAGTGTTCGCCTATCAGAGGGATTAGAGGATGATGGTCAAAATTTGTATAGAAATACATATCTTACTAAATTAAGAGGAGTTCCTATCAAAACCATATGTGGACGTGGAGGAGAGTCTTGATATTATGATGGAAGGGATGATCAAAAGAACTGGGAAGTGGGTTGAGTTTACAACCAAAAAGAGCTGGAGTAAGGGTCCAGCCACTCAAGCCTCTCTAGTAGCTACAATGCCTACTTCATCTCAAAGTGTTACAATGGGTGTGACCAGAGCCTCCACCCAAGGACCAACTCAACCTATGGGTGGGGGTGATCAACCCCCAGAAAAGAATGTTCCTATAGCCCCAACATGTCATGATGGATCCTTGCCAGTTATAAGAACCCAGACTGGCATTGAAGAGAAGAAAGTAGAAGAACCAAAGGGCAGTGCTCCTTCCCTAGTACCTTCCCCACATACTACTCCCATTCCATCTCCTCACACTACCCCTCTTCCTTCTCCATGTACCACTCCAATCCCATCCCCTCATCATAGCCCCGCGCCATCAGCAAGTGCTCCCCTTTTGAAACCAGGCAGTTCCCCCATATAGATAGTGGACTTAGGGGATGGAAAAACTAGCACCAGTGAGTCAATAGAATCAGATGAAGAGACGAGGAAGACTTCGAAGATGGAGAAAGGCCAGGCTTCTTCCAAACTCACCTCCAAGGATTCAAAGAATCCTTTCTCTTCAACCATTGTGGCCATGAGTCCAGTGAAGAAGAAGATGTTCAACATTGAATCACTCGAAAAAACTTCTAAGGTGATAGGAACTAACTCTTGGATAGAAGGTACTTTGGAGTGAGGGTATTTCTGCAAAAGACACTGTGTCCCTCAGGGTTCATTTTGAGACTACATTGAAAAAGGTTAAGAAGCAGAAGACTTTTTTCATACTTGGAAAAGATCCAAAAATAGGGCACCTGACAATGGAGATAGGAAAGACAAACAAAGGAGGGAGAATTGAGGATATGACTCTTGAGGATTTTACTTTGCATTCAATAGACCTTGGGGAAGCTAGACATGATACAAAAGTTGGCTTGTGGAGATCGAGCAATGAAGTGATAGAAGGACAATTAGAAAGTCTCAAATTGTCCAAGATCAAGATGAAGATAGAAATAGAAGAGTTGAATAAGTTCATTAGAAAACTAGTCACTCCACTGGCAACTATTTCTGGAATGTCTGTGACTCAGACTCCTAGTGTAGCTGAAGTGCAAGCTCTCATTTCCTAGCTCTAGGAAGATAGGCACTATGGCCAAATTAGAAGAGAGTGGATTGAGAAACTCAAGTCAGAGGGAGTTTCTCTCATAGATCAAATTGGGAATGTTATCCTCAGATTATAAATAGAAAAAGATAACTTATTATCTAACAATAACACTTTGGCTAGAGAAAGATTCAGGTGTGATGAATGTCTCTTCCTCTTAAAGATGATCATGCAGATGAAGGCCAAGGAAGCAGTCAAAGCTAAGATTCTAAAAAAGGGTAATGAACCTTTGTTTGAATGGTTCCAAAGTATGTAGTTTAAGCTTGGAATGATTCAAGAAGCTAAGAAAGGGCTCAAAGAGACAGAAGATAACATAAAAAAGACCGAAGATAGAGGATTTGAATTAATAAGAGGGCTACACACTGACTCTCAAACCAGTGGTCAAGGAAAAGACCTCATTAGAGTAGAAGTGAGGAAAAGAAACTTTTCAACCTATTTGGATAATTTGTCTGCAATGGCATCCAGTAGCCAGAACAAAACTACAGAACTCTAGGCACTCAGTGGATGGATACATGTGGCTACAAAGGAGTTGCCAGATCAGTTGAATAGTGTAAAGGAGTTGGCTAGGGAACATGCAAAATGGCTTTTGAGATTGACCATTATACACGTGCCCAATCATGAGGAACTGATCCTAGTAATGGTTGCCACCAAGTCACATAGAGCAAAAAGAGAAAAGGAAAAGAAGCCTAAATGATTCATATGATGCCCTCTTTTTTTTTTCTTTCATAATTTTGTAATATGACAAACTGGCATCTTGCCATTTGTCACCCTCAGAAGATGAACTGATTAAACTTTCATTGCAATGGTTATCTCAAAAATCTCTATATGTATGAATCAAAAAGATTAATGAAATGTCAGAAAATTTTTGGTGTGAAGTGCTTTTTGTTGCAGAGACAATTGAATGGTATTTTATGTCAATTATTTTCTGTTCTAGTAGGTATTGTATTTAGTTCATGTTTCTCTTTCTATTTTACTAGGAATAAAGGAAGAACAGAGCTTCCCCCCTTGTTTCGAGGCAACAGATGAGTGTGATAAGTATTGTTACAGTTTCATTCGATGAAGAGATTCTATTAGTATTTCTAATTTATTAGTTATAATTTAGGTTTGAATTTTCTAATTTTAGCATCAGTTGATTATGTGGATGAGATTTATGGACTCATAAGATGTGTGGGTACATGAATCTGTTCCAGTATTGAGAAGTTTTTTTTTTTTATCTGCATGAGTTGGATTTTATTTAGGTCTAGCTCAGTTATCCCTCTACTATTCTCGGGTTAAGAACATACCCCAAAGTAGTTTAGGAAGAAAAAAAAATTCATCACAAATTTATTTTAGGAAGTTGTACCTACCAATTCAGAGGAAAGCTAGTACATTCACAGGGAGCTTTCCAACTGTTTGTGATCATATAATGTTTCGAATTGGGCATTAAAGAGTGATAATCTGAAAGAAAAAATCTATTTACCAACAAATCATTGGCGCCTCTACTAGGGAGAATGAATAGTCACTTGATCAAAAAGCCTATATCATGAGGAAAAATGGTACTACCTCATGAAAATATAATTCCAGTGCTCCAACCTAGCCTTGGTTTTTAGGATGACCAAGAGGATATAATTTCATCCCTTAACACATTCATTTGGAGACATAGAAGGAATACTGAACATTATAGGAACACTAGTCTGGTATTAGAAGAAGAAGAAAGAAGACTTCAAGCCTTGGAGAGAGCCGTTCAAAGGAGAGATATCCGAAGATCAAAAAGACAATTGAGACAAGTATCTTAGAGATAAACCAGACCAAGCATCCTAGAACAATTTAGATTCCTCAAAAGTACCAAGGAATAGGGTGTGCAAGATCCTACCTTTGGTAAACTCGCAGAGCTCAGTTTTCCTATTTTAAATGTCCCAAAATGGAAAGGTGAAGGTAAAAGCTAGAGCAAACCTCCTTCCCCTGTTAGAAATCAAGATGCTAGCACTTCACATTCCACATTTTAGGTGTTAATACTTCACGGAGTTACTACCCCTCCAGTTGTTAATTTCCCACCATATACTGCCAAGATAATCATGGCTGCTCCATGGGCTGCGGCAACAAGACCCTTAGCATTAAATGCTTATCATCCACTTTTGAATGGTTAGAGGAAAAATTTCCCTAAATTCTCAGGTGATGGGAAATTCACTATAGACGAACACATTAAAGCTTTCTTTATAGCCATTCATATCTTAGGGGTGGGACATGAAGATGTGGCTATAAGGTTGTTTGTAGAGAACCTCATAGACAATGTAGCATACTGGTTTTACCATCTAGCCGATGGCTCAATAACTAATTGGGATACATTGAGGAAAACCTTTGCGACAAGATTTAAGACAACAGAAGATGAACATGCCCTGCTAACACAATTGACTTCAATTAAGAAGCAACCAACTATGAGCATGAGGGATTTCATTGCCAAATTTAATAAGATTATCAATAGAATTCTAGTTGCTGACAAACCCACACCTAGTAATTTGAAAAATTTCTTTATTATTGCAATGCCTCCAGATCTTAATTATGATTTAAGGAGGGCACATCCCATAGATCTAACTGATGCACAAAAGAAGGCGATTGAATGTGAGGACGATTTGATTTCTGTGAGAAAATGGAAATGAGAACTTCAAACTAAAGGGAGTTCTAGTAATACCATGTCATCAGAAGAGATGATTTAGAAGTTATCTAATGAGCTAGTTGCAATGAAGAAGCAATTACTCAGATTCAACAGCTCTTATTAGTGGAACTACCAAAATTCACTAGGAAGAAGCAATGCAAGTATATTTTTGCAACTTACAAGTTCACAACCCAAGTTGCAAATTGAGGCAGTGCTGAAAAAAGGAAATATGTGTGTCTTTCATTTGACCACATATCATGATAGCGAGAGCTGCCTGGAGATAGCTTGCATGTTGTAGTTGTTATCCACTAACGAATTAAACACCCCATCTCCTTGTTTAGAATCAGATTCCTATCCAAGTGGTGACTCTGGAAATTTATTCTTGGAATACAAATCAGATTTTGAATCAAAAGGTGAGTGTTATGCAACCATTGATGGAACTTTATACACAATGCTTACCATGGAGAAAGGTTGAAGAATCAATCCTCTATTCATATTCACAAAAATGATTCCAATCCTTTGATAAGTAATACACATGCTGATCAAGGAACAACTACTACACAAACTAGTAAAGATAAGACATCCTTTGATTTCATTCAATTTTGCAAAGAGTCAAAAATTCAAATTTCCACTATTGATTATTTAAAGTCACATCCTTCTGAGTTAAAAAGATTGGCAAACCAATGTAGAGAAAGTACATTAGATGCAAATTGCAATGAAATGGTTGAGAAGGAGGATGAAACCTTGACATCTAGTTTGTTTAACCAAGAAGACTCTACAGTTCTAGAGACATTCCTAGGGAAAAAACTTGAGCCTTTTTATATTTTGTTGTATATTAATGGATGTAAACTCAGTAATTGTATAATAGATTCAGGTGCATCAAATAATGTTATGCCTTATTCTATAGCCAAAGCCTTGGGTCTCAATCTCACTAAAGTACATGGAAGATGCTACTTGATGGATGCTAAACAAGTTCCCCTACTTGGGCATATTAAAGACACTCAGGTAGCTTTAGCTTCTCATCCAGAAAAGAAACTCCTATTGACTATTCTAGTAGCTAATATTCTAGCCAGTTATGGACTCCTTTTAAGTACAAGTTTTTGCTAGGACTTCGGGGGAGAAATAAAGCTAGACTAGTCTCAGGCGGTGATATCTATTGGAAATAAAAAGGTTAAATTAGAACCTGAGGAGAAGGCAAAGTTCATAGTTTTGAAATTAGATGACCCCAAAGCTCAGATTCTCTATCAAGAGCTAGAATTTGGCAACTATATGTTGTTTACTGAAGAGGGCCTGGATGGACAAGTAAATGAGAGTCAAAGCAAGGAAGTTTTAAAAGGAAATAGAGATGCATCGAGTATATGGACACTTGAATTTGATGGAAGTTGTGCCACCTCTAGATCTGGAGCAAGTGTAGTATTGATATCTCTAGAAGGAGAAATTGAGCCTATGTCTTTAAAATTAGAATTTGAGAACACAAATAACACCACTGAATATGAGGCCTTATTACTAGGAATAATATCAACAAAAGAAAGAGGGATAAAGGTTTTAAAAGATCAGGGTGATGTAGAGCTTGTTGTAAAATAGGTAAAAGGACAGTATTCTATTAAAAATCATAAGATGAAAAATTATATAAATAGAGTCTGGGACAGATTGAAGGTTTAGATGCCTTCTCTAGTGAAGCAGTCCTGAGAGAGATGAATAACAAAGTTGATTCCTTAGTAGTTTTTGCCTCCCTATTACTTCCTCACCCAGATTTCAAAGACAAGAAGTACCAGATCAAAATTGTGTATCGATCTACTATTCTAGATAACACAAAATCATGGCAAGTCTTTAATGATGATAAGAGTCTACAAATGTTCCTTGAGAATGATAAGTCCAATTTCGAGCAGGAATCTAGTGGAAGTAATCATGAAAATTCTTGTGCGGATGGGAAAGAGAATCAAAATGGAGAGGTTAATCTGAAAGGTAACATTATTCCCCCATATTTTGTAGCTTTAAGAAGCTATTTAGTAGACATGACGCTTACATAAAGCAAAAGACAGTAGAAAAGTGATCAACAATGGGTGAATATGAAGGAGTTAACATTGGAGATATTCATAATCCCAAATTGATTAACATCAGGAAGTGTTGTTTGCCTAAAGAGAAAGAAGCCACAAAGAATATATTTATGGAATATAGAGATGTTTTCACTTGGAGCTATGAAGATTTGAAAAGTTATAGAGATAGGAAGGTAAAACACCAAATCCCACTGAAGCCTGATGTAGTCCCTTTTTAGCAGAAACAAAGGAACTACAATCCTAAAGTCGTTGATGCCATTTTCTAAGAAGTAGAGAAGATGTTAAAAGTAAGATTCATTTGTCCCATTCATCACTCCACCTAGATAGCCAATATAGTACTCGTCCAAAAGAAGAATGGAGAAATAAGAATTTGTGTTGATTTCTGCAACCTAAATCAAGTGTCCCTAAAAGATAACTTTTCTCTTCCTAATATGGATTATTTGTTGCAAACAGTAGCAGGATCTGAAATGGTGGCTATTCTTGATGGTTTCTCAAGTTATAATCAGGTCAAAGTAGAGGAGAAAGACCATCATAAGATGATGTTCACTACCCCTTGGGGTAGATTTGCCTATCGCAGAATGCCTTTTGGACTTATCAACGCTGGTGCTACATTCCAAAGGTGCACGAGTAAGACATTTTCTGATTTCAAAGATTGAATCATAGTCAAATACTTGGATGACCTCACCGTGTTCTCAAGAAAAAGGAAAGATCATATGGAAGATTTGAGGAAAGTTTTGTAAAGATGTAGAGAGCATGGAATTTCTCTCAATCCCAAGAAGTCAATTTTCTATGTAATAGAGGGGAAACTCCTAGGTCATATAGTGTCCTAGGAATGCATCAGGATTGATCCTAAATGGGTAGAGGCTATTCAAAGATTGAGCTTGGCTTTGAATAAAAATAGGAGTTAAATATTTCTTTGGATAGGTAAATTTCCTCATAAGGTTTGTGCCTAATTTTACGAAAATAACAAAACACATAGCAGATATGATGAAAGGAAGTTCAAGTTTCAAATGGAATGAGGTAGGAAAGTGAGCCTTTCAAGATATAAAGACTGCTATTGCTAATGCCCTAGTGTTATGTCATCTAAATTATCAACGAGATTTCATCATTTATTGTTATGCTTCCGAACACACCCTATCGACCATACTTATGCAAGAAAATGATGAGCGTGTACAAGCTCCAATAGCTTTCATGAGCATACCTTTGAAGAATCATGAATTGAAATATTTGCAAATTGAAAAGCACATCTTTGCAGTAGTTAAAGCCCTTAAAATTTGTTGATTTTATATCTTACATTCACATTCTGTGATCTTTGTCCTGGATGTAGCAGTGAAGAGTGTATTGACATAGCAGGATGTGGGATTTTCTAGGGGAGCATGGGTGGCAAAGATACAAGAGTATGATATAGAAATAAATCCTACCAGGCTAATAAGGGGAAATTCTTTATGCAAAGCAATTGTAGAAAAAAAGATAACCAAAGAATCAGAAGAATTGGAGGAGAAGCAATTAGTGTTGACTATAGGCCTCTATGATTCATGGTTTGAAAATATTTCTTATCTGTTGACATATGGTGAATGCCCATAAGGCTTAAATGCAAAAAAAAGGTGAGATCTCAAATTGAAAGCAACTATGTATGTGATTTTGGATGGTAAGCTATTCAAAAAATCCATTGACGGCACTTTCCTTAGGTGTGTAGATAGACAACAACAAGAAAAACTATTGAAAACATTTCATGATGAGGCTTGTGGAGGTCATTTCTCATCTTTAGTCACAAATTTTAAGATACTAAGACAGTGTTATTACTAACCTGGGATGTTTAAAGATGCATACGCTTGGGTAACAAAATGCAAGAAGTGCAAGATGTTCTCTGGACATCCTTAATTAGCTTCTTTGCCATTGAGACCTATTATCATTGAATGACCTTTTCAGTAACGGGGTCTCAATTTTATTGATCCGATTAGTCCTACATCTACTGTTGTTCACCAATCTATAATAATTGCGACTGACTATTTCACCAAGTGGGTGGAAGCTAAAGCTACTAAGAAAACTACTTCCAAAGTGGTGTGTGAATTCATAAAGGAGAGCATATTGGTCAGATTCAGTGTTCCTATTAAATTGGTTATGGATAATGCATCTTATTTTTCTTCGATTGAAATTATTGACTTTTTCTTTGAGTATGGGATCACCATGGATCATTTGTCTGACTATTTTCCCCAAGGAAATGGCCAACCTAAGTCAAGTAATAAGAATCTGATGAATATTGTTAAGAAATTGGTTTTAGATAATCAAAAGAATTGGCACAAAAAGATTCATGAGGCATTGTGGGTAGATAGAGTGACACCTAAAAGGGAAATTGACATATCTCCTTTTGAATTGGTTTACGGAACCAAAGCTAATCTTCCCTTACCTCTGGAATTAGCAACAAATAAACTAAGAACAGTGATCGAAGATGATGTTTTCAAGGATGGTTTAGAAAAGAGGATCCTATACATGAGTAAACTTAAAGAAGAAAGGGAGGAAATCATGGAACACATTAGACAACACAAGATGCGAGTAAAGGATCTCTTTGATAAGAGAACAAGACCAAGAAGTTCATGGTGGGAGATAGTGTGTTGCTCTAGGATAAGCGAAGTGCTCTGAAAGGAATGCATAAGAAGTTTGATGCTTTATGGAAAGGCCCATTCAAGATTCATTAGGCATTTGAAAACCATTCTTTCAAATTGGTATATGAAGATGGTGAAGTACTACCCTTGACCTATAATGGTCAGGATCTTAAGCTTTATCAAATTGCTAACTGAAAACAGGTGACACCTATATTTGTATTATAGTTAGGCTTAGTATCTCCTTATGTTTCCTAGTTAATCCTTTCTCTTTGCTTTTGTTTTCATGTTCTTTATTTCATTGTGTTTTTTTGTGTTGCCATCTTTTTTTTACCTTCTTTACAAAATCAGAGATTTTGAGTTCCTTGCTTGGGTATGATCAACCAAAGTCTCATGTCAGAGCCAGTTGTTGCCCCACTTTTCATCCTATACCCATTATGCAAAGTGAAAAATGGTCTTGTGTCTCAATTAGGTTTAGGTATGTCTGAGTCAATTTCTTTTCCCAAGTGAAAAGTCTGTCCATCATATTTTCACCTTCTTCCTTCTCGCGCATTACATAACCAAGTGGTTTCCCTTGTTGTCCTGAGCTTGTGCGTAGTCTAAGATCCTTTTTGATGGAGATTCTTAGTTTGTATGATGATCTTCACAAAGTAATTTCCAAGTAAGAACTTTCTCACGACTCATTATAGTTTACACACAAAGAAAATGAAGTCTGTGGAAAACCTAGCATCAGCTTCTCCTTGGAAAATTTTCGCACTGTGTAGGTGATTTTTTGCAAAGACCAAAAAAAGAGGAATACAAGCTAGAACAAGGAGGAAATGAGTTGTTTATGGATGAATTGTTTTTACATTGCAGTATTCTACCTTGAGAGTTACTCAAAAATCATTAGAATGATCAGAATAGCATATGGCAGAAAATTCTAAAGCAGCCTCTACAGTGCGAGTTTTTGACTTGGCAAGTCAATTTTTTGACAAAGGTGTTTTTAATAGAGAAAAGCAAGTAAGTGGTCTCCTTTTTTATTTTTGTAGCTCTTTTGAGACTTTCCAAAGTCTACGGACATATTAACTTAAAAGGCAAAGTGAAAATAAAAACAAGGGCAAAAAAATAGAAGTTGCCTTCTCCATGGCAGGTTTTCAACCCCTTGAAACAATTTTCCACATCCATTGAAAAATCAATTCTACAAACATGTTGAACTCAAAGATCAATTGCAAGATGCTTAAAAAAGATAATGGAAGCTAGTTGTTTACATTTAGGAAGGAAACTTGAGTAAAATCTGGCTGGGCAAATTTTTCCCCACGGAGTACTCTGTTCTTAATTCTCCGCAACTTGGTGAAAAATGGGAAAGTAAGTCTGTAATAAAGGAAAGTAATCATTGGGCTAATAGGAATAGTGAAATGACATGCAAAAATCCATTAGAAACCCCTACAATTAATGATCTAATGGATTTATCCTTTAATTCATCGTGTGGTGCGAATCTTGAAGATTAACGAGTGGATTGATATTTCTATATAGAGATGAACATAACTAATTTTTAAACTACCATTTTCTTATTTGAACTGTTATGTTGTCGAATTGTAAAGTGATTTTAGAGAGAGAGAAGATAAGATAAAAAAGACCCAAGATAGAGGGTTTGAATTGATGAGAGGGCTACACACTGACTCTCAAACCAGTGGTCAAGGAAAAGACCTCATTAGAGTAGAAGTGAGGAAAAGAAACTTTTCAACCTATTTGGATAATTTTTCTATAGTGGCATCTAGTAGCTAGAACAAAACTACAGAACTCTAGGCACTCAGCGAATGGATACATGTGGCTGCAAAGGAGTTGCCAGATCAATTGAATAGTGTAAAAGAGTTGGCCAGGGAACATGCAAAATGGCTTTTGAGATTGGCCAATATACACATGCCCAATCATGAGGAACTGATCCTAGTAATGGTTGCCACCAAGTCAAATAGAGGGAAAAGAGAAAAGGGGAAGAAGCCTAAATGATTCATATGATGCCCTCTTTTTTTTTTTTTTTCTTTCATAATTTCGTAATATGAAAAACTGGCATCTTGCCATTTCAAAAGATGAACTAATTAAACTTTCATTGTAATGGTCATCTCAAAAAACTCTATATGTATGAATAAAAAAGATTAATGAAATGTTGACAAATTTTTGGTGTGAAGTGCTTTTTGTTGCAGAGATAATTGAATGGTATTTTATGTCAATTATTTTCTGTTCTAGAAGGTATTGTATTTAGTTCATGTTTCTCTTTCTGTTTCATTGGGAATAAAGGAAGAACAGAGCTTCCCCCCTTATTTCAAGGCAATAGATGATTGTGATAATTATTGTTATAGTTTCATTCGAGGAAGAGATTCTATTAGTATTTCTGATTTATTAGTTATATTTTAGGTTTGAATTTGCTTAGTTCAACATCAGTTGATTATGTAGATGAGATTTACGGACTCATAAGATGTGTGGGTACATGAATTTGTTCTAGTATTGAGATTACATTGTAAGCATGAAAGATAGCATACTAGAAAATAGCTTCAAAAAATTAAAGATATCTAGATTACAAAGCTTTTGAAAGTGGAGTTGACGGAAACTCCATTTTATCAAATTCTAATTTTACAACAATCATATAGACCAGCACTCAATATCAATATCTTTTTACTCCAACATTGTTTTGAAAATTACTTGAGTCAGAATGAATATAATTAGGTTTCAAAAAATATATCCAAAGCTGAGCCTGATCCAAGGATGGAATCAAAAGATATGCCCCCCACAATGAGACCCAAGTTTATAGGCAAGCTTATTTTTTAGTCCAACCAGGAAAGGAACATTTTGAATTGAATTTAATATGTTTTGATATCACTTGTACAAACTTCATTCAAACATGTTAATGTATATCCTTATAAATCATAGTTTATAAGTATGTTAGTTTTCAAAAGGAAGAATATGGAGAGATCAAAAACCAAGATTCGATTACAAACTAAATAGTTACAGAACTGACTGGGCATTGAAGAGCTAATGAGTCACATGGAGAATATCTATATATTGTAAAACCTTTTTTATTTGAAAAGGGGGTTCTTCTTTTCTACAAGAGTAGGTAATTTTGGAGTAGAGGGGAGACAATAATTTATTTTATGCATTTCATTTCATGCATTTAGGGGTTTTATGTTTTTATTTCTTTAATAGATTTGGCTAGAGTTGTAGGCAAATAAAAATTAGAGCATTGTATTTGTTGTGTTCAAAACAAAGAAGAGTTTCTCTTTGAATAATAGAATTTGGGTATGATTTTATGAATATATTCAATCAGAGCATTGTTGTATTTGTCTTTGGACATTATCTTTCATCTTGTGTCAAAAAATGAATCTGTTGTAGATCAGAGCATTTGCATGCATTCCTATTGTAGGAATATGAATATTAAATTTTCATTTCTTTATTGCATTCACATAATTTGCATTCATATTGCATTACTAGTATCAAGAACTCATAGGAATTGTGGGTTCTTGGCATTGGCTAGGAACTAAAATATGCTTGAGTTAGTTCTATCTAGGGCTGGCTTGGCTTTCTTCTTCCATTGTCGGGTTAAGAACATACCCAATTAGTTTAGGAACAAAAAAATTCATTGAATATCATTAATAAGGGAGTTGTATCTTTCAATTTAGAGGAAATCTATCAACCCAATGATAGATTATCCAACTTTTGGTAGATGATCATTTCTTTTAGATTTGGGCATTTGGGAGTTTATTGAGAAAGAACAATTTGTTTACCAATATGCAGTTCAAAGGAGGTTGGAATGATGATGCCAGAAAATGGAAAGGTGGTACCCAGATGTGAGTTCACAATGAAAATCGTTTAAGTGGAAAAAACCTGTGTGATGGTGTGATTAAGGTAGGTGCATGGTCGTGGCGGTTAGAGTTCAATTTGGAGATAACTGTGCGACGACACAAAATGGTTAAGATCACTATTGTCGCAACTTCATTAATATAAAATGTTAACTAGAAAAGAAGCCCCAACCTTGCAAAAATCCTCATTTCACAACCTTTTAGGGGTTAATAGTAGTTAAGGCAATCAAGTTCCGAAGGTGTGGTGATCTTGAATTCCCATGGTCGCTTGGGGTTAATGTTGAGCCCATGGTTAAGGTGACAAAATCATGAAATTTTGATATTTGGTAGTGGACCTGGTGGTAGTGATGACAGGGTAGTGCAAGGTGGTGAAGTTGGGTAATCAAGGGTTGCCACATGGTGCCTATGTGACGGTCAATCGAGAGGGTTGACTCAGATGGAAAAGAGGCAAAAAAGGGAGAATAATGAACAATTAATATTTTATTATCTTCTCTCAAAAATTTGAAGTACGAACCCAGATTTGAAGAATTTAAAATTTGGAAGAATTTTCTATAGTTTAGACTATAGGATTATTTAAAATTTTCAATTTAATGTTTGAACCATGAACTTGTTGGAATGTTCAAATGAGAAGAGTAATTCTGAGAGGGGGGGGGGGGGGTGGGTGAATCAAAAGTACAAAATTCTTATTCTTTTCTAACTCTTAATAACATATAACTGAAACTAACATGCATGCAAGTAAATGTGTAAATAAACATGAAATGAAAGCATGCATCAACACATAACACAAAGATTTTGGTAACCCAGAAACCCTCCAAGAATAAGAAGGTAAAACTAGGGTGGGGATGACACCTAAAAAAATCATTGTAGCAATGAGTTCAACCAATTCTGATGGTTTTCCCTATTAAAGGCCTACCTTGTTAAAGGCTTTACACTGTGTCAATAGTGACCTAGTTAAAGGATTTACAAACACTTACATGAAGTGTCACCCTATTAAAGGATTTACAATAGGTTGTTAAACCCACCTAATATATAGGATTTTCTTGACCTTCTCCAAAGGCTCTCCTACCTAGCTGTTAAGCTAACCTACCACCATAGGATTTCAACCTTTAATACAATTGTGAGAGAGTATTAGAACATTTGACCTGATTGAATGCAATCTCAATTTGCTAAGTTTAGGCACTTGATCTGATCTTTGAATATGTCCCATGTTCTATTCTGATTAATTGGATGTATATATGCTATTCTTTCCACTAAGTCTTTTCTCTTCACACTAAAATTTTGTTATAATCTCCTATTTTTGTTGTTTTCTTTAACACATACAACGGTGCATTCATTCTCTTCATAAAGAGTTCAAAGACTTAGGCTTAGGTATGGATCTACGATCCATATTGAATCTCAAATTTTTGCTCATGCTTTGCATTTTTCTTATTGGTTGCATGCCTTCACCATTTTTCTGATTGTCTGCATGTAGATTGCATAGGGAATGTAAATGATTCATTCTTATCCTTTTTATCCTTTGAAATTCCTCTAAGTCAACTCTAAAAATGGTTTACATCTTAGTTTGTGAGGGTAAAAACTCATATGTTGATTCTGCGTTGCTCGGCACATGAAATATTACTAATGCTCGGCACATACTATTTCTGGATTGCTTGGCATCAACTACATTTTTTGGTTTTCTTGGCACCTATTATATCTTGTATTTCTCAACATATGTTGTTCTTAATTACTTGGCATCTGAGTGATTCTATTACTCAGCACATGAACAATTTTGTATCACTCAGCACATACTACACTATGATATGTTCAGCACTAACCATGACTCAACACCTATTAAAATTTTGGCTCGGCATCTATTGTGTACTTGTCATACATAGTGAAGATGGTTAAGTGTGTTGACACTCATTTGTTAATACTATTTATTTGACCAACAATCTTCCCCTTTGACATGAGTTTTAAAAACACTTGACTATGCATTAGTGATCCTATTCTTATTGAGTGCATTCTTCACTTACTCAACTTACATGCAAAATTTCAAAAATTGTGAGTAGCAATATACCTTATGACTCCCTTGAGTTGATTATGCCTTTAAAATTGAAATTCTATACCAATGTGCCTGATCCTTTCTGTCCTTTGACCTATTTCTGCATTCTGAGCCTGTATGTTGTATCTAATCTATGTGATGTCCTTGTATTCCATGTGATTACCAAAATTTACATCTCTGCTTCACTCCTTTATTCCTTGTCTCCCTTTTTTTTCGCTATTTACAATCATTCCACTTTTATTCTCAAAATGAATGAAAGAATGGAGTGAGAGAATGTAATCAAAATGATCAAAATTTGTCAGAATGTGATAATTACCCATAATATCTACATATATCCTCCTTTGCTTACTCCCCCTATAATATATCTCCCCCTTTTTTACACTAATGTCAAAGGGTCCTATGGAGTAATACCATGTTTAGCCAAAAATGAGCTATTAACGTCCAAGAGTATCTTCAGAGCTACATCCTAGTTGTTTAATGCAATATCCAATGACTTGTATTGGATTGCAAGCTCTGCTACGAGGTCTACAAGTCCTTCATGTGTTGAAAGATTAGGATCTTTCTTCAAGACTATCTCTACATATATCTACTCCTTGTGGAGTACTTCCAAGTGAGGGGTGATGGAGGATCGAATTTGCATTAGCTTGGCTTTTATGTTAGCCTTCTCTACTATTAATACAGCTAGTTCCCTTTGAGTGTGAAGCGTCTGAGTAAAATGCTTCTCACTTTGAGCTGGATTGGTAGGAAGTTGCATGCTAGAAATCTTTAGATTTCTCTCCAAGCTCAATATCTTCTGGCTAATCTCTTGTGTGAAATTGGAAAAATCACACAATTTATTGTAAAGGGAGAATATATTTCCAAGTACAATTTTGACTCTATCTAATTTCTTAGCTAGGTCAACTTGTCCCAAAATGATAGTATTTGATATCTTCTCATTGACCTTACCTTGGAATTTCTTCTTTGACCATTCCAAAGTTTGGCATTTGTGTCATGGTCCTCATTTGTCACCTGATCAACTATCTCTGATACTTTCTCTATAATTGATCTTGATTCATCTAGAGATTGTAGGCTGAAGGCATCCATGAATATGTCCTTGATTTCATTTAATGCTTGCCTATATTTATAATCCTTTCTAAGTGCCTCTTGTCTCCTTCTATCTAATGAACTTTTCATCTCATTCATCTTTTCTTCTATGAGGGTGCTGGATTCATACTAGGGTATCTTTATTTCTTCATCAAGCTTAGGAATTCCAAAATGAATTGTCCTGGCTACCCTAGTTGAGCTTGAGCCTGGTGTTCTAATTTGCAATTCTAACATTCCAGTGCTTGGTTGTTGAAGATTTTTTGTAGGAGTACCTATTTTGGGTAGTTCAACCAAAGTTTGTATTGTGAATTCCTCCTTATCTTTTGTCTCTTCTTTCTCTTCATTTTTCTTCTCTTTTGCTCTCATTCAGGCTGGGGGTGTACCTATTGATTGTACTATTTTTTCTTTATCATCCATTACTGCTATACTCATCTCTTGAAATGCAACTGAGACTTCTTTTGGTCGAGATGGTGGTGGAAGGAGTAGAAGTCTAGTAGATTGTGTGGTCATAAGTGGTTCTTGTGTTTGTACCTTGACTTCCTTTAATTTCACGACTGCTTTTTGGAGTTCATCAACACTAACCAATATTGGGCTTGAACATAGTTTAGCTGCTTGTGTTGATTGGTCAAGGATCTTTGCTAGATCCTCTACAATTAATGGATTGATGTTTTGACCAGAAGTATCAACAACATCCTTTATCTTGATTGTTTCTTTAGGTGTGATGGTAGAATGAGGAGGGCTAGGAGGTGGTAGTTGTGTGTCCTGCACACTCTGTTCTTGTTGCTCATCTATCCCCTTTTCTTCTTCTTTACTCATTTTCTCCTCCTTCTCTTCTTCATCCTTCTTTTCTTCTTCCACTTTCTTCTCTTCTACTTTCTTCTCCTCTACCTTCTTCCTTCTCGCTTCTTTTATCTCCTTTGTTTTGGCACTTGCTTCTACCTTGTATTCTTCATCAAATACATCATCAATTTTCTTGTAAATAATCTTCCATACTTTTGTGGTTTTTCTTACAACCTCTTCAATTTTATTTTGTAAAATGTTAAATGCCCTATATTTTGGAGTAAATCTACTATTGTGCCTTTTGACTGCATTTGTTATTTGACTTTTAGTCAAATTAGGCATTATCCTTGCTAAGGTAGACTCCCTTATTTCCTTCTCAGTTTGTAGAAAAAAATGTCATTTATCCTCTACAATCTTATATAATTCCTTTGGCAATGAGGTATCCAATTCAAGAGGTGTATGTTTATATTCTACCATCATACTATAGACAAATTTCTCTATTTTATTCTACTCATTTTTGTGAGCTTATTAAAATCTACATTCTTCAAGTCATTCATGTCACCATTCCTAATCTTAGCACATAATTTGTTATTAGAAGACTTAGGTGAATGACTTACCACTTTAAACTAACTGTAGTCTTCTGATTTCATCATTTCTTCATCTAAATTAGGTTGAGCCACAAATTTTCTTCTTTTCTTTGGCTCTTCTTCAGTCTTCTTAGTAGATTCCTTCCTCTTTGTTGCCTCTTCCTTTTCCTTTTGTGTAGTAGCTCTTGTAATAACTCTAGTAGTAGGATTCTTAGGTGCAGGCTTTGCCACTTTCTTTAGCTTGGGCTGAGCAGTAGGTGGTTCTTTTACCTTTCTTTTGGTGACCTTGGTTTGGATGGATGTTTCCTTGGCTTCTTCTTCCTTGTCACTCTTAGCCCCATCTTCTCCTAGGCCTTGAGTTAACTAAAGTGGCCCTTGCTTTGGCTCATCTTCATCTTTCTCATTGTCATCTTCTTCTTCATTATCAGTTATTTCTTCTATTGTGCCATCCTCTTCAACACCTAATTTCTTTTTTTATCTTCTTTACAAGCTTTTCCTTCTTCTTGACTGTTGTTGTTGTCTTGAGGTCTATGACCACCCTTGATTTGACAACATCATATGTCCCAAAGTGCTTTGTAGTCTTATCAATTTCTTCTGCAAGTAGACCTATAATAGCTACTAAAGCTTGGTCAACATCATCTTCATAGCCCAATGGCCTAAGTCACTTTACTCTAGAGATGACTGCTTGTATATATTTATAGTCAATATCCATAGAAAGCAAATGTCCTTTTTATGCTTCTCAACTAGTGAGACTAGTATCCTCATTCATTGTTTCATGGACTTCTTGACGTCCTCAAAGTAATTGGTCATTTGGGCATCAAAATTTTCACCCATTTGATCAATGAATCCATTTATTTGGTCAACAATAGTCTTATTTGGATCCCATTTCACCTTTCCTGCTGAAGAGAATTCTCTCATAATCTAGAAGAACATGCAAACCAAAATTGAGCCGAATTTGCATTGTACCCCTTTTGACTTCCTTATGGCTGCCAAGTTTTCATTGACTTACTGCATCATCAACTCTGCAAGATCATAAGTATGATCCTTTTTCTCTAGCTTGTAAGCAACATCCACTGCTATGTAGGGTACACTGTTTAACCTGCTAGATTAGTAAAATTTGTAAGATATAATCCTTACAGCAAAATCTAGTAGGGGGTCTTTGATGGTGTCAATTGTCATACCCCTATTGTTCCACTTGGTACCAATGTTTTTCTCAATTGCCTACCTCTTATCACTCCTTAGGGTTTTGGGCCGATCTAGGGTTGGAATGCTAGTAACCCTATGTACAGTATTCTTTGTGAACTTTACTGGCCTTGTTTCTAGCCAAAAAGCTCCATCATGGATTCTGCTCAACACAATGCATATCCATTCTATTTTAAAGACAATAGGGAAAACTAGGGTTTTAGTTAAACCCTTCCTCTCAACTATGGAGAATTCGTCTTTAAGTTTCCCATTTTCATAGATCTTATCAAATGCGTTAAAAATCTCTAAATCTCCTATTGCTCCAATTTTACAATTGTAGCTTTTGTGTACATCCTGAACCATTACTACTTTATTAGGAATCATGGATAGGGCACCAGCGGGATCATTTCTGTAGGCAACCTCTGGAATTGGTTTGAACTTAGGTTGTTTAACTTCGTTGCTAACTACTTGAATCTCCAAACCTTCCTTTCCCTTTGTAGACTTAGAAGTAGATGCCATTTCTAACTGAGCTAGGGTTTACTATTTAAACAAAATATTCAAACTACATAACTCGGCACTTGAATGAAATACTTGGTAAATTGATGAAATGGAGTTGGGTTTTTGTTGAATCACTATAAATTTCCTTTTGATTGTTGAGAAATTGCTTAATCGCTCTACTCATCTTTGCTCTTTCTTCAAATGATAAGAAAATGATCAATTTTTACTTTTATTAGGCTTGAAACCTAGCATTTATTGCATTCATGCTTTATAGCTGTACACTCAGCTTCCAAAGGATTTTCCAACTCGGCATCAATTCTATTTCATTCACTTGTCAACTACTATCTTATTTTACTCATCATCAAATGAACCTTTTTCAATTACTCGACATCCATTAGATTGTTCAACTCGGCATTTACTAGAGTTTTACTCGGCTTCCAAAGGCAGCTCGACATCATCTTCCAAATTTTATCTTGACATCTTAGCTTATGCTAATTTCTTCTTTGCAGTGCTCCTATGTTCTTTTGGGCTGATGTATGATACATCTTTATATGTATCAGCCCCATGTGCCTTTCTAGTGCTTAATTTGATGAGGTGTGATCACTTGACCTCTTGGGTGAAGTGATCTCTCCATTTGATGTACTAAATTCACCTTTCTTCTTGCATGTCTTCTTCATATCTTCCCTAATGTGTTCCACATTAACTTTTTCTTTGCCCTTGTTAACTTTAGTCTTGGGTGCTTTGACCTTTGTTGGACAGTTCCTACTGATAGGTTCAGTCTTCAAGAAACTAAAACAAGTAGTTTGATTTAACCATCTACTTTAGTTTCCCTTGAAATGTGTCATGCAATTTTTAGGAATGTGTCCATACTCTTAACAATAGTGATAGCTATACCTGGTATTGTAATCCCAATTGTAGTGATGTGCATGATTAATTCCTCTTGCAGGCTGATTAGGTGTCCACATTGGCTTTGATCTGCTATCAAATTCTCTATGTCCATATTTTTTGTAGTTGTAGTAGTGACCCTCAAATCTTGGTGTCCTCATGGTCTTGGTTCTACAGTCTATTGTTAAATGTCCTTGCCTTTTACACTTGTGACAGAAATTTGCAATTGTAGGCTTATCATGTTGATGGCTATTCTTGCTTCTACACACATTAGAGGTATGTCCCTTTTTACCATAGAAATGACAAGTAGGTTTAGTGTTCTTACCTTTGTTGCTTCTTTCTTCTATAGCCTTGGATGATTCTCCTTGTTCAGTGCTGATGTAGCCAAGTCCTGTAGTGTCATCACTAGCCCTTGATTAGTGATTTCAACAATTGCTCAAAGTACTTAATGGCCTCATTGGGTTTGTTGTAACTTTTTTCTATTTCATTTTCTCTCTTTAATTCATTCTACAATTGTTCATTATGTATCTTTAAGCTGGAGATCTCAATATCCTTCATGTTTAGCTCATGATGAACATTCATCATCTGGCTTAAGGTGTCTAACTGCATGTTTGAAATCTTTTCAAACTCAATTGCTTTCTCTTCCAGCCTATTGATGAGATTTCTCTTGTCATCTTCTACCATGACCTTGTCCTCAATAGCTCTTTTCTTTTGTTTAGTCACTTCACAAAACATTATGGCTTGTGATTCTTGTTCAAGCTTGAGTAATCTGATTTCTTTAGCTTGTGCTCTATTTTTCTCCATTAATTTTGCTATTGCTGCATCAAATTCCTTGGAGTCTCCATTGGAAAACTCTTGTGAGGTGTCAATCTCCTTGTAGTGTATGTTATTTTTAGGTATGGCTATCTCCTTTCTTCTTTTCAAACATTTTCTTAGTTCCTCCCTAGCTTCCTCTACTTTGTGTAGAACTAGTTGCACATCAATCACCTGATTATCAATGATCTTCCCATGTTTGAAAACTTCCATCTTCTGACCTTTTTCTCCAAGCTATTAGGCTTCTTCTTGAGAGAACCATGCTTTGATACCAAATTGTGGAATGTTCAAATGAGAAGAGTACTTCTGAGAGAGGGGGGGTGAATCAGAAGTACACAATTCTTATTCTTTTCTAACTCTTAATAACATATAACTGAAACTAACATGAATGTAAGTAAATGTGTAAACAAACATGAAATGAAAGCATGCATCAACACATAACACGAAGATTTTGGTAACCCAGAAACCCTCCAGGAATAAAAAGGTAAAACTGGGGTAGGGATGACACCCACAAAAATCACTAAAACAATGAGTTCAACCACTTCTGATGGTTTTCCCTGTTAAAGGCATGCCTTGTTAAATGCTTTACACTATGTCAATAGTGACCTGGTTAAAGGATTTACAAACAGTTACATGAAGTGTAACCCTGTCAAAGGATTTACAATAGGTTGTTAAACCCACCTAATACATAGGATTTTCTTGACCTTCTCCAAAGGCTCTCCTACCTAGCTGTTAAGCTAACCTATCACCATAGGATTTCAACCTCTAATAAAATTGTGAGAGAGTATTAAAAAATTTGACCTAATTGAATGTAATCTTAAATTGTCAAGTTTAGGCACTTGATTTGCTCGTCCTCTTCTAATCCTTGCTTGATCTAATCTCTGAATATGTCCCCTATTCTATTTTGATTAACTAGATGTATATATGTTGTTCTTTCCACTAAGTCTTTTCTCTTTACACTAAAATTTTTCTATAATCTCCCCTTTTTGTTGTTTTCTTTAACACATACAATGGTGCATTCATTCTCTTCATAAAAAGTGTGAAGACTTAGGGTTAGGTATGGATCAATGATCCATATTGAATCTCAAATTTCCACTCATACTTTGCATTTTTCTTATTGGTTGCATGCCTTCACCATTTTTTTGATTGGCTACATGCAAATTGCATAGGGAATGAAAATGATTCATTCTTATCCTTCTTCTCCTTCAAAATTACTCTAAGTCAACTCCAAAAATGGTTTACAACCTAGTTTGTGAGGGCACAAACTCATATGTTGATTCTGCATTGCTCAGCACATGAAGTATTACTGATGCTCGACACATACTATTTTTGGATTGCTCAGTATCAACTACATTTTTTGGTTTTCTCAGCACCTATTATATCTTGTATTGCTTAGCATATGTTGTTTTGAATTACTCGACATCTGAATGATTCTATTACTCAACACATGAATAATTCTGTATCACTTGGCACATACTACACTGTGATCTGCTGAGCACTAACTGTGACTCAACAACTATTGAAATTCTAGCTCGACATCTATTGTGTACTCATCATACATAGTGAAAATGGTTAAGTGTGTTGACACTAATTTGTCAATACTATTTATTTGACCAACAAAACTAGGGGCCAAATTTTCAAATACATGCTAGAGGGGTGATTTTGATCTAAAATATGCAGTGCAATATATCATTGGAATTGGAAAAAGACAAGTTTTCTAAATATGTGGTCAAAAATTGCACAGGTATTCACCAGTATAGGCTATAAGAAGTTTTGTGTTTTCTAGGGCATTCTCAATAGAACGAGAAAAAATCATCATTGAGCATCAAAATTAGTTGGAGATTAGTTTTTGAAGTTTGTTGTCACGAGAATTAGAGTAAAATGAATTTAAGAGTTTTCTTTAGCCTCTAGAATTCATTTAATGGGTGTTTTTTTCCTTGTGGTAAAATCATATTTGGTATCTTAATTAGTTATAGTATTCATCATTCTGAATATCTTTTCAAGAATTCTTGAGTAGCAGAAGAAAATATCTAATTTTCAATTACAGAGGGAGAGTAGAGAGATATTTATCATCAACAAATGGAGATTTGATCTAGGATTGCTTCATTTCTATTTAATCTCTTCTCTTCTCTTTCTCTAGCTTTGTTGATGGTTGGTTGTTTCCAGAATATTGAGTAGAGCTCTAGCTGTGATCCCAACATTCATGCCCAACATTTCTCTATTGTAATGAATATTAGGTAATGAATACAAATAGTTCTAGTTTATTCAGTAGTTTCAAATTTTTTTTTCATGCATCCTTTATGTATCTATTTCAAGGAAATGAATAAAAGTGCAGCAACAAGTTAGTTAGAAATAGGAATTACTGAGAGGGGGGTGAGGGTTGAATCAATAATTTACAACTTTAGTCACCAACTAAATATTCTTTATTACTTTGAACCATACATAAGAAAGTAGACAAGTATTGCTGAATAGTAATAGTAACCATGCACAAAGATAACTCATAACACCATATTTTGTTAATTAGAGAAACATTGGCCAAGGGATAACCTTGGTGGGGACGATACCCACTAGATAATATACTGATATATATGTTCCTTGTTAGAGGATGGACCCTATTAGGAGTGAATAAGAAAATTTATAATAGAGAGTCCCTATTAGGAGACTTTGAATCGCTACTAGGAGATTCCAACCCTGTTAGGAGTTGTAGTACAGTAGATGAAAGACGATCCCATTACCCAAACATGCACTTCCAATTACAAGAAGAGCTCACTACCTAAACAAGTAATTAGTCCTCTAGTATATAGGTGTTGTATCTTCTTTCTTGACTGATCTTTGATCTTCAACTCGATCTTGGATCACAAAAAAGCTTCTCAAAACTTCACATATATTGCTTCGCAAAATTTTACATATCACAATACAATTATTGAACACAACACTTGCTTGCACACTTGAATTCACAGGATGTCCTTTGCATAAATACCATGCCTTTTCACAAATTGTTTCTAGGTTAGCTAAGAACATAATATACTTTTCCAACTTAGATTAAACATCTAGGATGTCAGCCCTAATTGGTCAAGTAATTATTTTGCAAACAAATCAATTGCTTTGCCTTTAATTTTTATGTTCTATTTCACTGGTAAAACATGAATATCTATTTTCTATACAATCTATACTAATTTTTGAGGTTATAAATGTCATCATAAACATGTATACTATCTCCATCTAACTTTGATAATCATAAAGACATCAATAGCAAGTTACTTACAAAATAATACACTACTGTAAACCAATTTCATACTTAGATGATTTTCTGAGTGCAAGAAGCTAAGTATCTTTATTTTAGAGGTTTTCTACAAGCATGTACATAATGTGTTTCCATAAATGACAACAATTACATATCTTCATTAGCAAATTGTCAACAATCTCCCCCTTTGGCATTGATGGCAACAAAATAGGGAAAATTGGTTAAGTATCAAAAACTTGTCAAAACATTACAATATTAATAAATTAATCATCTTTTACAACTTATCCATCTTACATATGCCCCACCTTACAATATGATTTCATACCCTACCTTATTTACTATTTTCTTATGCATCGTCTCCCCTTTACTTTATTTACAATTTTCTTATGCATCTTCTCCCCCTTTGACATCACTAACAAAGGTCAGAATGTCAAAAACTGTAATTGTCTACCTTAAGCTGATAATATCTTCATGCAATCATCAAAACTTTCCTTGATACTATTTAAACCTTTTATCCATTTATCCTTGGCTATTTTAGCAGAGGTGAGAGTTGCACATAGGGTATATGATGCAATCTCAACTGCATTCAGATCAGAGTATGAGGAATTTGAATAAATGTTCTTGGCTTTGACACATTCCTCTAACTATCTCTCAATAGTAGATATCTTCAAAGAAATAGACTCTTTGAATTCTGATAATCTCTTCAAAATTTGTTCTTTCTAAAATTCTACTTTCCTGATATCACTGTGAATATTGGCCACTTGTCCTTCAAAGTCATCAACTTTGTTGGAAGGTTTTTGTATCTGGCTTGATAAAGCTTCTAGCTCAATTAGCTTTGCTTCAATCTTACTATCAAAATCCTTGGTAAACTTATGAGATAAGGTACACTTAATGTACAATACCTTTCCATCTTGTTGACAATTTTGAAGTTCCTTGATACAAGTCTCAAGACTTAGCAAATGATTCTTGATATTCTGAAAAATGGTGCTAAATAAATTAGCATCATGTGAAATATGGGCCTTTGATTCTACAAAATTCAATAGATTTGTAAATTCTTCATCAAAATATTTTAACATTGCTTGTGCCTACTATTTAGGATCTACCTCTATATGCTTGACTACTAGAGTACTATGTAATCTATCAGTTACCTCCATTAAGGTTCTTTGTAGGCTCTTTACTTTCCTATTCTTCTCAATAAGTTTTGTTAGAGATGAGATCAAGTTAGTTTGATCATCATCATCACTTATTAGACTAGTAAGAAAATGTGGAGTAGATGAACCAAATGGTTTAGATTCATCTTGCCTTTTCTTATTCTCTACTACCTCTTTAACTCTTTTCTCTTCTTTCTCTTTCTCTTCCTTTTCTTTTCTTTCCTTCTATTTCTTTTCTTCCTCCTCTATTCTTCTTCTTTTCTTCCTCTATTTTCCTTTTCTTTTCTTCCTCAACTCTTCTATTCATTTATTCTTCAAAGCAATTTCTTCTTGGCTTCTTTGATTTTTCTCTTTTCTGCCTCTAATAGCCTCTTTTCCTCTTCAATTTGTTTTAATTGATCTTGAATAACCTTGGCCTGAGATTCAAGCTATTCAAAACTCTCAAAAGGGTTAGTGTCATCAATGATAATAGTAACATTAGTCTTTTCAATTTGCATAGTGTCACCACTTACTGACACTTCCAAAGTTTTAGGTGTTGGTGAAGGTGCTACTTTTGATTCTATCATCATCTGACTAATAACTGCCACTATTTCACTTTTTATTTTATCATTTTCACCCACCATAAATAGAAATGGTCTCACCTTGTTTCTCAAGTAAGGCGCCAGATTGTTCAACAATTCCTTGATTTCTTCCTCATCATCTATCTTGCATATGGTTGTCATCATAGACTTTTGAAGTTCTATGTCCTCTTCTCAAGCTGGTGCTTTCTTCTCTATAAGATTTTCATAGACTTTCTAATTTGCTATGCCTGCAGCATCCTTAAGTTTTAGATTGTTAACAATTATATATCTTAGAGTAGAGATATCAATATGATCTTTTTCAATATCATTATATAGATCATAAACAAATTTCATCTAAACAAAGTTCCCTTCATTTGAAATGGCTGATTTTATCTTCTCAATCTTTGATTTCAAAGGTTGGCTTGCTTTTCTTGCTGACTATTTAGAAATAGTAACTTTCTCTTCTTATTTAACTTCTTGTTCTTTACTGGATTCCATAATTGTCAACAATGTCTTTTGTCTTTTACCTATTCTAGTAGCCTTTTTCTTAACTCTTTTAGTTTTGGTAGTCATAGCTTCCACTAAGGTTTCTAATTTTCTCTTCGACTCACTTGGCTATTTAGCTGATACTACAAAATATGGAATGCTTTGTTCTGAAAATGTTTCTACAATAGACACTGATAATGGTTGCACATACATTATTCCTTGCTTCAGTGTCTACCTAATAACCTGTGACTCACTTTCTATCATATCGGCCTCAGTTACAGCTTTCTTAATTATTATCTCAATCTTCTTGTGAGACGCTTTCTCTAAGGATGCTTGATGGGTTGATTGGGTAATTTATTCAGAAGTCCCAAATCTATACTTAGCTTGGTCCTTCTTGGAGTTCAATAATAGATCAATATATCCAATTGCTACATCATCACTTAACTCATAACCTAAGGTATCAAGGGATGTTTCCTGAGGGTCTACTACTTGAATATGAGTCAAATCTATATCAACCATAATACAGATATCATTTTTTGAATCTTTCTACAATAGTAGGTGCAATTATAAATCTTTGTCTCATCCTATTTTGAAATTTTTGCTAAGACTAGTTACCTCATCAATAAGGTTGGCTAAAATGTAAACTACATTCTTTTCCATCCACAATTTTCTATCATAAATTCTACTTAGTATAATCTGAGTCCAATCTTTAGTGTCCAATTCTTGGTAGAAGTGATATTTGAAAAGGTCCAGTTCTTTCAAATGTCCAAATCCAGGCTTTATAGTCATATCATGGTTAAGGTCAATTTCCATATCTTTGTTCATATACTCACTCTCAATAGTTTCAAATTTTCTATTAAGATAACTTCCTACGTCTTCCAAATACACTGCATTGTTTGGAGTAATGGATAATGTTGAATTAGGGTTTCCTTCTATGGGTTTCATGAAAACAACCTTCAATTTTAGTCTCTCCTCATTCTCAACATTATGAACTACTGACATATCCATGATTCTATCAAATATAAACTCTATCGAAGAAATACTGTGAAGAAATGATAAAATACCTTTTTTTGAAAATAGGGTTTAGTTCAAAATTTCCTTGTCAAGTGACTTTTGAGTGCTCTATGCTTCTGATGTGATCACAATAAAATAGTAATCAAGTATGTACTCTATTTTATTTATTCAATTCAAACTTGCATTAATTGCATATTTTGCAAATAGGAAAAAGTTGTCAATTACATTCTGAAATCAAATATCTGCTCGAAATCTTTGTTCAATCTTCAAATGCTACTCAAGGTTTAACATAGCTTCCTTTAATCATGAAAATGATCCAATAATATTTTCTCCCCAAAATTCTTTGTAAAAGCATAGTTTTCATCTTCTGCTACATAATTAACTTTCTTTGTAATAACAGTAACTCTTAATTCCTTCATAACAAGTTTTAATAAGATCTAAATTTGAGGCAAGCTTAGATACTATTAAAACTTATCTCGATACACCTTTTCCCAACTTCACTACCTATAGTTTGATCTCTAAATGAAGTTTCAAATTCTAGTGTTGTAAATTTCCTCTAATTTGATTAGTGACTTCAATCTTCCTATCTCGCTATCTTCTAACTTTTCTTTTGAGATGTCTAATCCTTTTACGAATGCCCCATTGAGTTCTTCTTGAAGTTCACTGACCACATTTCTTTGTTCCTCGTTGTCTTTCTTATTTTTGGAGTTCCTTTCATGGTTCCTTCTATCATTTTTTATGTTTCTTCCATCATTCCTTCTATTTTTGAAGTTTCTTCCATTGTTCCTTCTATCTCCAAAGTTTTTGTCCATTCTAAAATATTTTGCTATATGTCCATAGTTGTTGCATAATCAACATACCAAAGTTCTTCTTCTAGGATTCTGTTGATCAATAGGTGCATGATAGTTATGGGCTATGTGTCCAAAGTTGTTACACTTATAACACATGATCTACCTTCTTTCTTCATAATGTCTTCCTTCCCTCGATGTCCTTTCATTAGATTTTCTTCTATTTGCAGGGTTAGGATTTCTAGACATTCTACTATTTCTTCTATCATTATCATATTTAGGTTTCCTACAATCAATTTCTTTATGACCCATGCCATAAAAATTATAAAAATAAAAATCCATAACATGATTAAATGACTTATTTGTGTAATTACTTGCTTTGGTTCATCTAATATATCAACTTCCTTATTTTTGTTCAACTTCTTTAGGTTTATTAGAAGATTGACTGGATTCAATCTTATCATCAAATTTACCTTTCTCTTTCGAATCTAATCTATTTTCAAGTTTCTTTGCAAACATGTTAAATAGATAACCTATACTAGTCTTATCAAGAATTATCAAGCTTTTCTCTAATAGAATAAAGCTTTTCAAGTTATTTCTTGCACTAAGTTAAATCACCTTTCACAATAGTGTTGTACTTATAAGTTCTTCATGATCTTCTTCAGATTCAGATGTCCTTTTCATAAAAATCACTCTAAGATTTGTATTTTTGAACTTCAAATCAGATTCAACTATCCTAAGATCACTCTTTAAAGACAACTTTAGATTGGTAATATTCAATTCATGCTTCAAGATCTTGTACTCTGTCTTCACCTTTAATAATCATCATGAATAGTTTTAGATTTAGTACATTTAGGCTTGGATTTGAGATGTTCAATCTTGTCCTTCAATTGTCCACTATATACTTTGGATTTGAGATGTTCAATCTTATCCTTTAATTGTCCATGACCTGAAATAGACACTAAATTCCCAGACCATTCCAAGCAACCAAAGACCATGCTGAGCTCCAAGACCATGACAAGCTCCATAGACCATGGCGAGCTCCAAAGACAATGCCGACCTCCCAAACCATGTTGAGCTCCCAAGGTCATTTCAAGCTCCATAGACCATGGTGAGCTCCCAAGACCTTGTCAACCTCCATAGACCATGTTGAGCTCCCAAGACCATGCTGAGCTCCATAGACCATGCTGAGCTCCCAAGACCATGCCGAGCTCCCAGACCATGCCAAGCTCCATAGGCCATGTTGAGCTCCCAAGGCCATGCCGAGCTCCTAGACCATGCTGAAACCTATAACCATTAACCAAAATCCCTCCAAAAATTTAGGATTGCAAGCAAACCCAAGATGCTCTTGCATCAGGTTGACACCACAACAAATTGAGAAGAAAAGAGAAAAAGGGTTGTGTTTCAATTGTGATAAAAAATATAGTCAAGTACATTAATATAGTGAAAAGAAATTATTCTATATTGAAGGTCCAAGTGAGGAAGAAGAGGATGAGCTCATATTAGAGGAGGATAGGGAGTTAGGTGAGGAATCACATGATTCTCAACCAATCATTTCTTGTCATGCACTTTTAGGTTTTAGTGCAACACAAACTCTCAAGGTAGTGATTTCTTAAAGAATAAAAAAGTAACAGTGTTGATTGACTTAGATAATACTCATGATTTCATCAACAAAAATTGGCAACTGTTCTAAATTGTTTTATATATCCAACCCCAGAGTTTTAGGTTTTGATTGCAGATGGGGGCACAATTAGTTTCTTAGGTAAGTGTCATAGCATCAAATTATCCATGGGATATTATCAACCTGATACCCCAATGTATGTGATATCCATGGGTGTAGTGGATATTATTTTGGAAGTACAATGGCTTACTACATTGGGAACAATTGAGATGAAGTTTCAATAACTATTCGTGCGATTCTAATTAAAAGGAAAGGTAGTGGAGCTAAGGGAATTAAAGGAAAAATCCCCATAGATGGTAAGCACTCATCAAATGAAAAGTTTCTTAAGAAAGGTGTGGATTCATTTGCAGTCTAGCTATGTTCATTAGAAGTCTCTCAATCTAGTTCTCTTACTCATCTAGATTTACAAGTAATAATTGATCACCACCTAGTGATTATTGGAGATATGGCTAAAGTACTTCCTCCTAAGAGGGATAATGACCATTCCATATAACTAGTTCCAGGGATCCAACCACCAAATATTAGGCCTTATAGGTACCCACACATACAAAAAAGTGTGATAGAAAAAATTGTTGAGGAAATGCTAAAGGCAGGAACTATCAGGCATAGCCAAAGTACTTACTCCTCACGTGTTATGATGGAGTGGAAGAAGAATCAAACTTGGTGCATGTGTCCATATTATAGAGTGCTCAACAAGTATACCATTAAAGATAAGTTTCCATTTCCATTCATTGATGATCTTCTAGATCAATCAAACGAAGCTATGTATTTTGCCAAGTTAGATCTTAGATCGAGTTATCACCAAATTTGGATTAAGAAGGAAGATATTTTTATGGCATTAGTTCAAAATCATGAGGGTCATTATGAATTTTTGGTGATGCCATTTGGTCTTACCAATGCAACATCTATGTTCCAAAGTTTGATGAATTTCATTTTTAAGAAGTTCTTGAGAAAGTTTGTGTTAGTGTTTTATTTATAGCAAGACTTGGGAAGAACATTTGCAACATGTAGATCAAGAATTACAATTACTTGAAGGTCATCAACTCTATGTTAAGTCATGCAAGTGTTCTTTTGGTTTTAAGGAGGTAAAGTATTTGGGACACATAGTTTCACATGAAGGAGCAAAGGTGGACCCTAAAAAACTTAAGGCTATCATGGAATGGCCTATTCCAAAAACTATTAAGAAGCTAAAGGGTTTCTTGGGATTGACAAGATACTATAGAAGATTTGTGAAGAATTATTGTCATATAGTAGCACCCCTTACCACTCTATTGAAGAATGATTCTTTTCATTGGAATGAATCTACTAATGTATCATTTGAGCAATTGAAGAAGGCAATGTCTACATCTCTAGTGCTTGCCACTCCAAACTTCACCAAGGAATTCATTGTGGAATGTAGTGGTTCTAGAAATGGGATAGGAGCAGTTCTTGTGCAAGTAGGTTGACCAATTTCTTTTGAGAGTTGCCAATTATAAGGTAAAAATAAACTCAAACGTATTTATAAGAAGGAAATGCTAGCAATTGTTCATGTAGTTAAAAATGAAGGCCTTATTTAATGGGTTGACACTTCAAGGTTAAGACAAACCATGATAGCCTAAAATATTTTTTTGAACATAGACTATCGTCAGAAGAGAAACAAAAATGGGTCACTAAGATATTGGGATATGACTTTGAAATTTTATACAAGGGAAGAAAAATATTTTGGTCGATGCACTTTCCAGGAAGGATGAAAAAGATAAAGTCTTATTGTGTGCCCTTTCAATATTTTAAGAAAATTGGGTGGTAGAAGCCAAAGAAGAGTGGCAAAATGATTTTGTAACAAGTAATCTCATTCAAAAAATAAAAAATTGACTCTAGTAGTTCAGAGAAGTTTTATCTAAAGGGGGATATTCTTTGGTATAAAGACCACTTGTATCTCTACAAGAATTCTAGTCTTAAGCACAAGATTCTCAAAGAACTACGTGAGTCCCCAATTGGTTGTCATTCAAGATTTTTGAAGACATATCATTGGGTCGAGAAAGATTTTTTTTGGGAAGGGCTAAAAGGTGATGTTGAAAAATTTGTGGCTAAATGTTTTGTTTGTCAAAGAAATAAGGGGGAAACAATTAAGACACTGGGTCTCTTGCAACCTTTATCTATTCGTAGAAAATATTGACAAGAGGTATCCATGGACTTCATCACAAGGATTCCCAAATCTAAAAGTCATAGTGTCATCATGGTAGTAGTTGATCGCATCACTAAATATGCACATTTTATTGCATTGTCACATCCTTCTACAACAAGTATAGTGGGAAATTTTTTCTTAGAGAATATCCAAAAGCTACATGGTACACCTAAGGTTATTGCTAGTGATCATGATCCTATCTTTACTAGTCACTTTTGGAAAGATTTATTCTCATGTTTGGGTACTCAATTGGCTCATAGTTCTTCATACCATCCTTAATCAGATGGAAAAAATAAGGTTGTTAATAAATGTTTGGAAGGATATCTACATTGTTTCACTTCAAAAAAAAACTCTCAATGGGTAGATTGGCCACCTCTTATAGAATGGTGGTACAATACTTCTTTTCATAGCTCATAAAAAATGTCTCCATTTTTTGCACTTTATGGATATCATCCTCCTTCCATCATTTTATCATTAAAGGTGTCACCAAGAGTGCACACAGTAGAGGACCATTTGCTTCATCAATAATAGGTACTTTTAGGACTCAAGGAGAATTTAGCTATGTCACAAAATTGAATGAAACAACAAGCAAGCCAACATCATAATGATAGAAATTTTGAAGTTGGGGACTGGGTCTTCTTGAGATTGCAACCTTATAAAAAAATCTCAATGAACAAACAAAAAAAGAGTAATGATTTGTCTCCAAGATATTATTGACCATACCAAATCATGTAAAATATTGGTAGTGTTTCCTACAAGCTTGAGTTTCCACTGACAACAAAGATACATCCAGTTTTTCATGTTTCTGGTTTGAAAAAGGTAATTAGGAAAAATATTCCTACTCAAATAGTACTACCAAAACTTGATGAAGAAGGAAGAATAATTTTTCACTAGAGTGCATTCTTCAAACATGAATGAAGAAACTGAGGAACAAAACCCTAACTCAGTATCTCATCTAATGGAAGAACTTACTAGTTGAAGAGGCCACATGGGAGGATAAGGAGTTCATTCAAAAGAATCCAAACTTGGTTAGCATTGAGGATAATGCTTCTTTCAAGATAGGGGTATGATATGCCCTTAATATTGGTGTATATATGGTGATGAATATTTAAATTGTGGTTATCTTAATCCTTAACTATGTCATGTTATCAATATTATATTATTACATAGGTAGGTAGGTCAACCTAGGTGTTATGAAGGGTTGTGTCTATTCAACCTAAGCATAATTAGGTATATATAGGAGGTTGTGAGTCTTATTTCAACATCATGTTGTGAAGTTTGTTCTCATAGGAGACATTTGGATGTTTCCCCCTTGAAGTGGCCTATTAATCTCAGTTGTTATCAAGTATTTGTATAATATTTCATATTATTTCTTCTATTGTGCAAGTTAATTCATTACACAAATATCTTTACAAAGCCTTGTTAGAAATTTTTATAATAATTGGGGGGGGGGGGGTGGTGAATTAGTTACTTAAGGTCTATATGTACCACTTGAACAATTAGACATCAATCACTTTACTATTCTACTTATCTTACTATTGCTCGGTAACTACTGTAAAATTGCATAAACATAACTTGTATTGCATAATGATTTAAACATTATCAAATGTAAACATTAATCATAGTTTGACACTAGTATTTTATATAGAAACACAATTTAGGAAAAACCACCAACAATATGTCACTCTTTTTCACTCTTTCCAAGTGAGCTCTATTAGGAGCCAACCCTATTAAAGGTTACAATACACACTATAAAATGAGAGTTTGTTAGAGGACTTTGATAATTCCATTGAGAATGTCACCCAGTTAAAGGATTTACACAGACTATTAAGTCTTCAAATAATTTTTAGGTCAACCTCTGTTTAAAGGATTATAACTCACAAAGGTAAGAAAGAAAACAAAAGGTTTCATCTGTAAGCTTACAACTCAACTTTTCAGGTTTAGATCTTAGTTTGGTCCTTATGTTGGTTCACTAATAAGCCTTGCACTATCATCTCTGATCTTGGTCTTCTTGGTCAGCCTTCAAGCAATTAGTCCACTCTTCTTATCAACAATTAGGCCTTCTACTCTTCTTATCAACAACAACATCATATCTGCAAGATTTCTACTTAAGCTTCACATTCACACACTTGTGTTCTTCTGATCAACCTCACTCTGTATGTCTCTCTTCACATAAAAATTCTCTCATACACACACTAGCTACGATTGGCTTGGCTTGACTAGACACAACTGGACATCACACTTTTTGGTCATTTCTATATGTCTTTAAATAGGCATTTTGCTCTTTACCATTTTCTACATCCACTATAGATCTTAGGGTTTATGATTGAATTCAACTCGATTCAATGTATCTGTTCATCTTCTTGATCATCCTTTAGAATCCATCTATTAGGTATTTACCTAATCATCTCTTTAAATTTAGTGGTCTAACTCATCAATCTTATCTTCAACACATTTTACATCTCCCAAGAAATCAATTGAGTCAACTTGATCTTATGATTTCTTTGAATTGTGTTCTCTTAAAGTCACTCCACAATCTCTAAATTTTGATACTCTGTCAACATTGAAATACTTAGTCTCTATAAAGATTCCTTCTCAACATCAACAAACTTTCTCAATTGATTCCAATGCTTGGTCAACACTAGATTTGCTTGGCACTAACTGTAGCTTAGTTGACACTAGGATTATTCATCACTCCTTAGTATTTTTCTCTTTTTCTCGGCTTAGCCTAGCTTTCTTGACATAAATAACTACTTTTCTTTATCAAAGTCTATATAATCAAATGTCCATTGTAATTTCCTTTCCATAACTTCAACCTTTCCTCTAGGTGCTATAGTTATGAGTAACTTCACAAATCCTCTTCATCAATCAAATATAAATGACATTTAGATTGGGTAGCAATATGTCTCATCCATAAATTTTACATCATGAAAAAACAAAAATTGTTCCAATTATAAGTTTCCAACAAGACCTTTCCTAAGGATACATTTGAGTACTTGAGAGGGATGCTTGGGGTTACGCCCTTTCCTACTACAGAGTAGATGATATAGAGATTGCATCAATCTAGTGGTACAAAGAATTATTTTTATTAGATTAAATGTTGATGTTGATGCACTATTGTTCCAATTATATGTTTCCAACAATCTTCCTCTTTGGAATTAATATAAACATCTCAAACATCTAAATACTAGTAGTAACAAGGTTACCATACAATCCAAAATATTTACCTACCATGAGTGATCACTATCCTTAGTTTCATTCTGATTCTCATCCACTTTCTCTTACATGATTTTCTCCCTCTAAGGTTTATCTTACCTCCTTTCTTAGTAATCTCTCCATTTGACTTCTCTTAGAAATATCTCCCTCTTTCAGTAATCTCTCACTCTATGACAATAATGCAAAAGACATGTAGCTCTCTCATCTTGAAAACTCTTCATAGATCTAAATTATGTAGATTCTGTGTGTCTCGTTGCTACTTTTCATCTATCTATGACTGATTTGTTTATGTTGTACTGGAGCATTCTACCTTAGGCATGTCCCAAAGTAGAGTTGTATTGCACCACTATGTATAATGTTCTTATTAGCACATGTGATGCAATGCACCTTATTTTCTTAAGTAGCTTTGGTTAGGGGAATTACCCCTAGTTTACCTCAAAGATATTCATGAGCATGTTTGGGTAATGGTTTTCTGAAAATTCCAGCAATTTATTCCTTTGTATTTACATATTCAAGTGTCACTTCTTTGTCTTGAACTAATTCTCTCAAATAGTGATACTTGATAAAAATGTGCTTTGTCTTAGTGTGCATCACTAGATTATTTGAAATATTGATAACACTTGTATTATCACAATAGATAACTACTAGATCTATAATATATTCTCTCATACCTTTCAAAAATTGCTTAATCCATATAATGTTTGAACAATTCACCACAGGTGCCACATACTTGACCTCAGTTGTTAATTGGGAAATATAGTTTTGCTTCTTGCTTTTCTATGATGCAAATATTTTTCATAGAAAGAATGCAGTGTAGAGCCCCAAGATATCTACTCCTTCAACACCTCTGATAGGTTTGGAATGAACAAAATGTTCCAAATATTTTTTCCCTAACATGAAATGAGACTCCACAAGGTAGTCCACACCCACAATCTAGCCCTTTCCTAGGATAATTAGACTCAATTGATTAACAATAGGTACTCAAGGTTACACTTGATTTTTAGGGTGGAATCTAGGTTCCCTCTTATTCAAAACAACCAAAAGTAAACAAGTTAGACTTCATAGTCCAATTCCCATGTTTGTGACATAGAAGGTAAGTTACATTCCTTAAGGAGGGCTACAAGGAAGTGTGACCAACAACTTAGTTTTATAGGCTTCCAAGGACTTTTACAAACCCAAATACTGGTTTAGCATGACACTTTCAACTATCATCAATGTATCCCAAGAGATAAACACTTGGTGTATTTACTAAAACCCCTTTTTCTCTAAATGACCTAGTAGGAATAAGGCCTAATTAGGGATAATTAACAAACAAAGTACTATAAAAAAAAATCCTAATTACCATGAACACATGGATCGTGTCAATGATCATGAAATATGCCTCGGTCTCTGATCTCATCATTAGATTCCAACCCCATTTTGACTTATGTAGTCAGTTGCCCAAAATAGGATAGTCACATGGAAATGCTTGTCCTAGAATTTTGCTGATAACTCAAATGGCCAACATTTTGACAACCTACAACTAAAAAAATTCTAAATTAAATTTCCATACCTTGAAAATCACCAAGTATTAGATTTTTCCCATGTTTTCCTTGCAAGAAACGAGCAAATGGATGTGAAACCCTAAGTACGAGCTGGAAATAGAGCAGTCAGCACCAAAACCTTCCTAACAAGCTTGTCCCTTCAATTCAAGGCCTCAAGTGAGATGGATATGAAAGGTGACTTCATCCTTTATCCAACCATGTAAACCATCCAAAAAAATTTAGGCTGCGTAACTCTATACAATATCCATAAATAGTAAAAGTACACCAAAAATGCAATTTTCTTATTGATTTAGTGCTTCTTCCTTTCAATATCCTCTCCAATCTATCATAGGACATTTTTAAATCCTATTAAAATAGATCCTAGTAGTTCTTCCAACCAAAAAGTGGTTGGAATGCTTTTTTCACTAAAATGCAAAATGTTGCTCATTAACAATTTTAGCAACTTTGACAACTTTTACCAATAAGTTGCCAACAACAAGTTGTCATTATTTCTTACATTACAGAGGACTTGGAACATGTTTAAATCAATATTAAGTTTCCAACAACAATTTTTCATTATTTCTTACATTACAAAGGATTTGGAACATGTTTAAAACAATATTTAAGGTCTCCTAACATCTAGACTCCTAATACTAGCATAAAAGCATAAAACTATCCCTTGAACCAAGGTGGATGAAAAGATTTATAATTACATCTTGTGTCCATTGGTATTATACTTAGGACTTTTACATGAATCCAAATGAGAATTTTTAGTACATTAATCCTTTGATGAAGATGCACTGGAGTGTGCTCCTACACTATACTCCTAGAGTTGATTAATCTCAAGTCCCTCTGAGATGAGTTCTTGCAAACTTGTGCCATGCATCTTCATGTATGCTTCATCCATCCAAACAACCTCTTCTTGAGGATAACCTACTCATTTCACTAAAAAATCTTATAAGGATTCTTCTTTGTCTTCTTAATGATCTTAGTGTCCAAGATCATCTGAGGTTCCTTTTTTCCATAGGAAGGCAATTCTGCAACATCTTGTTCAAACTCCTCCAATTGTGTTTATTTTCCTTCATCTACATGACCTTTTTAAGGCATGAGATCAGATATATTGAAGATTGGTGAGATGCCAAGGTGTGCTAGAAGTTCAACTTCATATACATTTATTCCCAATTTTCTCAACACTTTACATGGACTAATCTTCTTCATTATTAATTTGGTGTGCTTGCCTTTTGGAAATCTCTCCTTCTTCAAATAGACCCACACCAAATCATCAACCTACAATTGCACATCTCTCTTTCCTTTTTCTTTAGATTCTTTGCACTTCATTACACTCTTTTCCAATGCCATCTTCACTTGATCACAAACATCCTTCATATTTTCAGCAAACTCTTCACCATAAGCACTGATTGGAACATCAAATGGAATATCTCTTAGTTCCAAGACACCCTTAGGACTTTACCCATAGAAAACTTGAAAGGTACTCTTTACCATACTCCTATTTACTAAATTATTGAGTGCAAACTTAGCCTATAGTAGAATTTGATCCCACTTTGCACCATATCGCATGGTAAGACATCATAGCAAACTTCCTAGTGATCTATTGACCACTTCAATTTTCCCATCCATTTGTGGATGGTAGGAAGAACTAAAACTTATATTTGTCCCCAATCTTCTCCATAGTATCCTCCAAAAGTGCCCAAGGAACTTCACATCCTTGTCTAAAATAATGGACTATGGTAAACCATACAGCCTCACAATCTCATTGAAGAACAAATCAACAACATAGGTATTATTACTAGTACTTTTGCATGGAATGAAATGAGACATCTTACTAAACCTATCAACTACCACATATATTCCATCATAACCTTTTTGTGTTCTTGGCAAGCCCATGAGAAAATCCATGTTGTATTTGGTATAGGTAGAGATTGGTATAGACCAGCATTTTTAGAGGTACCCTTGGCCTTTTGACAAATGGTGCATGCCTCCACATACTTTCTCACATTAGTGTGAACCTTAGGCCAAAAATAATACCTCCTTACATGTTTCAAATTTTTATCCAAGCTAAAATGGCCACTCATGCTACCTACATAAAATGGCCACTTGAGTTTTCCATCATTGAACATTTAGGGATGTACAATTGATGTCCTTTGAATAGGAACCCATATTGGATGAGAAAATCGACACATTTTACATGATAATCTTCTAAAAATTCAAAACAAAACAAGTATACCTTTTGGAAGCCTTCATAATTCTCATACATTCATCTCAAGGAATCAATTCCCACACTCTGCAATTTGATCTCTTGCACTACCAAGTTCCTCCTACTTAGAGCATCTACCACTTTGTTGGCCAATCCATTTTTACGTTTTATAGTGAAGGTGAATGCTTGAATAGAATCTACCCACTTCATGTGTTTCTAACTCAATTTCTCTTGGCTATCTAGGAAACTAAGGGCCTAATTGTTAGTAAAAACCACAAATTCCCTAGGCAAAAAATAATTCCTCCATTTCTTAAATGATTGGACCAATGCATACGATTCCAAATCATAAGATGAATACCTTTTATTAGAGTCATTCAACTTCTCAATGAAAAGTTCAATAGGTCTGCCCTTTTAAGTCAAAATCACCCCAATTGTAACATTTAAAACATCACATTCTAAGGTAAACACATTTTGGAAATCAGGAACAACAAGTACTAGTTTCTCTGCCACCTTTTTCTTCAGCATTTGAAATGCTTCTTTAGCCTTCTTGGTCCAACTAAACCTTCATCTCTGACCATCTTTTATTATGTCCAATACAGGTGCACAATATTTACTAAAGTTTCTAATAATTTTTTTATAAAAAGAAGCAAGCCCATGTGAGCTTCTCACCTCAAACATGTTTCTTGGAGAAGGCCAATTTAGTATGGCTTCTACCTTATCACGATCCATCTTGATAATCCTTCTAGATATGATGAACCCAATGTATACACACTCCTCTTGCAAAAAGAAACTCTTCTCCAAATTGATGAACAACCTTTACTTCTTTAGCCTCTTCAAGACCAAATTAAGATGCTCAAAGTGATCTCCCTTTGTCTTACTAAACACTAGTATATCATCAAGATACCCTATGAAAAAATTCCCAAGGAATTGTCTCAAGACCTCATTCATGAATCTCATGAATGTACTTGGGGCATTAGATAGCTAAATGGCATCACCCTCCATTCATACAAGCCTTCATTGGTTTTAAAGTCAGTCTTCCATTCATCCCCTGCCCTCATCCTAATTTGGTTATATCCACTTTTTAAATCAACCTTGGAAAAATGTCTTGATCCATTGACTCTATTCTAGGCATAGGGAAGCTATTCCTTAGTGTAATTTTTTTATAGCCCTACAGCTCATGCATAGCCTCCATGTCCCATCCTTCTCTGGAGCTAAAAGGGTTGGAACTACACAAGGGCTCAAACTCTTTCCTATTAAACCCTTGTCTAGGATTTCTTGAATCTTCTTTTCCATCTCCTTGTTTTGCTAAGGTGTTAGCTTATAACTAGCCTTGTTTGGTAAGGTTGCTCTAGGAATCAAATCGATGTGATGATTTACCTCTCTGACTAGTGGAAGTGTACTCGGTATATCTATGGCCAAGATATCATCATACATATCAAGTAGATCTAAAAACTCCTAGGACCTACTCTCCTCTTTGGTTCTTCCATCTTAGGGACTTCTGCATTCTTCCTCTTGTCTTGTGGAATTATCACCAAAGCATAACATGGAGATTTGTCCTTCTTGACAATCTTTAGAAACTCCTTCTTACCTACAAACAAAAACTTTGATTCTTTTAGTTCCTATGTATTATCAAAAATGGGTAAGAAAGTTACCTCTTCTCCATTGTAGTTGATGGTTTAGGTGTTCAATCTCCCATCATGGCATGCCTCCACATCATACTTCCATGGTCTCCCAAGTAACAAGTAGTAAGCATACATTGGGACAATGTCACAAAGCACTTTACCTCTTTACTTTCCAAGTTGCATCTCCACCCAAGCTTGTTCTTCAATGATTGCATGCTAACTCTTTGTGAGCCATGACACCTTGTAGGGGAAAGGTACTATCCTTAATTTCAAATTCTCCATTGGCTCTATAGATATCATGTTGTTAGTAGATCCATAGTCAATCACCATCTTACATACCTTGCCTCCAATTCTGAGGGATGTCCTAAACAATGACTTCCTTTGTGGTGGCTCTTGTATGGTAGGTGTCCTTAGAAAAGTCCTCCTCATCATCAAGTTTTCCCCTTCCTCAAGTGGTGCTTAGGTGTTTTGAGATTGATATCCTTGAATGTCATGTTCCCTAATCAGAGTAGTTCTCCTCTCTACTTGATTACTTGGTTTCTTAGGTCATCCTTAGGCAATATGCCCAACTTTATTGCATCTATAGAATCTTGGAGGTCCTTAACCTCTTCCTCCAATTCTCCCTCTAGACTCTCCTCTTCTCCCTCTTGAAGAACCTCTAAAACTATCTTCTACCTAATTTTTCTCTATGATACTATCACCAAACTATCTATTATTCTTTTGTCTCCCATTGCTTGTCCCTCTTCCCTTGTTGTTGAAGTCCTTCTAGCCTCTACCTCTTCCACTTAGGTCTTGTATTCTCTTTAGTTTTACTTCAACCTTCAATGCTAATTAATAGAATTTTTAGGTTGTATTAGGAGAACATAGACTCAATTCATCCTAAATGTTGAGTCTTAACCTTGCATATACCTTACAAGTTTAACACTTTCAAGCTTTACCATTTTTGATTTCATGGCAAGTTCATGAAACTCCTCTGTGTAACTAGAGACATCCATTTATTTTTGTCTCAAATTTTGTCTCTTAGTATGAAGTTTCACTTCATAATCCTTAGGTACATAAGCCTCTTTCACCGAGGCTTCCATCCTTTTCCATGTACTTATAGGATTCTTGTCTAATTTCACCCTCCCTGATTGAGTGAAATTTCACCAAGTTAAGGCAGATGGTTTCAACTTGGATTTTTTAATTTTCACCTTTTGGTGATTAGGTATCTCTTCATATTAAAAGAAACTGTTTAGAGTATCAAGCCAATCCATGACTTCTTTAGAGTCCATCTTATTTCTTACTTTAAGCCATGCATAAAAAATTAATAAAGTAATGCTAAAAAATAATAGCAACAATTCACAAAGATAACTCATAACACCATATTTTGTTAACTAGGGAAACCCTAGCCAAGGGAAAACCTCGGTGGGGATGATACCCACTGGATAATATACTAATATATAAGTTCCTTGTTAGAGGATGGACCATGTTAGGAGTCAATGAGAAAATTTAGTATAAGGAGTCCCTATTAGAAGACTTTGAATCCTTGTTAGGAGATTCGAATCTTGTTAGGAGTTGTGGTATAGTAAATGCAAGATAAATCCACTACCCAAACATACAATTCCAATTACAAGCAGAGATCACTACACAAACAAGTAATCAAACTTTTGGAGTATAGGTACTATATCTTCTTCTTTGACTGATCTCTAGTCTTCAACTTGATCTTAGATCACAAAATAGCTCATATAAAACTTCGCGTATATCACTTTCACAAAAGTTTGCATACAATCACAATTACAAGATAGCACTTGTAATCACAATCACAATCAAAATCCTCATTGCAAAATATCCTTTGAATAAATACCATGCCTTAACACAAATTTATTTTGGGTTAGCTAAGACCATAATCCATTTTTCCAACTTATATTAAACATATAGGATGTTGGCCCTAATTGGAAAAGTAATTATCTTGTAAACAAAATAATCGTTTCCTTTAATTCCATGTACAGACTTTTGAGGTTATACACATCATCACCAAAATGTATAGTATCTCCATCTAACTTTGCTAGTCCTAATATGATGTTAGCAACAAGTTATAAATAAAACAATATACTGTTGTAAACAAAATTCTATACTTCGACAATTTTTTTATTACCAAACACTAAGTATCTTTATTCCCAAGGTTTCCTATGAGCACGCACATCATTTTTTGCCATAAATGACAACAATTACATATCTCTATTAGCCAAGTGCCAACAATCTCCCCATTTTGCATTGATGACAACAAAATAGGAAAAATTGGCTAAGTGACAAAACTCAACAACAAAAATAAACATATTACATCTATTACAATTTATCCAACTTTACATATGCTCCCCACTACAATATGATTAACAATATTGTCCCCTTTTCATAATTCAAGTACTTACAATTTTTGGCATTTCAAATTTTTTGCAACTACTCCCCCTTTGACATTAATGACAAAGGTCAAAATTGTTAGAAATCTATCCAAAACTATCAAAAATGTTTTCCTCCCTTATGCTGATAGGACCTTGATGCAATCATCAAAGTTTTCCTTTAGACTATCCATACCCTTAGTCCATGTTTCCTTGTTGGATTTAGCTGAGGTGAGAATTACACATAGAACATATGATGCAACCTCAACTGCATTAAGATCTAAATACAAAAAGTTAGAATATGTATCCTTGGCCTTGACACATTCCTCCAACCGTCTCTCAACAAAAGATAGTTTTAGAGAAATAGACTCTCCAAAATTTGATATCCTCTTTAGAATTTGTTCCTTTTGAAGTTTCAATTTCTTGATATTACTATGAATATTGACCACTTTACCTTCAATATCATCTACTTTGCAAGATGGATCTAGCTGGATAAAGCGTCTAGGTCACTCAGCTTTCCTTCTATCTGACTGTTGATTTCCTTGGTCAGCTTGTATGATAAGGTACACTTGATATATGGTGTTTTCACATCTTGTTGACATTTTTGAAGTTCCTTGATACAAATATGTAGATTAACCAAATCATTCTTAATGTTCTGACAGATGGTGCTAAACAATTTAGCATCATGCAAAATCTATGTCTTTTCTTTTACAACATTTAATAAGTTAGTAAACTCTTCATCAAATGATTTCACCATTACTTGTGCCCTTAGTTCAACATCTGATTTGGTGTGTTGCACTACCAAAGTATTCTGTAGTTTGTTAGTAACTCCCATTAGGGTTTTCTTTAAGGTTTTTACTGTTCTATTCTTCTATATAAGCTTAGATAGGGATTAGGTCAAATCAGTTTGATCATCATCATCAGATGCTAGGTTTCCAAGAGAGAGTGGAGTAGATGAACTAGATGGTTTAGTATTCCAATCTCTTCCAATCTCTTCTTCTTATATTCCTATATTTTCTTTCTCATTTATTATTCTATTATTCTCTTCTTTTCCTCCTCTTCCTTTCTTTTCTTCTCTTCCTCAATAAATTTCTACTTGGCCTCCTTTATTTTCTTCTTCTCTTTTTCAAGTAACCTCTTTTCCTCTGCAATTTGTCTTAGTTTATCTTCAATATCCTCAGTATATGGTTCATTAAGTTTAGAATCTTCAAATGGATTGGTATCATCAATGTTGATGGTAACATTGGTTTGATCAATTTTCATAGTGTCATCACTCACTAACACTTCTAAGGTTCTAGGTGCTCGAGGAGATGTTGCTTTTGATTTTGTCAATATCTAACTTTTTTTGTTGCAGTCTTACTTATTAATTTATCTTTTTCTCCAACTATAAATAGAAATGGTCTCAATTTATTTCTCAAATATGGTGCACTATTATTCAACAAGCTTTTAATTTCTTCTTCATCATTAGCCTTTCAAATAGTTCTAAGCATAGACTTCCAAAGTTCTAGATCTTCTTTCCTTGCTAGACCCTTCTTCTAAATGAGTCTTTCATAGACTTTCTAGTTAATTAAACTCTCAAGATCCTTAAATTTTAGATTATTTTCTATAATATATCTCATAATAGATATATCAATTTGATCCTTCTCAAAACTATTATAAAAATCATTAAATTTGTCCATTTGAACAAAGTTACCTTCATTAGCAGTTGTTGTGCTGATCTTCTCTATCTTCAGCTTCCAAGGTTGCTAAGCTTTGCCTTCTGATTGCTTTTATGGAGTCACTTTCTCTACTTGCTTGATCTCTTGTTCTTCTCCCTCTTCATCACTAAACTCAATAATTTTCAACAATGTTTTCTATCTTTTAACTAGTCTAATGGTTCGTTGTTTGATCCTCTTTGTTTTAGTAGTCACTACTTCCACCAATCATTCATATTTTATCTTAGGCTCATTAGGATGCACATTTGATACTAGAATGCTCTGTTCCAAAGATGTTTCTACAACATATACTGACAAAGGTTGAATATTTTGTATTCCTTACTTCATAGTTTTCCTTACAACCTTAGATCACTCTCTATTATTCTGGCCTCTAATAGTGCTTTCTTCAGAATAGATTCTATTTTCTTGTGTAATGCCTTCTCCAAGGTTTCTTGATGAGCTGACTGTGTGATCTCATCATAGGTACCAAATCTGTATTCTACTTTGTCTTTATCTAAATTCAACAATAAATCAATATAATCAACTATTGTATCATCATTTAATTTATAACCTAAGGGATCAAGAAATGTTTCCAGAGATTCCACTGCTTGAATATAGGTATAATCTATATCAACCAAAAATAAAATGTCTTCCTTAATTTTTTCCACAATTGCAGGTGCAATTCTAAATCTTTGTTTCATTTCATTCTAAAATATTCCCATTGTTAGGTTACCACTGTCACATATCTTTTCTACAAGATGCCTTTTGCATACTTCAGTGATCTTCTCCATTGTACATTTATCACTGCTCATTATCTCTATGACTGATAAATAAGAAAATCTCTTAAGTACATTAAAGAATAAGTGATTGATCAAGGACTAAAATCTAAACACACCATTCTTTGTCCTCTTGATCTTTCTAGGTTTTCTAAGAGTTGCATTCTCAAAATTTCACTAGGATTGACTTGTTCCTTCTCTACACATATCTTATAAGCTACATAGATAAATCTAGCTAATAGTTCATCAATCTTTGAAATTTCACATATAAAATAGGGAATGATTCTACTCAAAAATCTTACATCATATTTCTTGATGGTGCTAATCACCATAGCCTCTCCATTATAAAATACCTTAGTCTAACTCTCAACTTTCTTCTTGACCATTTTCTCACCTATAAGTCCACTTCCTTGTTTACTAAGACCAATTACCTCATGAATTAGGTCAACAGAACTATCAATTACACTATCTTGCATCCATAATTTTCTGTCATGTATCCTACTCAATATTATCTGTGTCTAACTCATAGTAGAAGTGATATTTGAATAGGTCTAGTTTCCTTGAATGTTCAAATCTAGGCTTCATATTCATTTCATGATTGAAGACTAATTCCATATCTTTGTTCATGAATTCACTACCAATAGACTCAAACTTACTATTTAGATAACTTCCTACATTTTCAAGATACACTATGTTGTTTGGAGTGATAGACAATGCTAAGTTAGGGTTTTCTTCAGTAGATTTTATAGAAACAACCTTCAACTTAGGTCTATTTCCATTCTCAACATTGTGCACTATTATAATATCCATGATTCTATCAAACATGAACTTTTACCGAACAAATTTGCGAAAAAATGATAAAATACCTCCTTTTGAAAATAGGGTTTGCTTCAAAATCACCATGACAAGTTGCTTATGAGTGCTCTTCACTTCAGATGAATTTGTAATGAAGTGAAAATTTATTCTATACTCTATTTATTCCGTCAACTTGAACTAGAATTAATTGCATACTTTGCAAACACAAAAAAGTTGTCAATTATGTTTTGTAATCAAATAACTATTTAAGATGATCTATCCTATCTTCAAATCTTTCCAAAGGTTTTCCATAGCTATTTTTGATCATGAAAAACTCTACTAAACTTTACATCATGAAATTCTTTGTACAAGCATATTTTTCATTTTTTGCTACAGAATTAACCTTTTCCGTAATACCAATAACTTTGAATTCCTTCATAACTTGTTTAGATAAGCTCAAAATTACAAGTGAGCTTAGGTACCATCTAAACTTATCTAAATACACATTTTCCCAACTTCACTACCTCTAATTCAATCTCTAGATGTAGTTCTCAAATTTTGATGCTATGAACAAGCTTAATTCAACTTAATTGATTCAAACTCAACAAATAATTTTGATCTTCCTATTTCATCATCATCCACCTTTTCCTTTGAGATATCTACTCCTCTTACTGATTCCTTATTAAGTTCTCAAAGTTAACTATTATTGGTTCTTTGTTCCTCATTGTCTCTATTTGTTTCAGCGTTCCTTTCATGGTTCCTTCAATCATTTTCGATGTTCTTTCCATCATTCTTTTTGCTCCCAAAGTTTTTTCCATTTTTCCTTCTATCTCTAAATTTTTTGTCCATTCTACAATACTTTGATGTATGTCCGAAGTTGTTGATTAACTAACATACTAGTGCTCTTCTTCTAGGATTCTACTAATCATTAGGTGCATGAATATTCTAAGCAATATATCCTAAGTTGTTACACTTATAACACACGATCTATCTTCTATCTTCATAAGGTCTTCCTTTTCTCAGTGTCCTTTCATTAGATCTTCTTCTATCTATAGGGTTAGCATTTCTAGACATTCTACTATTCCTTCTATCATTATCATACTTAGGTTTCCTATAATCAATTGCATTATGACCCATACCATGACAATTATGACAATAAAAGTCCTAAACATGATTAAATGACTTATTTGTACAATATCTTTTCATATGACATATCTCATTACATAGAAAAAACTTACCTCTAAATTCATACCTGGTTTCCTTGGGAGATTCCACATGCTTTGGTTGATCTAAAATTTCTATTTCCTTGTTTTGTTCAATTTCTTTAGATTTATTAGAAGATTGACTAGATTCAATCTTATCATCATATTTATCTTTTCCTTTTGGATCTAATCTAATCTCAGGTTTCTTCACGAACATGTTAATTAGATAACCAAGACCAGTCTTATCATAAGTAGGCCTCTATATTGACATTGAATCATCAAGTTTTTCTTTTCTAGAATAAAGCTTCTCAAGTTGTTGCTTGTACTGAGTTAATTCACCTTTAAATATAGGATTGTACTTATGAGGTTCTTCATGATCTTGTTTCAATGTTTCAAACTTAGATGTTTTCTTTGCTAGACTTGGTCTTAGATTTGCATTCTTAGTCTTCAAATTAGATTCAACTTTGCTAGGATCATTTCTCAAAGACAATTTCAGATTTGTAATCTTCGATTCATGCTTCAAGATCTTATACTCTATCTTCAACTTTGAATAATCATCATCACTAGTTCTAGATTTAGTAGATTTAGGCTTGGATTTGAGATGTTCAATCGCTTCCTTTAATAGACCAATGAATAATTTAGAGTCTTCATATCTATCCTTTAGCTTATCTCTTTCTGCTGTAAGGAGATCAATTTTTTCAAGAGCTTCTTCAAGGTTCTTCATCAAATGTTCCATATCCATAAGGATCCTACTCAAGCTACTAAGCCTCTTCTGAGTAACTGTTCTCTAATACCAATTGTTAGAAATAGGGATTACTGAGAGGGGGGTGAATCAGCAATCTAAAAACTTTAGTTGCCAATAGTACTTTATTTATTACTTTAAACCATGCATAAAAAGGTAATATAAGTAATGCTTAATAGTAATCGTAACAATGGTCAAAGATAACTCATAACACCATATTTTGTTAACTAGGGAAACCTTGGCCAAGGGAAAACCCTGGTGGGGATGATACCCACTAGACAATATACTGATATATAAGTTCATTGTTAGAGGATGGACCCTATTAGTGTTGGAAATAATCAAGACTAACAAGGTTACTGAGAGGGGAGGGGTGAATCAGTAACTTTAAAACTTTAATTCAATTTTTGCATAATAATATTTTACCATTCATCCATCTAATCTACTGTATGCATGAAAAGATAAATATCTCTAACACATGAACATACAGATTTGGTGACCCAGAAACCTTCCAATTAGAAAGTAAAACTAGGGTGGGGATGATACCCACAAAACTTTAATACTGCAATATAAAGTTCACTGGTTAAGGCTTACAATGATCACTTCTGATGATTTGCCCTGTTAGGAGCATGTAGGATTGCTAGATCCACCTTGTTAAAGGATTTACAAAGATACAATGAAGTATGCACTCTGTTAGGAGATTTACAAAAGACTGTTAAGTCTACTTGGTTAAAGGATTTAGAAAACTGATTCACCTATTAGGATGAAGTAGTGAATCTGATTGCAACTAATTTTTGATAAGATCCTTTGTGCTTTGATCACTTGATGTGACAAATATATCTTTTCTACATCAATGTTGACCTTGTTGTATTCCTCTATTCTTCTAGTGATTCACTTTCCTTCTTCTAAAAATTATTGCAACACATTATTTTCAACTATATTCAACATTTCATCATTTCAAATGATATATACCATTCCCATATTTACAATTGCAAGGTTAGCCAAACACAAGTGAACAAACATTAATGAGTCGGCCAGATGGTAGAGAACTCGAGTTCCACAAACTGACTCAGTGACCTTCTGACACTCGGCATCCACTACAATACACTGCATCATCATGCACTCGGTAAGAATAGAGGCACGATCCATACTAATCATTCTAAGTAGCTTGGAACTCGGTAACCATTGGTGACTCAGTGAGTACTTTGTCACTCAGTAAAAACTGAATCCATTGATAACCTTCTTTACTTGGTAAATATCGATTCTTTCATTTACCTTGTTTACACACTAATCACTTATTCCTTTGTTTACCTTGTTTACTCAGTAAACACTAGCTTCTTGGAGAAAACCGTTCTGCTCAGTAACCACTAATTACTCGGAGAACACTATTCTGCTCGGTAACCACTGACTGCTCGAAGAACACTGTCTTGCTCGATAATCACTAACTGCTCGGAGAACACTGTTCTGCTCAGTAATCACTAACTGCTCGGAGAACACTATTCTGCTCGGTAATCACTAACTGCTCGGTGTGAACTGTAGACTAGGTGATGATCTCGGTAAGCATTCAAAATCAAATAAGTGTTGTGACTAATGACAAATATATCATAATTCCAACAATCTCCCCCTTTGGCATTAGTGAAAAAAAGTCTTATGAGCCAAAACTTATATACAAAATCTGACATACTGACAACTGATTCTGCTGAATATACATGGCTTCCTTACATATGACTCCCCCATACAATATACACAAGGTATTTACATGAGCTATATGACTTTTATTAATAGTATCTCACTTTGATCCATTTTGTACATTTATCTCACCAATAACTCTTTCTAAGTATCTCTTTCTCCCCATTTTTGACAATAATGCCAAAGAATAAAAAGAATGTATTTACATGGAAACACCAAAATGTGAGATAAATTCTGAATGTACCTGAAGAATGAGTTGCAGAGTCTTGTCCCAATTCTCTTGCAGGATTTTGCATGTGGATAGAGCTATCTGAACTTCTGCAGAGAGTTCAATCACATGGTTTGCAACAGAGAAATTGTTGTCATGGATCAATGTTTTTGAATGAGCAATGTGCTTTTGCATTGTGTCCATGATGGGAAGGATCATATTCTGAATATCTAGCAATTTAGATCAGATCCTTGACTCTTCTCTCAGCAATTCTACTTGTTTTTCTAACAAAAATTTGATTTTGAGGTGATGAGATGAGGTTGAACTAGGGTCAAGCTTCAGGTTTTGTGCGCTTGCCTTCAGATCCTCATCTATCTTATTCAATTGTTCTCTTATCTCCTTGGTATACTCGGTAACATCAAAAAGCTTAACAAAAAGAGATGTTACATTATTAAAAGAATTTTCAATGTTGTCCAAAACTGAGGTTAATTCAACCTGTTTTATTGCTATTATCTGAGCAATGTGCTCAAGCACCTTATGATCAAATTTATTCTCTGCCTTCTCTATCAATTTTTCTTGACCGGAGGTTTCCTCATTGAATTTATTTACTGCATCTTCTAACTGTAGAAAAATGTGTTGAGAAGTATCAACATCAACACCTATAGCCTCTGTAATTATATTTTTTGCTTCATCAATAATTTTAAACTCTCTATCTCTCTCATTCCTTAGTTATTTCTACTTTGCCTTCAGTTCAATGCGCTGACTAAGCAATCTTAGTTCATCAACTGAAGCAGTATCTGTATCTATCCTTGGAATGGAAATTTTAGTATCCAAGTCTACATCCTCATCAATTGCCTTGCCTATAAGAAGAAGTTTTAATGGAGTCTTTGGTTTTTCTGTTGTACTAACATCTTTGTCTTTGATAATAGAGACAATGGTTGATGAGGTTGGACTGTCTATCAAAACTGGAATAGGACCAACTAAAGGAAGACTTAGAGAGGAGTTAACTATATCCAAAATTGATATATTTCCTAGAATTGATGTGCATACCAGAATATTTACAATTGAAGAGCTCACTGGTGCAAAAATTGGTGCTAATGTAGCTGAAGTTGACAAAATTGGAGAGAAAACTGGAAAACTTACTGTACATACTACAGGAGTAATAGATGCTTCTGATGAGCTAACTGCTACAATGGATGACTTGGTAATTGAAGAAGTTGCCTGTAGCTCGATAGAAGAAGTGTAGGTATGCAGCTCAGTAGATGAAGTGGTAGACACTTCCATTGGTGATACCTGGAGCTGAGATGTGGCAGGTGCAGATGATATATCTAATGTAGTTGTGACCAAACTTGCAGAAGCTGACTCCAACGTTGATGATATCACAGTTTTTGGTGGAGAGTGAGGAAGGGATGCAATAACTGCTGCTACAATTTTCATAGGGTCATCCTCTTCCTTATCTTCCTCTTTAGCTTCTTCCTCCTTGTCTTCTTCCTCCTTATCTTCTTCCTCCTTATCTTCCATCAACGCATGCAGCTCTCCTTGTGAGACTGTGACAGATGTAGTGCTATCAAGATCATCATCACTGTCGCTATCATCTTTGATTTCTACTGGGTCTACACTGGGCTTATGTAGATGATAGATGTTTTTCCACATGTTTGTAGCATCATTTACATGTTCAATGTCTTTAATCAAAATCAAACAAGTATGGAATCTAATCATCATTTTACCTTCATGGTTTTTCATTTCAGCTTTTACTTCTACTCTAGTGAGACTTGGTCAGAGATTCCTTAGAGATTGCTCATAAATATCTTTTACCATTTGGGTGGCTAATTCCCATCTTAGTTGCAATCTCTCTAGTAGTTCTTTTGAGATTTGAGGGGTAATCTGGTCTGGGGAGTATTTCCATTTACCCATCTTGCTAAGTACCAGTTCCTCAATCTACATTTTCTCAGCATCAGTTCTAGTTTCAAATTTAAATGCTTTGAAATTTGTGATGCCAGCTCCTTCCTCCAATCGTTTGAGCCTTTGTTCGAATGTGGGTGTATGCCTAACTAGTATAGGTTCCTGCTTACCTTTCCTGGTTCTTCTGGTGAATACTGCAGTAGGTTTCTTCTTAGGTTTGGTAATGATTACCTTACCGTTCTTCTTTGGTTGTTCCTCTGTAGATTCTTGTTCTCCTTCTTCTCCACCTTGTGTTTCTTCTCTTCTTTCTTCTTCTTCTTCATCTTCACCTTTTCCCTCGGTGACCGTAAGAGATCCAGTAGAAGTTTTCAATTTTGTTATTTTCCTCTTGCCCTTGCTTATGGCTTGTGGTAGCTTGATTTCAAGCTCAATTTTTCCCTTAGCTTCTTCATAGGTTCCAAAAATTGGTTGCCTTGGGTCTACTGGCTCATTTACTAGTGCCTCTATGATGTCTCTAGTTTCATCAATATTTACCTCATAAGGAAGAGGTTTTACCCATGCAACTCGGGGTCTGACTACCTGAATGTATACCTTGTCACAGTCAACCATGAAGCACACATCATCTTTGTAATCCTCAACAAGCTTAGGAGGGATTTTGAATCTGTTATTCATTCTTTCCTTGAAGTCTTCAAAATAATTATCCATAATACTATCAAAATTTTCACCCATCTCTGCTACAAACTCATTTATTTGATACAAAACTGGAATATCTTTCCTCCAAACAACTGTACCTTTTGAAGGGAAAATTTTTTGTACATAGAAAAATAAACAAACCAACAAGGAACCAAATTTACAAGAGTTGGTTTTTGAGGTCCTTATACTGTCCATGTTTTTATTAAGTTGTTTAAGCATCTGCTAGGTCAAACTCCATGTTTTTCTTTACAACCTTATAGGCTAAATCTACAGCCTCGCAGGGCACGTTGTTCAATCTGCTGGAACTATACATTTTATATGCAAGCAAATAGAGTCCAAATCTCAACTCTACATTAGATACATTGTTAGGTTTTAATCCTCTGCCATCCCATTCAGCTAGGGTTAACTTCTGGAGTTCATCCCGACTTAGGGTTTTGGTGGTTTTTGATTTACTTAACATTAGCAAACCCGTGATCTTATGAATCATTTTCTTCATTATCAAGATGGGTTGCTCTAACCACAACTGACCATTATGCACACAGCTTAAAATGTATCTTATCCATTTCATTTGAAAGTTCCTTGGCAGATGAGGGATATGGGTCAGACCTTTGGTTTCTAGATGTTTGAATTCAGGTTTGAGGGTTCCATCCACACACAACTCGGCTAGGGCATTATCCATATCTAGTGTCCTTATTTCTTGAATAGTGCATTTAAAATGAGTACGAATGTCATTTATAAGAAGTATGTTTTGAGCTCCATGAGGGTCAAGTGATTCAGCTATCGCGAGAACGATTTTGAAACTGTGTGCTTTCCATAGCATTTCAGAGCCTCTTTTTGCCTTGCTGCTGCTGGTGCTTGCTGATGTCATTGCTACTTTGTGAGTGAATGATTTTGTTAGACAAATTCTTCACTAGAAAATCACTTCAAGTCGCTTGAACTCACTTTCGCACTCTTGGAAACTCTTCGCTCTGTAAATTCTAAATTCGCAATGAAAATAAGATCAAACTCTGCCCTTTTGATGAAAAATTTTCCATTAATGTTCAGGTACGAAGGTAGCTGAGATGACTTAGGGTTTGTCAGATAGTCACCGACTTACTCGGTAAACCTTGCAACTCGGTATACAAACAAAATCTTTCATATTATTGACCTAGCTCGGTTAAGTCTGAAACCAACCTCGCTCAGTAAAATGCATCTCAGTGAACTATGTCTTGTATCTAAAATACTAATTTTTCATTTGTACTTCTTCATTCTAGAACTGCTTAGGATATTGCTTGAAGATGCAGTCCCTAGTCCTTCTTGATGAATTAGAAATGGTGGAGTCACCCACTTCTTGAGTGACATAGCCATTATTTGAATTTTCTAGCTCGGTAGATTTTGGAATCCACTGTTGTCTCATTTGTTTTCGAATGTTGTTAGCTCTGACTTTCTTTTCATCTTCAATTCTTTCTATATTTATGCAATTCTTGGATATATGACCAAGTTCGGTACATGTATAACATCTTATAGTAGTATCCTTTTTACTTAGGTGATGCCTTGCACAGTTTATTCCAATGTGTCCATATTCTCCACAATAGTGACATCTACACCAAGTATTGTAGTCCCAACCAAATAATGCATTGAAAATTTGTTCTACGGGATTGAATGATTTAGATCTACATTTAGATGCCTTGTGACCTTGTTTTTTGCATTTGTGACATTTTTCCTCAAACTTTGGTTTTACTTTGCATTCATTTTCTTTGTGACCATGTTGATTGCAATTGTAGCATTTACCATTGAATTTTCTTTTACCATTGCTCCAACATCTGTTAGATGTATGACCTAACTTTCCATAATGATTGCAAGTAGGTTTTTGATTCTTTTGGGTACCCTATCTAGAAGATTCACCTTCTTCATTGTATCCAAGGCCTGCTTTACCTTTTTGTCTATGAAGATTCTGCTCATTTTGCAAATTCAATTGATCCATATCTGCTTGAGATTTTATCATCCTTTTATTGACTTGTTTTTCAACATTTAAGTCATTTTTCAAACTTTCATTGTTTTGTCTTTCAGATCTCAGATCACTTTGCAAACTTACATTGATTTGTCTTTCAGTGATTAAATCATTTCTCAAACTTTCATTCTCAGATCTTAGAATCATAATTTCTTCATTTGCATTAAATAGTTGTCCTATAAGATCTTCATGCTGAAACGATAGATTATTTCTTACCTCTAAGTCTTCATTTGCCTTGTTTCTCTGTTCCAAAACTTCACATACCTTGATGGATTGAACTTCTTGTTCTCTTTTGAGCTTTCTTACTCCTTCCTGTAGAGAACCATTCTTTGCTAGGAGTTCCTTGATTGCTTCATTAGCTTCATTTGAATTGCATAATGGTAAAAGGTCTTCAATATACTGATAATCATTCATTTTTCTTGCAAGTTCCTTCATTCTTTTCAGGGATTGAGAAAGATGCTCCTTTGCTTCATTGAATTGAGTCATGGCCATTTCCAGATCTAGCTTTTCATTCTCAATAGATTTGTCAAGTATGAATATCTCCATTGTCCTTGATCTTTTCTCAAGTTGTCAAAATTTTATCCTGAGAACTACAAAGCTTTGATACCAATTGTTGGAAATAATCAAGACTAACAAGGTTACTGAGAGGGGAGGGGTGAATCAGTAACTTTAAAACTTTAATTCAATTTTTGCATAATAATATTTTACCATTCATCCATCTAATCTACTGTATGCATGAAAAGATAAATATCTCTAACACATGAACACACAGATTTAGTGACCCAGAAACCTTCCAATTAGAAAGTAAAACTGGGGTGGGGATGATACCCACAAAACTTCAATACTGCAATATAAAGTTGGCCGGTTAAGGCTTACAATGATCACTTCTGATGATCTACCTTGTTAGGAGCAAGTAAGATTGCTAGATCCATCTTGTTAAAGGATTTACAAGCATACAATGAAGTATGCACTTTGCTAGGAGATTTACAAAAGACTGTTAAGTCTACCTGGTTAAAGGATTTAGAAAACTAATTCACCTATTAGGATGAAGTAGTGAATTTGATTGCAACTGATTTCTGATAAGATCCTTTGTGCTTTGATCACCTGATGTGACAAATATATCTTTTTTGCATCAATGTTGACCTTGCTGTATTCCTCTGTTCTTCTAGTGATTCGCTCTCCTTCTTCTCAAAATTATTGCAACACATTATTTTCAACTATATTCAACATTTTATCATTTCAAATGATATATACCATTCCCATATTTACACTTGCAAGGTCGGCCAAACACATGTGAACAAACATTACTGAGTCGGCCAGATGGTAGAGAACTCGAGTTCCACAAACTGACTCGATGACCTTTTGACACTCGGCATCCACTACAATACACTGCATCGTCATGCACTTAGTAAGAGTAGAGGCACGGTCCATACTAATCATTCTAAGTAGCTTGGAACTCGGTAACCATTGATGACTTAGTGAGTACTTTGTGACTCGATAAAAATTGAATCCATTTATAATCTTCTTTACTTGGTAAATACTGATTCCTTCATTTACCTTGTTTACACGGTAATCACTAATTCCTTTGTTTACCTTGTTTACTCGGTAAACACTAGCTACTTGGAGAACACTGTTCTGCTCGATAACCACTATCTTCTCAGAGAACACTATTCTGCTCGATAACCACTGACTGCTCGGAGAACACTGTCTTGCTCGATAATCACTAACTTCTCAGAGAACATTGTTCTGCTTGGTAATCACTAACTACTCAAAGAACACTGTTCTGCTCGGTAATCACTAACTACTCAGTGTGAACTGTGGACTAGGTGATGAGCTCGATAAGCATTCAAAATCGAATAAGTGTTGTGACTAATGACAAATATATCATAATTCCAACAATTAGGAGTTAATGAGAAAATTTAGTATAAGGAATCCCTATTAGGAGACTTTGAATCTTGGTTAGGAGATTCCAACCCTATTAGGAGTTGTGGTATAATAAATGCAAGATGAGCCCACTGCCCAAACATGCATTTCCAATTACAAGAAGAGCTCACTACCCAAACAAGTAATCAAACTTCTAGAGTATAGGTATTGTATCTTCTTCCTTGTCTAGTATTTGATCTTCAGCTCAATCTTAGATCACAAAATAGCTCATATAAAATTTCACATATATCGCTTTCACACAAGTTCGCATACAATCACAATCATAATCCTCATCACAAAATGTCCTTTGCATAAATACCATGCCTTAACACAAATTGCTACTAGGTTGGCTAAGACCATAATCCACTTTTCCAACCTAGAGTAAACATCTAGTATGTCAACCTTAATTGGACAAGTAATTAACTTGTAAACAAAATAATCCATTCCTTCAATTTTGTTGTCTTGTTTTGCTAAAACATGATTATCTCTATTCCATACAATCCATACAAACTTTTGAGGTTATACACATCATCACCAACATGCATACCATCTCCATCTAACTTCACTAGTCATAATATGACATCAGCAACATGTTATAAACAAAACAATATACTAATGTAAACCAAATTCTATACTTAGACAATTTTCTGATTACCAAACACTAAGTATCTTTATTTCCAAGGTTTCCTGTGAGAATGTACAACATGTGTTTCCACAAATGACAACAATCACATATCTCTATTAGCCAATTGTCAACACATCTTCCCATTGAAAATAGGTAGGTCAATCTTACCATGCATAATCCTCCTCTCCATAGATTTCAATGTCCTCACAAGTAGCCTTTGATCAACAAGAATCTCTTCCTCTTCCATATCCTATAGAGATTCTTCTCTATCACTAACCTCTTCTTCAGCACCAAAGTTTCCACTAATTCCTTTCTTGAATTTTTCCTTAAGCTTTTCCATTTTCTTTCTCATTAGTTTCCTCTTAGCATCATTCTCTTTGACTATCTTCAACAATTCTGCATTTGTCATCCTGTCAGGCAGTTCCACTTCTTCACTTTCTACCATATCAACAACTTGTCTTCTTCCAAAGATCTAATGTTGCTCTAATATCACTTGGTTCAAATCCCAAAGCTATATACTCCTTCAACACCTCTAATAGGTTTAGAATAAACAAAATTTTCCAAATATCTTATTCCCTAAGATAAAATGGGACTCCACAAGGTAGTCCACACCATAATCTAGCCCTTTCCTAGGCTACTTAGACACAATTGAATAACAATAGGTACTCGAGGTTACAATTGATTTTTAGGGTGAAATCTAGGTTCCCTCTTATTCAAATCAACCAACACTAAACAAGTTGCACTTCACAATCCAATTCCCACGTTTGTGTACAAGGTAAGTTACATTTCTTAAGGAGGGCTACAATGAAGTGTGACCAACAACTTAGTTTTATAGGCTTCCAAGGACTTGGCCAAACCCAACTAAACATGACACTTTCAACTATCCTCAATGTATCCCAAATGATGAGAATTTGGTCAATTCCCTGACACCCATTTTCCTCTAAACCACCTAGTAGGAATAAGGCATAATTAGGGATAATTAACAAAGCAAGTACCCTCAAAATAGCCTCACAATCACCACCAACACCTGAATCATTTCAATTATCATTAAATATGACTAAGCCTCTAATTTCACCATCATTTTTTGCCACCAACTTGACTTATGCAATCAATTTCCTAAAATAGGACAATCACATGGAGATGCATGTCCTAGGGTTTTGTTGATAACTCCACCAGCCAACATTTTCACAACCTACAACCAAAAAAGTTCTAAATTACACTACCATAACTTGAAAATCACCAAGGACTAGATTTTTCCCATGGTTTCCTTGCAAGATATGAGAAAATGAATGTGAAACCCTAGATATGGGTTGGAAATAGAGTAGTCAACACTAAAACCTTCCTAACAAGCTTGCCCCTTCACTGCAAGGCCTCAAACTAGATGCATATGGAAGGTGGCTCTATCCTCTATCCAGCCATATAAACCATCCAATGTTGTCAGGCCATACAAATATGTATAATGCTCATAAATAGAAAAAGTACACCAAAAATGTGGGTTTCTTATTGCTTCAATGCTTCTCCCTACAATCTCCTCTCCAATCTATCATAATACATGTTTTTCATCTTATTAAAATAGATCCTAGTAGTTTTTCCATCAAAAAGTGGTTTGGAACAATTTTTGCACTAAAATACAAAAATTTTGATGCAGGAGCATCAGTTTGTGGTTGATGTCAAGTTCCTAGTTGATGCCAAGTGATCTTTGGTTGCTGATTTATTACTTTGGTTGTCAAGTTCCTTTGGTTCCCAAGTTTTTGGTTGTTGATTGAGTCCTTTGGATGTCAAGTTCATGCAGATGCTGAGTGCTAGTATTTGTGAAGTCTCCATTCACTGAGTATTCTATGCCTAGTTAAAGTTTGGGCTAACATTTCTCTCATTTAATTTTGGTATAGATAGTTAATATTGGTTGTGAAATAACTTGTGGCTTCTCTATGTTCTAGAATGTCTTATAAGCCATTTTGGCAAGTATATATAGATTATTTAGGCTTAGAGTTAGACAGTTTTTGGGGAAGAGGATTGGAGAGAAGAACTGGAAAGTGCGAATTTGTTATTGGATCTATGAATGTTAATGTATTTGTATTTGGCCATAGCCTAGAAGGCCTTATAGTTGGGCATGTATGAAGATATTTTGATGAATTAATAAAAGTATTTTACTCTTCTTCCTCCTTTGGTTTTTGTTATTGTTATCTGTGTTTGCTTGCATTGTGTTAACTATTGCAGGTTGGCTTAGATAGTTGGGTGAGCCTTTGGCCCTAGTTATTCACCCCTTAACCTATGTTAGATGGTATTAGAGATTGAGGTTCATTCTTGTAGAGATTGGATCGTGTAGAACCCTAATTCAGATTTTGTAGTACGGTGATAGATCTACATCTTTGACATATAACTTATAGAGGGTTATGATCTTATAGGAACCTAATTTGTAAAGATGGTTTACAATAGAGGAAATGATGATAATGCCAAATTGGATCAATTGAGACAAATTGTAGCCATATTAGATGGTTTGGAGATAGCCTAGAGGAGAGGAGCACATCTTGATGTTGTAAATGATGATGAAGCAACAACATCAAACCATAATCTAGAACCTGAAGAAGATCAAGATGAGGATTTTTGTGAGTTTTGTCTAGGGAAAATTCAAAGCCTCTTGTAGAATTTGTTCATTATGATGGAAAATTAGATATCGATGTTGTGTAGGATTGGATCTCAGATATGGAGAGGAAATTCTTTGAGTATGAAAATAATTCTGATAATAGAAAGGTCACGATTGCAGTCACTAGGTTGAAAGGTCATGCATCACTATGGTGGGAGCATTTACAAACTGATAGGCAAAGGAGAGGAAAGGAGAAGATAAAAACTTGGCCAAAGATGGGGAACAAGGTAAAGAAAAAATTCCTTCTTGCTAATTACCAAGTTAGCTTGTTAAGAAAGATGCAAAATTTGAAACAAAATGACATGACTGTGAAAGAGTATACCAAGGATTTCTATCAATTGGACATCAGATCTAGTCATGTGGATGATGATGTTGAGAAAATTCCAAAATACATAAATGGATTGAGATACGGAATTCAAGATGAAATCAGTTTTGTGAAATTGGAAAGTGTTGAAGAAGCATATCAATATGCCTTGAAAGCCGAGGAGACCTTAGCAAAGAAGCATGAACAAAGACAAAGAGTTAGAGGTGGTAGTTTCCAAAGAGGTAGAGGTAGATCTTATGGTGAAGGTAGCAAATGTAAAATTTTTGTGTAGGGTAAAGGCAAATCTAAATGAAAGAATGATGAAAAAGGCAAGTCCAAATGGAAAAGTGATAATTCTTACTGAGGAGGCAGTAATTCTTACCAAGGAAGAGGTCATTCTTGTTCTAGAGGTGAATTTTATGGTAATTGTTTCAGATGTCGTAAAGAGGGACATAGATCTTTTAAATGTGGATCCTTTGAAAGTGGGCAAGGTAATAGAGATGTTGTGATTCAAGGAGATGATGAGGGTTCACCAAGTGGACCTGAGATTGGAGAAAATATGATGGTGAGAAGAACCTTATGTAATAAGGGAAGTGATGAGGAACCTATTTTACGAAGAAGTCTTTTCAAGACAAGATATAAGATGGTTGGAAAAAGCTAAAAAGTGATAATTGATAGTCAGAAATAAAAAAATTTAGCATCAGAAGAACTAATTAAAAAGTTGCAATTGCAGAGGCTAAACCATCCCAAACCTTATCATGTTTCATGGATCAAAGATGAGCATAAGATATTGGTAAATGAGCAATGCCTTGTGAAGTTCAAGATTGGACATTACTTTGATGAAGTTTTGTGTGATATTATGCTCATGGATTGTTGTCATATTTTTTGGGGTATACCTTGGCAGTATGATAGATATGGTGTGCATGCTAGAAGATTGAATCAGTACTCTTTGGGTAAATGGGAAGAAACAAACATTGCTACTTTGATTGAAAGTCTAGATGAGGTCAGTTGTACTACAATAAAAGTTTGCATGGTTAATGGGAAACAATTTGAAAAGGCAATAAAAAAGAGTCAAGTTTTTTTTGCTTTAATTCCAAAGAAACTAAGTTGTGTCAATAGTACCCAAGTGCTAAAAAATAGTGTGAACTGAGTGCCAGTCAGTGGTGATTGAGGGATAGCTAGTAGTATTGACCGAGTACCAGAAGAAATTGCTAAATTGTTGAATGAGTATAAGGATATTGTTGCTAAGAATGCTCCTGATGGTTTACTGCCAACGAGAAGTATAAGTCATTTTATGGATTTGATTCCTGAAGCTAGTTTTCCAAACAAAGCACCATATAGATTGACACGTACAAAGAATGAAGAACTTAATAGACAAGTGCATGAGTTGTTGCAGAAAGATTTGATCAGAGGAAGCTTGAGTCCATCTATTGTACCTGATGTATTGGCACCTAAAAAGAATAGAGAATGGAGAATGTGTACTAATTCCAGGGCTATTAACAAGATAACAGTAGAATATATGTTTCCTATGCCAAGGATGGATGACATAATGGATTGTTTGAGTGGAGCAAACTATTTTACCAAGATTGATTTGAAGAGTGGCTATCATCAGATTAGAATTATTGAAGGTGATGCATGAAAGACTGCTTTAAAGAAAAAGATGGTTTGTATGAATGATTGGTTATGCCTTTTGGTTTGACTAATGCACCTAGTAATTTCATGAGGTTGATGAATGAAGTTCTGAAAATATTTTTTGGGTAAGTTTGTGATTGTTTATTTGGATGATATTCTAATATTTAGTAAAACTAAGGAAGAACATCTTGAGGATATTAGACAACTATTGCAGAGGTTGAAAAAGGAAAATTTGTTGATTAATCTGAAAAAGTGTTCTTTTATGCAATAGGAGATTGTGTACTTGGGATTTGTGATTTTAGCTAATGGATTGAAGATGGATCTTAGGAAGGTTAAAGAAATTTTGGAATGGCCTACACTTGAGAATGTGGGTGAGGTAAGATCATTTCATGGTTTGGATAGATTTTATAGAAAGTTTATAAAGAATTTCTATGCTATTTGTAATGCTATGACTAAAACAATGAAGGGAGATAAAAAGGAATTCAAGTGGACACATGGAGCTAATAAGAGTTTTGAGACTTTGAAACAAAAGGTTGCTAAATTACCTATATTGGCTTTACCTAATTTCAAAAAAATATTTCAAGATGAATGTGATGCAAGTGGTAATGCAATAGGAGCTATATTAAGTCAAGAAGGTAAACCTATTGCTTTCTTTAGTGAAAAGATGAATGATGCCAAAAGAAAGTATTCTATGTATGATCAATAATTTTATTCTATTATTCAAGCATTGAAGAAGTGGAGATATTATTTGATTCTGAAGGAGTTTTTTTTGTATACTGATCATAAAGCTTTACAATACTTGGGAAGTAAACATAAATTGAATTAGAGACATATTAAGTGGGTTGAGTACTTACAGAGTTTCACATTTGTTATTAAGCATAAGAGGGGAGTCACTAATAGAGTTGTTGATGCATTGAGTAGAAGATGTTCTTTGTTGACTGAAATGAAGGTTGAAGTCCTTGGTTTTGATGAAATGAAAGAGTTGTATGATGCTAATTTTGATTTTTCTAAGACATGGAGAGAGTGCAAAGAACCAAATCTGACAAATCACATAAGTATGATGAGTATTTCATTAAAGAAGGTATATTGTTCAAAGCCATTCAGTTGTGTATTCCTAGAAGTTATATGAGGTTGAATCTAATTAAAGAAAAGCATAGTGATGCATTAGCTGGATAAATTAGAATTGATAAGACATGAGTTTGTTGAAAGAGAAGTATTATTGGCCACAAATGTATAAATATGTTCAGAAATTTGTAAAGAGTTGTGGATTTTGTCAAATTGAAAAAGGGGTAAGTCAAAATACTAGTTTGTATACACCTATTACTGTTCCTGAGAAACCTTGGAGTGACATCAATATGCATTTTGTCCTTGGATTACCTAAGATAGTGAAAAGGTATGATTCTATATTTGTTGCAGTGGACAGATTTTCTAAGATGGCTCATTTCATACCATGTAAGAAGAGATCAAATGTTGAGCATGTTGTTGAACTTTTCTTTAAAGATATTGTGAGATTGCATGGATTACCAAGAAGTATTATTTTTGACAAAGATAGTAAATTTTTTGGTTATTTTTGGAAGACTTTGTGGAAGAAGATGGGTACTGAGTTGAAGTTTAGTTCTACATTCCATCCATAGAGAGATGGACAGAAAGAGGTTGTGAATAGAAGCTTGGGTAATTTTTTGAGATGTTTAGTTGGGAATAAGCCAAGCAATTGGGAAATGGTATTGGCTCAAGCCAAGTCTTCATATAACAATTCTATAAATAGGAGTATAGGGAAAACACCTTTTGAGATTGTTACTAGAATGTATCCCAGAGGTATATCATATTTGAAAGATGTTGCTGGTGAAGAAAAGAGAAGCATTGTAGGGGAATAATTTTTTGATTTTATGGAGTCTTTGCACAAGGAAGTGAAGTTAAGGTTGGAAAAAAGTAATTAGAAGTATAATGAGAATGCTGATAAGTCTAGAAGACATCACGATTTTGAAGTTGGTGATGAGGTGATGGTTCATCTAAAGAAAGGAAGATTTCTTGTTGGAACATATAGTAAGCAGAAGATGAAGAAATTTGGACCTTGTAAGATCTTGAAGAAGTTTGACAATGGTAATGCTTATGAAGTTGAGTTACCTGATGACATATATATATCTCCTATATTCAATGTTGCTGATTTATAAAAGTATCATGAGTCAAATGATGAACTTGTTGTATCAGAAGATTATCCTAAGAAATAGATTTAAGAAGTTGAATAGATATTGGATCAAAGAGTTATCAAGAGCACAAGAGGAAAATATTACAATGAATATTTTGTGAAGTGGAAGAATAGGCCTATTGAAGATGCTTCATGGATTTCTCAATCTAAGTTGGATTCAACTCAGGTTGTGACATCTCAATGATTTAGGAGAATCATTTTCTCCAACCCTGGTTGTCTGATGCAAGAACATCCTAGGTTGTCTTGTAGTCCTACACTTTGGTTTCTTTTCTGGCAATTTCTACTGGGTCACAATTGTTACCAAGCACCAGTTTGCAGTTGATGCCAAGTTCCTAGTTGATGCCGAGTGACCTTTGGTTGCCAATTTATTCCTTTGGTTTCCAAGTGAATTTCTTTGATTGCCAAGTGATTCCTTTAAATGTTGAGTTTGTGTAGATGCCAAGTGCCAGTATATGTGAAGTCTCCATTCACCGAGTATTCTATGGTTGGTTCTAGTTTGGGCCAACATTGATAGCATTTAATTTTGGTATAGATAGTTAATATTGGTTGTGATCTAACTTGTGGATTCTCTATGTTCTAGAACATCCTATAAGTAATTTTGGCAAGTATATATAGAGTGTTTGGGCTTAGAGTTAGATAGTTTTTGAGGAAGAGGATTGGAGAGCAGAACTGGAATGTGCAAATTTGCTATTGGATTTGTGAATGTGAATATATTTGTATTTGTCTATAACCCAGAAGACTCTACAGCTAGGCACGTATGAAGATATTTTGATGAATCAATAAAAGTATTTTACTCTTCTTCCTCCTTTGGTTGTTGTTCTTTGTGTTTTCTTCCATTGTGTTAACTCTAGGAGGGTGGTTTGGATAGCAAGGTGAGCCTTTGGCCCTATTTATTCACCTCTTAGCTTGCGTCAAAGTTGTTTATTAACAATTTTAGCAACTTTGACAACTTTTGACAACTTTTAGCAATAAGTTGTCAAAAGTAAGTTGTCATTATCTATTGCATTGTAGAGGACTTAGAACATGTTTAAAAAATATTTAAGACCTCCTAACATCTAGACTCCTATTCCTATCATAAAATGCATAAAAATGTCCCTTGATCCAAGGTGGATGACAAGATTTATAATTAAAACTTGTTTCCCTTGGTCGTACACTTGGGACTTATTACATGAATCCAAAGGAGAGGTTTTATTACATTAATCCTTTGATGAAGATGCATTGGAGTGTGCTCCCACACTAGAATGCACCTCCACTATTTCTTTTTATACATTATCAATATTTCCAACCCAATCTAAATCAGTAGAAACCTTTAGTTCAAATCTATCACTTCTTTTCACAGCCATTGTGTGACTCTCTTTATGATTTTCTAAAAATCTAGCAACTATCCCAACTGCTAAAGAAATATTGGCCTACTATGAACAATGTATTGCAATTTTCCTATCATGGATTTTTATAGGGTTTCGTTAACATTAGTAGAATAATCAATCTTAGACACCTTATGTCCTATAAACATAGGTGTAATCACTGGCATTGAATCTTCCATACCAAAGGTCTTTAATATTTCCTTGATGTATTTGGTGTTAGAAATAGGTAATATTGAGAAGGGGGATGAGGGTGAATCAATATTTTACAAACTTCTATCCACAAATAAATATTGTTAATTACTTTATAACTTACATATGAAAGTGAACTAATAATTTTGAACAATAAGTATAACCATGAACATAAAGAACTCATAACACCATTATTTGTGGACTAGGGAAACCATGGCCAAGGGAAAAACCCAATGGAGATGATATCCACTAGATGATCCACTAAACAAAAGAATCTTGTTAAAGATATTGATCATGTTAGGAATCTATGAAATACATATAGTGTCTTGAGTCCTTGTTAAAGTACTAGCCCTTGTTAGAAGCCTCAACCTTGTTAGGAGTTGCTTCAACCCTGTTAGGAGTTAGTAGATCAAATACAATGTATGAAAGAAGAGCCCACTACCTTAAGATGTATTTATACAATAAGGCTCTTCACAAGAATATATATACATACAGTACTTTCTAACTACTGTAATTTGCACTTTCCTTAATCATACACCAGATCTTGCATCATATAGTTGTCATTGTTGGAAATATAAGATAGGACATGTTACTGATAGGGGAGGGTTGAATCAGTAACCAATAAAACTTAATCTTAATTCATCAATTAATCCTTCATATACATTCTGATAAATTGTATGCATGAAAAAATGAAAGCATTAAAAAATTCATACACTTTGACATGCAATATGGTAACCTAGAAACCTTCCAAATAGAAATAAAACTAGGGTGGGGATGATACCCACAAGCTTTAGTACTGCAGTATAAAGTTGGTATGTTAAGGATTAAAATGATCACTTTTGATACCTTGCAAAAGGATTTACAAACATACAATGAAGTATGCACTCTCTAAAGAGATTTACAAACAACTATTAAGTCTATCTTGTGAAAAGATTTAACTATTGCACTTGTTAGTATGAACCAATGGTTGATCTTTGATCTGCAACTTTGATTTTCTGAATGAGATTCCTTTGGAGTATAATGATCACCTTCATGTCATGGATAAATCTTTGTTTCTCCTTATACTACTTGTAGCCTTCTTACTTCGCACTTCTTCTCTTATAATTATCTTTTCATATTCATGCACCATTTATTCATTCATTGGATGTGATACAATACATTACATGTATACCAATCCAATTTTTTATTCATCAAAGTCGGCTACAATACAAGTTTCACAAAAATACACAAAGTTGGCCCAATTTCAGGTACTCAAATTCTAAAGAAAAACTTGGTGAGTTTTTGACACCCAGCAACCATTGTCAACACTTGACATCATCATACACTTGGTAGATGTAGAAGCTTGGCTCATACTAGTCACTTCCAAGTAGTTTGAACTTGGTTTGCACTAGTGACTTAGTGAACACTTTAAAACTCAACATATAAACTGAATCACTTGGTTGACAATGCATAGCTCAATCAACACTATCACTATGAGCTCAATATAAAGTGAATCACTTGGTTGAAAATGCATAGCTCAGTCAACACTAGATTCACATTACTAAAGCTGCGAACTCAGTCAACACTAGACAGCTTGGTTTGCATTGAGAAATTAGTAAACACTATGAAACTCAATTTACACTCATAATTACCAAATTTGTAGATACTACTCAATGCAAACTAAATATTGTTCCTAGAACTCAATAGCAATTTTAGAACTCGGTATAGCTTGAATTACTTGGTTAACATTATAAACTACAAGATAAGCTTGGTAGCTGCTAACCATAAGATTAAGTGTGTATGTCACTAATAAAAAAACTTGACTATAATGTGAATGCTCATATCATCTTATCAAATTCACATCAATCACAAAAATCAAATGGATCACATATTCTTATCTATGCAAGATAAGATCTCTACTTATACTTCACAAATTAGTAAATCTATGCCCAGTCGACCTTCATGTCTACACACATTTGAGATAATATTAAATAAATTATGGATTAACATCTACAAAGTTGGCTCATCATGACTTAGTAATTATTTTGTTTCCAAAATAATTCCTTATGTTGTACAACTAAATTCTCTATTATGCTCCATCAAATACCCATACTGGTATTTCAATCATAACTCATTCAATATAGCCTATACACATTTATGCACTAGCACACATCATCATGACACTGTCATAGAGCTTTCCTCAATTGTGCATAAGCTAACTCTCAATGAGTCCTTTATACACTTCATATCTATCTCTATGTTGCTATAAACTAGCTAACACTTAGACAATTGTCTAACTCTAAATGTGTTAGAAAGGTTAATATTTCCTTGGATATATTAATTGGGATATTCCAAGGGTCCCTAAATGTAGTTTGTCCTCTTGTACAAATGTGGAGGACATGTCATTGTTTGTCCTTTATTCCACATGTAAGGACAACTCTTGTTTATTTCTTTATTTAGTTTATCCTCCTTAAGAGGATTGTGACACTTTGCACACACCTATTATGAATGTGGCATTCATAGAAATGGGAGTTACAAATGCAACTCCTCTCTCATCTCTATATAAGAGATGCTCCTCCTTCTTTCTTCTTCACTCTTAGCACTTGATGTTATTGTATTGAGCTACTTTTGCTCCAACACTCTCTCTCTCTCTTCTCTAGACATTTGCCTTCATTCATAATACTCACAAGGGGTTTTCTTTGCTTTCCCCTTATAAATCCTTGTCTCCGTTGTTGAACCATCTTGGTGTATGCTCTTGGAGTTTGCTTATCTTATGGTAATATTGTTTCACACTCAACTTACTTGGATTGTTTCTCGTTCCTTTCTCAACATTATCATTTCTTACATGGTATCAGAGCTTGGCTATCTAATCCTTGTTTTAAGTTTTGTGTTGAAGGTTGCCATTCATTGGAGCACACCTTATTTGGAGACGTTATTGAGAGAAGAAGTTTGTGTTGTGATTTTAGCTCTTTTTTAACATATCTTGTGTATGTAGGTTTCATATTTTTTTTACTAACCCTCTTTGGAAGGCTTGCCGCCAAAGGGTTTTCTTGTTAAATTTCAATTTTTTTTTCTTGTTTTGGAAGGCATGCCACCAAAACAAGAAGTATTATATGAGTAAAGTTTTCAATAAGTCTCTAATTTTCTTACTCCTTTAAAAAAAAAAAAATTCCTTCTCTTTTAAAAAAAAAAACTTCTAATCTATTGTTCTATTATCATCTCTTACATGGTATCATTTCTTATTATTTTAATTGCTTAAATTTCTTATATTTTTTCATGTTTTAATCGCGCATAGCACGAATCTTCTTCTTTAAACTTTTGTGGGTGGTCGCGCCACCCGCGCACCGTCGTGCGCTAGCCGCACGCCGCCGCGAGCCATCAACACTGCCGCACACCATTAAAACCGCCGCACGCCGCTGCGCACCCTCAACACCGCCGCTCACTATCAGCGCCACCTAAACCCTGCGTCCACTAAACTCCAATCGGTGTTTGTTTTTCATTTTTCCGCAGGCCCACCACTGAACCACCGCCCCCGACTCCCGCGCATCACCTTCCGCCAACCCTAAGGTGCGGCCTGCGTACAGGCCATGCGTCACCCGCAGCCTGCGCAGCCTTGCCACCTGCTCGCCTCCGTCCTTATCCGTTTCTCCATTTAAACCGCGCATTTTTATTTATTTAAAACCTCAGCTTTGTTTAATAAAAAATTCTTCACAACTTGTTTTTTTTTACAAGCAACCTTAAAATTAAAAAAATAAGTTTATTTTAAAAAAAAAACAAAACAATTTTTTCTTTTTATAATTTTTTTTTACTCTAACCTTTTTAAAAAATATATATATATATATTATTAATTTTATATATAAAAAGACAATTTTTTTTATTAATTTGATTGTCAAATCAAAGGAATTTTTTTAAAAAATTTTTAATCATGTCAACCTTAATTCCAGAAATAAAACTTAATTATTCCAATTATCATTCTCGGAAAACTCATATCTCATTTATTTTTCGTTTTAAACACCTCTTTGAAATAGCCACTAATCCTTCACTTGAACCTGGTTCAACGGCTACCCAAGACGAGAAAGATACTTGGAAAGCTAAAAATGAAGAAACTTTAGGATTAATTGGTATTTCCATTATTCTAGATTTATATGTGTTGATTGCTCATTGTTCTAAAGCTCATGATGCATGGTCCATCTTGAAAATCAAGTATGACAGTGACGATGAATACCGCAACATACAGTTGCAGGATCAACTTGAAGATCTCAGGTATGCAGATTTTAAAAGTATGGATGAATTTCTGTTAAAATTTGATTCTCTTAAAAGCCAAATTATTGCCTTAGGTGTTCAATTAGAGGACATTCGTTTAATTCATCTTATTCTTAAAAAGTGTCTTCCTAGACAGTTTCAACAGTTTATAACTAATATTCATGCACAGCTTGCTATTCCTACTTTAACTTCTCAGTTAACTTATGTTATTTTTCAAACTTTATTAAGATAGGAAGAAGCTAAGCTAATTCAGTTTGGTACCCTTAAATCCACTGAACATGCATTTGTGTCTAGAAATTCAAATAATAATTTTCGTTCCAATAATAATAATAATAACAACAAATAATATAATACTAATTCAAATAATTCCAACAATAAATTTCATGCGAAATATAATAATAATACCAATCATTCTAATAACACTCGTAATACTAATAATCAAACGAATCATTCCAATTCCAAACCTCATTGTTCTTATTGTGGCAAAGATAGTCATATTGTCAATAACTGTTTTAAAAAGAAAAATGATAAAAAACCTATGAATACTAGTAACAATAATCAAAACTCAAATCATAAAAAAGGTAACTCTACTGGTTTTAATCCTCGTCATGCTTTTACTTGTAGCTTTAATCTTTGTAGACCTTTAGAATGGATTGTTGATAGTGGTGCATCACAACATGTAACCTCTCATAAAGAAATTTTTGATTCTTTACAACCTGATATTGCTAACATTCCTATTCAGTTAGCTAATAATCAGACTTGTAAAGTTGAAGGACTAGGTGATGTTACTATTCCTAATGGTAAATTGCATGATGTTTTATATGTACCTGACTTGAAAACTAATCTGCTTTCTGTTTCACAGTTATGTCAGGACTATAAAGTTGAATTCTACAAAGATACATGTTATATCATAGATCCTCAAACTCTAAAAGTGATTGCTCATGCTAAAATGGATAATGACAATCTATTTAAATTCCATGAATTTTCTAGTTCACGATATTCACTACATACTTCTATTGATTTCAATATATGGCATGAGAGACTTGGCCATTTAAATTCTGATTATATTACTTTCATGCAAAAGCATAATATGGTTGATGGCTTGCCTCACATTATACCTTCCAAGATTGCCTGTACAGGTTGTATAAGTGGTAAGATGCATAGGGAGCCCTTTCCAAGTGGAAAATCATGGCGGGCAACTCATAAGTTGCATCTTGTCCATAGTGATCTTTTGGGCCCCATGTAGAATACCTCCATCCAAGGTTCTCGGTATGCACTTACCTTTGTTGATGATTTTTCTAGACGAACTTGGATCTATTTTTTGCATAGCAAGGATCAAGTTCTTGATATATTTATTGAATTTCAGTTCTATTTTGAAAGGCAATCTAGTTTTAAACTTAAAATTCTTAGAACTGATAATGGCAAAGAATATGTGAATAATGCTTTTCATTATTATTTGAAATCATGTGGAATTAAACACGAGCTTACTATTCCTTATACACCACAACAAAATGGTGTGGTGGAAAGAAAGCATCGGACCATTGTTGAAATGGCTAGAAGCATGTTGCATGCTAAGAATCTGCATTATAAATTCTGGGCTGAAGCCATGTATTGTGCAACTTATATTCTTAATCGGACTCCTACCAAAGCTCTCAAGCTTATCACTCCAGAAGAGGCTTGGTCTGGTAGGAAACCTAATTTACATCATTTATGAATTTTTGGTTCTATTGCTTATGTTCATACTCCTAAACAGAAAAGGCATAAATTAGATGCTAAGTCATCTCCTTATCTGTTTGTTGGTTATGATGAAAACACTAAAGGTTATCGTGTTTATGATTCCACTACTAACAAAGTTCAAGTTGCTAGAGATGTTTGTATTGTAGAAAATGGAGTCCATGATTGCTCTACTACACATGATGCAGAATTCAGTGGCACTAAAATTGTGCTGGTGGAGGACCAACCTCCTTCTCTCAACCCTACTCCTCCTCTTAATCCTTCAAATCAAGTACCACCTATTATTTCTGCACCTACACCTCATGATATTCAAGTAGATACTAATGATACTTTTATTACTAATGATTCTTCCTCTAGTGATAATTCCATTACAACTAAACGTAAACCTAAATGGGCTCAAAACTTAATCAATGAAGCTGATGATTATATTTCTAGATCTGGTGGAATTAAGCATAGAAGGATTAATTATTGTAATTATGCTTTGATGACTACTATTATGAATTCTAACGATCCTAAGTCTTTTGATCAAGCTAACTCTCAACCTCATTGGCAAAAAGCCATGCAAGAGGAATATGATTCTTTACTTGCTAATCAAACTTGGGACTTAGTCAAATTACTTCATGGCAAGAATCTAGTTTCATGTAAATTGTTATACAAAACAAAGTTGAATACTAATAATGAAATTAGTAAATTTAAGGCTAGACTAGTTGCTAGAGGTTTTTCACAAATTGAAGAGTTAGACTATAATGAAACTTTTGCTCCTGTTGCTAAGATGCCTACTATCAAACTAGTTATTGCTTTAGCATCTAAACTAAATTGGCCCATTCATCAAATGGATGTTAAAAGTGCCTTCTTAAATGGTGATTTACATGAAGAAATCTATATGGCTCAACCTCCTGGATTTGTTAAGAAAGTTAGTGAAAATCTGGTTTGCAAATTGAACAAATCTATTTATGGTCTTAAACAATCACCTAGAGAATGGTATTCTAAAATTAATTCTTTCTTTATTTCTCAAGGTTTTGCTAGAAGTCAGAATGATCCAAATTTGTATATTAAACATACTAACTATGACATTATTATTGTTATTGTTTATGTAGATGATCTAATACTCACTTCTAATTTAGACACTTTGATTTCTGATATCAAATTCCAACTTAAACAGAAATTTCAGATGACAGATTTAGGTTTCTTACATTATTTCTTAGGTATGCAATTTTTTCAAACTCCTAAAGGTATCTTTGTTTCTCAAAGCAAATATGCTTATGATCTTTTAGAAAAATTTAAGATGAATGACATTAACCATGTTTCAATTCCATGTGAATTAGGAACTAAATTAATGAATGATATGAATACTCCTTTTGTTGATGAAACCTTGTATAGACAGTTGGTAGAAAGTTTAAATTATTTAACTCTTACTAGACCTGATATTGCTTATAGTGTTGGTTTAGTTTCTCGATTTATGTCTAAACCTCAACAAACTCATTTTAAAGTTGCTAAACGCATCTTAAGGTACATTAAAGGAACTATTAATATGGGATTATTTTATGATGCAAATTTTGAATTTATTTTACATGGCTATACTAATTCCGATCTAGGTGGAGATCCCAATGATGGGAAATCCACTTGTGGTTATTTTTCTTTGTTGGTTCAGGTCCAATTTCTTGGAAAAGAAAAAAAGAACACTCTATTTCCCTATGCTCAACTAAAGTTGAATACAAAGGTTGTACCAATGCAGCTAAGGAAGCTTTGTGGATTAGAAGACTTCTTGACGATTTGGGTCTACCTCAACAATCACCTACACCTATACATTGTGACAATCAAAGTGCTATTGCCTTGGCAAAGAATCCAGTTTATCATGCACGAACCAAACATATTTCACTTCAACATCACTTCATTCGAGAACAAGTTGAAGACAAGCAAATTATTCTTCTTTATTGTAAAGGAGAAGATCAAGTGGCTGATATTTTAACCAAACCACATTCTAAAGAGAGATTTCAGTTCCATTGTAAAAATTTGGGTTTACAACCCGTTGATGTAAACTCCCCAAGTAAAGATTAAGGGGGGGTGTTAGAAAGGTTAATATTTCCTTGGATATATTAATTGGGATATTCCAAGGGTCCCTAAATGTAGTTTTTCCTCTTGTACACATGTGGAGGACATGTCATTGTTTGTCCTTTATTCCACATGTAAGGACAACTCTTGTTTATTTCTTTATTTAGTTTATCCTCCTTAAGAGGATTGTGACACTTTGCACACACCTATTATGAATGTGGCATTCATAGAAATGGGAGTTACAAATGCAAATCCTCTCTCATCTCTATATAAGAGATGCTCCTCCTTCTTTCTTCTTCACTCTTAGCACTTGATGTTATTGTATTGAGCTACTTTTGCTCCAACACACACTCTCTCTCTCTCTTCTCTAGGCATTTGCCTTCATTCATAATACTCACAAGGGGTTTTCTTTGCTTTCCCCTTATAAATCCTTGTCTCCATTGTTGAACCATCTTGGTGTATGCTCTTGGAGTTTGCTTATCTTATGGTGATATTGTTTCACACTTAACTTACTTGGATTGTTTCTCGTTCCTTGCTCAACATTATCATTTCTTACAAAATGCATAAATGAAATGTTGAATACACGTTCCCAAAAATGGCACCTCTAAAGATATCTATCTGACCATATTGCCAATGATTTCCCCTTTGGCATTGATGGAAATATTTTGGAAAATTGGCTAAGTCCCAAAATGATGTCATGTGGCCACCTGCTGCTAATCAACTTGTTATTCTAGAAAAATAATTTACATAAACAAGTTTTAGCCTATCTACTTCCTTCTTCCAGCTCTCCTTTACTATATTAGAGATATTGAGTAGTGTGCATAGTTCATAGGATGCCACTTCAACTGTGCACAAGTCAGTATAGGAAAACTTGTTATAGGAAGACTTTGCCAAAAGACATTGCTCTAGTTGCCTCTGCAAAATGCAGATCTTTGGAGACAAGGCTTCTCTAAGACTAGAGAACCTTTTTTTTTCCTTCTCCTTGTCTGATCCCAAGTTGCAGATCATACTATGGATCTTCTCCATTTCTATTCCACATTCTTCAATATTGGTCTCAGTGAGCTATACTTTTGTAGTGAGTGTTTCAAGTTCAACCATCTTACCCTTTATCTGAACCTCAAAGTCTTTAAGGTACTTGTATGAAAGTGCACATTGTCCATATAACTTCTTACCTTCATCAATGTGTTTCCTGAGTTCCTTGATGCTTAACTCTAGTGCCTTCAAATAATTTCTCACATTTGTGCATACTGTGTCAAATAGTCTTGCATCATACTTGGCCTAAGCTTGGGCTGACACTACCTCAACTAAAGTTGTGAATTCCCCATCAGAGGTCTTCACCAGTTCTTTGGCCTTTGACTACAAGTATGGAATAGCTATAGTTGTGGTAATTTTCTTTTGTATTCTATCCAAGACTTTAGTCAATGTCTTCTCCAAAGACATTACCGATTTATTCTTCTTAAAGAATTTTCTCAATGAGCTTATCAATCCCTTTTGATCATCATCATCATCAGATTCTATTGCTACTATTGTTACTACTACTACTTCCATAGGATTTACAACTAGAGTGGATATAACTACAATCGTATTTCCTTCCTCGGCTTTCTTCTTCTATTCTTGCAATTTCTCAGCTGCTTCTTTGGCTTTCTTCCTTTTCTCTTCCTCTTCTTTCTTCTTCCTTTCATCTTCCTTTTTCATCTTCTTTTCCTCTTCCTTCTTTCTCTACTCGTTATTCTTTCTTATTCCTTACCTCTTCCTCTTGCTTTATTTTCTTTCCTTCTTCTTGTAGCTTTTTCTTCTCCTCCTTCATCTTTTCTTCTTCTTCCACTTATTTTCTCTTCGTCTCAACCTCTTCCTTATTTTTTCCTTCTTCATCATCATCAGAGTTGGTATATGCTATGATATTGCCAAAAATCGTTTGGCCAAATGTTGCAAAAGGATTCTCCTTTGCATCTACAATTATATGTGTACTGTCCACCTTCATGGATTTAGTACCCATAACAATGTGCGGGGGTGAGGGTGTCTGATATGTCTCCTATGCTTCTTCCTCATCATTGGAAGGTGTATTGGCTTGTACATATGATGGGCTCTCATCTTTGAGTTGTACACTCACCTTTGCTACTAAGGTCATGAATTTTACAATTGCCTCCTTTGTTTCCTTCCTAACATCCTCATAGTTTCCTCCCATAAGAAAAAATTATCTTCTTTTGTTCCTTGGCAAGGGCTCAATACCCTTCAAAATTCTATTTGAGTCCTCCTTGGAGTTAGTTTCACACAACTTGTTTATCATTATTATTCTCAAATTTTTGTCTTCTTCTAACACTATTTTCTTTCTGTTTAACAATCTATTAAGTTGATCTTTTGGAATCTTACTTTTTATGCGACCAAACCTCTTATTCCATAGTATGATGTTCCTTACTATGGAATTCTCTAATTTCCTTCTATCCATATTATTATACAAACTACAATACTTGTTCAATTGTACAAAATTTTCATCACTAATAATTTGCATGTTATGGTTTTGTACCTTAGGCTTCCATGCGTTCCTGTCTACTGGAGTTCTGTCTTCCTACACTGCTTTCTCCACTGGCCTATCTTGAACTTCATCCTTAGATTCTTTATAATCATTGGCATGCAATGTATTCCTTTTCTTTCTTGGTCTGTTGGTGGTTCGCTTGACCCTTTTCTTGGTAGATGGTGTAGGTTCTTGCTTAACCTATAGTGCTTGCCCCTAGTTTACATTTATTTATTTATTGTCGAACTCTTTCAGACCAATTTATGCTTGATTATTAGTTGCATTATCTTTGAGATTATCTGATATTGTTTCACACTTGGTTGATTTTATGATGAGACTACTTGGTACTCTATACTTCATGTATGCATGATGATTATTATAGTGATATCAGTTATTGATGATGATTAGGTAGATGGATTATCATATGTGTTTTCTTATGGATACTTACCCCATATTGTATGTGTATGGTGTACGTGTATATTTTCATTATGTATGACATTTCTAATATGGTTAAGGAAGGGATTCGTAGTCACCTGCTAGTTTGGATATACACAATGCACCACTTCTTGCCATTACCTATTTAGCTTAGTATATATGTGTTTGTACATGCATAGATTTTATGCAGATTGCAGGTACTAAGTATTGACTTCCCTAAATTGCCAGGATGAGCATACCCTATCACATTATCTCAATGGTGAGAGGGGAGATAAATTCTTAAGTCCAAATCCTAACCTTTAAACCCATTTGTCCTAGAAAATTAGGACAAGTATCTAAGTTGTTTACCCTTTAAATGCATTGTATGACGTAAATTTGTGATTATAACCCTTTAGTTTGATCTTGTATGTGGTTTTCTATGATGGGTTTTCGTATTCCATCCTATAGATCTTTGGTGATTTTTCTATTAATTAAGTCTAATTAAAATATTAAATTAATGATTTAATTTAATGGGAAATTATTATTATATTTTTAATATTTAATTATATTTAATTAATTGGGAAATTAATTAAATAAAAAGAATTAAATTTAAAGATAAAATTATAAGTTTATTTTTAGAGTGTAATAATATTTATAATTTAATTTAATAATAATATATTTAGGAGATCATTTTTTAACTAAATGCTAAATATTATTATTACTTAAGTTAACAAATATTTTATCAATTAACGCTTCGAAAATAAATTAAAAAATAGAAAAGATATTAATTTATTAAAGAATTTGAAGATTGCATAAAGTATGCATGAGATTAAAATTTAATAAATTAATTAAAAAGAGAAGTCAAGTGAATTTAAATAAAGATATTTTATATTGCAATAAACGTGCATGAAAACATAAAATAAAGATAATAAAGAGTTAAAGAGTTGTGAGTATGGAGTCCTCTTAGGTGATCGCACAATTAGTGCCCCAAATTTAGGAGAGAACTCCTTATCAACAATTGAGAGTTCATTTTCGAAGGGAAACAAATTTTGGAGAAGGAATTTTTAGAGAGAAGGTTTTGAGAGAAGAAATTTGTCTCACAAATCTTTTGGGTGTTTGTGATTTTAGCATCAGAACTAGGTAGATTCTTATGTTTTGATTCACCCAGTTAATTACATTATATTCTTGTCTTCTTCATGGCTGTGAATTGTTTATCTAAATTTCTTTGTGATGAATATTTCAATATTGTAAATTACTGGTATGCATATTGATTATTCTACATACATAGAGATTAAAATATCTTAGAATCATCATTTGGTAATTTTACAAATTAGATTTAAACTAGAAATGGTTTTGGATTGAAAAGGATATTTTAAATTTAAAATTCGACAAGTTTGCCATATTTTTCCTATCAAAGTATTGCTGAAACTTTTATTGAAAAAAATTATTATTAAAAAAAATTATTATTGGTGGGGGTTTTCTTTATAAAGATTTTATTAAAACAAAATTAAAAAATTAAAAAATTATAAAAATTGGGAAGAGGTGGGGAATCCCCACCCCCCCCTTCCTGTACCTACTGTCGGCTTTAATGAGGTCATGGCAGTAGGTATACTACTGACTACGGCAGCAATGTAACCAATCGCCGCAGGATATAAGGTCGACGAGCCTTTATAAAAACATGCCGACTTTTATAAATGTCACTTTTTTTCATATATAAATTTTATAATTTAATTAATTTATTTTTTAAATTATTCATTAAAAAATTTTAATTATTATTTATTTAATAATTTTATTAATATTTATTATTTTAATAAATAATTAATGAAAGATTAATATTATTATTTTATATAATTATTAATTAATTTAATTAAATGTAATTTAATTAAGTTTAACTAATAATGGAAGTTTTTCAATAAAGTTTTAAAATGTATTTAATTATTATTAATAATTATGATTTTTAATGAACTTGTAAATTATTTTATTTAAAATCAATTAGTATTATTTTAATATTTTAAATAAATAGTTATCCTTAAGTCATTTTGAATAATGTACTTAAAATTGAATTAGGGTAACAGTGCATTTTATTCAAATATAAGAATGGGGTAAATAGTAAGGGTTAATTTGTAAATCATAGGTGTTCGAAAACTTACATTGAAATAAATATTTAAACCTTACTGTTGACTCAACTATGTGCTTTCAAAATCAAATCAAACTACGAAACAGCTATGTTATATGTATGTTGTCTATTTTTTAGGTTTGGGTTGACTAGAGTGTTGACCAATTTTAGGACATCTACCAAAGGCTTGGGAGTTTTGTGATTGTGGTATTATGTTGATTTGATCTTGATCTTTTAAAATCAACCATGGTAATGTGTTGGTATGCTCTATGATGAGTTTGATTATATTTTTGGTTATTGCTTTCAATATTATTGTGGGAAAACAGGATGAATGTTATGACATACTTGACTTAAAGAGAAGTATTTTTGGGATACTTCTAGTTGCTTGTAGAGAACTGATGAGTTATTGTGATTTATCTATTGATGCTTTCCAATCACTTGTATAGGAATGAGGTAAAATATTATGATTATTTTATTTGTGTTTTTATGAGCTTAGGGTAGGTTATCTATATGTAATGTTAGGAAGTGGCTTGCAATGGAGGTCAGGGCCCTAAGTGCCTGCCAGGGTAACCCATTGTAAGTTGTTTAATAAGTGAAAACACTACACTAAATGAGATTAAAATGAACCTGATAAGAGTCTTTGTATGTTCTCACCCATGCCTCAAGTGCTAGTATAGACTAGGGTGGGAGTAGAGAGAACGCTTGGTTGTGACCATGCATCATTAGTGTTCCTTGTCAATACGAGAGGATATTAGTGCCACATAGAGTCACTAGGGGGCCATGGTCAAGTTAAACCACTAGGGTAACTCTAGCATTGATTTGCGTGATGATACTTGCTCACTTACATAGTAGGTTTCCTATATGTCTATGTTTGCCTCTAGGTCTAGATGTCGATTTATCTTGGAACCTTTGAGTTAGATTACTTTAGGGTTTCTTGGACTAAGAGATTGCTTTTAATATTTGGATTGATATCCTATTTGCAACTTGAGACTATCTCCTTAGCATGGTGGGAGTGGTCCTTTTTGGGTTACCACGCGGTCGGGCTGTAGTGCTTTTTAACTCTTACCATTGAGATATGTCCGTTGATGTCGTGGATGGAGTTCTTTGTCTGATTTT